>OX276327.1:61922961-63149211 GCA_946251845.1 Andrena fulva
AGGTTTCACTTGTTTATTGAACTATCAACCCATCGAATAACAGTGCAGTGTTCCTTTCTCTTTGGTTTCTGTTGTTAGGACGAACAGAGTCGCGAGCGCGACGGTCCATACGCGCCTCACACACACACACAGTCTTATATAACAATAGTAGTTCATACTGTTGTACAACGTTTGTCGATAGAGTTCCCCATCAGCGTTATCGAGCGACGCCGATTAAAAATGATTGATGACTCACCAGGCACTAGATAATAGGCATTCAAAAGACACAGCAGCTCGCATGGATACTCCCTTTATTCTTCTTTCATGTATCACGAAAATGGTGTTCGTAGCGTACGAGACATAAGAAAGTTGTATAATATCAGACGATCGCGGGAATGAGTCTAGCACGAGAGAGATCAGGCCGTTACAGGGACGCGGGACGTCTTAAGTATTTCCTTTTTCATTCTTAAAGTTTGAACGATAGCGAGTAGAAACGAACGTGTACAAGCTTAGAAAACGTGGTCGCACGTGCGCACGCAGGGATAGACTTTCGTGTTGGCCGATGATCGTTCATAGAACTCGTTTCGATAGTTACTGACCCTTTCAGCGCGAGCTATGAAATAATAACGATAGCGATAGTTATCATTTTTCCTTCACTGCGTTACAGATGCCGTTTTACAATGATCTTTTGTTCTAAAAAGCCGTTACATTTTAAGCTGCCCGACAGAGACTAGAATGTACCCTGGTACCAGCGAATCTCATGCCTACCTTTAATATCACAATTATTCTTTCTCCTCCCTGATTCCGTCACTGTGCATCTTGTATCCAGACATCTCCAACATAATTTTAGAGGTAGGGTCCTGATCCAGAATCGATTTCGCTTCTGGCGCGTCCTCCGGGTCTGGTAGGGGGCCCACGCCCCACACCTCGCAGTGCTTGATCTTAAAGTTCTCCTTGCCGCTGAGTTGCACGTAGTTCTGGAACGTCGTACATGATATGCTTGATATGCCGGCTCCGTATTCGCAGTCCAGCCACAGTCCAGGATAGTTGAGCTGCCCTCCCATGAGCAAGCCGTTAGGCATAGTCTGTTGATGAAGGTTCAAGTACTGATAGTGGTTGTTGTAGCCCGTGGCGGAGAACGTCAGTATCTCTGGGTCCAGCTTGAACAGGAATGAGGTTTGATTTCCTATGAAGTTCGGCCCGATCGCCCAGCTGTCCGAAGCGAACCCACCGAACACGTGATCGTCGCTGTCCTGAAGTATCATGATGGTAGATCCTTGCATTGTAATTCTTCCTAGCATAGTGGAGAAGGACTCTCCGTGCACTTGGCTCGAAAACAAGAATCTCCATTCGTTGCGAAGCTCGTGGGGCAAGCTCAGATTCAAGAACAGAACGTCGCCCAGTCCCAGGATACTTGGGAAGTGCGGTATGTTCTCCAGTCCCCTGCAGACGGGCAGGAGGTTCAGATCGTTTATTCTACCGCTCGTGTTCTTGTCCCCTTTCTTCTGGGAGACCAAGAAAAGGCACTGGAAGACGTGCGACTGGATCATTTTGAACGTAGCAGCCGCGGCGAACCAGTTCTCTATCTGATTGGTGTTCAACGAGTCGCCGTATTTCACGATATCTTCGCACAAGCTTCTGGAGCGCATCCCTATGCGTCTGGTGTTGACGGTGCAGCCGATGCTGCTCCAGGTCGAGTAGTGCGAGTTGCCAGAGTTCTTCTGCAGCCTTAAGTATGAATTTATCGTGGCTTGAACGTATTGGAGGA
Organism: Andrena fulva; assembly: GCA_946251845.1. NCBI lineage: Eukaryota > Metazoa > Arthropoda > Insecta > Hymenoptera > Andrenidae > Andrena > Andrena fulva. The sequence goes on from OX276327.1 coordinate 61,924,709, forward strand.
ACGTCGCGGTGGGTATCTCGGCCTTCTGTTCCTCGTCGGAGAAACCATGGAAAATCAGGCTTGTTCTCTCTTCGGGACTGCCACGCACGGCGAACACGTACAGCCTCCCGAAGTTCTCTCCGTTTACAGCGGAGGCCCGTTTCCCAGGTTCGTGGCACAGGAACCTTACTACGAACTGCAGCAGCACGTCGTCCAAATGAGTCGACCAGTGCTTAAAAATATCCTCGCGCTTTATGGAGCCCGAGCTTCTAGACATGGACTTGAACAGGTTCTCCACCAAGGTCAGCTCGTCCGCGGACAGAATATTCGCGGATGACGCGGAACGGTTCGGAATATTACCCATCTGAAACAAGTGCGTCGTCATGTGACAGAAACTATTTACTATGTGGCTCGCCCGACTAGCGAGCACCCAATCTACTTGCGCCGAACGTCTCCTTCTAAAATCAAAATAAATCTCCCGACCTACCGCCACAATTCTGCTCACACTCAATCGGAACTGAATAATAACTGAATAATTGAAGAAGCAGGTGGCACCAAACCTTTCGAACGCGAGGAGTTGTGTCCCCAGCAATCCATACACCTATTTGAGCTGTCCGACTTAAGTGTGTTCGGCGAAGAACGAACCACGGCGTGATAGCACGCGCGAGGCCGCGTACTTTTCCTCAAAATCCCCCACGACGCATCCGAGACGAAGTTCTGCGACGGGACGGTCCGAGACCTTTCCCGATCGGACGCGATAAATAAAATATTTTTAGGTTAGTCGGGGTACGAGGCAGTCTGCTATGTGCGCGCCTATCGACTGCAACCCAGGCGCACGCGCGACTCCTGAGCGTAGGTGTGCACTAGCGTACGGGCGCTCACCCCCTATCGCGGTCTTTTCATCGGGGGGAAAAACGAAACAATAGAGAAAGCGCCGTTTGTCCGGCGTTGGACGCTCAACTACCGAAAAAGATTTTTATCGACGCTCCTACTGTACTCGCCGCTGCACGGTATTCTCAGCAAGCAATGCCCGAGTGCATTAAATCGCCGAGATCCATCTCGTTCCTAGATACCATTAATGAAAAGGGAATCTCGTAGCAGAGAAAGTTGTTGAGATTCGTATTTCGAGGCAGCAATATTGAATATCATTCCGGTGGCATCGCGCAAGGGTCTTTAACGCGGCCAGTAGCCACTCTCGACGGGTAGAGTTGGGTTGCCAACTGTACTATAATATATAGTATTGTACTATATTTTTGTCTAGTGTATTATGTACTGTTAGCAAACGAAGCAGTACGTATAACTACTATATTTCCGATATACCGATGGAATTATACAATTTTTATTTATTCTTCTTTTCCATGGCAACATCGACACTTTAGTTTGCGAATTTAAACTTTAAACTTCTGAACGCGACTTAAAAAAAGTGTTTATGATCTGTCTGTCAAAATTTATATAAAATTATTTCATACTTTCTCTGTGCTCCCGCCACTTGAGCTTTTACAGAGATGATTTTTTCTGTAATGAATATGAAGTGGCGGCAGGTTTGGGCATTATTCGAATAAATTTTTATTAACAGTTTATTAATAGTTTTTAGTAAAGTAATATATTTTGCTGAAAAAAAGTTGGCAAGACTAGGATAAACCGACTCATTTCGGGATCGGCCGTTGAGGAACCCTTTGCCATCGCACTCGTAATTCTCACTTCACTTTGCATTTCATTCCAGCCGATAAATTATTCTCATTTCCTTTCGATATAGGTTGAGGCTGGCGTATCGGACCTGGCTTCGCGATACATTTCACGATTGCGTATAATATCGACAATGTAGGTAATTATTATCGATGCTTAATAACCAACCCGAATAATCCCCCCCCCCACGCAGAGGATGGGGAAGCCGATAAAGGGTCCACCTGTGCAGCACGCTTTAATAAAAGCAGAGAGAAAACTCGAGGGCCTGTATGATTATTCCAAGCTCCGTAAATAAACCGTGCTCGCTTGTTTACAATTTCGACCGGGCCAGTCGGCTCTGACTAATTCATCGCGATTTAAATGCGTGCCACAACAAGTGGTCGTGCGTTATGATTAATCAAGAATTGATTAAATGAATGGTATCGTTGATTAATGCTCGCGATGAGCGTGTGAGAGCAGAGAACCGCGGATGTAATCGGACTGACCCATTTTGTGCAGCTCATATTCCGGAAGGTGGCGGACGTCCGTCGAGAAAAAGAGCTGGCAGAGAGGAGGAAGAACGAGCCTCAGCTGGATCAAGCGCAAGATCACCTGGTGCGCAAAATTTTCTCGAGGTAGGGACAGATTTGTTGCCATCCATTTCGAATGGATACCATCGAGAATCCATTCCGTCCACCAACCGCCTATTCTCTCAATGGTCCTTCATCTGTCCGCGCTTTCGCCGAGTGGGCTCGTATACGGGAGAAATCGCGGCTAAATTTATCTTCGGCTCCGAGCTTCTATAAAACCTGCGACCATCGAAGCGTCGCTTCAACGGGAGCGCCATATGTCTGACCCATGCCATCCGCAACTACTCGCGGTGATATATAGAAACACGAGTCACGCGGAAGATTCCAGCCTCGTCGGTCGAGTTACAATCAGAGCTGGGCATGATTGAAGTCATTTTTTATAAGAATAAATTTTTATTAAAAATTTATTCGAATAATGCCCCGCTCTGGTTACAATCGCCGCGCTGTGAATGTCGATAATCGCGACGGGACACGGGTCAGCGTTCAGTCTAACAGAGAAAAAGGAGGGCGGGCTGTAGCGGGAGATGAAGGACTTTGAGTCGAAGCCTTGCAGGTCCCATCTCTGGGACCGAATTGTACCTTCTGCGCGCGCGTATTCCTGCCTTCTGTGGCGTTGTTGGTCCTTCAGCTTATTACTCGACAATTCTTTTCTAAAATAGAACACAGAGATCTTTGTTTAATCTTCCTTACTCAGAAATCAGCGCTAAACTTTTGTACCACCGCGCCGCATCTTCCATCCACCCGCCTCATACTCATCTTCGATCGCCAACACACTATCGATCGATTCTCTCACTCTCATGTCGACCCAGGACTCTACTAATTCTCCTGTTTAAAAGAGAACCTAGCTTCAGCCCGGGGAAAAGGGAGGCTGTCGCGCAGATGGCGCAGGAGTACGCGCGCGCAAGCCTAATCAGGACGGGATTCAAGCGCGATTGCTAATCACTAAGTGACTGATAAGTACGAGAACGGTGGTGAATAATGGAAAGCAAGAGCGTGTGCGAGTCAGAGCGAGAGGGAGAGAGCGAGAGGGAGAGAGAGCGAGAGAGGGCGAGAGAGAGAAAATGAGAGAGTGAGAGAGAGGGAGAGAGAGAGAGGGCGGAGAGCGTGTCGTCAGTCGTCAGCGGGCGATCACGTTTGATTAGTATCCTATCGTGTATCTCTGTGGTAAATTGTTGTTGATTGTTGATCCGTTGCTTGGCTGGCCTGTTGTCCGAAAAGGTTCAAGACCGACGGGGATGCCCAGATCGGCGTGACCAGGGCCGCAAACGGACGGTCCCAGCAGGATTCCGACGAGGAGCTCACCGTGAACGTCCTGCCGCCCTGGCCCAGTTTTAGGCAATTTCATTTCTTACGTATTTATTTATTCTTCTTCATTCTTTTTTATTGCCATCTTTGCTACTTCTTACGTACACAGACTGATTGATTGATTGATTGGTGGATTGATTGATTGATTGATTGATTGATTATCGATTAATTCATTGCCATATATTGATTGATTCGATTATTGATTCTTCTTATCCTCATTATGATTATATTCTGAACCATCGTTATTTATTATTGTTGTATACCGTTTATATTATTATTACTATCCGCTGTGATATTTTTCTCTCTTCCACATCAACATCTATTATTATATATAATATACACACGATCGTTATTATCACTATGTATATATTATATAATGTTACGTGTACATTAGCAGACGCGTCGAGGTCGCCTATTACTTAGATGCGTGACTTTTTTCGGCCGAAAGCTTGAGAGAGAGAAAGAGAGAGAGAGAGAGAGAGATCTTGTAGATAAATCGAGAACTTTTGCCGCCCGGCTGTGCGTCGATCGCCAGTAGAGAGCGGCCCGTTTACGGCCAACGATCGAACGTCGACGATGGCGATCACGATGGACGGTGGATTATTTTTCTTCCTACTATTTTTTTCTCTTAATTTTTTTTCTTTTTTGGAAACCCACCAGCACGCTCGCGGCCGTTTTTCTCGCTCGTTTGATCCTTTGACGCGCGCAACCGAGAAGCGACGATCTATCTAAACGCATCTTCAGATGAGATCGCCACGTTCGAAGAGGGTATCACGGATGTGCAATCGCTGTACACACGCTTCAAAGAGAAACTGATATACTATATTCTCACAGCACGTCTACGATAATTGCCTGGACGAATCGAGCGCCGATTACCCGCGAGTCGAGTCCCGTTCACGGTAAATAATAGCGATGACCATTTTATTGCATCAGAAATTTCTAGTGGCGGATTTAAGGCAGAAGTCCCCGCAGGGCCCTATGTTAAAAAAAAAGATTTTATCCAAACACGATATTTTTTTTTTTGGTTTCCATAATTTTTGTACCACACGCGCGTAAATTTTTTTTTGATCCTATTATGTATACAGGATGCCCCAGAACGTTTACCACCTGGACCTTTTTCCTTAAATCCGCCACTGGAAATTAGGGTTTATACAAAAACTGAGTTTCGAAAAAACCGGTTTTCGAATTTTACAAGTTTTTAAAATCCGACAGACCCTACTGGAAGTTGCAAAAGCTAACTCATGAATTACATGAATACTATCCCCCAATCGCAAACTATCGAATATTTTGCTACTTTCTTTTGTCCACTCTGGGGTTTGTCGGTTTTTTTATAAATTTGTAAAATTCGAAAACCGGTTTTTAAATTTAAAAAACCAATTTTATATACTAGAATTAATATGTAAAAATGAATTAATTATTTAATTAAAAACGTTAACATTTCGACATGAAATCGCCTCGGACACTAGCATATTGTAGTAGGTAACCGTTTACTGTAAAACTAATCTCCATGCGTTCGTATTTTCGGAAGAAAAATACTAAATGAAATAAAGATTTATAATTCATATTTTGTACGGATTTTAGTTATATTAATTTTTTTATTTATTTGGCTCTGTATAGATAAAGTATATTTTTGTCATATTTTTGTAATTCCATAAATATTAAAAAAACTGAAAAATTTTCAAACAAGTACAAATCTTTATTTTCTATTTTAATTATATATTTTTGTGAATATTCGAAAATCGGTGTAACCGGTTGTTTGGGAATAGTGGAATTCGAAATCTGGTTTTCTCAAAAGTCGGTTCTTGTATAAACCCTAGTTCAATGAAGATCCATGGAACTCGATTCGCCCAGGACCTCGTGTCTCTTCCCGAGACGCGTACACATCACCCCGGTGCCATTACAATCTTTGCCATATCTCTGGCGATCACTGCAGTTCTGACGAATGCTAGAGTGCTGTAAGATATACGGCTTTAGAGGGTTATGCGCATCTTTCTCCCACCATATATATACATATATATATATATACTTTTAGTGGAACCAGGATTGTATAGAGCGAACTCGAGGGCTCCGTATCTCTTTCGTTTAATCCATCATTAGCCCCGATGTGGATTGCGATCGATGCGATCGGTAGGATAAGCTGTACTGTTCCCTCACGATGAAACAGCACAGCAGCCGTGGAGCGGGCATCCCTTTTGTATTATCGATATTGGACAGGTGACACACGGTCGCGGCCAATTTCGAAAGCTCGCCGACGCGAAAGAAGTACCAGAGCCCTCATTGCGCCCGGAGCATCCGATCCTTTTACGATTTTATGCAACGCCGAATGCATGTGACATACACACTCTAGGATTCAACTTTCTCTGTCACCTGTACTTATATATATGCATATCTTTATACATATATACATACAATATACGTATATATATACTGGTGCCAAGTAGCTGCTTGAACAACTGCCAGATTGCCGGGGAGTCGTCGCGGGAACGATAGCCCTCTTTTTCTTTTCTTTATTTTTTTGAGTAATAAAGACGATTAATAATAGTAATGAAAGCGTTGTTCGTCGGACGAGTGCTCGAAGGTTTTAGAAAGAGCTTTAGGAACCTCGATCTTGGCATGTTAAATGCATGATAGATTCTTAGAATGTCCCCTTAGATATTAACGATTTCCGATAGAATCGAGGGAAGAACGAGGTAATTGAAAATTCTCGGGTATCCAGCCAAGTGTATTTGCAACAACCCCCCGTTTCTTTGAATAAACATGGATATACCGATCGAATTATGTTATCGGTGTTCGAACGGCAGTCCGAAAGTTGGTCAGGCAGCTCGTTACCATTACAACTGTATCATCAAACGTTGCGTCGATGAACCCCAATCGTGGCCCCCACTGATCGATGGTGAACGAAGAGTATCGAGTAAATTCCATTCTTGGCTCGTTTCGTCTAAATTCAGTGTACAGGGTGTTCGGCGAGGTCGTTGCAAGCTTTCTTTTGGGGATATTTATTTGTTTTTTCTAGCTTCCAGATCAAAGAATAAACGAGCAGAATTAATCTCCCTCACACTTTACATTTCGTAGCTAGTAAACCTACTTAACACTTGACTTCCTCCTTTACTTCACTTACTTTACATTTCCTCGTTCGTTAAAAGGGAGTAATAGCTTCGCATAAAAGTTCCCTCAAGTTTTACGGTCGCACTGGCGCCAGAAATTACAGGAAGACTGAGTGCCAGTCGTGTCCAGATATTCGCGCGGCTGACCATATACGACCCTCTATCACTTACGCTGCATTTCTCCTTAATTTTACAATTCAGACTTTCTCTTGCGTTTCTCACTACATCTTCTTGTAGCTCTTAATCTACACACTACCCCTAACAGCGTGTCAAATACAAATTCCACTTCTGTCGCATGAATTCATGAACAATTCTACTCGGGGCTCTCACCCTCGACCCCCATCGTCTCAGGAGTAGCTTCGATCTACATCTGCACTTTCAGTAGCAGAGTCACTGGAACCAGAGTTGGGCACTATTCCAGTAAATTTTTATTCGAATGATCTCGAATAAGAATTTCAAGTGAAACGAAGTTATTCGAAATTAACGAATAATTTTTTATTCGAATAAATTTTTCAAAATATATTCGAATAAAATTCATACGAATAAAACTTTATTCGAATAAGATTATTCATTATTCTCGAATAACTTCATTGTGTTCGAAATTTTTTATTCGAAGATTACTCGAATAAAAATTTATTCGAATAATGCCCAACTCTGACTGGAACACCCTGTACGCGTACAGAATACATACTCAACTATTACCCATTTGTCTCGATTTGTTATTCTACCCGCGGCTTCCCGGGAGTCCCCAGTGCGCGACCGATAATTCAAACTTTGATGCCCCCTCGAGTAGACCGTGTAATTACGATTCGAGTCCGGAGTTCCCAAGTCGGTCAGTTCGGCCTGAAAAGTGCTCGCGACAACGTGTCCCGACTTTTTAGCAGTGCAGCCGAGAGGGTTGCTCGATCGCGGGGGGAGGGGGTGGGTGGGAGGGCGGGGTGGACGAAAACGGCCGAAGCCTCCGTTGCAGAGAGGCGGTAGCGCGTGTAACAATACGAGAAGCAGCTGTAAGTATCGAGCAGGATAGTGCCACGATCGGTTCATCGACGCCGCCCGTTTTCCCGTATGTTTTATTCGGCATTCTATCACCACTGAGAATACTTTTCTTTCGAATCCCGTAGGCACACCAAAGTAGGTTGCTCGTGAACACACCGCTGGAGCTCTCTTCCCCTTTTTCTAGCCTCAGTAGTAAACGATACTTGACTTCATCTCTGCCCACCAGCAACCAAAACAAAACATCTCTTCACGCCTCGTCCAAAAAAAAAAGATCTTAGCTAAATGCTGAACCTCACCCCGCCCCACCACCCACCCACCCCCCCCCCCCTCAAAAAAAAAGAATGAAAGCAAAAAAAAAAATTATGCAGTCAAACGAGGCAGAACGAACAATATTGCTCGCTGCTCAGAGACAAAAAGAAGGGAAAAGTTTCACATCACAGCCCCAGAGTGAAACTTTTGGAACGTAACATCCCATCCACGATACTTTGTACACCATTGTATTTTATTATTAGCCCTTTACTTAATTATATCGCCTAGTGAAACTGGCCTTTTGACATACCCCCGTAATTGTAAATAGCCCCGATGGAGTCGCAGTCGGCCACTAAAGGCGAGCGTCCTCGCCCTCTACTTTTTCTATCCAGGTTCCGCAAGGAGCGACACACTGCCGACGTGGAGAAAGGGGACGGGAAGGACGGCAAGGAGGGCAAGGAGGGGGAGTCCTCGCACGCCAGGAAGCTCTCCGCCGCGGAGGACAGCACCAGCGGCAAAGGACGATCGGGGAAATGGGGACGATTGCTAGGTAACATCCACGGGCGCGACGTATCCGTTAACGGCTGCGCAGCTTGCGGTCGCGTGAAGGCAGGCGGCCTCTGTTTCGGTCTTGGGGGGTGTATGGCTGGGTCGGGACCGAGATGGGGCCTTGACGCAAGCCATGCACCCTCGTGGACGATGGTTGACGAATCCAAGTCACCTAGCTACCGGCTGTGACTTGATATTGTTTGAACAGAGAAGGTTTAGTAGGCACATAGAGTAGTAGACTTGAGAACTTGAGATGACAAACTCTCTCGACTTGTTCTTAAGCGGACTAGGTAGTCGAAAAATCGATTTTTATAGCATTTCCCGAAAGTACTATCTTTTCTGAATAAAATGCCGCTTGGTTTATATTAAAATTCGCAACATCGTTGATTTGGCAGCTTAAAAGGTTAAGCGGCAACCTACAGCGTCGCGTTTGCCCAGAAACTTTAAACGCGTTTTTCTCGAATCTTTTTCTCAGACCTACTTGAAAAAATTACAAGATGTATAAAACATGTGCCATTTCTCGCGAAACCTATTATATGGTCCGTAAAAATTCGAGATTTTCATAAAACAAATTAAAAAGTCGCGGATTTTTAGTAACTCACAAACAGGACCGAATTTTTCTTGAAATAATCCCCGTTTTTCGGCCACGAATTTAACGTTACAATGTTCAACATTCAGCACTGCTGTTTTTAAAGCACATGTATATTCCATACTAACTTTTTTTTAATCAATATGATAATAATAAACATTGGGTAAAAGGATACATCTGGATTTGCTTCCGTTTTTTTACAAATACATTAAAAAGACAGTGTTTCTTTCACGAAAAACGACTGCCTAGTCGCCTTAAGGCTGGTTCAGACACGTCCAGTAATTTAGTCGCGTGGCAAGTAATGTAGTAATTTACCATTGTTTTACTAAACTGCTCGACTAAATTTTAGTGTCCACACACGGTAAATTACTAAATTGGCTGAACCAGCTTTTACCGTGCACTGAAAGTTCACTCACTGATCCTCGAAAACTCCTTGGACCGCGCAGGTAGCGCCAGCCTGGACTCGGGCAGCGAGGGTGGCACAGGCGCGGACACGTTCAAGCGATCTTTGAGCGCGAGGGACGCGCGCCCCAGCTCGAGCACCGGCAGCAACAAGGTGTTCCCGAAGTTCGCGAAGCTGACGGGCACCATCGAGGAGTCCGGTGACGCGGAGACAACGAAGGAGATCCAGCCGCTGCCGGCCGCGGACTCGAAGCAGCTGCAGCTACGGCGATTGGAGAGCTACGACGACGGGCTGATCACGACGCAGTCGAGCCACGACCGCGAGATCCTGGCCGCGGTGCTCGAGGTGAAGGTGGACTTGAAGCTGGAGGTGCAGCGGGTGAACCAGAGGCTGGCGAAGATCGAGGACATGCTGCAGGCCCTGGTAACCCGGCTGCCGGCTACGAGCCCGCAGCAGCAGAAGGGCGGTTTCGGGCCAGGTGGGGGTGGGCCTGGCCAGACTCAGGGGTCTAGTCAGTCCCAGGGCTCGTCCGGGTGCCAGCAGGGTTCGCAGGGGACGCAGACGACAGGGAGCAACGGGATGAGCGAGCAGAAGGCGTCGTTAGCGACCACGTCCACGTCAACGGGTGTCAGCGAGGGGTACAGGGAGCAGGGCACCACCACGGAGCGCATCTCCAAGTCGCAGGAGCATCATCATCACCACCATCATCACCACCAGTCCCAGCAGTCGGAGAGGCTCAAGGACCCCGATTACAAGAGCTCGTCGAGGGAGGTGAGCAAGGAGCTGCTGGAGAGGCTCGCTCAGGCGACCTCGTCTAGAACAGACGACTCCACGCCGCTGGGCCCGTTGATCCTCAGGAAACGGCGCAGCAAGTCGAGGAACAAGGGCGCCGCGCCGCTGGCGCCGCTCGCCACGCAGCCCATCAGCCCGTCCGAGGCTACCGAGACCACGCAGATGCTCGAGTGCACCGACGACAGGGAGCAGACAACAGGCACCGCGGACAGGAGCGACAGGAACGACAGGAAGAGGCCTCCGCCCAGGCCCAGGGAGTACTTGTGAAAGTTCTTGAGGATCCGGACGGTCGTCTCGTGGCTCCTGGCCTGAGGACGCTCGTTGGACGCGACCCGCAAGTGTCTCGGGAGACCCGGGGAGCCGGGTGAAGTGTTTGGAACCTTGGAACCAGGGGATTCGGTGAGTTGCCGAGCTCTGCTGGTCTATGGGAAGATGGAACCAGGAGCAGCGGCACCTTGGGACCCTCTGGTAGCCGGCACAGTGCTACTACGGAGAACGTTGCGTGGGGGTGAGTGAGCCGCGGAGGGGAAACACAGCCTGCAGGGACTTGTGCGTTACTGCGCACAGCGTTTGGGATCACCCGTTGCTGTCGCACGCGGCTAAGACTGGGTTTTTATTGTTTTAGCTGGGGACGTGTAGGCTCAGGTGGACTTGGAGCTACCGATTAGTTGATAATTCTTTGGTTCTCGCCCGAGCAACTTCTACAAAATTTAGTAGCACGATCCTCGATCGTTATCGCCTTTCGTAGAACGAAGTCACGTTCGATCACGCGCGACACGCACGGCCTGCGACAGAGCCGGGTGATCGCGGACGTTTTCTCCGGCTAAGGGAACCACGCGACGATCGCGAGCACGGATAACGCCCGCCCAGGGTGAGACATCAAGCGGGAGAGAACGGCGGCCGGGAGTGTTTTGTACGAGTCCTCGAGCGGCCCGCTTGGCGGACTCCATATTTCTTTTTTCAACGAACTGACGTGGACCCGAAGGGAGATGTACCGATAGCCGAGATGTAATTTCTTGTAATTTCACCCGCGTACGTTTTTAAGGACGCTGCAATTTCTCGCTAAGCCGCTTCGCGATTGGTCTTCAGGCGAGCTTCGACACGAGGGTCGCGCTCGGTACACGCGAGCTGGACGAAGAAAAGCACTAGTAATTATTTAATTAACGATATCGAATTGTAAAGGGGGCGACAAAGAGAGAGTAATTAAAAGGAGGGAGGGGACTTTCGCGCCGACGAGACGCTCCCGCTACTACGAGTTGGCATATTTTTGCATGGCCAAAAAGCAATAAGCAAACCAAAAGAGAAAAAAAAGCGTTATTATTCGAGTTAAACTGCTTGGCGACGGCTTCTTCGAGACATCGAACGTAAAGAGAGAGAGGAAAAAAAATCCAAAAAATAACGAGAGAATGAGAACTATTCAGAATACTCGCGTTCTACGTAATGTAACATACACAACATACATACATGCATACACACACACTGTATTCGTAGGTTTACACGCATCTTAGGGGATCTCAGCTAGACTCGTGGAGGCGCGCGATAGATTTTAAGCAACAGGAACCCATGGAAACGAGGGGAAAGGGAGCGAAGAAGCAATAGGAAAGTGGATGGGAAAAATGGGACGTTTTCCTTTCAAGTTACTTCCTGTAGGGTAGATGGAAGAAAAGGGTTCAAGACGCGAGAGAAGCTTATTGCTCGTTAAACTGAATGAAAAATATTCAGTGCCTGATACGATGATACGCATTCAATTACCATATTTCTTTTTCTAAAAAAAGAGACAGAACGAACATTTTTTGAGAAAGAGAACTTTTATCGTAGTGGTTAAAAAGTGGCATACAATGAGAAACAGAATAATAATTGCAAGTACGGCAACATTAAATTTTGGAGCCAAGTCATATTTTTCTGTACATAAAACTTTCTTCAGAAATGTTTCATTATTCTCAATTCCTTCGTAGAGTTCCGTGAAAAGTCCAGAAATAAGAAAACCGGGGTGTATTTGTAAATCGACCGGGACACCCGGAGCAAGGGTCGAAAACCGGGCTGCATGGTAACCCTAATTTCCGCAAAGGATACTAAAAAATTAATGAAGAACATCTGGAACATCCCCAAACACATTTCCCAGCCCTAATGGCTAATTGTAAAAACAATATAAACATCCCATCCTTGGTTTAACAACCACCATACATTATCCACCAAGTCCTGAACCTTTTTCTTTCTCTGTGCCCTGCAGCCCGCTCAATGCGATGCAGAGACCACGATTTTGAAGGATCAAGAAAAATAAATCGGCACAAAAGACTCGCCAGCTGCCCCGTTCCAATAAAATCCATAGCAAATACTAAAACTGGTCTCTGCGATCGCTTCGAGCGGATTACCTTGCGTTGGAAAATCAGCGGGTGGGGACACGGAAACACGGCGTCGGCTCCCCTCTGCTTTGGTTGCCGATCGGGAAGGTCAACCGAGCTCGGTAGTTAAAGGAGAAAGGAGACAGGACGCGTCGGTCCTTTCTTCCACATCGGTTTCTCGTGGCTTTTCAAAGGGAGATCCGCGACCACGCGAACGATCATCGATAACCCTTCCGACCCGTTCTATCTCACCGAGCCGCGCGCGATCGAATTCGGTAGTGACCGTGCGAAAAGCCTGAAAGCCATCGATGTTCTTCGCTTCGAGGAAGGATTCCGGCGAAGCTCGCCCTCGGAGGACACGCTGCTTCCATTTCACCAGGTTTGATTAGCAAATTCCTTTCGTTAAATCATGTTTTAAACGATGCACATCGGGGTCCACTTCTCTGCTCCAGTGTTTACTATTTGGTCTACTTCTACATTTATTTATTGCACCGGGCAGTGCTCCCTCACTTCGTACTACCGTGTCCCTTATTTCTTTGACTTTGATGGTGACCGATTCTGTATTTTCTTTCTCTTGTAATACCTGTATGTATTTTATTAGGATGATGAATACGTTTGTATGGATCATTTGTCCATTTTTCTACCACAGAATTCTATGGGAAGATGAAAAAGAAAATCGGGGAATTTGTGCGTCTTAATTTACGTTTGGCAGATGTTGATTTTAAGTTGTAACCAATCGGGTGGATGGCTTGAGGTTTTTATACTGATTTTACTTGGGGGTGGGAGCACTGTATGGAATAGTAGGAAAGACACTCGAGATCTTTAGACTTATCTAGTAAATTGCACAGTTGATTGTGTAATAATTTGGGGGTGAAACTTGACGAGGACACTGATGAATTTTTGCAAAGACAGATGAGGGTTGCGAAGCGAGGATTTTTTGCTCGTTTTCCTTAGCATCTACCGTAGGATCGTTGGAATGAGTTAGACGAAGTCCTCCGGGGGCCAACTCTCGCCTCCCATTTTTATAAGCAAGTTAGTCTCCTGTCGGAAAGTATTCTCTCTGATCTCGAAGAGAACCCTAGTGCAGAGTGCTTCGGCAGACATTACCGCCTCGGGTGCCTCGAAACTCGCGAGAGTCGTGTAGAAATCTAACCCAACATCCAAAGAAGGCGCGAGAACGTGGCCATTATTTTTCTAAATGCTACCATCGTTCGCTTATCGTCGAAGCTACGAGCACTCGAGCTCTCCCTGCGTGCCGAACCACTCTGCATGATAAATTATTCTTAAAAGTCAATTTGGCCACGCCTCGAGAGGCTGCATTCCACTTTGGTGCACGCGTTTCGGAGCTCGCGGAAGCTCCGTCTCCGTTTTACACGCGCATTCGATCCAACGAAGTGTGGACCACGGTCGGGATCTGGTATCTAAGCAACCCTTCAAGAACGGGCACTTGAATCACACGGAAAATAATTCATAACAAATTCCCCGAGAAATTAAGAAACTTCAAACTTGGACATAGATACTTGGGGAGAAAAAGGGACATTAGAATCACTTCAATTGGGCCAAGTTATGCAGGAACCTACCGACCCTCAATGATCTGAAATTGAGTAAAAGGTTGAAGATTATATTATTATTAAAAATAATTTCTTCTTATATTTATTAGTTTAACTGTTAAAGAAAAGTAGCTTTATTTCTACTGGGTATGTTTTATTTCGCGTTACTGTTTTACAATGTTTTTCAATGGGGTTATATAATACCGAGTAGTATAATTAATATTACCTATTTTAAATTTTCTGTAGCTTTTGCTCTTTCAGCCTAAAATGGAACTACTGCTTCGTAGTTTTAATAATTGTATAATGTAAGACAATAGCGCACTCAGGATTTAATTTCGGTGCGAGCCGAGTTGAAGGGATAAAAATATTTTTAATGCAAATTCAATAAAGTTCATTAGGTGATTATAACAATTCATTTAAAGAATAATATCCAGTTTTCATTTCTTTTTGCAAAGCTCTTGAATTACTTCAGTCGTGGTTACAGTAATCTCTCTTTTCCTTTTTCTTTTGGGGGTACTAGGGCCTCTTGGCCCCCCTTATTTTTTGCAAAATAAAGACCACAAAATTATGGGACCGGTACTGTGTTTAACTAATTCTTTTCCGCGAAACTTGGCCCAATTATGCCGTGCATATTTTCTTGCGGTATCTGGGGGTCGAAGTGTCTCGTTTCTCACGGATGATCCCTTCCGCCGACGGTCCCGACGCTTCGCCACGTTGCGCGCCGATGACCTAATCCCGCGTGCACGGCGTTGACGAAAGCCGAACAGCAATATTAGGTGTATATATCTTGTAACTACGACGTGTACATATTCGTATGATCATGGCGCATGCCTCCGTGGCAGCGCGTTCGCGCCGATCGCCACACATTTTCCCGCTCCCGCTCCTCGACCTCCGCCGCAGCGGAGGTCCCGGCAGCGGAGCTAGGCCTGTAAAGCGTAGCTCTGATCTCCGATTAGCTAGGCTAACGACGAGTCCATCTTCTTTTTTTCTATCGCCTTTTTATTGCACCGCCTCGATTCAGGGAGAGAAGCAAGTCGAAACAACCCTCGAAGGACAATCAAAGATGGAAAGTAGCGGTCTCGCGTTAGCAGGACACGTAACGATTAATCGAATAGGGCCGTAGGTATATTCCGTTAGCATAAGGCACAGGGCCTCGGGGCGAACCGCAAAGGGGAGCTTCAAGAAATATAGTTTTCCACAACGTGCGCAGTAGATTCGGGAGGAATCGCGTCGATCGATTATAAATCGGAGCGAACTGTTCTCGATCACTTGGGGGTGCAGGAGAGGGAAGCTGTCGCAGAATTTTGCATCTTTCTAGAGTGTGTAGGGGGAAGTGGAGGGGGGGGGGGGGAGGGGAGGAAGTGGCTCGAACCGAGCTCCAGAGATGAGAGCACCCTCTCCAGGGTTCCGACCCTGCGTCGAAAGTTTTATAGCTCTTTTATAGCTGTCGAGATCGCGCTCAGGCTGTCGTCGATCCGCGACCGACGGAGGTGAGAAGGGAAAATAGGGGGCGAACGCGCTGACAGGGACACCCGTGCGTGTAAATATTATAAATATATTCTAGGAGCGAGCGGAATGCTAAGAGTGGTGGAGAAAGATTGCCCGCGTGTGTGAGAGAGGTGTGAGTGTGCGTCTATGCGAGACGGTGCGAGTAGTTCTAATTTCATGTTACACGGGAGGGGGAGGAGGAGAGCGCAGACGATTTATCGAACAGTCACGGGGACTTTGTTAATTAGGTTTTAGCGGCGGAGACGATATAGCTGGCTCTATTCGTAGTTTCTACACTTAACGAAAGCGCGAAAGTTTAACCATGCCGTGGGGGCGGTTTTTCTAGCAGCTCGATCAAGCCAACACCGCCTGTGTCGAGCGAGATCTCGAAGCGCTGCGACTTGCTACCTTTTTCACAATAAAGCAGAAAGTCTGCTTGCGATTCCAAGCTTCTTGCGATCGAATAGATTCTTCTAAACTTAGATCTCATGTTCTGCGGGTAGTTAATATTCATCGCCCCTCGGAAAGTATTAAACAGCGACGGATTTGGAGATTTGGCGACCCTAGGCTGACAAGCGTCCGCCGCCTTTTCCGCGAAATATTATCAAATATTTTGATTCGAAAGGTATCTCCAAAAATTTTGGCTACTCAAAATTTGCAGCCCTACGCTGCAGCCTACTTAGCCTATACCTAAATCCGTCCCTGGTATTAAACCTCTTCTGTTACTGATTCTCTTCCACAAACGAGTTAGAACTCTAATCAAATTGCTTAAAGTCTTAAAAATTATATTCTGGTGGTGCATCAAGTAACAAGCTATCAACTTTACCGAGAGACGCTTTAACCTCCTTTTTGCAAAAGATTTGGAATCGCATGGAGATCCCTTCGCTTTGTACGCTGCCCAAGAGCTTCTCTCTTCCTGCACGTTTCTTCGTCCTCGCCACACGACTCGATCAGTAACCATAAATCGAAAGTAAAGATCGCACTCCAACATTCCCAAGAAAATACCATTTTATATAGAGAATATTAAAGAACACGAGAGTAGGCTGAAGAATCCTATCGAGGACACCTTCGGCCTTTTACTCGCACCTCTATTCTGCCAACCCCACTTGGACTCGAAAGCTCCAAAGAATTTTTATGTCCCAATCCCAAGATCCACGCGAAATTGTCGAAGCACCAAATGTTATGCAGTACGAGGAGGAGCGAGGACGAGGGAATTCGATCGACGCGCTGTCTTCAGCAAATGCAACGACAAAACACTTGGCGTTTCTCGTCGGCAGATGGCGGTGCATGCTCGTTGGAAAGGTTTGTAGAGCGTGTAGCTTAGCGCTCGGATCGGCGTGGAAATCGAGGTACCGACTACCGAGGACCGCGCTACGGCCGACGGACAAGGTGCTTGTCGGCGGAGAGCGTGGAGGGTGCAGAGAGTGCACGCGAAAGGATCAAGGGGAAAGAAAGGGACAACACATGTGATATTACGATTTTTTATATCAGCTACTTTGCAATAATAAATTATCGCCGTGCTCGAAAGGAGAGCGTCGCGACACGGGTCGTCGTCCTCGATTCACCGAGACGCGTTGTTGGACGCGGAGAACTTGCCACTTCCGCTCGTTTCTTTCTCAAGCTTCCGAGCCATTCCGAGCACAGTTGCCAGGAGAACCCTCTACGCGCAATAGAAGGAGAACACATATTTGTGTCGGTAACGCGGTGACGTGCCACAATTCATCGCACGGCGTGCACAAGTCTTATTAGTGTATATATGTTATGTGACGTGACGCTAGAGGGTTCGCCCGGCAACCCTGAATTCTCCAGCAATCGAAGATCGAGGTAAAAGGAAACGAGCACGGGCCATATCCGTAGATCTGAATCGAGTTCGCCTTTGGTACATTTACACGAGAACCATTTGATCTCGATCGAGTCAGGTTCCCCCGAATAACAGAAAAGCAGCATGCAGATCGCAGTGTACAAAGCTTTCCTCTGCTTGTGCAATTGCTGTCGATTTTCTATTGCATTTTCACGTTCTTTTCTCTTTTAACGGGACGAACGAAAGGAGAAGCGGGAGAGGTTTATTCGAGCACCGCGTAACACGTCACGACGACGACGACAGTGATCGCTGCGACGATCGAAGAAGCCGTGATCGTACCGAATTTTTTTGTGAGAATGGTTAAGAGAGTCTATAGTAGCTATCTCGAGCGGAATAACAAAGAAATAAAGAAAATATATATATATATTACTATTATTATTAATATAATTAGAACGGGGGGGGGATGGGGGAATTTTTGCTATAACTAAACACTTCGTCCATTTTTCTATATGGGCAACTCGTTGCACTGTAATCAGTCCTCGGCCTTGTAAATTCTGTCCTCGTCATTTCCGGAAACGTTCGCCGACGATCGCGCGCCGCGGAGGATCCGTGCTCCAAAACGAACCGGAAATAAAGCTTCTCTTTCGATTTTCAACACGCCAAAGAAACGAGCAGATCCTTCGCCATTCCTCTCCACTTTCTCCCAATTTCGAAGGATCGAAACGATCCGGAGGATCCTCCACGCGGCGCCCGATGATCGGCGAGCCGATCCCTTGCGAACTCTCCGTAAAGAACATCGGGTCGTGCGATCTCGACGCGAGACAGCGAACGGAACGCGACGAACGAGAAGAAAAATGGTCCTACGCGTGATCTTCGCCGCGTTGTTGCTCTCTTGCCGTTGTGCTTCATCGGTCCGAGCGATCGTCGACGGCTACATCGATTCGCCGGCGGCTCAAGTTACCGATTCGTTGGAAATCTGCGGATAAAGAGGCGATGCAGGATTGTCGAGCGTCCGTGTCTCAGCTTCGAAAGAGACCTCGAACGCGGAGCTGTAAGCGCGAGCGTTTTCATTGTAGAATATAAGCGCCGGACACCAAAGACGGAGGAGCGGCCCGAGAAATGAAATTCGGATTCTCTGCGCGGTCTTACGTCGCTAGTCTTCCCAATTGCGTTTCTGAACTACACGGCGAGATCGAGCCGGTCGCAAGAGGATGCAAGGGAGCGTCGCGAATCGTCGTCGGCGACCGCTCGGTAACGAGAACGAAAAAGCGAATAAAAGTATCGAGTCGAGAGATCAAATTGTAGCATCGAACGAAGCCTGGCTAGAATACTCAAAAGAAAGCTGCTTTCGAACTTATAATAAAAAAAGGATTAAAACTCGACGCCACGGTGTATCTCTCTTTCTCTCTGTGTGTACATGTGGCTGCGTGAACATTGATGAATGAATCCATTGACAACGTTCTTTTCGTTTCAGAATATCCTTTACTGTCATCTCTTCGAATTTACAATGAAATCCGCGAACGATGCGACGGCATCGCATTTATGAAAAGTAGAAACACGAGGGAACCGTGAAAGGGCAACGGGATCGGAGAGGTTCTCGTCGCGATGCGTATACATATGAGAGAGCATATAAGATATAATAACGCGTGACATAATTTCACGCCTAAGTGCATCATGAGGTACTTAGGTCACCGTCGGAGTCGAACGCACTCCTCGAGTTCGCTTGGAGCTTGAAACTTGAAACCCCCTTTCGCGTGCCGTCGCAGACGAACTGGAATGACCCCGCGGGGATCCCTGACGCGCAAAACGAACGATCCCCGATAGCTGAACGTGGCCGAAGATTCTCGCGATCCCTTTCTGCCTTAGGCAGGCTTCTCCATCAAGTGGATGTAGAAGCCTGGAATCTTCACATCCTCTAAACGCTTGAAGTCTGCGTAGATGGTGTGCTTGGCCCTGTAATGGAACGCCTCGTCCAGCATGTCCTTAAAGACGTTCAACCGATGGGGATAGTAAGAGAGCCTGAACGCGTGCTCTTGGCTATCGTCGCCGTCGCTGTGGTGCTCTTCGTCACTGCTGTCCCGGGGCATTATGTAATCCAGGGTGATGATGGCTGGCTTACCAGAAACGAACAGCACGGAGGTTTTGGTATTCGTCATGAGCGGGCTCTGAAATACAGTGCAAACGTGTCTTTCAATATATCGAACCAGTGGTCCCAGTTCACCAAGCTTGTGGGCCTCGACGTATCTACTCACATTATAATATATGCACTTTGTCGGTAGACTGCCAGTACCTATGATATGATCGTAATTCCTGTGGTCGATGAGCAACAAGCCACCGGGTTTCACGCAGCGCTCAAAGTTCAGGAATGCTTGTCTGCGATTAAGAAATGGAGTTAGAAGAATACCGACCGTGCGATAAGTCTGCGGAGACTTGGAGGAACGACTATAGGATCTTTTGCTATACCTCTGCTCCCGTTGATCCCCGAACGTGTCTGGCATATGGGCGAAACTGTTCCCCAAGCAGATCACAGCGTCGAATCCTTCCCCCATCACATGGCTGATGTCCTCCGGCAGGGTCAACCAATTCGCTTCCTCGATCACTAGAAGGAATCAACGCGGGGAAATGACTGTTAGTCAAGCATATACTTGTAGCGTTCATTTTCACGATACGTAGAACAACGTGGAACGAGGAAGACTCGAGGGGCAAGACGATTGACCAGCGATAAGAAGCGTCTGCCCTATGCTGCCATGGAACTGCTAATTTCGCGCGCGATAACCGATAACGGCGAGCGCTTGTACAGCAACCGTAAAAATATAGAGTCTTTATCTGCTCGCGGTTTCACAATGTTTTCGTTGCCCTCGCGAGAGAGGGCAGGGTTTCGCGTCGGACAGAAATTTCAGCTTCGAAGATCCACGATTATCACGCGGAGACAATAAGCGATCGTTCTTGTATCGCTGTTTTTGCTCTTCTGCGCTGATCCCGCGAGAGATTTCGCTACAGGTTCAGCTACTTGCTACAGCGAGGGAATTATCTCGCGAGTATTGAAAAACGTGATAGAGGTCTCTCAAAATAATCCACGTTATCTTCATGTACCAAAAAGCATAGAACTCATTATTCCAAAGTTTCGAGAGAAGTTCGAATCTTTTTCAAATAGTCCAAACACAAATCAGATGAAGTTCGTGGGTCTAACCCCCCGAGTAGCTTATCGTAGTAGCGCTTTTTAAATTCGCCGCTAGATGACCAGTCGTCCCATTCTTTACCCTTATCAGATAACTTGTTGCAACGCTGTTTTATACCCCAAGTGATATTTACCCCAGTTATCGAAAGCTGGCTCCTTTCGACGCTGCCATCTAGCTTGAAGAGCGTATTTCAGCATCTTGTCCGAAGCGTCTGCGCTGACCACATCGAAACCCTCCTCGAGTAACATCACCGAGTCGACACCAGTGCCGCAGGCCACGTCCAAGACCCTACGGCACCCTTTAGACCGAAGTAATCCCACCAGGAAATCTCGATAATTCTGCGTCCTCTTGTTCCTGTCGCCTATGAAAACCTCCCACAGCTTAGCCGCCTTTCCATCGGCGTACTGATCGCGGACACCTTCAGCGGCGGTGCCGAGAGATCGGGTACGAAACACCGAGTCCACCATTTCTTATCGCCCTGATCGAAACGAGCTAGAAACAATCAGAATTGTAGGAAAATTTGCTTCCCGTCGAAGCTTACGCTATGTGGCGCGGGGTTAGGTGTTGAACCTATAATGATTAGAATCGTATCGAGTACCGTTGGATTGTTTTCAAATGTCTCTAGGAATGACCCGAGTTATTTAACAAGTTGTAGAGTGGAATTATTTGGAAGATTCTCGGCAACAAAGTAGTCACCGCGTTCACCTTTTATTTACAGTGGCGATTCGTGCAGGAATCAAAGTCAGATGTTACTCAAGTTCAGTTTAGGATAATTGTCAACATGAAGAATATTTGTATCAGTGTCTCTACGAACGTACATTCGGGAAGCAGAATTTTCAGGGAATGTCGGCGATCATTGGCGATACCTCGCAAATATAGTCAGCAGCTAATGATCTAAGAAAAGAAAACAATTCCACTATCATGTGCCCTCTCCCAGGTCAAACAATTCCGCGCAAACAAGTTGCTTGTATCTTGTGTAACCTAAAAATTAGCTCGCTGCATCCACATTCATCGCTCGCCACGACGAACCCCTCTTCGATCAACGTATCTCGCAAGTACGGTAGGTCAAAGAGAGATGCCGAAGGTCTTCGTGGAATTTACGTGAAACATTCTTCGATTAACGTACAATTATTCGAACGCTGGCGAAACGTATCAGGCGTCCGTAAACACGCGCAGCGTTTGTTTTCGAACGGTCCAATGCATCGAAGATTCATCGAGTCGAAGTTGATACCTATCGCTTTCGGTGCGCAATTGGAAGTTCGTTGATGTAGGGGAATATCTTTTAAGACACGCGGAACGTGCCGAGATCGACGATAATTTTGATTAATAGGTATTGTTTTTCAATCCCTTATCTGTTATTTAAATGAGTGGCAAGAGTTTGCGATTAGATTATCGCAGGTCATTACGAAATTCCAGCGAATGATCAAAGATGATCTAACGGGCCACTCTAACGTCACATGAGATTCGAAATAGTTTAGAGATGTTGCATCAAACGTAGGTAACGATCTGATACACTTTCCTGATTATTAACAGAGTTCCCGACTGTACTCCGTAACGAATTTGTCTGTTTTCCACGTAAATCCCTCTGTGTGTTTTGATATACCACCGCGATAAACTATTTCGATAGACCGCGTTGCCGAATGCCCGATACAATAATTAGGATGAAACAACAAGTTTAATTCAACATGCGACGGTTTTACAAAATATGCCTCCCTTCCTGTGTAGATACCGCGTTTTCTACCAATTCCATATTGTATTCGCAAACGAATTGTTTGACCAAGATGAAACCAGAGAAAGGGTACGATTCGTTTGAAAAGAGAAAAAGCGGGGTGTAATTCGTTTCCAAAATATTAGGGATTAAATTGTATGCGTTATACCTTGCGATAAAGTGAAACGTAGTTCGCTGCCTCGTAGAGCCCCAGGAGAAGTTACGGTTAACTCTACTCGCTACAAGAGACGACTGAGTACAGGACGTCACGGAACAGCCTCAATGAAAGTCACTAAGATATTCAATTTTGGATCGCTAAGGAAGATGAATCACAAGCAGCAAGAACCGGTGAACACCCTTCTACGGGCTGTACTGAATACACTGGAGGCGGCCACAGACCCGTAGGTATATAAGGGCTTCGCGTTTGCGCTGTATGATGTAACTTTCGAGGCGGCTGATGGCCGTTGACAAGCAATCGTGAAGCGGCAAGAACGAATAAAAATCCGCGGTCTCGGAAAAAGTAGTGGATTTTCTTGACGTCGACACTTTCGTCGATCGCTGCCACGTGATACTTTTATCACCGTGTCGACTTCTACTTATTTTTTATCGTTATCGCGCTAGCACGTCGAACCATTAATAACTAAGGATGAGGAAAAGGGGAGACAAGATTGCTTCATAACGATGTAACATCGTATTTTCAAATTCGAAGTTAAGGGTGGAAAGATAATACGATCGATTTTATAGAGAGAGTACCTATCAGGGATTCTGATAGCGCGCCACGATTATGGACCGGTCGGGAATGATTCCGGGTGAATAAGAATATCGCCGGTTTGTGGTGTAAAATTCTATAATTACTTTATCCGAACAAATTACATAGTATGCATACTTATTTCTAAACTAAATACACGCTAGGAATTCCTATAAACCCCCGTCAATAGTGAACACTGATCAATCCATCTGTAACATGAATCTTTTTCTTGATCATTCAAGTATACTTCGAAATACATTCGCGAGTACCCGAGAATACGATTCTTCGCTAAACGCTAGTACATGTACGGTGTTGTGCAACGAGCTGCCATAGATTCTTTCTATGCACGAACGCAGATGTACAGAAACGAAGCTGAAGTATACGAAAAATCAATGATAAAACTTCTGTAGACTGAGCTACGCGAATACAATGTTTCAGTCATGTAATATTCTCGTTTAGTAGAGTAATTAACAGAGGCATTGTAAAATGGCAGTTTCTTGCCCCTTGTACGTCTTCTCCGCCACTACACGCAACTCGCTAATGTTCAAAAACCGCTTAACGAAATGCATTCGATCTAAATCCCAATACGAGAACGTCCGAAGAAACAGCTATTTTCGTGCTTAGAAAATACAGTACAAGCAACGTTCGATCTTTGTATTGCTACGTTCTTTTTCTATTAATCTCTGTTCCATTAAGTAGTGTACCGCGATCGGTATGCCCTCTCTACTTACAGAAAAAACGAAGTAACCCCTACTGTTTTACTGCCCTTGACGTTGAAGTACATACAAATACTTGGAATCTTTTTTGCTAAATCGATTAACTTTATTTCTTAGCAATGTACATACTCAAATCACTTTTATGCTTAAGTGAGAACTCAGCGATCGTGAATTAGATGAGAAACGCCGGACATTATCGGAAAAGAAGTTAGACTGTTCGCCCCACGAGCAAGTCACTGACAGTGTCGCAATAAATTCGAACCGTGCACGACGATCCATTTCTTAACCGTGCAGTGGTTCGCTTCAAACGCTAACAATATTCAATTTATAAATTTCATTTAGGACTATATAGCGATCAGACGAACTCTGAACTATATCACTTTTGTCGTTCGCATTAATTTTCCTTCTCTGCTTCATCCCCCTGCTGCACGGCCTCGTGGGAGATCGCACTATCATAGATTCTTTAAGTCCTCTGGTAACTCGTTCTTAGGATGTTTGTTCTCGAAGTGTTGCTTGTAAGTCTTTGGGTCTGGCATCTGCGCCTGTTAACAGATCATACGTTACAAGCTTCCGCGGGTCACGGACGCTAGGCGGAATAATCTCGTACAAGTTTCTGAGCAGAGTCGAACGAATCGAAAAACAGACTTACCTTGCAAATCGCGCACACATGTACTAAAGCTTTCTGCGCAGCCTTCTTCTGATCATTGGCACTGTGTCCCTGCTGCTTCTTTACCTTCGCAGCTTTCTCCGCCGCCTTAGCTTGTGATTGGATCCTTTGTTGTCCACGAGCCATTCTAGAACAACCATAGCGTTACTCCACCGAACATCATATACCACGCGCTCCTGTAAACGACAGAACCACGCCTGCCCTTGCGCAGGCCTAGAAACGTACGAGACGAATGTAAATACACTGAACATTGAACTACGATTTAGAAACATGATCACCGTGCAGTTGAGATATTCACGTGAACATATTAATCGATGGTCTCATTCTATCATTTCGTCTGTTCGGCTAGTACGAAATCCATGTTACTTGGCATGTAGCAACAGGATTGCATCCGAGTAGCCAAAGTGATTGTATTTCGAAAGTGCTCACGGGCATCTGTGTCGTGCATCTTCGTTCAACCGCGGTGTCTTCGCTCCTTTCTCTTTAACAAGACTATTATTACGTACTTTCTCTTCTGCCGAGATTACTCCGCGACATTCTACCCAACCTGCAAAATAGGTGACCGAAGTGCCGAAGATTGCTCGGCAGAATCGCTGCTGCTTCGTGGCCGATTACCGCGTGCGTACCGAACGGGAACATACGACTCATACGAGGCGCGAACGAGCTGGGAAGAAACGCCACGCAGTACGGCGAAGAGGCGAGCCCCCGAAAAGTAAACGGGCCGCGGAGCAATGGATCGCTCACCTGTCCGGGGATGAACGTGTTGGAACGCGTGATCCCGCTGCCACCTCGATGATCCGGGGCCCGATTCTCCTCAGTCACGAACCGAGCAATTTTATCTGCCTTGTGTTTCACTGCACGGTGGAGAATCGCTCGTGGCGGGCTCGCGTGGAGCAGGAGCGAGAGGAGTCAGCTGAACGGGCAATGCTCGGGGAACATCTGTGGAGGATGAGCGAGGACGAGCGAGGACGAGCGAGATTCGATCAGCCGCACGTGAAGCACTGCCTTTCCAACCAGAATCGTGTCGCGTACGAATCGAGGGAGCAGCTCCGCACCAGCGTGTAGAAAGCGCGATCATCATCGATCGTGGTAGGCTCTCCTCTTTTTCGACTGCGAGTTTATTCCACGATCGGGGGAGGGGGGCTTGTTGAGGCTTTTAATCGATATTTAAATGTTGATGCATGTTCGGGTTCACTGATCGCATTTTTCGGCACACGAGGAGCGTGCGCGCTTGCGAATGTGTGCGAACTTTCTTCCAATAGGAAAGGTCTTTCATCGTGGCTCTTTCACCGCATTGGCTCGGGATTATTGCCAGGCTTTTGAATGTAATTAGGTGTTTCGCGAGGACTGATGAGTTTCTGGGTTAATAGCATTCACTCGTTCTCTGGCGATTAAAGTGTTTTGGTAATTATGTGGCAGGGAAAGAGTCTACTTGTATGGTTGGTCTAGGGACATTTGAAACTGTCGTTAAGTGCGTCGGTTTTATCGAGTTCGATGCAAGTGGATTTGTAGGTGCGATATGGAAAGGAATTACAAGGCTTAAGGCCTCAGAATGTGAAAATGTTAATAAATAAAAACGTTTTTGTAATGTTCTACATTACCAACAGCAAACTTACTATACAGACACAGACCAGGTATAGGATAGACTTATCATACAATGTAATTTTGTGTCACACGCTCGGCGGGCTGGCCAGCCCCTTACCATTTTCGTGTCACACCCAACGTTATCGGCTCAGTCTAAAATAAGATTACACTGCTACGAGTGCTAGGAATTACAATTAAATCTTATGGTCTTATGACTAATTTCCCGAAACATGTTGCACAATTCCATTCACTAATAGATTTTGGTACATGAAATTATGTTGTAACATTTGTCCTATTTTCTATAATAGACAAGTCAGGTTAGTAAAAATATTTTTCTTGTTACAGGTGAAACTTGGGAATATTTCGACGTAGACAGGAATTTTATGTGGACCAACCCACACAGCACCATAACATTGCAGCAACGTCTCTGCAATGATGCGGTGCAAGATGGCAATATTGCAACATAACATTGCAGAGACGTTGCAGGTTCAGTCCTATGTCCGCCTTAGCAATATTGCAGGTGTGTATTTTTGCAAAGTTGCGGCAACATTACGAATATGTAGTCCTGCAACGTTCCGGCAATGATTCTGCAACGAAACTGCAAAATTGTGGCAATGATCCTGCAACTCTTCGGCAATATTGCGGTGCGAGATTGCAATGTTGCACCGCATCATTGCAGAGAAGTTGCAGGTTCACTCCTATGTCCGCCTTAGCAATATTGCAGGAGTGTTTTTTGCAAAGTTTTGGGAACATTACAAATATGTAGTCCTGCAACGAAACGGCAAAATAGTGGGGGCAATTGATCGATCCCTGCAACTCCATTGCACCGCATCATTGCAGAGACGTTGCAGTGCAGGTTCACTCCTATGTCCGCCTTAACAATATTGCAGGAGTGTAATTTCCGCCGCAACGTTTCGGGCAGTGAGGGGACGCGACGACGTGAATGTGTGCAGAATCGTAGTTGTATAACGCCCGTGTGTCTTTTTCTCATAGAAAATTCTTTTACCCCAAGGGGGATTTTCGAACCGAGGACCTGTAGCATCGTAGACGAACACTTTACCGCCGCAGCTACAACCGCTGATTGATAAGATTGCTTACGTATTCGAACTTATACTCCTACCGTGCAATACTTTAAACTCAAATTATTCAAAAACGAAGGCTCATTTGACAAACCCCATTAGGGTTTTGTAACACTATAGGTGCGTACTACAAATTTCACCCGGTGTCGTTTTAGGTTAGGTTGGAAAACAGTCTTTAGACTAAACCTTTACATTTGTCTTCTCTTCTCTCTTTTCTCTTGCTAGATTGTATATACGTATTTGTGCAATAAAGACGTTTAATAATAATAATAATAATTTCAGCCATTAAAAAATATAGTACCTATTTTATCTAAAATAATTAAATTGATCTTCGAATCTCCTCTATAAGTTCATGTACCTACATACAACTCCCGCGATAACACTTTTTTCATATCTTCAACGGCCAACGAGATATTCTAGCGTATTCAGTTAAATGAAACACGCCGTAGAAACCACTCGACGTCATGTACATTAGGATGGTCCTTATTTTTCAACTTCCGTTTTATTTTGGTCGCTCTCCCCTAAATTGTGACACTTGGTGAGAAAATGATGTGTGCAAAATTTTAAAGTGACTGGGTAACGGGAACCCGTGCCACATTTGTGTTAAAGTTTTGAAATTTTAGTGACTTCACGTCAATTTCGCACATCATTGTGTTCCGCTATTATGGAGGAATTAGTGATTCGTTTTTAATAAAAGTACAATTTCTTAGGTGTATAATAGTATCATTTCTGTGTGACTTCAAACAGTATTCTCAGAATCTCTGAATTTTACCATTAAAATTAGCGTACAACAGCGTCGGAGCCATTATGCGCGGCTACGTGAAGTCTTATTTCACGACTTCCGATTTCTTTCGTTGCACCCTCCAAAATTGTAACACTAGACGGAAAAATGATCCCTGAAAAAATTCAAATTGATTGGACGTCGGCAACCCGTGTCGCACTATAATTGAAGTTTTGAAGTTTTAGCGATTTTATGTCAATTTTTTTAAATAATTTGATACTGCCCTATTATAAAGGATTACTTAATAGTTCCTTAAAAACTATTGTTTTTTCTGATATGTATAATAATGATATATAGACACAACTTTAAATAATTTACTCAAAAACTTGTGTCGTAGCTTCCCACGACCACGGAGATCTGGAAGAGAAACTTGACATATAACGCTGCGGTTTAGCTACTGTATGCAACTACGTGAATATTCCAGGCTTTTCCCTATGAAAATGCTTCTAATGAAAGAACCTTCTAATATCATAGAAAAAAAATCGTTACCTGGCAATCGTGAATATTACCGCGTTTTACTTGGTAAAGGCGGATTGTTTGGTTTTTCCAAACCAAATTTTTTAATAGGTACAATATACCTACAGACTTTTTAGGAAAGGACCCTTCATTGTGGAAGAACGACACGTTATATCAGAAAACTTTACAAAGTACAACACATTTATAAGTGACAAATGATAGGTACCACTGAACGTTATGTCAAACTTATATCAGAATATAATAATCTGCTGACAAAAAATGAGGAAGAAAAACAATATATTTTACAAATAATTGAAGATTATAGGAGACTTTACCCTAATGTAAACAAATTTACAAAGACAGAATATAATATATTGAAAAATACATAGAATTTAATAATATGCTAATTTATTACCTTCAATCTATAATATATAACTTAAATTTCAATAGAGAGTATTTCGTTTATAACTATGTAAAAAAATTTAATTCCTAAGTACTAATACTATAATCATTATTACAAAAACAAACAATACACTTGTGCATCAAAAGAACTATAATTTGACTCGAACTGCGTACAGTAGCTTATACGCTGCGTTATATACTAATTTTAAGAGATAAAACTCAAAGATTTCGTATATATTTTTGTAAGTAACATGCATATTATTATTATACATCTAATAAATTGTGCTTTTATTAAAAAATATTCACTGATACTTCAAAAATAGCCGAAAACAATTATGTTCGAAACTGACGAGAAATCACTAAAATTTCAAAACTTTAACTCAAATGTGGCAAGGGTTGCCATTGTCCGATCACTTTGAAATTTTGCACATATCATTTTCTCATCAAGTGTCACAATTTAGGGGGGTGCGATAAAAAGAACTCATAAAAAATGTTGACCCCTATAGCTAAGGACCACCCTAATGTACATATTTCGAAAAATTTTGACAAAGTCATAGTTGCTTCAGAATATTGTTGTAATGTTTCCACAAGTTTTCACTACAGTATTGCACGACGATGTGCGCGCAATATTGCAGAAATATTGTAGGACCGTTGCCACTGGAACTTTGCACGTCGATGTGCGCGCAATATTGCAGTAATATTGCAGGACCGTTGCCAGTGGACCATTGCACGGCAACGATCGTACAATATTGCAGCAATATTGCAGGATAGTTGCCAATAAACCATTGCACGTCGATGTGCGCGCAATATTGCATCAATATTGCAGGATAGTTGCCAATAAACCATTGCACGGCAACGATCGTAGAATATTGCATCAATATTGCAGGACCGTTGCCAGTGGACCATTGCACGGCAACGATCGTACAATATTGCAGCAATATTGCAGGATAGTTGCCAATAAACCATTGCACGGCAACGATCGTACAATATTGCAGCAATATTGCAGGATAGTTGCCAATTCAATAATGCAAAACAATATTGCAGCATCGTTCCTACAATATTGCAATGCAACCTGCAACAACGTAATATTGCAGCAACGTTCCTGCAATACTGCTGCAACTAGGTGTGCTGTATGGGAAATGATGGAAACCTCAACAATGAACACAAGAAAATAGTGATTTTATATAACTTATACTTTATTGTAACACTGTAAAGACCTTTTATGCGAATACATCGAGAGAAACTTGCAACAAACTGTATTATAATTCAGAAATACCTTTTACATATTCCTATCCAAATTCCAAAATTGCAATTTCAAATATCCATGGTATTTCCTTAAGAATACCATAGATTCCCTTTGTAAACAAGTCGATATTGAAGAAAATTTTGCAACTAGTGCCTATGGAATACTATCCAGAAATTACAAGCTTCGAGGTCACAATACTCTATTTTAACAGCGTCTTTCAAAAGCAACACAGTATATAACGGAGAACTGTTTAACGCAGAGGCGCAGAAGTTTCGAAAGGTCCTTGAAAGGCGTGGCTCCTGTTCGCTACTTTAAGGCGACGCCATCGGAGCTGAAATTTAGAATACCTCTTTCCGCTTCATGCTCTCCTGATATATTGGTCCAAAAACTGGCCAAAATTTTCAGAGCGCTGTAAAATCGGGTTTCGTAACAGGATAACATGTCGTCGAAAGAGGTGGCACAAAGTAACGTCTCTGGAGACCGACTTAGAGACAGAGAACTGTTTGATGCAGAGAAGTAGAAGCCTCGAACGAAAGTCGATAGAGTTTGAGAGTTAGTTAATGGCATGTTTAAAATAGTGCATTAATGTGAAGATTTTTAAAAGCAACTCAGTGTGGAAGGATCATTTTAGGTGTTCTTTTTAGCATGTCTTTTATATGTGATTTGGAAGAGGAAGGAGTAAGTAGTGGACGAAAGGCTCATTAAATAATAACACTCTTTTATCACTTAGCTGCATTTTATTCAAATAAGTGAAATGCGATACAATGAAATCTAACAAGTGCAATTGATAATTCGGGTGAAGCAGTATCTTGTGCAATTTTCATATCGATGAACACCCTTCAGTATTTCAACCCATTTCAAAGTAGTTGGTGAGTTGGACGCTGTACAGTGTACATGGACAGGGGCCGCTGAATTCAGTCCTCAAATTATGGGTCGGTAACACAGTTTGGGTGGTGACACGAAGTCCCATAAGGTGATAGGTCTATCCTATACTTCGTCGATGCAGCTGCAAAAGAATCTTTTGCCAGCAATGGATAGGGTACATTGTATCATTTTTTTTTAACCTTGCTGTCCAATTCGGGTTTAGGTAAACTTGTCCAAGAACTGGGACCTCGCCGATTTCGACGAGCTTCAGATATGTTGTCAAGGTCATTATTCTGAACAACATTTCCCTTTAAACATTTTGGCGGTCGCCCTTAGTTTCAGAGATATTGTGGAAAAACTTTTGCTACTACTACATTGAATTTTGCATATATGTATATGTACACTAAGGACATAATCGGCTTCCCTTCGGAAATTTGGCAACGTTGCATGTCGGGTCCCCCTATGTCGAAGAACCACTGAGTTATGCCTAGTGACAATGGTGACAATTTCACAAGTTATTATTTAGTTTGCTAAAATGAATTTTGCTTGATAAAATATTACACGTAAGAGGATGATGGGCTCGATTCCTCATCTATTTGGCAAAGAAGTAGCATGTATCGTAGGTAGATTATGTCCCTTACGGCCGATTTCTTCACCTTCAGTAATCTTCCGGTCAGTGAACGACCAATTGGCTTAGAGCATTTATATGCTCTAAGCCAATTGGATGCTAGCATTTGGCAGTTATGTGGAACATAACTCTAACTGCAAGATTACTGAAGGTGAAGAAATCGGCCGTAAGTGTACGCCACCGTGGCAGCGTCCGCCGCTTGTCTACTGTTTCTCCATATACCTCGCTGTGACCGGCAGACGACGTATATACCGGGTAAACTAAACGGTTCAATTACAACGGTTTAATTTATTCCAACGCAACGCATTCCACTTTCCAACTTGTCCCGGGTATTAGTATTGGTTTGGGTTAGATTAGTGCGGG
The DNA here is from genome assembly GCA_946251845.1 of Andrena fulva. NCBI lineage: Eukaryota > Metazoa > Arthropoda > Insecta > Hymenoptera > Andrenidae > Andrena > Andrena fulva. The sequence continues at coordinate 61,956,532 of OX276327.1, forward strand.
GGGCGCGCGCCCGCTTGCGGGCGCGTAACGCATGGTAGCGAACCGATCTGAGTTTAGAGATTTGAACCAGAAACTTTCGGATGCCCGTCAACACCCCGACTCACATCGGTTCGCTACCATGCTTTACGCGCCCGCGAGGGGGCGCGCGCCCCCGCCCTAGTCTAACCCGAACCAAACTAATACACGGGACAAGTTGGAAACTGGAATGCGTTGCGTCGAAATAAATCAACCGGAGTTTTACACAAATATCTCGGAAACAAAAGCCAGCTTCGTCATTTGCTTTGGTCCCATGCTGGCGCATACGCTGCCACGGACGCGTACTGTAGATAGGGATACGGCCGAATACATTGTAGTAGTAGCAGCAGTTTTTCGCAAATATCTCGGAAACGAAGGTCGAGCGGCGGTAACATGTATAGGAAAAAGTTGTTCCGAATCATGCCCCCGACAACATATTTCAAGGTCGTCAAAATCGGTGAGGAAACACCTGTTCTGCATAATTACCCATACCCTGCAGTGGTGGGTAAAGACACGAAATTTCTATTTTATACACGACACGTGTCTTAAATGTCGTAAATGTCGTAAATGTGTCGTAAATGACGTATATCTGAAATGAAAACAACTAACCTATAATACATTTTTCGTATAGTTTATAAAGAAGTGCCAATTTATTAATAATTATAATTCTGATTGAAAAAATTAAATTAAATTAAATTAAGTTACACTGACGAAAAATGGATATTGAAAGGTTAGTAAAAGAAACGCATTGGGAAACCAAGAATTTCGATACGCCATCTAGTGATAGAAAATGGAACTACTGAGAGTAGGTCGAAATCCGTCGAAGTCCATATGATTATCAGTGTTTAAATACCTAGATATGTTGTGAAAAACGAGTGTTTTTAAATTTGTTAGAACACTAAATTTTTACTTCTTCGATTAATAAATACTTATTCGGAATGTTTGGTGGGATCCGGACCTACTTTCAATAGTTTGCCAACTTACCACCAGAGGGCTGAAATTTAGGCCACGTCTCCACTAAGTTTCCCAATATAGAATAATAAATATAATTTGATTACTTTCACCACACTGAAAGGGATATTACACCCAAAAAATAAGTTTGATAATAATTTATCAATTTCATTTTTTCTGAAACGGATATTTTTATTTACATAATTTTCAATTCAAATAAATTTTATTTATTATCGTACATTTATTTCTAATTACTTTACCTTTCACGATTCTATTTTTATTAGTTATTATCTAAACAATTACAAAACAATAATTAACACCACGCTTTTGAATACTTTTTTGGGGTTATGAACACGGTGATTATACGTAGTTTTCGATATTATCGACGTATTCTACAGTATTCTATAGTATTCGCATGCAGCCAACAAGCGGGTCAGAAAGAACTATATTTTTCCAACACTTTAATTGTTGAAACCTTAAAATAATGAATATTTCTATTTACGACATTTGCGACATATGACACGTATAAAATGGGCTTAAAAACGACATATTATACATACATTTGCGACACGTCATAAATGCATTTACGACGCGGCGTAAAATACGCGACCCATCACTGCCCACACCTATTCTGATGTGTGTATTTCTACGCTGACAGCTCGGTTTGGCCTACACGACAGAAGGTTGGCACTATCCCCACCACTTCTGGCTCACTCTTGTTCTGTGAAGGCGAGAGCGAGATGGAACGAGAGCGAGTCAGAAAACGTTGAGAAAAGGAGCACCGAGGCAGGCAAACGGTGTGGTGGGAGAATACCCCTCACGAAACTCACCGGCCAATATATCTGGCCCCGACCTTAGGCAGAGGGTTTCATATAGCCCACCAAAATATTTTAAAACGCCGCCATAATCACCACATATCAATACCATACAGCATCTATCGGATTAATTGGACAAAAAAATACGTAATCATAATATTATATCTACAGAAAGTTTGAAAGTCATTCTGCTAGAACAGTAGAGTAAAATACAGCCTGCTATAACATCCAACTTAGTAAATTCCATACCAATTAGCCTCGAAGTTATTATAAAATCAAAAGGCAATCCCACAAATTATTAAAACATTATATATTTGGTTTATTTCCATTGTTTATTAATTTTTTATTCAACTGTACGAATACTTTTTGCGCGTCCATTTCTGCGCGTTTATCAGTTTTTTTTTAACATCTTTGTAAATGTTAAAAGGAATAAAATTTTGTTCCTACAAAATCTATTCTACAAACATCAAAGAATATTGATTAATCATTGCTTTTCGTTAAAATTTATTACTGACATAGATATGCAACGTTTTACTTCAAAATTGGTCGCTGTACGAATACTTTCTACACCGACTGTACAAACACTGCGCAGCAACCTACAGCATGCGTATGTAACGGGTACACGCGTGGTATCACTTTCCGAGATATTTGTGTAAAACTTCGGTTGATTCTTTTCGATGCAACGCATTCCCGTTTCCAACTTGTCTCGTGTATTAGTGTTGGTTTGGGTTAGATTAGGGCGGGGCCGGATGGCGGGAGACCGGGAGTGTTGGAGGGCCGTCTCCGCTTTTGCGGAGGCGGTGATGGAAGAGAAGGAGGAGGCCGAGCGGGTCCGGATCCGCACCGGGCATCCGTCCCGCATAGCCGCCCCTCGGAGTGCCGGAAGGAGGAGGGGAAGGAGATGACCCGGGGCCGGGGGAGGTAGGGCGGTGACGTAGTTTCGTGCGTCACCCCCGCTCCCCGTCGGCATTACCCCGGGTCGGAGGCGCCCTTTTCAGGGCGCCTCGGGAAGGAGGCGGCCTTAGCCGCGAGTTGTCGTCGGCGTCGCGTCGTGGCAGGGCGCGACGCGCGACGGCGGAGATACGATCAGGGGGGGTCCTCGTGTCAAAGCCCCCCCCCCCCCCCCCCGGGGAGCAGCCGACCATCTGCTGCTCCCCCGGGAGCCGCGCCATTGGCGCCGTTTTTAGCGCGCTCCCGAGGAAGGCGGTCGAGCAGGTAAAGGGTGAGTGCGGCGGTCAATTGACCATATGACCTAGTGCCGCCTCCCCGCCCGGCCGCGACCCTTCGGGCCGCGTCCGGGTCACTGCTCGGTCGCGGGGGGGTCGCGGGGTGGGGGTGCACATAACCCCGTCCCTCCCCCGGGGGGCGGGGTATCCGTTAGGGATTTCTCCACATCAAAAAAAAAAAAAAAAAAAAGATTAGGGCGGGGGGCGCGCGCCCGCTTGCGGGCGCGTAACGCATGGTAGCGAACCCATCTGAGTCGGGGTGTTGACGGACATCCGCAAGTTTCTAGTTCAAATCTCTAAACTCAGATCGGTTCGCTACCATGCGTTACGCGCCCGCAAGCGGGCGCGCGCCCCCCGCCCTAATCTAACCCAAACCAATACTAATACCCGGGACAAGTTGGAAACTGGAATGCGTTGCGTTGGAATAAATTAAACCGTTGTAATTGAACCGTTTAGTTTACCCGGTATATACGTCGTCTGCCGGTCACAGCGAGGTATATGGAGAAACAGTAGACAAGCGGCGGACCCGCACTGACGCATATGCTGCCACGGTGGCGTACATATATATGCAAAATTCAATGTGGTAGTAGCAAAAGTTTTTCCACAATATCTCTGAAACTAAGGGCGACCGCCAAAATGTTTAAAGGGAAATGTTGTTCAGAATAATGACCTTGACAACATATCTGAACCTCGTCGAAATCGGCGAGGTCTCAGTTCTTCGACAAGTTTACCATAAATTAAATAAAACTCACCCTTTCGGACATTCCTTTCCTTGCTTTCCTTCCCTTTTCGGAAACCTGTGTCACTAGGCCACTGTACCGATCCTGGTCATCGGCGTCCAGTGCTCAGCTGATCGCAGGGTCAATGTACCGAATATTCACTTCACTGCACGGCTACTAACACTGATCACTGAACCGATCCTGGTCATCGATGGACGAGCCCAGTGCACAGCTGGTTTCAGGTACACGACACCATCCAAGGTTAATGTGCCGAATATTCACTTCACTGCACGGCTACTAACACTGATCACTGAATTTATTTTTCACGGAACGTGTCGTTCCTACGTTATAAAAATTGGAGGCCCCGAAAGGGGCCGATTGTTTTCAATTGAGCCAGTGCTCGAAGTGCCCGCCCTCCGCGTCTATGCACGCCTCGGCACGTGCAATCAGCTGGCTTTGCACGGCCCGCAATGTTTGCGGCGTAATGTTGGCCACCGCACCGTGAATTCGCGCCACAATGTCGTCCAATGAATCCACTGGCTGACGGTACACCTCATCCTGAAATGATTGTTGTGCAACAAATACAAAACGTAAGTAAAAACAGAATACAGTACTCATACAGTACACCCAGAACATCGCGTAGTACTCTTGAGCGGTGTACATTTCTGGGACGAGATTTCTACGATTACCCGGCGAAAAGGAGACTCGTGGCTGTGCAGTCCGCTGCTGTGACGATTGGTCGAGTTGACGATCGTCAAAACGAGTTGCCACATACATTGTCGCACCGCACGACGAAGAGATCGAACGAAACACATCGAGACCGAGTGGGATAGAGCGATCTGAGCGACGATCGTCAAAACAAAACAATAGCGTAGGCTACAGATCGCTCTCGCCCGAAACCGTCAGACACGAGTCTCCTTTTCGCCGGGTAATCGTAGAAATCTCGTCCCAGAAATGTACACCGCTCAAGAGTACTACGCGATGTTCTGGGTGTACGCCCGGAACAACGGGGATGCAAGGGCTACTGTGCGAGCGTTGGCACGGGAATACCCGCGCATCGAAACCTCAAGCGTGGATACGATTAGACGGTTAGCGTCACGATTATACTCGACGGGGTCGATGATGCCGCGAGGCAGCGACATCGGTCGACCCAGAGCCGCGCGGAACGTCGCGGTAGAGGAAAAAATCGTTTTGCGTGCCATAGACGAGGACCCGACCGTCAGTGTCCGCGACTTGAGCCGCCGCCTAGAGTAAGTCACAGTACAAGATAACTGCAGAAAGTATTAATTAAGGAAAACTAATGTTATCTAATAATGGATGTTTCTGCATTTTCTTCTAGTGTCAGCAGAATGGCGGTACACCGAACCCTGCAGGAAAACATCTTGCATCCGTACAGCTATGTACGGGTGCAACATTTGCACCCCGGGGATGGCGACCAGCGGGTTGAGTATTCAGTGTGGCTGTTGGGAGAAGTGCAGCGGAATCCGTCGTTCTGCAAGTACATATTGTGGACGGATGAAGCACTCTTCAATAGGGAAGGGTGCTTCAATTCCCACAATCGGCACGTGTGGAGCGACGAGAATCCACTAGCGCTTCGGATACGCGCAGCACAAGTCCGTTGGTCGATTAATGTATGGACCGGCATTTGTGGTGAGTTTATCGTTGGGCTGTACATGCTGCCGGACAGGATAAAGTGTTTTTAGAACATGTTCTGCCGGATCTCATGAACCATATTTCAAATGAGATCCGACAGAACATGGTCTATCAGCAAGACGGGGCTGGACCTCACTACGCTACAATTGCCCGCGACTACCTTGATGAAACCTTCCAGGACAGGTGGATCGGCCGCGGCGGTCCTGTTGCGTGGCCCCCACGGTCACCGGAAATGACCCCGCTGGATTTTTTCTTCTGGGGCTACCTGAAGGTAATTTCATTATTGCTTAAGCATTTGCTTAATCTTAAGACACGTTTGTGAATACCGCCCATATTGGGGGAAACAGGGGGAACATATGGGGAAACAGGGGGAACATATGGGGCAACTTGCCCTTCCCAACTCCCTACGTCTGACCGTCCCAATCTTCTTCACAGAGACGGTGCTATTTTCTAGCTTTTAGAAAGCTCAAAGCCGTAGGTAATAAGGAAAGTAAACCAAGTACTATCGCGTTAAAACCATGTCTATACAAGACGAGACAGCGATCCTGCGATATGTGGCTAACCTCGGGAGCCAACTTCAGAGCGCGCTGTCATTTCACGTCTCTCTCGTCGCGTTTGTCGATAATGGTTTTCTACATTACCCTATGCGGACTATACAACCAAAGCTCCGGCTTCTTTTTCGGAGGTCGGCTTCTCGAGTGTCCAGAGCCGACCCAGCCCAGCCTCCTTTGCAGCAGCTGCGTCGCCTAATCCTCGGAGCTACTCGGATGTCGGCGGTTTTCGACCGCCGTCGCCATTTCCTGCATTCGTCCCTCGGCGTCGGCGGGCCTCGACCGCCGTCGCTGCTCCTGTGTTCGTCCCCCGGCGTCGGCGGGCCTCGACCGCCGTCGTCGTTCCCGCTGTTCCTGCGTCTGTCCCTCGGTGTCGGCTGCTTCTCCGGCTGCTGAATCCTCTTCTGTCCTCCACGAGGAACTCGCGGCGTACGCAACGGCTCCTTGCGTATCGCACGCAACAGCTCCTTGCGTATCTTCGGGATCCGTGGCTACAGATCCCACTTCTGACACCAATGTTGCGCCGGGGTGTTTTCTATCGTCGACCACCCCGACGCAAAGGAGTAGAATAATCACACACGAGTGCACATTGCACTACTTCGTTATATTTCGACCGTACAGGACATTGGTTATACATCGATAAGCGCGGACCGACACGTCCACTCGCGATGGCGTACATTGTGTATCCCGTATTATAGGGTCCGTATGTCCGAACGCTAGGACGTACGGTAACCGACTCCTCTTTTGTCGGCCTCCTGATCGTCCTCTTGACGGAGGCCGACCTTCTGTTGTCTTCCGCTGCGAGCACCAGTAGGCTATGCACGGGCCTATACCCGGTGCTCGCAACAATACATTTATTTGAGATTATTGATGACCTTACTCTGAATTTTTATTCGTGGTTTAAAACAGTTGCAGTACAATTTGTAGTATTTCGTTTAAAAGTTTATTTTCAATAATGTCAACAATGAAAAGACCATTTTGCGCCCCCTGTCAATCTTATGCCCTAGGCAGTTGCCTAATTTTTCACAGTAAATTCACAACGCCAGTGGTTGGCTTCGTTTCCCAGCTTGGCGTTGATTGGTTTGACGTCACAGCTCGTCGCGGGCACGCGCAACAGAGGGTAGCTCAGAGCTCAGGCCCTTTCCGGTGAACACTGGTTGCGTCGAAAGGACGAGATTCATTCGATTTGACGACGGTGCACAGCACAGATCAACGAGTCGGAAGTATTTGCTTACAAATCAGAAGTGGGATAGACTATAACGCGCCCGTGCATTGGTTTTTCTGTCGTTTTTCATTGCGCTTGTTCTCTTGTGTTCCCTCGTTCCTTTTCGGGGTGAGAACCATAAATACTTGTGTCGAAAAGTGGTAAAACTGTGACAGCCACGTGTTGCACTGAACATGGGTCGGCATCGTTCCCGTAGAGATTCAGACCGCAGCGGGACGAAAAGGAGACGACAACGAACTCCTAGTTCAACACCGAGTGGGAGTTCGGAAAGGAGACGAAAAGATGACCGATTGGCGGAATTGGAACGGATGGTGGAGCAGCTGTCTCGCGGAACGCCATCGCAGAGCCGGAGCTCAAATGTTCGATCGGGGGACGAGCAAATGATACCTCGTTTCGACCCATCCAAGGACAACCTAGTGATAGAGAAACGGGTTGACCAGGTGGATGGATTGGCTGACCAATACGATTGGGATGACCGATCTATAATGCGACTTATCGCATCTCGGTTACGAGGGCACGCAAGATATTGGTACGACACACGTCAAAAGGTTGCCGCGACTTGGACGGAGACGAAGGAGTCACTGGTTCAGCAATTTCGTAAGTCCGTTCCATTTTGTAAATTATTTAAGGAGGCCGCATTATATGAGACTAGATCAGGCCAATCTTTGGGAGACTACTGTTTCCGGAAGTTGGACAAATTACGAAAGTTAGATATACCAATCCCAGACAAGTATCTTATCGATATGGTTATCGGCGGGATTAGTAACGAACATATCGCCAGAACGGTACGGTCGGCGCAACAAACAGACGCGAATTCTCTTTATTCGTACATGGCGACGTTAGGAAAAGTTCCGACGGGCGATGAGTAAAATATTGATAATGATAGTAATAATATTTATAAAAAAAATGTTAGGTATAAGTTTATAAGGACGTGCAACGGCACCATCACACTGCATTTACGAACGATCGACCTAAGGACGCGCAACGGCGAGTTGCTTAGGCGATATACGAAAAGACGGCGGTGAGGAGTGCAACGGCACCATCACACTGCATTTACGAACGATCGACCTAAGGACGCGAAACGGCGAGTTGCTTAGGCGATATACGAAAAGACGGCGGTGAGGAGTGCAACGGCATCATCACACTGCATTTACGAACGATCGACCTAAGGGCGTGCGACGGTGCGTCGCTTAGGCGATCAAACGAAACGGGTGCTAGCAGCAGTGGTGGGTCCGTATTTTACCTGACGTAGAAAAGTGAATTCTCTACGTGTAGAATAAGACGTAGTAAATAGCTTAACTTTATTACGTTCATGTATTTTACTATATAAAATCATATTGTTTGAAAAAACCGTTGCAGACTGTGGAACGCCATAACCTGCATGGACATACATGCGCCGTATTCGTTAAATTCAGAACTGCAACAACATACTTATTGTTGGATGATAAATTTTTCAACCATCTAAAAACAGAACTGCATCTTCGGATTCCACACCGATTATTGATTTTTTGTAATCTTAACATTTTGCGTTAAGCAAATTATTCGATAATGTCTTTCGAGTTGGAATTTTATAAGATGGATTCAATTTATGAACAAAGTTCCTGAAGTGGTCAGATTCAATAATACTAAATGGAATGTTACATCCAAAGAAATAATCTGCTAAAGCTTTATCAATTTCTTCAGAATCCATGTTGATATATGTAAGAATTCGAGTATCTTTTGCACACCAAAGATATGAAATTTACTAAAAAATTTATAATTATTTATAATTTTTATAATTACATTCCAATCTTTCTTTTTAAAGTAATTTAATATAGTGTGCAGTAAAATTCAACGCAATAGGTAGAGGTTAATAGTTTGTATTTGAATTTTTAACAGTGAATACATTTTCTACATTTTATACAATTATTTACATTTTTTACGCGTGTCACGTAGTAAATTCGATGTAACGTAGTAAACCCACCACTGGCTAGCAGCAGAGTTGGGCAAAATGTAATCTAATTACAAATTACAAATTACGATTGAAATGTAATTGTGTAATTCAATTACAGATTACTTTCCGTAATCGTTAATTTTGTTGACCACAATTACAATTGTAATTGCCACATGTAATTGTCTTGATCAATTACAATTATATAGTTCGTAATTGTAATTGTGCAAGACAATTACATTGTAATTGTAATTGTAATTGTGCAGGACAATTACATTGTAATTGTAATTGCATTTGTAATTTTGGAGGACAATTACATCGTAATTGTAATTGTGCGGGACAATTACATTGTAATTGTAATTGCATTTGTAATTGTGGAGGACAATTACATCGTAATTGTAATTGTAATTGTGCGGGACAAATACACTGTAATTAAAATTGTAATTGTAAATATCAGGACAATTACATTGTAATTGTGCAGGATAACTACATTGGAGAGTAATTACATTGCAATTGTAATCGAAATTTTGCAGCGCAATTACATTGCAATTGCAATTGTGCAAAACAATTCCATAGTTATTAAATTGTAACTATTTGATCGTAGTTACAATTGAACAAACCGACAATCTTAAACAGACATTACTTACATAATACATATCTTTTATTCAATGTGTCTAGGAGATTGAACCACTTCCTTTATATAGTTTATAAGTAGGTGTTCACTTGAGAGTAAAACTCGCGCGAGCAGTTCTTGATAGTATTTCTCACAAGTGGACACTACGTCCGAGAGTGACTGTCGGAGAACGACTTTTAAAGGCAACACCCAAACCTATGCGGAAATGTTTCGCGTTGATGTGAACAAACTCAGAAGCCGCCGCGTTTAGTAACGTGCTGCGAATCCATCCAGGCCCGGATTAAGATTTTTGGGGCCCGGGGCTATGCAACCTTCGAGGGCCCCCGTGGTTGAATAAGCGGGGGGGGGGGGGGGGGGGGGGGAGTAACAAAAAGTTAAACAATAACGAGTTATAAATTGCTTAGAACTTAGAACGTAGGCTTAGAACGGGGCCCCCCTGGATAGTGGGGCCCGAGGCTGCAGCCCCCCTAGCCCCCCTTTAATCCGGGCCTGAATCCATCGCGACGAAATATTCGCGGCGGCAGCGGATCCAACGCGGATCAGACGCGGCTGCCCATAAGCCGCCACGTATAAAAAACTGCTGAACCGCGTTGGATCCGCTGCCGCCGCGAATATTCGCGTTGGTCTGTGGGAGCCTTTAACTCTCAGACACTGGACGCGTTGTGAATTGCTGTCGAGTGATTACATAGGTAGCAATATTACTATCCGACAGTTGCTTCCGAAATACGAACCAGCATCGTAGTCTGAAAGTGCTATCGCGAGACAGACCGAAAGGGACGGTCGAAGGACGAGACCTTCACCTTAATTAATTTTTACGAAGAGGGTTCCATACTGTGGAACACGAAAGATAGTGACAAGGAGAGGTTTTTAGGTGTCCGCCTCCGATTACTTTGGTTTTTGGATATGTTTTAGAGGACTGAAAAATAACAAGTATGCTTTTTATTTTACTCCGTTTGCATATTTAGGGAGTGAAACCACCACTCAAAGTTCATAAGAAAAGGTACAAATGTAACTGACGACAAAAACATCATGCGTACAGCAAGTTATAGCGCAAATTAAATTTATATCAAGTTTTATTCAACACTGTGTTACAATATTCTTGAAACTAACAATAGGAACTTTTGTGCCTCTTCTTATGAATTTGGAGGAGTGGTTTATCCCCTAAATATGCAAACGGGTAAAAAAAAAATGTATTTGTTAGTATTTCGTCCTCTAAAACATGTTCAAAAATCGAAGCAATCGGTGGCGGACAGCTAGAAACCTCTGCTTGTAAGTTTTTGCACGCCCATGAATCATGATTACGATCTCACCTCACGCTTATACCGATATCTCGGAAACGATCAACACAGATGTACCTGATTCCGAATAAATATCAAAATATTTTTATGAATATCTCAAAAACTAAAGCCGACCACCGATTACACCAGTTTACAAAATAAATAAAAAAAATTTGCGCAGCAGATGTCACTATCTTTTTCTTATGTAAAATGGTCCCCTGATTCCGGAAATCAGGTACCATCAAAATAGTATTTCTAGGGACCGGTTGACCGTATCCGGTCGTGTGTTCATTCAGTATGAAGTTTGAATGGAATGAAAGAAAATTCCTCGAGTGATATAAAGTAGGTATATTATTATTTTTAAGAGCAAGATATTAACAAATACAAAATTTAATATTTCTTTCTAAAGAAATTGTTCTGTTTCTCATTTTTTGTTATTACTTTATTATTATAGGCGGTATCATAAATGCTTTTAATTTGTTTACAATTTATGATCCTTTACTGAAATTACTATTTTTACACCAGTTTCACGAAGTCATGACTGACTAAGATGTCGGCATCTATAACAAACCTTTAAAAAATGCTATTGTCTTCGCAGCAACAAGTATTCGCTAATTGTAATCGTAATGGTAATTGTAATTGTTTTGCACAATTACAATTGTAATTGTAATTGCCCCACAGTTACATCTGACAATTACAATGTAATTGCTGTGCACAATTACAATTGTAATTGTGATTACAATGTAATTTCTCTGCACAATTACAATTGTAATTGGGATTACACTGTAATTAAAATTACATGTAATTGCAAATTATAATGTAATTGCTAAATGCATTACATGTAATTGCAATTACTTTTTAATCGGAATTAATCTGTAATTGCAATGAAAGTAATTGATTACATAATCAATTACAAATGTAATTGATTATGCCCAACTCTGGCTAGCAGTGATGCCAGAACCGAGGGATTTCGCCCACGGGTGCTACCACCAGTCCACGACCAAGCGTACCCCCTCCTAGCGCCCGTACCGCACCACACAAGCATACCCGTCCCTCTATCCGTGTGCCGCACGCGCTGCCTGGCCGGCGCACAGTGGGGCAGATCGGGTCGAAACGCGGCACAAAACATTTTCTGACTGAAATCATATATTTAGCGTTCATTTTTTCACTTCATTCAGTTAGGACGTATACTTGTGGTCTTATTGATAAAGAAAAATTAATGAAATTTGTTTATTTAAGGTGGCATAGTACTTTTTTGTCCGAAAATTAAGCAATCTTTATGAATTTTTTCTATATGAAATTGAAAAGCTAGAAAGATGGATTTGTTGCAAATGAAAGATCACTATTTGAAAGTATTAAAAGAATTTTTATTAAAAAAATTGCACCCTCCCTCCCTTCGCTATAATCGCTCACAGTTGGTCCTTTGCGGTGCCACAAATTCCGCCTTCTATGGTTATCTGAAACATAAAAACAAATCAAGACATTAAACTTTATTACATTTTGTTTTGTTGACCGAGCCGATTCTTAAATTTCGCATTTAAAACAAAATAGCGGACTGTCAAACTGTAGGTATCGATTTTCGGCACTGAAAGTGTAGCGTCGCTTCAATGCAGCCTGCGATTGGCGTTACATGAATGTTGTTTTTAATGAAGCCATTTTTCATGACTGAAATAATTTATTGATGACCTTTTATAGATTTATTTACTGAAGAGAAGCTGTGGAAGCTGCTGATATTAAATAAATTAATAGAGGATTCTGTGGCAGAGAAATATACAAATAGAATCATTCATATATTCAAACATATAGTAAAATGAGTAAGTAAATTTATTATTTATCTCATTTCAGCACTTAAAGTTGTAAAATTGTAAAATAAATGCATGTATTATTCCAGGTTCATTACACGCTGCATGCAGTACATTTTAAGTAAAGAGAGCGGAAGAGCCTGGAACTCCACATACGCGGGTTTGAGAAGATCCACCAGAGCCAATACTATTATTATTTTTATTGTTTTTATGATTGTTCTTGTTGTTGTCGGCTTGTATAGAAAAATATATGAATATTTAATTGTCAATATTTATTGTGATTTAATCAATTTCCCTTACATTTTTTATCCTTCCTGTAAAATCTCAGAAACGTTGCAGAAAAGTTGCAGAAACGTTGCAGAAAAGTTGCTGAAAAGTTGCAGAAACGTTGCAGAAAAGTTGCTGAAAAGTTGCAGAAACGTTGCAGAAAGGTTGCTGAAAAGTTGCAGAAACGTTGCAGAAAAGTTGCTGAAACGTTGCAGAAACGTTGCACACGGGCGGACATAGGAACATTTCTGCAACATTTCAGAAATATTACCTGCAACGTTTCTGCAACATTTCAGCAACGTTTCTGCAACTTTTCAGCAACGTAATTTGCTGTAGGGGACGTACCAGCTTCTCCCTGAGGACTTCCGGACTGGCCAATTGCCGACAATATTGTGCACTCTGTACATAGGAAAAAGCTCCGCATCTTTCACATGTGAAAATACTTCATTTACTTTGAATTTCAGTGGCAGGAAAGGCATTTATGTGCAAAAATAACGCGTCATGGACCCCTTCTCGCTCCCACCCCCTAACTACCCCAGTAGCAGCTAGTAGCAGCCAATTTTTTTGTACGATAAATGTAAGGCTTTACCCTTTCCAATGCGACCAGTAAGAACACTGAACTCCACTGAACTCCCGTTCAAAATAAACAATGAAAATTGGGAAATTCAGTAAGGTATAATTCCAAAACTATCAGAGATATCGAAATCAAATTTGGCACGATTCAAATACATACCTCACCACTTAATCGCACAAAAAATTAGTCGAATTAAGCAAGCAACAAAACTATAAATAACAATACTATTTCTGAAGAGTTTCCAGGTTGTCCTCTTCAAAACCGTGTAGTCGCGTTAAAAATTAATGAATGTGAAAAACAATCATGCTACATTATGTCCCAAATGTGCAATCAACTACCTGTAAAAGAAAATTTGCAGTATGACGATATTTTTGTAAAAGGACTTAGTGCCGCGTTTCGACCCGATCTGCCCCACTGTGCGGCGCTCTCGGCGAGAATTCGTTTTCCCGACATCGAAGCGCTTGCGACGCAAGCAAAAAGTCCAGAGTTCAAATCCCGGTGCCGATATTCTACTTTTTTTCTTTATTTATTCTCTAATTTCTCTTTCTATATTCTCAGAAGAGTAAAGGCTTAAAAACTGTTAATTTGCAAAGCATTTTCGAAGCGTGATTTGCTGCTAAAGATGCGATCCCGTTCTGGCTTGTATCGCACCACTACAAGCGTACCCTACCTTCTGTCCGTGTGCCGTACGCGGTGCCTGGCCGGCGCTCTCCACCGAAAATTCATTTCACCGGAACCTAAGAGCTTGGGTCGCAAACAGAAAATCCGATGTTCAAATCCCGGTGCGAAAATTCTACTTTTTTCATTAATTATTCTCTAACTTCTCTTTCTATATTCTGAGTAGAATAAAAACTTGAAAAGTATTATTTTATCAAGCAGTTTCGCAGCTGGCTAATGTACTGTGATGTTGGTATTTTGCCTTTTTATACATAAACAGAAATAATTCCTTGAAATGCTACTTACAGAATAAGCTCCTTTCTAGGATGGACTCTTTAAAATTCACGTGACAATGAACAGTTACAGAATCGGTGACTTTCGTTTCAGGTAAGCGAGCCGCCCGCTCCGCTATTACGGTCGGCTTACCAGTTTTGCGGCAGTTTATTCCCAAAACAAAAATTTAGGCAAACCTAGGTTTTCCGAGATAGTTGAGAAAAAATATGATGCCATCACCGAGGAATTGGATGCCTTCACCTCCGGGACGACGTCATTGATCCAATTTTCTGACACGAACACAGCTGACGACCCCCTATGGGAGACGGACACGGAGTATTTCCACTCATACAGTGAGACACTAAAAAATTTTTAGATCCATTAGCAATAAAAAATCAGCAGGTCTTGCTGGTATACCAAACGTAGTACTGAAACGCCTACCCCTCAAAACCATTTTAGATTATAATATACTTTTCAATAATTGTCTCAATAACTGCTACTTCCCTGAAGCCTGGAAAGTCGCAAAAGTGGTCCCTATAGGTAAGAAGGGCAAGAATCTCTCCGATCCTACCAGTTACAGGCCCATCAGTCTCCTCCCAAATATATAAAAAATATTCGAAATCATACTCAAAAAAGCAATAGAAAAATTTTTTATAGAAAAGGAAATAATTCCTGACAATCAATTCGGTTTCAGATACAAACTTAGCACAGTGCACGCACTAAATAAATTAACTTCAGATGTACACTTTGCGCTTGCCAGGAAGGAGAGTGTGGCCGCGTGCCTCATAGACCTGGAAAAGGCTTTTGATACGGTCTGGATCAAGGGACTAACTTTTAAACTGGCCAATAAAGGATGCCCTCAGCATCTACTAAAAATATTAGTAGACATGCTGAGGAATAAAAAATTTTTCATAGCTAGCAACAATGCAATTACTAACCGCATATTTAAACTTGAAGACGGTATGCAACAGGGGACCGTAACCGCACCAATACTTTTTAATTTTTATAACTCTGATATACCAAACCTCTTTGGCCTAGCAAGCGCAACAGACACAAATACACTATTTTTCGCAGACGATTTGATTGTTTACTGCAGAGGTAAAAACGTCAAAAAACTGCAGAATAGACTACAAGATCTTTACAATAAAATAAATGATTATTATTCCACATAGAAACTCAAAATAAATCCCAATAAATGTGAAACAATTCTGTTCAGAGACAAACTTACAAATAAATGCAATACATTCCGGAAGACATATAAAACATTCAAAATCAATTCAAATAATATAGAAATCCCTCACCAGAAAATGGTTAAATATCTGGGCATCCACCTGGATGAGCGGATATTGCTGAATAAACACGTAAACTTACAACTAGAAAAGGCGAGAAGGGCCTTCCGCTCCAATAGCAGGATATTTTACTCTGACTACTTGAAACAAAGAATAAAAATTATCTGCTATATGCTCCTGATCCGTCCCATCCTCACGTACGGGTCATTCCACGCGAAGTCGGACACTTTTCGGAGTAACATTTCGGATTTTGGTGCAACTTGGATATGTTGTAGTCTTTAGGGGTATATAAACATATCTCAAAGGATTTTTCGAAATATCAAAAATTGTGGATGTTACAGCTCTTTGAAATATAGTGTTTACTATTTTTCCAAAAATTATAACTCTGGAACTAATAAACTGATAAAAATGACCTTTTGGGTGCTTACAGTGGAGATGTAAGAGTACCTAATAAAAATTATTTCACTTAATAAAAACGAAATTTGACCATTTATTTGGCAATTGTTCTTAACAAATGGAATTTTATAGGTGAAGACAAACTTTAAAAAATTTGGAAAAAATATGAGGATAAAGCCCTGTTTTTCCTCTTTACGGACACGTTTCGAAAATCGTGGACACTTTAAAATTGGCCAAATGAAAATTAATTGAATGTAACGCTGCGTCGCCCAGCACCGGCTCGACTGGTCGGTCGGGCCGTGCGGTACTCGCAGCGGCCAAGCGGCTATATCTGCTATTCTTATACAATGGTAAGTATTTGTAAAAAAATGAAAGAGGAAAACTTTTACTGTTTTTTATACCCAACATAATACAGTATCTCAATTTTTGGTGTTCGCAATATTTTCCTTGAAACGAGGGTGACCTTCAGTTTTTTAAATGGAATGCTATATACTTGATTACCCAAAATGAAAGTGACTGTCAAGACAAATTCACCCATATGGTATACTATGACCTTCAAAGCCACACAAGGTTATAAATATATTGAAATAGTAGATTGAGTTTCTTTCTTTCATTCCTAACCTTGTGTGGCCTTGAAGGTCATAGTATACCATATGGGTGAATTTGTTTTGACAGTCACTTTCATTTTGGGTAATCAAGTATATAGCATTCCATTTAAAAAACTGAAGGTCACCCTCGTTTCAAGGAAAATATTGCGAACACCAAAAATTGAGATACTGTATTATGTTGGGTATAAAAAACAGTAAAAGTTTTCCTCTTTCATTTTTTTACAAATACTTACCATTTACGAGAACACTGTACAGTAAATTCTCGTTAGCAGCCCGATTCTACCACGCGTTAGCAGCCCGCCGACCATCCCCACCATTTCTTGCAATCCTTCGGACGAGAGTGAGAAAACCCAATGAGCGAGCGAGAGGAAACGAAAGAGTCGACCCGAAGTTGCCGTCGGCTACGAAAGGGAGAAAGCATGATGCTTTGTCTCGCTCCGTCTTTCAGCTCGAACTCGGGCTCGACCCGCGTGCGGGCTCCTAAAATGCATCGGCGCTTTCCGTACATATCTAGGTATAATACATATTGTAATTCGTTTCGCGACAACCGAATGTGACAAATTATTCGCGGAACGTAAAATCCTCTGTAGTATTGGAACCTGAAACTTTTAATTCTATACCGTATTACACATTCTAGGTGAAAAGAATAGCAAACACGATGTCAGCCGACCACTTATGAATTACATATATACTCCGATAACATATGTACACATACGCGTCCCTTACCCCCTCCCATTTTTTCTTACTCGTATTTTCATATATTTACAATAATAATTCTGTATTAATCAGTATTTACAATGCAGTATTCCATCCTGCCCTCGCCGTTGGACCTGGAACGAAACAATAAAAAGTTTAAAAGCAACTCAGACCGTCAAACATACTTAAATAATATACCTTACCGTGTTTCCACCGATGACTATCCGGGTCTTCTCTGGAAAAATGTTCCTTCAAATTTTTTAAAGATCGCTAGACGTTTCGCGGCGTCTCTTTGCACTCCCTTTTCGATACTCTCAGAGCTCTTAATATTCTCCGCGTCCGGATGTCTTCTTCATTCCTTTTATCTTCTTCTTCTTCACTCGATCTTTCTTAATTTTTGTACCACTAACGTTTTTATCCTTATTGTGTACTATCGATATGTACATACCTGGCTAACAAATTTAGCCAGGTTGATCGGCTTGAGTGTCTCGAGAGGGTCGCGGTTTATGACCGTATTGTCCCGCAAGTCCAGAACAATCAACGGATTAACTCAGAGTGAGGACAGTCGAAATGTCCAAAAAAAGGGCACGATGTCGATTGCCCCCTATTAGGCATCTGGCAGGTAAATGTTCTTCAAAACGCTTGGAAAATATTAAATGCCTGGTAATAAAAAATCCTGGAATTTCCACCTCATTCTGAGTCCTCTGGTGTCTTCTAAGACGGAACAGCAGTCTCGTTTCGACTTTTGACTAGCGAAGAAGTGTAATCTATGCAAGTGACGTTGATCATGGCGAGTAACAAAAGGAAAACTACGGCACTAACAATGGGGCAGAAGTTGGAGGTTCTGCACATGTTTAGCAACAAGATACCAGTTCGAGCAATAGCTGTTCAATATAAAATTAATCCAACCACCGTACGGCGTATTTGCAAAAATTCCACCACAATAAAGCAAGTTGCGGAGGGAAAACCTCACTCACTCAAGCGGATAAGATTACGGAAAGCGACCTATGAAAATTTGGAGCATGATTTATACCTATGGTTTGTGGAGCGAAGGATGCTGGGAGACCCCATATCTGATTTAATATTGCGGCAAAAGGCCCAGCATTTAATGATGGAATTGGAAGACCATACAACATTTAGGGGAAGTGTGGGCTGGTTGACGAAATTCAAAAATCGCTATGGCATACACTTGGCCAAACTTCACGGCGAGAAAGGAAGTGCGGATGCAGCAGCTGCAGACAAGTTCAGAGTGGATTTCGCCCAACAAATACAAAAGGAAGGGATCGAGCAGGACAATATTTATAATATGGATGAAAGTGGTCTCATGTGGAAAGCTCTTCCCACGAAAACCTTAGTGCAAGATAAGGAAAAAGACGTTAGTGGTATTAAAATGAAGAAAGATCGAGTGAGTGTGGGCTTTTGCGCCAATATGACGGGAACCCACAGGCTGCCGCCTGTGTTCATTCACAAGTATAAAAAACCAAGGCCACTAAAAAATATACTGAATAAGCTGCCAGTCGTGTACAAAGCACAGAAAAGAGCTTGGATGGACCAAACAGTTTTCACGGATTGGTTCGAAAATAATTTCAAGCCATCCGTGAAAAAATACCAGCTAGAAAGTGGCACCACCGGAAAAGTGATACTTCTACTGGATAATTGTGCAGGGCACAAATTAACGCTAGGGAAATATATTGAGGATTCTCAATTTCAAATTGAGTTCTTGCCCCCCAATACCACCTCCATCATTCAGCCTATGGATCAGGGGGTGATATCAAAAGTGAAACAAGTTTTTCGTCACAAAATGTTGACACGGATAGTAAGCAGCCCTGGAACTGTACAACAATTTTATGATGAATACAATCTAAGAGATGGTATTTATATCTTAGACGAAGCATGGAGAGAAATAACAGCTTCGAATATTCGAAATTCATGGAACAGTCTGATGAAAACAACCCGTGAAGGAACGCCAGAGGAAGAATATCCAACGGATCCACTAGAACCCCAGTTGGAAGAAGTAATAGCCGCCATTACGGGGGAAGACATAAGCGAAGAGAGGGTTGCAGAATATTTAAGAAGGTGTAATGAAGCGGAAGCCTCTGACGAAGAAAACGAAGGAGAAGAGGAAAGTGAAGCAGAAGAAGACACAGTGAAAAGCCGTGAAGAGGAAAACGCTGTTGAAACCGAAACAGAAGGAGAAGAGGAAAACGGAGGAGAAGCCGAACCAGAAGCAGAAGAAGAAGACGAAGAAGACATCCGGGCGCGGAGGATATTAAAAGCGTTGAGATTATTGAAACGGGAGTGTAAAGAGGCCCCACGACACGTCCAACGGTCGTTAAAAAATGTGAGGGAACATTTTTTTAGAGAAGACCCCTAAAGTCATTGATGGAAACATGGTAAGATTTATGTTTTAAGTACCGGCAAGGACCCAGTTCCTGATCACTTAGGATGCAATAGGAGCAGTTTCTCATCAACCTAAAACATTTTACTATGAGCTATCAAATGTTTGTGTATAAATTTAAAAAAATTCATAATTATTTAGTAATTTTTTGGAATAAATTTGTATCGTGATAAACTTATTATTTGGTATTTATATACTAAACTGATCAGGAATTGGGTTCTGATCAGGAACTGGGTCCTTGACGGTATGTATGACGGTCTGAGTTGCTTTTAAACTTTTTATCATTTCGTTTCAGGTCCAACGGCGAGGGCATAATGGAATATTCATTGTAAATACTTATTAAGATAGAATTATTATTGTAAATATATGTAAATACGCGTAAGAAAGAATGTGAGGGGGATAAGGGACGCGCATGTGTACATGTTATCAGAATACATATCTATATAATTCCTAAGTGGTCGGTTGACGTCTCTTCTTTTCACCGAGAATATGTAATACTGTACGCAATTAAAAATTTCATGTTTCAATTTTACATTCCGCAAATAATTTATCACATTCGGCTGTCGCGAAACGAATTACAATATGTATTATACATTGATATGTACGGAAAGCGCCGATGCATTTTAGGAGCCCGCACGCGGGTCGAGCCCGAGCTCGAGCTGAAAGACGGAGCGAGACGAAGCATCATGCTTTCTCTCTTTCGTAGCCGACGGCGACTTCGGGTCGACGCTTTCGTTTCCTCTCGCTCGTTCATTGGGTTTTCTCACTCGCGCCAGTGGCCGCGCGGAATAGTGTCCAGTCTCGTTAGGAGCCCGCCGCCAGCCCCGTTCGTCGGGCTGCTATCGAGAATTTACTGTACTCAACCTATTGGATGGGTTTTGCGTGGTTTGATTGGAGAGCGAGGGTGGCGTTGATTTAGTGGGTAGTTGAGGAGGGTTGAGACGTGGTCTCTAAGTAAGAGGGTTTGGGACGAGGGACTTGTTTATAACTGAATGTGTGGGAAGGAGATCGTGCCTCGTAGGGCGAAGAGGGGAAGGGGATTTTATAGTTGACCATCTCGAGATGGGGACTGCCAAGGTACATCTTCGGAATGGCCCGCTGTTTGGTAAAAGGGGTAAGAGTTGAGGTTTAGTGATTTTGTCGGAGTTATGGAGTGATTTTTAGGGAAGATGCTAATTAATACAGCGCGAAAAATAGTGGGACGTCACACGCTAAAAACTAAAAAATAATTATTTTCTTGTACTACAATTTTGATGGTATGTATTAATCACTTTAATACTTCAACTTCTGGTTGCACATGGTGGCCCACGATTTTATTGCAACCCATAAAAGAACTTCAAAAAAGTAAAAAATTTACGCCGAGTACATGAATTATCTTTATAAAAATTTTTACTTGTAAATCATATATTTTCTTCTATTCTATTTTTTTGTGATTTATATTATTATCTTCTATTTTTTGTGATTGTATATTTTCTTCTATTTTTTTTGTGATTTATATTATTATCTTCTATTTTTTGTGATTTATTTGTTTCGTGTACTTGGCGATTTTTTTTTATTTTATTGAAGTTTTTTTTATGGGGTTAAATTTTACTGGGGTAAACTTTACCTCTGGGAAACCTATTTTTTCACCGGAAATTTATATAGATCGAAAGCAGGTATCAAATAACATGCAAAAATAACAATTTTGAATTTAGGAATATATAAGGTCTACAGGATCATCCGTTAAAACTGCATTATTGACAGAAGCGCGCTTTTCGCTCAACCCGGGGATCCCTGTAATTCTACTGATGTATTTATAATTAAAAATACCTCAATTTGCCCCATCATCGGTTGAAGGTCTTTTGTTGGTGCGCTGTTTCACGCATTCTCGGTTTCTCCTTTTTTACGACCCTGATGGGTTCTTAGGTGTAGAAGCTTTCGAACAATTCGAACGACGCGGCTCGGGTGCCAATAACTACGAATATAAATTTTACAAAAACGTATCAATTCATTATTTTCAATGATTTTTACGTGTCGTAGGATGGGCACCGTCTATTTAGACACGCGCGGACTGCAGAGATTTTCGGGAATGTCAGTAACAGCGTCAATTTTTAATATTTTTCGGCGTACGACACGTGAAAATGTTAGTTAAGTGTTCCACCACACGTAAAATACTAACAATTAATGTCATCTTGCAATTTATAGCTTGTATAAGCTCTGAAGAAGTGCCATATTTTGGCGCCATATAGTCTCATGATCCCCGAAATAGACTTTCGAAGAGAAATCCGCGTGAGTTGTTGACAACGGAGCTAAACCGTAGCGCAGCGAAAACCCGCCCTCTACATATGTCAAACTCTCGCTCTAAACGAGTCACACGTATACAAGCACGCACACACCTTTTAGGCCAGTTTCACACACTCACGGCACGGCACGGCACGGCGCCGTTTCTACGGCAAAAGGAACGAAAATCATATAGAGACCTTTCACACGTCGCGGCGGCCGTTCGCCGTCTATTTAGCGACGGCACGTGTGAAAGGTCTCTATATGATCTTCGCTCCTTTTGCCGTAGAAACGGCGCCGTGCCGTGCCGTGCCGTGAGTGTGTGAAACTGGCCTTAGCATTTCAACACATTTCAGTGTAGTTGCTGAGTTGGATGCTGATCATGAACAGAGGTCGCTGAATTTAGTGATCCTCTAGTGATCCTCTAGGCAGTGATCGGACAAACCGCAGCCATTTTGGGACAAAACCGGAAATAACATAACCTAAACATTCATTAAATCGTCTGCTTTCCAAGCTGCTTGTTTATCTATCTCTTTCTATTCGTATTTCTGTCTCTTTCTATTCGTATTTCTGTCTCTTTCTTTCTTACAGTTTCTTTCTCTGTCTACTTCCGCTTTAGACCAAATCGCAGCAACCAATCAGCGACGATATGCGTTTGTCCGATCACTGCCTAGAGGATCACTATGATCCTCTAGGTCAGGCCTGCCCCATCGGGTGCAAATACCTCCTGAATTTCTGGGACCCGGGTAACAGCCGAGCGCGGGACTGTTCCATTGCTACCCGTTGCGAAATTTGTGAGAGAACTGCATGGTAGTACGAGCCTGCATGGACGGCCGCACACTCATGCAGTTCTTCCGCAACCCATGCTGTGGTTAGCAACGTAACCGTCCCGCGCTCGGCTGTTGCCCGGGTCCCAGAACTTCAGGAGGTATTTGCACCCGATGGGGCAGGCCTGCTCTAGGTAGTGATCGGAAAATGTGTCCGCCATGTTATCCTAAACCGGAAGTCACAAATCGGCGGGCAAATTTTAAAAGAATACTGCTCTCCTTAGAATGTCCTATCTACCATTTTGAAACAAAAATACAAGTTTTTGTAATAGGTGTACCAGTCATAGACATATATAGACGGAGCGTGTCTGAGGGGGGTTGTAAGATTCGCGGTAAGGGGACTGTCATACAGGCAAATCGGGTAACTCCGTTCCTCCTCGGGGCTATTCGGAAATTCAATGACGTTATATATATCTATGAGGGATACTTAGTCGAAAAGGTTAGGTATACTTATACATAATTCAAAATTTCGTATATCATGTAGGTTATATATATAACAAAATTAGTAAATAGAATGAAGCTTTTTTTAAATAAAATCGTACTTATAGATATATGCAATAATAGTTATATTTTTAAAGATTTTGTAAGCTTAAAAGTTCATAAACATAATTAATATGCATAAATAATTATATAGTATAATAGATATATATCGCTCATTTGCTGCGACATAACTGATGAAAAAAAATAAATATTTTTATTATAAACATATTATCTATTCGATAATCAAGCAACACATTTGAATTTCTAAGATTATATATATATGTATAATATATAAATTGTTGGTTATGTATGTATATTTATTTATTTACATGTGAAATCGAATACTATCATTATTTATATTTTCTTTCTCCAACTGTTCGCAGTTTTTATTTTTCCTGCGATTTGCACAACCGATTACTACGCAATAAGTCATTATTACACTCAATTAATATATGATTATATACAACGATCACTACGACGCTTTAGAACAGTAATAGTTGAGCAACAGTGGTTATGTTTTGAACATAGCCATTAATGCCGAACCGACAAGAACCGAATACATCCGAACCTAACTACCGAATTGCCTGTATGGTTTCTGCCTTTTCCCCTCCGATCTTACAGTCCCCTCGCCAACAGTCCTCTCTTCCGCTCCGTCTATATAAGTCTATGGTACCAGTAGGTAATGTATCATGTTTCTAGATCTCTACGGAGCACGTAGGGTTTTCTAACTTTACTTAAAAGGTTAGCAACAGTTCGCACGTTCAAAAATGACATGCCTCAGCATTAAATGAAGTTTGCTGCTGATCCCACTTTTTGCTCAATGTTGTGGAATCCAATTGGTAGATGTTATTGCGAGCAGTATCTCTTTCTTTTTCTACTTATTTACTTGCTCTCTCTACTTCCGGTTTAGGTGAGCAATGGCGTCGACCAATAGAAAACGCGGAACACATTTTCCGATCACTACCTAGAGGATCACTAGCTGAATTCAGTCCTGAAATTATGGGTCGGTAACACAGTTTGGGTGGTGACACGACATCCATAAGGTGATAGGTCTATTCTATACCTCGTCTGTGGTAACAGCGTGAATTTTTAATTCTTTTCGGCGTACGATACGTGAGAGGGTTCTACTGCACGCAAAGTGCTAATAAACAATGTCATCTTGCAATTTATAGCTTGCACGAGCTTTAAAGAAATACCATTTTTGAGCGCCATAGTGTCTTGATCCCCGAAATTGATTTTCGCAGAGAAATCCGCGTGAGTCGCGTTGACTAACCGAGCCAAAGCGTAGCGTAGCGAAAGCCTCTCACTCTAAACAAGTCACACGTATACAAGCACGCATACACCTTCCAGCATTTCGACACATGTCAGAGTCGGCCCTAGTTTCCGAGATATTTACAAAAATCTTTACTTATCTGAGCTAGTGATCCTCTAGACAGTGATCGGACAAACGCATATCGTCGCTGATTGGTTGCTGCGATTTTTGTCTAAAGCGGAAGTAGACAGAGAAAGAAACTGTAAGAAAGAAAGAGACAGAAATACGAATAGAAAGAGATAGATAAACAAGCAGCTTGGAAAGCAGACGATTTAATGAATGTTTAGGTTATGTTATTTCCGGTTTTGTCCCAAAATGGCTGCGGTTTGTCCGATCACTGCCTAGAGCAGCGCTGCACAAGGAGCTGTTTTCGGCGCCTAGCGGCGAGCAACCCACCTATCTCGTTGCTAAGGTTAGAATCGGTGAGGAGAACTGCAGTAGTGTACGTGCATTTGGTATGACTTGAACCCAGCCATATTTACTGATGCTACGAGCCTACGTTCACGCACATACACTACTGCAGTTCTCCTCACCGATTCTCACCTTAGCAACGAGATAGGAGGGTTGCTCGCCGCTAGGCGCCGAAAACAGCTCCTTGTGCAGCGCTGGCCTAGAGGATCACTAATCTGAGCGCGACAGAAGCATCGCATGCCGGGCATTATAAGAACCCTTCGATGCACGGACTAAAATTCTTAAATAAATTAAGTATACTTTCTACTATGAGCTTTGCAGCTAAATCACCTTCTTCAGAGTATTTGAATATCATGGAAAGTTAATGGGGTAAATTATGCATCCTAGGAGTTGCACCTGAATATACGAATTATCCGTGAAAATCAAGTGTCCACAAGTGTCACATAAGAAATTTAAACCATTCATAAAACATTTAACGGCTTAATAAACTCTATTCTATACTTCGTCGATGGGTTCAAGTACGTTTTGATTCGAAAAGTCGCCCGAGTTAACAGGAACATAGGATGTAGGTGGAGCTGAGCGAGAGATAGTGCTAGCGTGAGCGAAAAGAATGGCAATAGGTGGCGTGTGCGAGAGAGAGAACTAGCACGTGCGTAGCAAGGATAGAGATAGGTGGCGAGTTACTAACTTTGATTATGCAAACCTGATACTTTGGAACTCCTGGTAGTATGACTACATGATGCAAGGTGGCGATTAGAGTGAGGGCATTCTGTTTAAAAAATAACAGAGATAAGCGGAACAGCGGATTTCTTTAGGCACCTAGCCAAGGAACGGACACTTTCTCGCGTTAGCAAATACTTCATATCAAACAGAACATGCACAAAAGGGTCCATATTTGCGATCGCAACGATAGAAGTGCATAATGTAATCGCAGGAAATCCATGACCTGTCGATTAATGAGAGCTTATGCTACAGAGAACTGTTAATCATTGTTAGAAAATTCATAATTCATTGGCGAACCTAATGAATACGCAATAGACAGCGTTGCGTTTGTCTGCGAGTCCGAGAATTCTTTGCAGCTAATTAAGTACAGAGAAATTAATGGGAAATATTGTATGGAAAAGTAATCACACGCCAAATGTGGATTCGTATCCAATAACTTTATTTACAAAGTAAATCTCATAATATGCGATCCACTATATGCGCAATACAATACGAGAGAGCCTGCAACCATATCCCCTACGTTGTTGCTGCCTGTTTTAATATTACATAAAAAAAAGGGAGACGACTATGCATGCTTCGAATGAGTAATTTCACGTGGAGAACTCTACCGCGCATTACCTAATTCGCTACCATCCCTAGAGCCTGGAGAATGCGTACGAGTGTTAAGTTATTTTATTGAATAATACGTGGAACACTTTATAAAACGGTTACCAGTGTCTAGATACTTATCATTATTAATAGCGGGGTCGTAGCTTTTCAAGCATATCAACGATTTGCCATTAAAAGTAGTGTCTGCTATATGTGGTGCTGTGAAGTCTGCCGAAACCCGGTGTTACTCTAGCCAAAGTGCCGCATATATAAAACTCGCCACCGTGGTCCGGTGTAGAATGTCCCGTTTTAATCAGTAATCGAGAAACGAAATGTACACAACATACCAACAACATCCAATATGTACAGGGAAATAAATAAATCTTTACACGCACAGGCGAAACGGATCACGCCGTTACGTTTCCAGAGTATCCATTTCGTAATCAAGCAACTCGCTCGCGCCGAGTTTCTCCGCTGCTGCGCGAAAAGAACGCCCAGCGGAATTTCGAGACGAGGAGGCCGCAAACCAAGCATGTACAATCAACAGGAGAACGTAAAACAGAACGATGGATTATTACGATGCATGTAGACCACTTGTTCCTCCGTCGCACACAGTGATTCGTACGCAACAGGATCGAGAAGATCGGACGTATACAATTACACACTCTTTTCGCGTTACTAGTGCACGTCGACGCATCGTAGCGACCAGCTTCTCTCAAAGCCCGGAAGAAGAGCGCGTGCTGATCGATAAGCTTTAATCAGCTTTGGCTCGCGGATTATTCGAGCCACGAAAGAATGTAGTCGCTACCGATGTCTCCTTGAATCGTATAAAATGCTCGAAATTAATACAGTGTAAGTTAATCAATGGGAAATTGATTTTCTTCGTTGATTAAAACGAATTAGAATTATCAAATTAATGTACATATAAGTGTGACTATATATAGGCTTTGTGGAAATCTATACAAAGAACTTATTACGAGCGGAAGATCACGCGATTTAGACGCTACTTCTTATGATACGTCTAGATCCTGCGATTTTCTCTGATGAAGAACCGAAATCGAACGTTTTTACAATTGTGAGTGTTTGCTGAAGAGAAATAATGATGCTTAAATTATGCGCATCGAAAGTAACGCTCCTCTCCGTACGCTTTCCTGTGTATGCAACGTTATTTCTACTCCTACTTAACAGTGAAACACTTTTATACATTGTGTGATACTTATATGTGTATCGAAGCAATTTCAACTGGTTTTAAATACAAAATGGTGCGGGTATAGATAGAATGTATAATCATCAAATAGCATTAAATTAACGTGAAATAAAATAAATTCGTATAAGACGCTTTAAACTCTTTCAATCTATACACGCTACTTCGAATCTACGTTTAAGTACAAATATACATCGATAAAATCAACCGTTAACATGGGAAGCAATATAAGCAGTACGTGCTTTAAATTAGAAAAATAAAGTAACAGGGAAAGTTTACGCAAAATATTGTTCCCGCTTAAATTAAATGCATGTCACGATCAGATTCCCTTTTCACAAACTAAGTTACACCATCAATGAAACGTGAACGATACTATTTCCAAAGCACTACATTACTGGGAAAAAAGATAAGAATCGATACTATATGTGTACTTAAAATTCGAGATTAAATACATATATGTATATCGAGTTTCCTATGATAAAGTTTCAAAGAAAAATGAGGAAACCTCGATATTAACAGAAAGTGCCATGCTTTTTGAAGTAGGCATTATGCACGATCGTATTCACTGGTCCGATACTCTGGCAGTGTAAAGATAACAACTGACTATCATCTTCTTGCAACAATTCCAGAGAAACCATAAACAGAGCGTAACATTTAAAGCATATAATCGAAAGTGAACGCTGGCTAGAATTGCTCGTTCTGTAGCCAGCCAATAAATACGGTAAGAATCTTTAAGATGATAGATCTCAGGCTGCACCACATCTACCGAAGTTTCCGAACTCATGAAAATCAAACTCTCGATTATTCATTACGTTCGCATGCGACCAAATTAAACTGCACAAGCTGTGACCTGTTTTTCGGCAAGCTATTTATATAAGTATGAATACCAAGAGAGTTCCAATATTATTTGCTTCTATGTTTATTCGTATGCCCAATACATCGGCAGGATTTAAGTGAACGTTTTAGTTAAAGTCCGTGGAATATTTGAAGTTTGTTCTTTATACTCTTTGATGACGATACTCTATGAATATACGCGATAACTAAACCGATGAACATGTAATAGTTCGCTAAGAGTGCAAGTAGATGTATATGAAAAATATATTTGGGTATAAAAACGAAACTACTTTACAAGTTCCACTGAAAGCAGGGTACGACTTAAAAAAGAATACATATAGAGTTGGATTAATAATATCATCGACAGGAAATAGCATAAAGAAGGAACGACCGATCAGCGTAGATCCGGGTTATCGTTAACTTGCTTTTTAATACGCAATAATACTGTCGTGTACCATTGATCCAATCGTGAGATCGAATCGTACTCCTTTACCGCCTCTGTGAAACCTTCGAGGTGTTGCTCCTCGAGGTGTTCTATTAGTGTCTGGAATAAGAATTAAAAGCGTCTACCGTATCAAAACGTAATGCCATGTTAATCTTTAGTACGTTCCGATTTCCGGCAACATCTCTCCGTCTCCCGTTTCTATCGGTAATTAGGGAAAGATACTCATCTCGTACCTTTATCAGCTTGCACTCCCTGGAATCTTGGAACGCGGGATACTGTTCTTGGTAGCGTTCGATCGCGTGTTGCGCGTTCAAGACATCCACGCATAAGTGACACAGCGCTGCTCGAAAGAAGTACTCCTTCGAGCTGTATTTCAATAGAGAACTTTCTAAAGACGCTGAAGCAACCTGCAACCATGGAAAAGCAAATTTACATGAGCGCTTACTTTCAAGAAACAACGCAGAGCTCTATCAACGGACGGCAACTTACCTGTTCATAAATTTGAATAGCTTTATCATAGTTTTCCAGTTGCGCGGCGTACTGCGCAACTTTCAAAAGACACTTATTGGCAGACGAATTGCTTTCCTCTCCACGAAAATAGTCGGCGGCCTGCTCGTAATGATGGACTGCTCT
Organism: Andrena fulva; assembly: GCA_946251845.1. Classification (NCBI taxonomy): domain Eukaryota; kingdom Metazoa; phylum Arthropoda; class Insecta; order Hymenoptera; family Andrenidae; genus Andrena; species Andrena fulva. Next base: position 61,986,204 of record OX276327.1, read on the forward strand.
CTCAAGATCCACGGCGTCGCTTTCGTACATCTCGGCTATGTTCTGATGATGCTTAGCCGCCATTGTAAACCGGCCCATGTCGGTATAAATTTCGATCGCCTTTAACAAGCAACTGATGGCCTCTGCGAACAAACCGGTACCATGAAGTCGTTGCCTAGATTCTGCCAAACGCGAGCCTAGATTATTACCATTGATATTCGACTTCTTGAAGCAATTAGACGCGTCCACGTAACTGCTGGCCGCGTCATGGCGGCTGCCTGCCTTCGTATGCAGGTCTGCCGCTTCGTAGAAGGCGTTCCCAGCTGCGCTCCACTTCTTTGCCATTTTGAACATATTTGCGGCGCGTTGGTAGCATTCTACAGCCTCCTCGACTTTCGACGACGATCCACTGTAAAACGACGGTTAAACACAGAAACAACTGAAACTGCGATTCCAAAGTCTGATGCATAACACAAAAAACATGAGTCACTCGTCGGTCGGAAAGCGGGAGCGCAATGATCGAAATGAAAAATAGAGAGCTGGAGGCAGCAATTACCACGGAATTACTGGTGCGTCGATAATGAATGCTCGCGCGATTCCCCGCGACGCATCCTAATTTGGTTTTGACGCGCTATATCGCGGCTCAATGGCAACTGTTACATATAGGGCACAGTGGTATGCGCATGTAGCGAACAGTCTGTTGAACAAGGAACAAATATCGCGCAGACGGGAAATGTTTTTATCGAGCCCCGTAAAGACGCGGATCCGACCCGATCGATCGACGAGCGTAAATAAATGATGGGACTGGGAGATGTGGCAAATTCACTGCCGGACGAGTTCAAGTGAATGGATGTGGTAAACTTACCCGAATAGCGAGCCGAAGAAACCCTTCGAGCTCAGCTTTTTCTCGGCCTCGGCCAGTAATTGCATCGCCTTCTGCTCGCTGTCAGACATTGCTCCTTAAGACCGTGACACGCGACTACTTCGAAAAAAAGCCCCTCAAATCATGAACCCCGTCGCGAAAAAGTTCACCTCCCACGAACCGACGTCACTAAAGTCAATGAAAGTGAATCAAGTGTCATCGCGTCAGGGTTGCCAACTTGAAGGCGCACGCGTAACTTAAGCCACGTTCGCAACGCGGCTACTTTATAATATTGATTGCCGACGATCGGTCCTTTGCTAATTAATTCGAAGTTCTTATTGCAGTATCAAGAGACGAAATACATTTCGCTTACGTTCATGAATATTTATCAGACGTTTGAGAATCGGGGAGAAGCTTATTCGATAAGAATGGATTAGAAAGGAGTACATATTCGATTTAGAATTGACGGTTTGAATTCAAACGTGGTTGGAAAAGCGCGCGAAGAATCATTCTCCGGTTGTTGGAGGACCGGAGCGCTCAAAGTGGATGGTGCTTTCGATTTGGCGAAGAGTTTGCTGCAGAGTTTGATTTAAAAGGAGAGTCTAACGATGTCGTGTGTCCACAGGCAGGCGTTGAGCTCTTTGCAGGCCGGCACGCAGAATGCCCTTGTAATCGGCATTATCGTGAATAGCTTCAATATGAAAAGCATCGATGTCACGAGAACGAGATGTATGGCTGGTTGTTTAGGGAACGTTTAATTAACGTATACATCGTTTTCGAAGATCTGAATGTCTGTTTTAGTTAATCATGGAGAACGGGGCGTATGGACGTTCACGTTACGCGATTCCGAGGAGGATTCTATAAACGTGACTGTATGGGGCAGCGTGCAATTCGTGAAGAAGTTGTCTTCGGAGTTGCATATTGGTAGTGTGGGTTGGTATCGAGTTTGGAACGATTGGCTGCGTTCAGCGGAACAAACCGCTACGTAGCCGCTCAGTAGCCGCTCACTGAGCTCAACGGTGATCGGTTCTGGTTCCGCTGAACGACACTGGCTGCGTTCAGCGGAACAAACCGCTACGTAGCCGCTCAGTAGCCGCTCACTGAGCTCAACGGTGATCGGTTCTGGTTCCGCTGAACGACACTTTGCAGGGTAGTGATATTTGTAGCAACTCAACACGTTCCGTAAAAGTAGCGGAGTTTATCTACGCTCGAAAAAATGGCGACCGCTCACTAAACGTGTTGAGCGCTCAGCAACCTAGCGGTAGCGTTCAGCGAAAAATCAGTGAGCGGCTACGTAGCGGTTTGTTCCGCTGAACGCAGCCATTGATGCATGTGTCTGCTAATCTTACAATTTCTCAAAATTGCGCATGTGGGTCAAATTTGATCTGGCTTAGATTTAATAGCAGCAAATTGGCTGAATCTCGCCCATTACATCTCATCGTACAATTATTAGGCCCATACCACTGTAGCACTGTTCTTATTTTTTATTTAAGAGGTACACCACTTTGGATTAAAAAATTAGCAGCTATCTTGAAGAATTTTTTTTTCAGAAAATGATAAAGAAAATTAAAAATCTATAAGTAAGCATTTATTATACAACTATCGAAGTACACAAAAAAATTTTTGTTTGTTTCCTTCGAACAAAATGGCGTCGCTGTGACCGGTCGTCGAAACGATGATTTCACAATCGGTGAGCAGCCTAACGTCTACAATACTCATCCGATTCGCTTGAAACTTTGAGAGGATCTTTTCAATTTAACAATGTAAATAAATATATAGCGGTTTTGCGATATATTAATATAATTTTTATTAATAAAAGATTTTTAATTTTCTTTATCATTTTCTCAAAAAAATCTTAAAGATAAAGCTGCTATTTTTCGAATCCAAAGTGCTGTAACCCCTCGAATGAGGATTAAGGAATGTAATAATGATTTATTGGTATTATATACAGTGGGACCTGGAAATAACCGATAGGCACACTTCAATTACATTTGAGCTACATACATCCACTATAAATTTGATAATTGATAAGATTAACAGACACATTTCGATCTCTACCTATCGAGTTGTATAAATTTCACCCACTAACGCTTTGAAAAACATTGAACGACTCACAGTGGAGGTAATCAATCCGAAAGTGGTGGAGCGTCGTCCGGAGGACAGGAACGAACTCTTCGTCCCGTCGGTGTCCAGCCCGTGCAGCTTGACGGTGAACGAGGGCAACGCGCTGGTGCAAACTCACGACGCACCAACACGCGCAACATACGAACCGTTGCTGATGCTCCCGATTAAGAAGCTGACCGGGCTGCGAACTCTGAAAAGCATTTTTGAGAACCTGGAAGCGCTGCGCGATCAATATGTCGACGTCTTGGTCGTCGTTACCTTTGTACGGCTCTAATCTCGTTTCCAAGTATTATTAGATTGGTCCAACGGTTACAATAATAGAAGTTTTGAAATAGTAAACTAAGGGAAAGATGATATTGTAGGCAGGGTCGGCGGAGCAAATATTTCCCAGGCGTGGAGTTCGGGGGGAGTGCAAATTAACAGATCAAGTTTCAACGGCTTAAAAAGCAATAGCACCTACGCAAACAAAAAATAAAGAATGGCCAAAGTGCCTTCCAAATTCCCGGATGCGGAACTCCACGCACAGCGCAACCGTAAGTGTGGAATACTGCACACATTCCACACGACTCACGTCGGCCCTGATCGTAGGTTTTCTAGATAAACGCATGGCTGCCAAAGATTCGTGTTCGATAGGTCAGCGACATTCGTAACGTGATGACGAAGGACGCTAGAAGCACACGGTTTCGGAATTTCGAGGCAGCGGATGGATCCACGGACGAGGTGGTGTCAATGGTTCTCTGGGAGGACGAATGGATCGAGAGGGCCGCGTTATGGGAGCCGAAATTCACCGCGCTCTCTCTCACCGATGCCCGCGTTGCTTACGACAATTTCCGGAAGAAAATCGTCCTATCTATAGGTCTTAGCTAAAACATAGAAGTCGCAGAAATGATATACCGCGATTTCATAGACCGCCTCGTGCTTGTGAATTTGCAGCCAGGAAGACTCTGATCACCGAGAACCCTAATGTACCGCAGACGATCGCCATTAGAAACTCCGTGAAATGCTTCGACTCCGATGTGATGTCCGAGAACGTGTTTGCCACGCCGAATCGTAAGAACAGGATCGAGTTACTTGCAGCGTGTATGTCTGTAAATGGCGGAAGAAAATTCTTCCCCTCCCTACCTTTGTTCTTCTTTCCAACCAGCGGACACTATTACGGCCGTGATGACCGTGCAGGATATCTCGACCAAGCTAAACAAAAAGACAAAGCTGGGGGAGAGGCTCCAATTCGCCTCGATCTTGAAAGGCTACGTGATGGACATAAACACGGAGAGCATAAGTCCCGGGATAATATCCACTAGATGGTTCATTTCTCTTGCTATTCCTTTAATTAAAGTCGACGTTTAGCCCCGTCGATCAAATATTCCTTTTCGTTTCTCGTAGCGCGGTGTGCAAGAGACACGTCGTCAACGGCAAAGACTCGTGCATGGATCTCGAATGCCCCTGCGGGAATGGGACCCGTCCGCCTTTGAACGTAACGAGCCTTAATCTAAAAGTAAATCTGAAGGACGACACGGGCTATCTTATCGGCTGTCGATTATTCGGGGACGCAGCCGAGCGCGTCCTCGGTTGCACGGCTGCACAGTTCCAGGTTCTTGAAATTAGTATTACGAACCGTCTGGTACATATATCGATGATGTGCCGCCATATAGTTAATCGAGCTCATGAACTTCAGGCTATGAAGTTTCCCGAACGCGAAGGTCTGAAATGGAAATACGCGTTGGAGAAATGCGACATTCGTTTGCACATACTCGGACCTACATCCGCCTTCCCGAGTGCCGTGTACAACATTCTATCGATCGTTCGAGACGAAGATGAAGACGATGCCACGCAGGCTCTCGATGAATGCGCCCACATGGACGATTACTGAACACTGTTCACCATTTGTAGAAGCTGTTAAATTTTGTAACACTTAATAAAGCATTCCGTAACTCTGTGCCGTCGCATTAATATATAAACACAAAGAGAATAATTGGAGAATTTCTGGGACCAACGACGAAAGAATAAATCAAACTTTCAAGTTGCATCCGTGTAGACTTCGATCAGCTGACTGCTCGACTCACGATTGGTCGTGGAGAATTAGTAAATAAACATGACCATATGAAACGTATTATTATGTGAATCAACTGATGTATTTTGTCTCGTTATATTTGTCATAGTTTTGTTGAAAATGGAAGCAGGTGATCCAACGAGGACAGACGCCGTCGAGATTATAAGGGAGAGCATTAGGAAGCTCACTTACGAGGAAAGGAAGGAGCACCGTACGAATGTGTTGACTAAGAAACGCGTGGCTTTAGATGGCATCTTTCCCGATTCGTCTTTCACAACGGAATTCGTTGTGGAAAAGGCGAAAGCTCTGAGAAAGAGAGCGTTACCAGTGAAGGAGTACCAACAGCTGCAAATTGCTTTTCTCCAGGTTATGATTACGAAACTATAGTCTCGCCAGAATGTTGAACGAACAGCAACGTTAATTATTACCATTCCTTGACAGAGCGAGGAAAACATCAATTCCTTTTTAAGAGTAGACCACGTGTTATTCTCTCTGGTCCGTGATTTCTCCGGCCACGATCCGGCCTTGCAATTGTGTGCTATCAGTTGCTGTTGCAACCTGGCGCTTGGGAAGGCCAAATCCTGCGCCGCGTTGGCCAAAAGTATCGCGCCATACCTTATTAACGAGTTGGATACCTTGAACTATCCGTTATTGGTGGGTTATTAGGAAAAATGATAGTAAATATAGTACATAAATGTGTAATATAATCGTGTACTATCTTTCTAACTAGGACACGTGTGTATGGGCAGTGGGAAATTTAGTTGCTGGAAGCGATAAAGCTTTCGAAATTCTTCACGCGCAAGGCTGTTTAAAGTATATCGTATCGTTATTGCGCAATTGCGATAATACCATTCTACCTTCGGTGGTGTACACGGCTATGCACTATGTGCATATTGGCTTCGAACGTATTCCGTAGGAATGATCTTCTTTATATTATTCTCCGCTAAGGTTCCGAAGCGTGTTACTAATTGTTCGAATGCTTCTAGAGAAGATGATATCGTTGGACTAGTTAAAGCTGCTAAAGGAAGAAATCTATCGCTGGACAATTCAGATTTTATCTGGTTGCTGGCTTTGTTATCCTCGCAAGTAGCCTGCACTGCTTATTTGTACAATTTGGTGCCTTTAATAGTCGATCACCTGTATAAAAGCACAGCAATAGGCATCGGTGTTGTAGCGGAGGCACGTAACTTCCAACGTTATTAACCCTCTAGGGACGACTAGGACTCCAGAGTCCCATTCAGATTAACACATTTTTATTTACGTTCCATCAATAAGATCGAGATTTGATAGGTATAGTGATCTTTAGTAGGCAGAGAAGAAACTGTTGTACCATCAGAACCCGAAATTAAACTTGTTTTTGTTATATTGTTATAAACAAATTAAAAAAAACTAACGAGTAGCTTCCAAATCCGAAGTATAAAATAGACTGTTTTAACGCTCAAAAAAATTCTACGTTAAGTTTAAAACATCCCCGTCCCTAGAGGGTTAATCTATATTTACGCAGTACTCGAGATATTAAAGGTCCCGTTCGTTCCAGATTACGGCGTGTATAAGAATATTGGGTAATACAGTTTGCGAGAAATCTGGCCGACTGGCGATGTGTCTTTTGGAGAATCCGAAGTACGAACGATCGGAGTTAGAATCGTTGTTAGGCACGTTACTTTCGTTACGCTTTATACATATTGGAAAAGAGACTTTATGGTTAATAGGTAGTTGGAAACATTTTATTATTCAATCAGTACGTTAATTTTAAAGGTATTAACCGAAATAAATACTTTCTTCAGGTAATCTTTACAATCACGGTTGCGTTAACGTCAAACGAATTACGCAAGACATCGTGCCTAATTTACCGTCTCTGGAGCAAGCGATCTTATCTACAACACAACAATTAACCCCAATAATTACAGATTCGAGCTGAACAGGTATACCATCCGTTGCGATATATCAATTAGAATATTTACATATTTATATAACAGCAACAATAATTACGAACAGTAAAGCCCCCTTCCCAGTTTCATACCCCAAGAAGCACAATAGTCACGCTGGTATAAAAACATTAAAATTATCGTTGTAAAAGAACAGCGATCCATTGCAATTGTAAACAGTGACTAACAGCCCAACAAATTCGCCTTAGTAATTCATTTTAACTGGTATGAACTGTCGTTGTAGCCCTATGGAAGAGTGTCTGGCAATTGGCACGTCCTCTATGCAGGGCACTCTCACCAGGTTGAAGTAAATATGACCCATGATGTTCGCCGTGGGACTTTTGGCAGCCTTTAAACAGCGGTACAGCGCCTCGTCGCACACGCAGTGCGATCTGAAAGGAAAGTAAGCGGAAGATCGATCGATTTCCACGGTCGCTTACGAGCAATCTGATTTCGCTTAAATAAATCTAAATTTTTCATACTTGGTATACAAGGAGTAGTTGGTGATGTTATATCGGGTTTGTTGAGCCCGAACTTTAACGGGGCAGAGGTCATGGGTGCGGCAGCACCTGGAATAGAAAGGGGACACTAAAAAATTACCGTTTAATTACGAAGACAAAAGTGCACAGCTACAAAGAGCACACCTGTCTATGTCAGCCTCTGAACCCAAGTCGTGGTAGTTCTCCGCGATATCTCCGGTACCGCACCACTTGGTACCTACGGCGACCACGAGTTATCAGAATGCTGCTTAAAACTACTAAAGAGGCAATAGCAATCGCGTCGAATAAAGAGGCAATAGCAATCGGAGAAATTCACCTGGCAAGATGCCTGAGAAAAGGGACAAGGAGTTACCGACCGCCTGGTTGCCTCTGCTCAAAGTATTCGACATGGTGTTGGAGGAAGCGTCGCGCTGTATCTTGTCCAGCAGCTCGCACTGCTGCATGAGCTTGGCCATTTCTCGGAAAGACACCAGTTGCGGTATGGTCGTTGCCGACAGGTTCCTTAGGACTTCGTTCCCCTCCTCTGGCTTGCTGAAACAGCGTCAACGTCACGGTCTACCATCGAGTTCGTGGCTAACTAAAGAAGCTCTTTCGAGTTCGATACAAAGCACTCACTACACTTCGATCAGGTCGCAATTGTGCAGCTCGTTGTTGGTCCCGATGTCGACCACCGCTATCGTCTGGTCGTAATAGTAGACCGCCGTTATCTCGCCCCTGTCGGGCAAGCTAATCCTTGGCGTGGCACCGGTCAGCCCCTTGAACGTCTTTTTGAAGAAGATCGGTTGCGGCATGCTAGTGGAGCTTATCGCCACCACCAGAAACAGTATCCGCCCGTAGCAGCCCATGTCTATCATTCAGATCACGGCACTGCAGAGTCCCTTGTCTCTCATTTGTGCGATTGCTATATGTACATAAATCGTTGGATCGCCGACGGGGCAAAGTCGGGAAAATCACGCGGGAATCACGTCCGCGTCGTGTCCATTCGATCAAAGGGGAGCGGTTCTGAGCACGATCGATCCCAGTCACCTTGAGCAATTTCTATCTTAGCCCTGACTTATTCAAATAATCGCCTCGTTACACGCCCGTCGGTGCAGAAAAACGCGATCGCCTTCGCGAGGCTCCGTTGCGCGCGTCCATAATCGCCGCTCCTAGATCGTTCTGAAAAAAGTGCAGTACTTTTTGCTTCTTCAATCACTATTCCAGTCACTGTCTTAGAACCGTGATTCATCTCCAAGACTGCGCCTAGCGCAGGCAGGTGACGACCTCGGGCGAGTAGCTTCCCCTAGCAGGAAAAGAGAACGAAGACTGTAGAGGATGTGGTGCCGAAGAGGGGAAATCCCAGGAGGTAGCTGCGATGCCGTCGAATGCCTCATCTAGAGGGTACGCGAATTCCCCTGGACGTCATCCGTGGGATTCTACTTCGCACAGAGCCGCGCACATTAACAGCACCCTCCGAGATCGTCGGACGTGCAGACGTGCCTCTCCAAGCGCCTCATCCCTTCGCGTTCCTCGCTCTCCCCTTGAAACCTTGTCCCACCGAGCGTAAGTCGTACCCGGCACCGGCTCACTCGTTCCTGGTCGATCTCTACGATCAGTTGACACGATTATTACACTGTCTGGTCGGCGACAACCACCAAGCGCGCCACCGGTAGTTCACGTTACTGTTCACAGTGTCTGCGACGTTTCTGCGAGCGGCGCGGCTTGTGTATCTATAATTCACGCGAGACACCGTGCCCAGGAACTTGGACGCCGGCTGGCACAGCCGATCGAATCAGGATGTATAGCTGGACAAGGCTCGGAAGACCCCCCCGAAGGAGTGGCTCGATTGTGGTGGGACGAGCGGAGGGATACGCGCGCTGTGCGCCTCTGTCTCTCTCGCCCTCTCCCCACCGCGGCGAACTTTTTGAAAGATATCGAAATACAGGAGTCGAAGGTACACTCACGCACCTATACGGGGGGGGGGCCTCTCTCCGTTCTTTCTCGCTTTATCACGGCGTTACGAGGCATTACGATACGCGCCGTACGCATCGGGGGGACCCACATTCTCGGAGAGACTAGGACGAAGAAAGTGGGACGAAGAGTAGACAGAATTATGCGACTAGTGACATCGTTGTTTCGTCCGGATCTTCGGGGGGTGACTAGAGAAAACGAGGACCGGGCGAATTCGCGTTGTTTCGGGCTTCGCTTTCGTTTGAATTTCGAAACGAGACGAGAGGCTCGCGCGGCGGACGCCCGAGGAAACGAAAGCTGTGGTCTTGTGACATATTTATTGGCCCAGGGATTTTGTCGGTTTCACAGAGAAAACGGGAGCGGAGAATTGCTTGCCCTCCGCGGCAAGTGGTGTTTTACATAGCGTGTTTTTTTATCGCTCTAGTGTTTGACGCGATAGCGGGCCGCGCGGCATGAATGTCTTTAATGGCATAGAAACGTTGGTAATTTACGTGCGCGACGTCAGTGGTATAGCGATAAACGCGCGCGCGCGCGGAAGGACGGTCGGTTTAGCCGCGTTTTTCGCTCGCTTCGTTAAGACTGGCTCGATTTCAGGGGCTGTTGTTCGTGGGACGAGGCGCTCGTCTTGGACGCGGCGTTCATCGGGTACTGACTCCCGATCCGAGTCGTGCTCAGCGTGATGCTGATGGGCGTCGCGTTCGAAAGTTGCAGGCGAACTGGACACTGCCGGTAACCTGGAACAGGAGACGCGAGAATGTTTCATTAGCGAGGGGTTGGAGTGGCCTAAGTAGCTGCTTAAACCTTACGCGGAGTCGCGCGTTGGTAGGCCCATGAAAATGGATAAATGCCCCGATAAATTCCATACCAGCGTGATGAGGGCCGGAACAGTGGCAGCAGATGGGATTGTTTCGAGGCCGCGGACAGAACTCGACGCTGTGTGGTTCCCCGCATCGAACGCAACGAGGCAGGTGCCTGCAATTCGCAGCCATGTGCCAGAAGCCCTGACACCTGTAGCACTGGAGAACCCCGTCGCCCGTTTGGAAGCTGGCCGCCTCGAGGAAGTTGCTGACCATCCCAGGGCCCGGCTGCAGCGGCCCACCGTTGCTTCCCGCACCTCCTCGCCACCAGCGCTCCGGAATCGCGCTGAACCGCGCGGCGCCAAAGAAGTCCAAGCCTTGACGTAGCAGCAGCTCGTAGTGGCCGGCGTCCAGCACCTGGCAGGAATATTTTAACGCCCCCGAGTCAGAGACCAAAAATGGTAGCCCGGGGAACTGTACATATCTGATACAGTATATAGGTCCTCCGCTATCCGAATGCTCCGTGGTCTAAGCGTGAAATGCTATTATCCAGATTAATCGAGCGCGAACTTTCTACCGTCGAATTCCTGTTTATTTCAATGCGCGCTTGCGAATAGCGCGGCGTTCGTGGCTATTTTAAATTACGCAATTTAGTACCCGCGGCATAAAGTCGTTTGCCAGTTAGCCGATCGTTATCCGTACCGCTTTATCGGCGTTTCGTTAACGGTCAATTAACGGTTACCTCGACGCGGATGTATTGTCGCCAGCGCTCCACGCTCCCCGTCGCGATCCCCTGCTTCGAGAGGGCCGAGTTGATGTCCTGCAGGGGGATGGCCCAGGGCACGTCGCGCAGGAGCACCGCCTGCCGGTAGCGGGAGTCCTTCGCCGAGAATCGAGCCACCTGTCGCAACCGCGAATCACGCTAATTACATTCGCACGTTCTCCTTTTTGCTCCCGTTCCGAGGGCAGTCGCGAAAACAGCGAAACGGTATTTAAGCGGGCATCGCGAAATTCCAGCGGAGCGTTGTGCAAGCCCGGTCGCCTCTGCCTTTTGTCCGAAGCTTCTTGCGTAACGGCGCGAATCCACGATGAGACTTTACACGAGACTTTCCTATCACGAGAACAAAAATCTCAGCAACAACTAAATGTAAATAATGGAAATAGTCGCGGGGGGATGGGATTTTTGAAGATATATCACGAAACCTGTCTCGTGGGAGTCTAATTTCATGAAATTAATGACAAAATAATTAAAAGAAATAATTGAATAATTATTCCATGAGATAAAAGTCTCGCGTGAGACACGACATTTTTGTCTCCTCGTGGATTTGCACCTCAAAAGAAAGCGAAGGCGCGAAACGAATGATGCAGCGTACAGGATGTCCCTTTCTATATATCCGCCCCCGAAGATTTCACTGTAAAAGGGACACCCTGCGAGTGGGTTTGCCAATCGCTACGAAGAGGAATACTTGTACAGGTCCTTCGAAGACCCGCGCCAGGTCTCCGCGCTGCAGAAGCTTCTCGGCGTCAGCCTCGCACGCGAACGCCGCGATCAGTCCGCACGGAGTCTCAGCCACGTGCCAAGCTGCTAGGGGATCGGACGAGCGGATCACCTCCTCCAGGTTGCAACGCAGCAGCTCGCCACCTGGCACGATCGAACACGGCTCGTCTTACATAATGCGACCAGGCCGTTATCGCGGAAAAGAAAGTTGCGGCGCGGTAGCGTGCGCGCCGGGCCTCTTACGCAATCGGCCGAATCGTTAAATAAAGATTGCAGGCGATTTGCCACCTTGCGTTCCTTGCACTTGGCCTTGCGGGCCGACGGCACGCGATATGTACAGGGAGCACGTGAACTCCTCCTGACCGGAAGCACGTGCGCGACCGTCAACGCAGGCATCGTCCGGTGACGGGCTCGGCGCCGCAACCACCACCTGTATCGTCGCCTCCACGCTTTTATCCACCTGAGGGGGTCCCTCCTCCATCCTGTGCACCTTGTGCACCGTCCAGCGAGACCCTACAAGGAGAAACGTATATTTAAGGAATATCTGCGAATGGCAAATCGGATAACTATTAATCGATTAACGGGATAGTAGCCGTCTATTTGTAGACTCGGTCGAACCGGTTAACTCGTGAGCGCTAGTGGAAACGCGTGCAAAAACGCGAGTTCGATAAACGCGTAGTCTAATACACACGTGTACAGATGCAATGTTACTTTGGCACGATTGCGATTCATGTGGAGGGAAAGTATTTAGCGAGCAAGAAGGTACAGGCTACTCCGATGGGTTATAATTGTTTTAACAGAAGGTTAGACGCGCGCCAGTATGCCAGATATCGAGATTTATCCCATTCATAACACCGATTTGACATTTCAAACTTTCACGATCGGTTCGATTCCCTTTCACTAGCGCACGCGCGCGGTTTACCGTTCTCCAGCCACTTTGCTTTGCGCCAGAAATTACGACGACGGGTAGAACCAGCTTAAACGTCTCCTCTGCGCGTCGTGTTTACGAAAACGGAAGCTCGGGGCCGAAAAAGACATGGCCCAAATCGGGCGCCATTCATCGGCCGCTTTCACGATCGCAACAATACCGATTCGCATTTTTTCCGAAGTGCGTGCACCTATCGTCTGTGCCGTCTCGACTTTCCAAAATTTCCAAGCTTTCGCTGGACAAACTACGATACGATTCGTTTCTCTGCTATTCAGAAGTTCTTCATAATCTGAACATGTTGCAGGATCTCTGTATTCGCGAAATCTCGCTGCATTTCATTTGAATTCTAACCGCCAATAGCGTTTTGAATATGCTCTCCCCTGAATCGATAACGTTGCATTGCCCCGCGAAACAACCAGGTATGTCCCTCTGGTGTCGCTGGAGGGAAACGCCGTTGATTTACAGCTGCGATTTGTACTTTCGATAAACGAATCCAAAACGACGTGACCGCCATATGTGCCCACCGGAGATCATTTCAACGTTACTTCGACGTGATCGTTGTCCAGAGGCTGACCGGATAGTAGTCGCCGAACCCACGCCCCCGCGAAACCCTGCAAAACTTAACTGGTGTATGCTTTGCAATCGTTACTCGATAACTAAGGAATTGGAGAACCGTTTCTTCGATATCGCTATAATTCCGATCGAGCGGCAGAAAAAAATTAAAACCGACTTCGAAAAAAATAAAAATGCGCTAAAAAGTAAAAAATATTTTTTTCATTTGATCTACAACTCTCCATTTTTTTAAGTCGGCGCCATATTTACACAGTGCAAATGATGAGACGCCGACATAAAAAAATGGAGAGTTTTAGATCAAATAATGAAGAAAATTATTTTTTACTTTTTAGCGCATTTTTATTTTTTTGAAGTTGGCTTTAATTTTTTAAATTTTTTTTTATCGAAGTCGGTTAATAAAATTACCAGATGTTAGCCCCATTTGGTACTCGAACATAATTCGGTCAGCCGCGATTGTTGCAATAAGTGAAACGCGACAAGAGAAGGAAATACTTAGAGGAAAAAATTCTCGTTCGTAACTGGTGCACTAGTGGGACTTTTACCAAGTTGTAAGTGGGGGTTGTCGCTGGTGGTTGGATGGCAGAGGCAGGAATCGGCGGACTTAAGCTACCGCTGATGGTGGGGGAAGCACCCGCAGGAGCGGTGGTTATGTGTGCGTGACTGACGCAGGCGCAGTTCATGCACGCATAACCGCTTCTGTAGGTGTTTCCCCCTCCATCAGCGTAGCTTAAGCCCGCCGATCCCTGGGCAGAGGATCGCGGCAGCATATGCGCACGGAGGAAGACGGTTAGACGTGACAGCGATTGTTGCGGCTGTGTGCGCGCCCGTTCGTGTGATTATCGAACGTCTCTAGGAAAATGGCCGAAGGATGCGAGCCACGGATGTTCTCCCCGAAAACACTCTACGAGTTGAGCGTGTCCGCGATAACCAGCAGGTTCCTGCAGTTTAAGAACTGTCTCTCCGATTTACCGAAGGACGTGTTCTTCGATCTTCATTACCAGGTAAACGTCAGAACGTCCCGTCGCGACAGCTCGACGCACGACCGTCACCAACGATTTGCGAGGGGAACCTGCGAACTGTGCTTCGACTATTTTTTTTAAATCGACTTCTGCTGAGATGCAGGGGAGGACACGCGAAACGACCTTATAAACCAGCGACGAGCGACTCTCTCCCATTTTCGAGGAATAGGCTGTTAAGAATCTGAGAATTTCAATCGATGAATGTCGACCGTGCGAATTCAACTGCTACCGTAGCAGCGCAAGTAATAACGTATCTGGCTGCGAGGAATCTTTTATCTCCCTTATTTATCTTTTACAGTATGAAAACACTCTTGCCTGTGCACTAAGATTTCTGTAAAATACTGTACGATATTTTAATATTTGAGGTTCCCCTTGTTAGACGTAGATTTTCACTGCGGTCCGAGCGAGAACTTTGCTCTTCCGTCGGGATCTCTCCACGAGGATAATTATATGTTTCCATTGGTTTCATTCCCAACTGAAATATTCATGAAACCATGCCCCGTGGAAAATCAACGCGTTCGCGATTAATGGCAACGTCTAGATAGCCATCGCGCGAAGAGCTGTTTATTGGGTTGACAGTCGGATGACTAACGTTTGCATGATCGATTCGAGGGGGAAAAAAGGGCTGCCACAGGACCTATTCGAATATTTGTAACTCCGTTCTGGAACAGACCGCTCCGCGAAGTGAAGTAATTCCGAGATCGAGATTTCCGTGACAGCTATGTCGCGTTTAACCTGTACGCTCGCTCTGTCCTGCATTTTATTCACGCGCGCAATGTTAACGCGTAATGATTCGTAGGATGACAATAGGATTAGTCAGCTGTTAGCGATTGTTTGGTCTCGAAAGACGATCCTTTGCAACACCACCTTGGTTTCTCGTGTTTGTGTTTATTTCGAAACAGTGTTTCGAGAAGAGCGTGAAAATAAACGATCGACAATGCTGCAGGATTATCGGGTCGATCGTGGTCACTCTCTTCCGATTCGTTAATCGTAGAATATTAGTAAAAATATTATTTAGTCGTTCGTCGTTAATTATCTCCGCCTCTCTGTGTTTCCAGTTGTACAAAGAAAGGAGACTATGTTTATTAGGAGCGGAACTCAGCAATCTGGAGACCTTCTCCAAGATGCTAAAGGTCACCAGTCGTCACATGCACTTGCTAGAGTGTTTCCAGGTAATAATGCACTCTGGGTAAGAGGAAAGAGATTCGTAACTGCGATTACGCTGTATCGTTTGTAATTCTTCCCAAGATTCTTATGGATCACGGACAAAGGGTCTGGCAGGAATTGTCAGTGAGATACTTGCTATGTTACGTCCTCGGTAGCAAAGACCCGTTCACTCAAGGAGAAATGATTAATTTGGGTCTAAGAGTCGGCGGGTTTCTGAGCGAAGGTGGCTGGTACGCGGAGAGCGAGAGGGTACTGTTGATTTGCAGCAAAGTGTGCCTTGCGAACAACTCCACGCCCGAGAATTGGTGTCGAACGTTAGAATGCTGTCGTAGGTAAACGGGACTTTGTATTTTACTTCCCTCTTTGTTCGTAGGTCTGTACTAGAGCTGTAATTATTCGACTATTCGAATATTCGAATAATTTCGAATACGAATAATTTCTTTGAATATTCGAATATTCGAACATTCGAACCTTCGAACCTTCAAATATTCGAACTTCGAACCTTCGAATATTCGAACGTTCGAATATTCTGCTCAATCGAATTTCTGATTGTACCGAATAGGAATCTGAACATGAAATATTTGTTCACAGTTTATCGTGAAATTCTTTTCATATTGGCCGTCGACCAGAAGTTTGGACCTTTCTTTATGGCTGGTATCATCTGTATACAATTTATTTATATACTATCTATGTTTAAGTAAACAACATCACCCTTTATCGTCAAACGTTCGTGGCGCAGACATCATTCGAAAACATAGTCGTGTTCGTTCATCGTCAACGCATTATTCACGTTAAAATCACCATACAGACAACAACGTTTTTTCCTTGTCTAGTCGTGCGTCGGGCCAATGAGTTCTTTTTCGTCATGATATTTTCAATCAGTCACTTAAAATTAATTTGCTGAGTGACACTTACATCGCGTACCACGAGAGTTAATCGAGTCTTACAATCCTGAGAGAAAGGAGAGACATTCGCGCGTGTGGGGGTAGGTTACAGAAACAAAGAATAAAATTGCTATTAATTAGTAAGATGGTGTCTGTAAAGCGAATAATACTCTATAAATTTAGAAAAATAACGTTATAGTAACGAAGGAAAAATAAAAATATTATAGTTCCTCAAAATCGTTTATGGGGTTTTAGCTTCCTACAAAAAAGTCTGCTTATACTGTTTGTCATCCGCTTATGATGGGACACGGGTGGGCCTAGAGGAGAGGGCCCTTGGCCGATTCCGTCGGGGTTGTCCACTCATTATTATAAAAATAATATTAATAACTGATGGTTGTTTTCGTTTCAAAATGTATAAATTTACCAAAGATTAATAAAGTTAAAAATTTATCGATTGAGAAACAAATAATTGTAAAGGCCAATATGAAAAGAATTTCACGATAAACTGTGAATAAATATCTCATATTCAGATTGGTATTCGGTGCAATCATAACTTCGAAAGATCCGAATATTCGAAGGTTCGAAGTTCGAATATTCGAAGAAATTATTCGAATTCTGTGGTATTCGAATATTCGAATATTCGTTAGAGCCCTAGTCTGTACTGATTAACAATAGTTGCTTGAATACACAGGTTGTTGCACGTGCAAGCAGCATATTGCGCGTTCGAGTACGCAGCGGACACCTATAAGCTGGCCATAGAAATGGTGAAACGTTTAAAGACGGCAGGTTACGACTGCAATCATGCTGCTCTATACGTTGAGTTCAGTATACTTCATTACATGAAAAGTGAATACGATCAGGCTTACAGGTATTCGATGCATTCTACTCTTATAGAATAGCTTATTATTAAAGTTCCTTAATTCTGTTCGTTACGCTCGTTAGGTGGAGTATAGAAGCGTTGAAGCAATTGAAGCCCACGCAGCACACCCGCGTTATTATCGATGTTTTAAAGCAGGCGGGAAAGTCGTGCACGCTGAAACGCGAATTTCAGAAAGCCGATTTGTTGATCAGACAAGCTCTGTATCTTGCTAAAGAAGTATTTGGCACGAATCATCTAGTGTACAGTAACGTTCTTACAGATTATGCATTTTACTTGCTGAACTTCGACAGCATTAACAATAGCGTAACTATTTACAAGGTTAGCG
This sequence comes from Andrena fulva, assembly GCA_946251845.1. Classification (NCBI taxonomy): domain Eukaryota; kingdom Metazoa; phylum Arthropoda; class Insecta; order Hymenoptera; family Andrenidae; genus Andrena; species Andrena fulva. Next base: position 62,003,665 of record OX276327.1, read on the forward strand.
CATTGCTTAGCGCGAGCCGCGTGCTTTCCAATCGGCGCTTCATGAATTCTTCAGGCGCTGACGTTGATTTTCGTTCTAGATGGCGTTGGATATTAGGCAAGCAGTATTTGGGAAAATAAATTTACACGTCGCGCTGTCCCACGAGAATTATGGCTATGCTCTCTATGTGATCGAATATACCTCTGGTAAATTTCAGGAAGCTGCGTAAGTGATTCTATGAGCTACCGCGCTTCAAGGTTTAGAAAAATCATGCAATCTTATTTCACATTGTATAAACAGTGTTCATGTTGGGAAAGCAATAGACATAATGGAACAGCTTTTACACAGAGATCATTTGTTGTTAGCAAACGCGAGAAGAGTAAAAGCATTGATTCTCGAGGAAATAGCGTTAGACAGCGGGTTAACAACGCTGTCGGAACGAAATCTGTTGTTCGAAGCTGAATGCCTTCACTTGTCTACGTTGCAATTGATAAAGAAAGCGTACGGCGAGAAGAACGTGCAGACCGCCAAGCATTACGGGAACTTGGGCCGTCTGTATCAAAGCATGAGGAAGTACGAGGTAGGCGTTGGGCGTGAAATATGTATATTACGTAACTGTATGACATTATTGCTGCATATCTGTTGTGTATATTTCAGGCGGCCGAAGAAATGCATGTAAAAGCTATACAGATCAAAGAGGAGATATTAGGACCGGACGATTACGAAGTTGGCTTGAGTATAGGACACTTAGCTTCGTTATATAATTATCACATGAAACGGTATAGAGACGCCGAAGAGCTTTATTATCGCAGCATAGCGATCGGTAAATGTGCAATATACATAATGTAATTCTTGCCTAAACGTTCGTGGTCATTCACATTTTAACATTGATGCTGTCAGGTTTAAAGTTGTTCGGAGAAAGTTACAGCGGCTTGGAATACGATTATCGGGGGCTTTTACATATTTTTGCGAAACTGAACAACCCGAACAAAGTAGAGGAATACGAAACCCTGTTGAATAACTGGAAGGTACTAAGAGACAAACATGTCGAATCGGAAGATCCGCCGATCGATTTTGAGAGATGTCCGCAGCCGGTCGGAGATGTAATCAAGACGTTCTTTTCTATGTAATATATCTGTGAACTTACTGTTGACTGTTGATGTTCATTCACGCTGACCGGTCAATTCACATTAATTCTGTTTTCGTTGGTATAACTCGGGCCAAAGCATAAACGAAATCATAAATTATCATGATATTTGATTAGCATTTCGTGAATCATATATAAGTACACACACACACACACACAATATATGTATATTTTTGATCGTGTCGTCATCAAGATTACTCAACACTTTTTCAATTCTACATAACATGATAAATGTTTATATTTCCGATATGTCACACGTGGATTTCAAACTTATCAACACGAAATCCTTCATGTTCGTACTGTGTATCTCACCGTTTTTTTTATACGAATTAATTTTACAATTAGGTCTGGCAAGAGAGTTAAGTTAATTTAGGCTCGAATGGTTTCTTTTGCGTTGAAATCCATTATTAACAGTATTTGGAACACCGTTTCTTGAACCAGTACGTTTGTAATTAGTGTATAATATAAAATTTCTAACCCATCGGTAAGTTAGAAAATGAAAGGGCAATTTCTATTGTGCGCAGTATGATATTATTGTGTTTTAATGGGGAGAGGTACAAGCAAATAGTTCATAAAATTATCGAAGTAACTAATAGCGTGAAACGTTGAGGATGATTCTTGGCAAATATTGGAACGCGCGTTACGAACATAATTATCAACAACGCATGGTGCACCTTCGCGTCGCCCTTAGGTGCTGCTTTTTTTACTCAATTTCCAAGATATTAAGGGGAAGAGAGAAATTGTCGCTTGAGGCCGAGGCTTTCGAGCTGTTTCTTGGTAAAAAAAAACATGATTTATAATATAGTAGCTATACTGAATCGATTATTTTTACACTTTTCGCTGATAAACCTTGTGAAATCAAGCATGTGATATGTAATGTTATTTTCTATTGAACATTTTTGTTCCTATATAAACATTGTAACAAATTGTGGCCGTTACGAACCACCCAGATCGGCAGCGCGTGCCTGACGCACGGCAACCTGAAAGTTCGGGATGCCCTCGAAATGCCTAGCGACGGCGAAAAGATCTAGAGGTCGATATTTCGCGCGATGGCCGGTAAACGAGTAAACGACGTGACCGGCGAGGACACAGTTCTACATCCGGTGTATTTCTCGCGCTAATCTGCCGCCGTCAAGCGTCGCTCCTCGAGTTCCGAAGCTAGAGTGCCGAATTTAGTGTAGTATTTTAAGCTAATTGTCAAATTGAATCGCGTAAGTTTAGCGTAGTACTTAAGCACAATGATTTAGGCTATTTAATAAAATTAAGTCTAGTTAAGGCAAATTATAGGTATCTTCGACTTTGCGCGTCTTTCCCAATCACCGTAAGATGCGACAAATAGCGAGGCTAGAACAAATTCGTTGCCTTTCGTGATGCTAGATCCGAGGAACCGCGCGGCAGGAGTATGCGAAGGTTCGTGAAAGTAAACGAAGGGATAATGGACTTTTATATTAAAGTATTTATATATTAAAGAGAAGAAAGCTGTGGCAATGAATGAAACTTCTAATATGCTCCTTCTACGCGAGGCTTATTTTTAATAACGTAGATAACAAGACTTTAGATAAATATTCACAAATTTTTCGGATAACTCACATACATTCAAAAGCTTTAATCTTTTAAATTACAATAAACATTAAGTAGTACATAATTCGTATTTACACGATATTTATCTTATCACTCCAGTTGTCAGGTAATAGGAATCTTATCTAAATCCCTCTCGCACTAGCAGCATGTCTACATCTTCCTGAAAGTAATGCAAACACATTGCATTTCGATTAATTCGACTGCAGGTTTCGCGGAGAGAGAGAGAGAGAGAGAGAGAGAGAGAGAGAGAGAGAGAGCGCTAACGCGTCGGATCGATCTGCGCGGTAAATTACCAAATTTGATATTGCACATCTTGCTGGACTGACTTTACTTTAGAATATTTAATCAGGTGTGTGTGGTGGTTCTTGACTAAAGTACGGCGCTGTATCCTGCACCAACAGCGTATGGCAAACATCACAGACTCTGGATGGTCTTTGTTTCGGCCCGCTCTTCACGACATGAGAAAGGCAGGACTGACAAAATATATGGCCACAATGACGGCAATGCACCTGTCGAAAGAAAATTCAGCCTGTTACCCTCGGCGCAAGTTTCGCGCAACTGTTTACCGCAGCTTCGCGTTACCTTTTTCTTTGTAACCGTAAAAGCAGTGTGGCAACTAGGGCATTCTTCCACGTCCTCCTCGTGTTGCCATCTTACTTCGCTACCAGCTTGTCTAATTCTTTCTAATTGTACCTATTGGCAACGGTAGAACTTAGGTGAACATTGCTAGAATAATCTTACAATACGACAATTGTATAAGCTCTTCGTACCTGCAGTGATTGCGACAGTCTAACAAAGTCTTTCTGAACCGCTTCGCTAGTGTCTAGCTCTTGCTGAAGACTAGTGACTCTTTGTCGTAATTCAGCTATTTTCAATTCAGACTCTTTATTCTCTTTCAAGACCAAGTCCAATTGCTTTTCTAAACGCTCAAGCTTCTCCTCCCGCTCGGCTAGTGATCGATGATCCCTCACGTATTTCTCCAGCTGCGTCCTGCGAAGTATTATTACTATAATCTCGGGAACCCGTGGTTAACGGGCGAAAGAAACAGCGTTTATACCTAAGCCCACTGATTTCATTTTTCAGTATCGAGATTTCTAGTTCCTTCACCCGGCTGTCCTGTTCCATTTGCTCTTGGAGCAAGGTCACTTCGTACCGCAGCGTCTCCTCCTTCTCTTGCGCAACCTCTTGCGCAACCTTAGCCGTGATCAAGTCCTCGCGCATTTTCAAAAGACTGACATGCAACTCCTCCACATTATTCGGCATATTGATGCTCTCGCTCTGTAGCTGCTGGGAATGCTTGCTATGCTTGCCAACGAGGTTCTCATTTTCCTTTTGCAGTCTGCAAAGATTCAACTAGATTTTCAATGAAATTTTGTCAGGAACGCCTCGATAGAACATCTTACTTTCATCCCCGCGCTAAAGTTCCTTAAGTCCGCGAAATAAGAGGTCGAATATTATTACAATTATTCTTACACGATCAGATGTCTCTGTACTTCTTCCCGGCCTCGCGTCAATTTAACAAGCTCTTCTTTCACATTCCTTTGAGTGTGCTCGAAACCTTTCTTCAGTTCGATTAAAGTCTGCTGCACCGCCTGAGAAGTAACAGTGAGCTCCGCCACTTTGATTTTATGCTCCTCTTTCTTCTCGTTCCACTTCTCCTCCATCTCTTTACGAAACTCCACCTCCTTGGCTAAGTCGTCGTTCTGCACTTGCAGCATACGCTCGTTGTCTAGTATCTGCTTCTCTAAGTCTTTGGCGGCCGCTTGCATCTTAACTAATTGCGCCTCGTAATTCGCGCACATATCGCAGACCGGCTCGGAGGAGCCCGACTCCCGCTGCCTTCTCTGCGACTGTGCCTCTTTACATTTCTGCAGCTCGTCGTCTGTCGATCTCAGTTTCTCTTTTAAGGCTTTAATCTCCTCCTCGAGCGGCACTACCAACGAACGCAGAACTTCTGCATCTTCCTGTGCCTATAAAGCAATACTTTCTAACATTCGCACACCTATGTGAAATTGATAAAAAGAAAAAAAACAAGCAATAAAATGAACACCTCGTGATGATGTTTGAAATGATTCATGAACAGTTTCTGAAATGCAGCGCCGCTCTATAAACTCATTGCAGAAAAGTTCAAAAACCATGTATCTTATAGCTTACGTACATATCTTTTTACCTTCCTCATGCTCTCCTCGAGATTGTCGGCGCCCAAAGACAGAGCGTCCGCGCCCAGTTGCGAGGCCACCTTCCGAGCTATCGTTTTCCTCACCGTCGCCAGCGATATCTGCGGACTGTCCATAGGCGGTTCTCGGGGTGCGTGCGATTTCAGCGAGGCGTTCTCGTCTTGCAATTTAGAAAGGGTCATCTTCAGTTTCGACACCTCTACGTCCAGCTGCTTGCGAGAGCACGAGGACTCCTCCACGGTATCGTGTATAACGCGCTGCAAGGATGCTATCTCCTCCTGAGCTTTTCTTCTCTCGATAAGCATATCGTTCTGAATCTTCAGATCGGCGATAACCATCTGACTCTTGGCCTCGTCTAATTCGTTCTTCAACCTGGCGTTCTCCTCTTGCAGGCACGTGTTGTCGTGTAATCTCCTCTTCAACTCTTCTGCGAATAACCATCGTAAGCGGCCAAAATTACATCTACCCCAACATCCTCAACCGCCCGTGCTTACCTTCCTTCTGGAGAAACAGCTCCTTCAACTTGGCCCTCTGGACGTTAAACTCCTCCCGCATCTTGACATTCTCCGATTCTAATCTATTTACTTTCTCTTGTAGGTCCTCTGTGGCATAACAAGCGTACAGACAGTCAGATATAATCTCGCGCACACATACAAAGGCGATAATTACCGCTAATCGCGGGAATGGGGAAAGAACTTTTCGACGGAGAGTCGACAGGCTCTAATTTAACTATTCTTTACGGCTGCATAAATGTAAACGAGTTATCGACGTGACGTCAAGAGAGATTTCGTGAAAGTATTAGCGCGTCGGACTTACCACTTCCGTTCATGTTGATCGTGTTGTCCTGCGTGTGGTTCTCCATTGTTCGGCGGTTTCCGCGTAGCTAAATGGAAATTTGTTAGGGTGGGTCACTGCGTTTCGTGCAGCACAGAAGAATGTATTCTGAAGCTCTCCCCGACCGAATCGTTCGGTGACATTATGGCACATGTGCCGTGACCGCCACTTTCAGATTCCACTGGCATTCATTCCACCGGCCGGACGCTGGGATCACGATCACGCGTAGACCATGCAGAACGTTGGCTACGTTTAACGAAACGAGAGAATCAAACCTCAACAATGCATCGGCCAGCCAGCGGTGTATTATCAGCACTTCCTCATCAATCAGTATCGATATTTTGAACAAGTCCGTAGTTCGATAATCGAGTAATCGAGCCGTCGCGAATCGACTACTCCGCAACCGCCTCGCGTTATGGCCATTTTGAAAAGTGCCGCGGCAGTACGATTCTCCTGCACAAACTAGACTTTATTTCGAGTAACGAGTAACAGATAATATACTCTACGTTGATTTTTATTTTAATAGAAGCTTCTTTAAAGAATGCTGAATTTTAATAGTACATTATGGCACAGTATTCGTCTTAGCATTGGGAAACGTATCTTTCATTCAAATCGAGAGAAATTAAGAAATATTGATGATTAATACACCGCCTTCACGGCCCGCAATTTCGACGTAAAAAAGCGAATTAGCAGCATTGCGAATTGCAATATATTTTCCCACCTCCGACTACCTGCCCCCTCTGCCAGCTTATCCCGCATCAAACTTAATCAATTTCCACGCTCACCTTTCACAGAGCCGATAATTCACAGCCATGGACCTAAAGGACGGTGCATAGTTGGGGGGGGGGGGGGGGGGGGGTGGAGATATCCGCGGGGAGGGAAGGAATACTTTCAGCCATCTTGTACCGGTCAACTTGTGCTGCACTCTGTAGGCGAGATTACTTATTTGTACTATTAGCGTAGCTTGGCGTTGGTGTGCTTGGCGCGGTGTGGCTTGGCGTCATTCAGCGTTGTTCAGCCGCTGAACTTCAGCGGTCATCAGTGTACATCAGTGTTGTTCAGCGTCGTTTGGTGTAGCGTATAGACTAAATAGTTCAGAGTTCTTGTGTGATTATTTGTAAATTGAATTGTGGAAATGCCAGTGTGCATAGTGAGTAGCTGTAAAGTTAGAACTTCCACGAAAAGTTCGATACAAGAGGAGTTCGAAAAACATTGTACAAAGCAAATAGCATTGTACAATCATAGAATTCACCTGATAAAATGTATTATTCAACAATATATTAAAGTAAGATATCACCATATTGCGAAACAAAAAAATAATACTTAAAGAAAGTAAACGAACACATTTTAATAAACTTGTTTTGTTTTCTAGTCACTAAATATATTGTGTTATTATTGATCCTCCATATTGAAATGTATGAAATACATTTTTTTAATATTTAAAATGTATGAAATTCAATTGCACAGTTTTAAATTTGGCCACGGCATGATATAGAGGGCACCACTAGTTGACCGGTACAAGATGGCTGAAAGTATTCCTTCCCTCCCCGCGGAGATCTTCACCCCCCCGTGTCCATAAGTCTAGTTTATGCACCGTCCTTTAGGTCCATGTTCACAGCAATAAGCCTCGTAATCGTACATAACTGTATATAGATAGGTATCTCTTGTAGCATTAGTGGGACATTATCAGCGCCATAGGCGACTTAACTTCGAAGCTTATCTCCGATTTTACTGGGAGTGCCCAACCCGCTGCTCGTAATCGCTCGTAATTGATTGATTACGATTACACGGAACTGCGCGGAACGGAAATGGAGATGAAATAACGGGTGGCTTACCCTTGTAATACAGATAAGAAACAACCGCAACGTTATAGGCGACGAATGCGCGGCTGCTTCCATCAGCCATTCGTAATTTCCACGGGCGGGTAAAAAGCTTCGGTGCACATTCGTAAGCGGAAAAGAGAGCGCGGAATGTTAGCCTTGAAGTAGCTTTCGATCGCGGCTCGAGCGGCTTTCAAAGGGGTGCCTGTTGCAATCGGCGCATCTGCAGCTCGCGCTGTCAGTCGGCCGTGATGGAGCGTTGTTGACGACAAAGCGTTTCACCGCCTTTTGGTCGGCCAGTCCAAAATTCCTTGCACCGTCCCGCAAATCTTGGCCCCAGAGCGAATCCCCGACCGTTATGCTGCGCTATTCCTTAAATGGTAGATCATTGAATCCCCGGAAGGTAAGACCGTCGCCATCTCGACTTGTCAATTTGCGCAGTTAGCCGGTGGCGGGGTCACCCAATGTGTCATCTTTGTTTATGCTTTTGAATTTCTTTTTTTTCTACAAGTCACGGGTAGCGGCCGCACGATTTATTGGCTCATTGATGCTCCGCAGTTGGAACACCCCATCGCCAGTCTTAAGTTCTCTTCTTTCACGTATGCACGCGACAATTGCTGCACACCGACGCGGATCGTTTGATTGCGAGCGATCCGACGCGACTGTAATCGACCGTACCCCGAGTTTGACGGTACCAGCCGATTCCGAGCTATGTTGAACGCTTAGCTGCGAAGGGAAGTCCGTGCATACCGTGCGCTTGTAAACGAGGCTCTGTAACATTTCAGAAGTGACGCCGCCAAGCTGCACCATGAGCGCTTTATGGAGAGAGCGTAAGTTCGAAGCCACCGGACCGGCGATCATGGAAAGCCTGGACAGTATGTGTATCTGTAACAGAGGCGAATCGCATTCCATCCACGACTCGGCTCCCGTAAACCCAGCCACCGAGAACGGACTATGCGTGAAGTGTAGGTGCAACAAGCCTAAGAGTTTCTTGTTGATAGACGGACAGGAGAACCTTAAGATCTCTAGCGCAGAACAGTTCGTAGAGAGATTGTGCTGCGAAAGCGCAGATCTGAAAGTAAAGGTGGTGTCGATCTTTGGGAACACGGGCGACGGCAAGAGCCACACGCTGAATCAGACATTCTTCAAAGGAGCGGAAATATTTAAAACCTCCAACGAGCAGAACTCTTGTACGTTGGGCGTTTGGGTGGCGTTCGATCCAGTCCTTAATGTAATCTGTTTGGACACAGAAGGTTTATTAGGTCCTAATGTCTCTATTTCTTCATGGCACACGTTCGTGCAGAATTCTCGGAATAATCGCGTGCGAATCATTTTGTTGTTTCTGCTCAGGTATTTCTACTTACGAGAACGAACGGACACGGCTGTTACTTAAAGTGCTCGCTGTGTCCGATATCGTGGTGTACAGGACGCAGTCCGAGAGATTGAGCAAGGATTTCTACATGTTTCTCGGCACCGCCTCTCGAACCTACAATCATCATTTCCAAGCTGCCTTGCAAGCGGTAGGACAGGGGGAAGGTGTTCTAAGCTCCTTAAGTGCACTGGGACCAAGCATTATAGTATTACACGAAACTAGATACACCAAACCTTTGAACAACAGTACATATTGCAATATTCTCAGATTGACAGTAATTTCGAAAATAAGAGTCTTTTTTTCCGAATTGAAACGCCGGTTTCCCGATGAATATATTGCTTCTCTCTCTATCGCAGACGGGCTGGAGAGCGCGGAGGACCTTCTTAGAACGCGACTTGCTCAAATGAACCTGGAGACGGAGGCGTTTAGTTCGATAAAGTATGTCGGTCTGCAGACAGCGAACTCCACGGCCGATTACGAGCCCCTGCAGATTGCTATTAAGAAAGAATTGAATAACACAACCGTGAGATCCGCCAGAGAGCCACACTTGGTTTACGATACGCTGAAAGTTCTGAACGACAAGTTCTCTGGGAAGATCGAGAATGGCTCCAACGCTCTGTTTCCTGATCAATATTTTACGTGCCCCGTGAAATGTCTCAGCTGCGGGTGCAGGTGTAGCAATAGCATGGGACACCTTCAACAGGGAAAACCGCACGATAGCAATACAAGGTCAGCATCGCGGCGAATGAAATTCACATTCGCGGCGTGGCGAATAAGCACCGACAATTATTTTATCGGTTAATAACTTCGATAGGTGCCGATACCAACATCAGTATGAGAATCTAGTGTATACGTGTAAGAAATGTTATAGCAATGGAAACGAAGTACAAGTTACGAAACGTATTCAGACGGAGAACGACAATAGTTGGTACGGTTTAGCGAAGTATGCGTGGTCAGGGGACGTGATAGAGTGTCCACATTGTGGGGAGATATATAGAAGTCGGCAGTATTGGTATGGCAATAGAGATCCGGAAGAGTTCGCTGTTCGTACGGAAATTACACACGTGTGGAACATGGTACGCTAATAACGCGTCATCTCACATTCCTCCTTCTCAACCGAGTCATCCATTTTAAGAGTCGCGATTACTACTTTCCAGGAGAATCATTCGGCAACGTCGCAAAATACAGCGCAAAGGGTAATCGACGGTGTGTCGTATATCACCGAAGCTGTAACCAATGTCTCGCTGCAACCGACAAAAGTTCTCTCGGCATGGGTCGCCGACCAGGTGGCGCCGTCTTACTGGAGGCCCAATCACGAAATAAAACACTGCCATAAATGTAAAACGCCGTTCGCGCCGACGGACACGAAGCATCATTGCCGAGCATGCGGCGAGGGATTCTGCTCGCAATGCTCGGTCAGAACCAAGTGTGTACCGTCTAGGAATTGGCACACGCCGGTGCGAGTGTGCGATCTGTGTTATAGCAAAGATACCACTTGCAACGATGAAACCACCGAGACTGCGGACGATGTGAACGCCAGAAAGGTATCGGAACAAGTAGTGTCCACTCTGAGCGCGGTTGGAACGGTTTTAAACTATTCGAAATGTAAGGAAATATATTAAGAATGTTAACTCCTCCCGCATATCTGAATCTTCTCGCCGTGTAACATTTTATTTCTCATTTATTCAGCATTCATAAAGGATACAGTCCGACCGTCCTATTGGATCCCAGATTCAGAGGTTGTAAATTGTTTCATATGCTATCAAAAGTTTTCTGACACACTCCCGTTGCATCACTGTAGAGACTGTGGGCGCGGAGTGTGCCACGATTGCTCGCAGCATCGTAAACCTGTACCGCACAGAGGATGGGACAAGCCAGTTCGTGTTTGCTACTCGTGCATGAAACTCGATTGAGAGACGCTTGATAAAGAGAGCTCGCAAAGAAGCAATTTATTAGGAACGTCATTAACCCATCTGCACAATATACAGCGACGAATTAGACACCGCGGAAGCCTGTGTCGGGAAGCATTCTCTCCTTCAGTTTCTTTTTGTAAGCTTGCAGTTCGTGCGTATTATAATCTGACGAAATCTATGACCCGCACTCGTACAGTTTTCATTTCTAAAACGGGACATTGAAATCCTTTCGCCGTCGAGCGTACCGAAAGTGAATATTTTACTACATCGCTGTAAAGAATCTTTCCTATGAATTGTGCCATGAATGTATTTATCTTTTCTACGAAAACTGTGTTACAAAAAAGGAAGAAAGAAAAACTCATCGCTAAGATTGTAACGCCATATACATAGTAATAGAGTACAGTATATTATAGCGGTATATTATAGCAGTATGTTAAATGGGAGTAATAACGCGAGACGTTCTTGTTCCGACGAGAGAGTCGACGTATCATCGATATACTGGTCCGCTGGGCTGTGATTGTCCTTAGATTCAAAAAAGAGAAAGCATTTTCAGTATCTGTTACAGTTTTTATATGATTTAATGGGTAAAAGGAAAAAAGAGAAGTTACGTTCCGTTTTAAATTTCTGTAAGTCACTTGAGTTTAGAATAGTAAGAAATAAACTATCGAAACTTAAACGGAAACGGCTCTTTATTTTCGTTAACGATCCCGCCGCAGCGACGAGCCACGCCGGGTACAGATCTTTACTGTGTTCGCAGAATTCGTGTTTTCCCGGGTAAACGGTCAAAGTGCGATACATCGATGTTCGAGATGCAATACAAGATGTTTCGGCAACCACGTGATGACGTCAAAACATGGCGTCTCAATCAGCTGGGTGTTGTGTAGAGTGTGCTTGAGATGCCCGTCTTTAGAAAACCAACGAAGACTGTCGTCTGTCTACTCGAATACGTGAGTTTTTTTCCCAAAACATCGCAGCGTTTCGTTTCTCGCGTTCGCCGGTATTGTGACAGGGATTAAACCCCCAGCGCCAGACTTACGCCAGGTTGAAATGCGGAAAGACGCAAAACGCTGTTTCATTTGTTAAACATTCCGATCGGGCTACCGTGTAAAAGTTCGGGCAAACCGTGGACACGCTCGCCAGCGTTTCGCCAGGGTGATCGTGGACCCGCGAGGACGCGATCGAGAGGTTTTCGCCCCTAAAAATCTCGCGTCCCGAATGATGACGCGTACATAAAAATACACGAGAAATATGGTTGGTAGCGGAGCTTTCTCGGTGCGTTCGAATCCTCTTCGCCGAATCTACGTAGAATATGCCTGGTCGTTCCGTTCGACGATTAGAAAAAGCTCGTCCTCCCTCGGGCACGATGTTGATACCGTGTGCAACCGATGCCGTGGCCATTTTCATGTTTGCTCCAGTTTCGTAATCATCGTCAACTCCATATTTGAATTCAACAAGTAACGCAGCGGGCATGTTTCGTCTGTTCTCGAATTCCTCTGCCGCTTCACGTGGTGGACGGCTCCTATTGACAACGCGATTCCATCTCGATTCTCATCTATTTCCCCAACGCGCGAAAAGGCTCGCCCGTGAACCTGGATCCCCCTCGAAATCGAACGTCCGCGAGAAAATCTGTTTATCGCGTTCTCCACGTATCGACGGGCGATCCCTGCCCGAGCCTCCCATTACCCGTGCGATTCCGAATGCAGAATCGGAGGAGGATCATTGGAAACCGTCTCGCGAACAAGCTCCACGCCGCAGCATCAGCGTAGCCGAACATGGGGCGAGAAAACATGTTGGGAGAGCTGAGTGCGCCGAGGCCGACGCCATTTTTTCGAAAACGATTTAAAAGTGCACCGTCGCGACGGAGAATTGTGTGAAATGGGACACGCGTGTAATACCTGCACATACCGTCGGGACAGGCGGGGGATACCAGGGAAGGTACCGTGGAACGCGCCGATTCCTTTAAAACTTTATTTTAGATCGCAATGTGTTCCGAATAGCACGGCCATTTTGTCGCTTATTAGTGGATAAACAAATGACGATGCTGGTGCTCTGGCTTCGAGGCTACAGGCGCGTCACATGCGCGGAAATTCAATTTCACTTGCTAACGCGACCCTTCCTTTAATTATAGTATTCCCATATGATACCAAAAATAGGAAACGAACGAACCAGACTTGCAACCACCGCTTTCCCCGTCTATCGTTACGTTCTTTTATCCCGACGATCGTATTTGCGCCTCGTCCGTCACCGTCGGAATCGGTATTTTGAATCGCGCGCTATACTGGGATGCTCGTTGAATTCTGTAGCCAAGGAATGTATTTTGCGAAACATTGTGGCTTGTACACGTGACTGATAATGGTGCCACGTTTTTCCAACAGCGAGAGAAGTCCGCTTCCATAAGAAGAGTGTCTGCGGCTAAATGTGTCGTTGACCGTGCTGCGAATCGTTTGCAAGCGCCGTGCCAGTGCAGCACAAGTTGCAGCGCGTGCGGCGAACAGCGGTGAATGCGTTTAGGTGTTCGTCGAACATGATTAACAATTTGCGGACAATGTTCCCGCACGCTGCGTACGTTGCGTGTCGAAATGTTAGCATCGAAGGGGTTAGAGCGAATCGAGGCGTCGGGGAAGCTAGGTGTGTAACCACGTTGCCAGGACTGCGACGAAGCTGTCGCATGGCAACAGCATTTCTGCTTCGTTGCCGGCCGAATTATCGGCGCTTATCTATTTCTCACCGCTTCGCAGATTAAACATCCTTTCTCCTTAAAAAAAAAAAAAAAAGAATTACAATAAAACGCGAAAGAACACTTTTACGATCGGCGAGCGACCGCACTTGTTACACTACCTCGCATTTTTCGTCTTCCAACATTCGATTTCCAACGAAACTTTATCGTAAATGCCGATAAAGAAACAGATCGAATGATCGTTGAACGCGCGCTGTGGGATAATGCAATTTTACGTGGGCGGTATTTCGTAATTTCGAAGAATTTTTTTAGGCACGATTTGAGATGCACAGCTTTGCTTCTTTTTCTTCTTGCAGTGACGAAGAAGATACTTTATTCGATATGCCTCCAGATAGACCAGACGCGTCAGGTGTAGAAACTGGGATAGGACTGAATAGTACTCAAGTTTTCAGTTTCGGCGAAACGGTGTACATGATGAAGGAAAAAGAGAACGCGAGCGCTTTTGTTGAAAGTAATTCCAGCGACGAACTCCACGAAGAGATCTCTATGTCCGAGAAGTCCGTCGAGAAGAACGGTCAGCTGGACGACGATTTGACTTCCCTGAGCTGGCTGCACCAACAAAATCTGTTAAAGGGTTTGGATATCTCAAATCCCTCCAAAGACATTAAGAACGAGAATATCTTAAACAACAATGTCTGCGACGACATGGCAGACTTCTCGGAGAACACTAATTCCATTTCAAGTTTAGACGATGGTTACTGTCCAGGTAATTCTTATTTCATTCTTAAGCAGCGCAATGGCATTAACAGACCGTTACCGCATCTTTATTTTCCCTCTGTTACAGCAGATAATAATAGCAAGATAAATAATTCAACCACGCACGGTCATAGTCAAAGCTTTCAACACTCGAATAAGAATGGCCAAAAGTCTATGCAAATCTTTCAGGAGTCGGCGAAGAATCACTACAATTCTTCGCAGAATAACCAGACAAAGATTTCCCTGAGCAACAATAATCTGCCAGTTTCGAATCGGAACAAACACCCCACGCATATACCGTACGATCCTCACCTGCACAGAAACAGTAAACCACCGTATTCATTTTCCTGTTTAATATTCATGGCTATCGAGGATAGCCCTGTAAAAGCTCTACCGGTCAAGGAAGTGTACGCCTGGATATTGGATCACTTTCCGTATTTTAGGAATGCTCCCACTGGATGGAAAAATTCTGTTAGACATAATCTAAGCTTGAATAAGTGTTTTCGTAAAGTGGAGAAAGCTCCAGTAAGTATCCCCGCGGAGCGTTCGCGTTTGCCGCCCGAGCTTTAGACCATAGATCACTAGTAACGATCGGTGTTTATTTCAGAACTTAGGTAAGGGCTCGTTGTGGATGGTAGACGCCCAATATCGTCCGAATTTAATACAGGCGTTATCTCGCGCCCCTTTCCCCCCTCCGACTGCTCAAACTTTATCATCGCCAGAGAAGCCGCAAAGAAAGAGCACAAGCACACGACTTCCAGATCCCATTCTCTTCCCGTACCTCTCCAAAAGACTGGCGTCGAGCAACATCACCGATAACGCGGAAGCCGAAGTAGATAGTGATGTAGACGCAGCGGCCGCTGCCATGCTTTCCTTCAAGCACGGACCTATTATTTTAAATCATAATAAAGGTAGCGCCCTTCTCGTGGTTTCTATACCTGCGTGCCACGATCCGCCAGCTGTGCCCCCCTCCCCAGTGACTCATCCAAATTCTCTTGTAGATCGTAAGCGAAAAGTGCCAGAATCCGAGAAGCTGGTTCCAGTGATCACTAGGAGCTCCAGCGAGGACCATACTTATAGTTGCATTACCTCAGTGAAACCAGAAAGGTAGGAGCTCGGGCGCATTTAGCGATCGCGAACGGGACGGGGGCGCTACAATGCGAGTTACACACGTTCCCCGTATATTTACTTCCTCAGCAAATATCCGAGCGAGGAAACGAACCCGGACTTCGACGAGCAGCGGAAGATAGCGGAGGGCGCCGACGCGCTCCTGAATTTAGCGGGTGTCGCCACGGCGGTTAGTCATAGTAGGACACCTCACGCGCAAGGTATTAACTCAACACCAAAGTCCGAAGGTACGTCAAAGCCGAAGAAGCGCTCGCCCCCAAGCGATTACTCGAGCCCGCCCGAGAAACGACGCAAGCATTGGCCAAAGTGGAGTGAAGGAAAGCGGTATTTAAAGCAGATTATATAAAGGTTTCGGTTCGCGTCTATGTAATAGCATCGCAGACCTTTCCCACTTTTCTTTCACGGTGTCGTACAAACCAAACATTTTTCGAGACTATATATATATATATATAACATATATATTTTCACTATTGGTTATCGCGAACGACAGACTTAATCTTACATCGTTGACAATGAATCTATCGTCTTTCGAGCACGGCTAAAACTATTAGCGAAGATTTGCATCGAAGTTGTTGCCATTTTTAGGCATGTAAGAAGAGGGAGTGCGAGAGGAGCAATGTGTTCGCGTTGCGTTGAAAGGAAACGGCTCTGTCAGGTGCATTTCTATTTAACGAGGAGAGACGGGAAACGAGAGACAGGAAGGAAAAAAAGAAAAAAAATTTGGCGGTCGCTCAGGGTTTAGAACTCGCTATATGCCAAAATGAATTCAGTAGCACTAAGCAACAAGCAATAATAGAAGGGTAGTGTTAACAAGTTACTTTTTCAGCATGTTACTAAAACATGATACAACTAAGAGGTGTCGTGGAATGTCAATGGAGGAAAACACTATCGCGTACTAAACTAAACGTAACGATAAACTTTTTAGACCTGTTGTGACGATTATACATATTAATTCATAGAGAGAGTTTAATTAATGATAATAGAGTTCTATATTAGGTTTTTGTAGATATGTATAGAGATATAATTGATATCTATTCAATAGAGAAATTGATAATATATTTAAAAAAAAGATTATATATATATATATACACACACACACACAACACACACACATGCATACACACGTTCATGTTCACCACGTGCTCATTCATTACACTTAAAAATACATCTGGTCATGTACGCAGCTGTATGTGTGCAAAAGAAAAGTCGTACCGCGAGAACTATTCGCTAACGAGGGAGGAGAGGGCACACAAATGTCGAGGTACGCCAGCATGGATTTGAAATGACGAAGATATTATCATTTCATGCCTTTTTCTACTCTCTTCGTGGCTTTTGAGATGATTTTGAACAGTGCTGTACATAATGGTAGATCCTGTAATGTATGCACAGACCAGTTTCAAAATTTTGTTAAACGAATCAGCGCGCGCCATGTCGGATTGGTGGCACTGGTCGGGACGTAAGGTATAAGAAGAGAGAGGTAATCCTATTTTTATAAAAAAAGAAAATTAAAAAATATAAATATAAATCCATTATATTAAGGACTTTTGCGAATACCTGATAAGCGGCGAGAGGATGTATAATACGCGGCGGAGCGCGGATATCGATCAGGACTGGTCTTGTATACATTAATTGTGTAGTTCTATATAGAGAGAACGTATATATTTTTACAGGGCACTGCCCGCGTGATAAAAGCTCTTCCTAATAATTCGCTAAAAGAAACACAGTTCATTAGCTTAAAACCATTTACTAATTGTAATCATAGTAACTTGCGCGACACTACAAGCACAGCATGGTAGCGCAGCCTGAACGATTTTCATGTTCTTTCTTTCACGATCACATGCCATATATAATTTTAAAAAGAAAAATTTCCACGGATCACGGTGTACAATCTTTTTTGGTTCGTTTAAGTAGCGAACGATGTGCGTGCGCAGGCGAAGGTACTCGCTCGGGGAGAACCTGGGTTACCAATTTAAAATGGCGAAATTTTAAATCGGAGACGGTTTCTAGTCTTGCGACTATACGTGTACACGCGAAAGGGAAACAAAATGAGGTATCAGTTGTTAGGTCGTAAATGATATTTAAGCGTCACAGTTGCAAATAATGATAAATCGTTACCTGTAATATTATTATATGTTACTGCTGGCTCAGATCTATTCAGGCGCGAGACTCCTAGTTATTGCTTTTAAAGAAGGTGCAATTTAGTTTAACTTAATTAACGAGGTACATTGTCTATATCGTCCAATGTTCAAATATGTCTGGTTACGTTTGACATTTTAAATTCACCGCGTAGTAAATTAATTGTCTTAATGGCTGCGATCTTTTGCCCGCGGGTCGAATGTAAATTCCGCTGGAGGAAGCGACGTCGCACTCGGAGGGCTACGGTAATCCGAAATCCTTAGTTGTTCACGGGCGGGAATGGTTATTGATTAATTTAGCGTAAATTTAATGGACAATTTATTGACAGGGCGCGCTGCCAAAACTTTTTATGTGATTGTAGCTGGTCGGCTACAAAAGGAATGATCCGAGATAAGGGTGCGAGGAAGAATGCCATGTTATATACGATGATGAAACTTGAAAATTTCTCTCAGAGGAATGTACACTCCTTTTGCGTAACGTAAAATTATGCTATTCAGCGTGAATATATGTGTATTTATATGCTTTGGAGAAGCACGTGCTCAAGGCGGGGCACTATTTTTTTTTCGAAATTTGTATGCCTACGAGCAGGACCAGTTTTTTCTTTTAGACGCTTACGTTTTTCTATTGTCTGTGATATTACTGCAAAACTAAACACGCCTTGTTGTTGTTGTTATACTTTGGTGAAACAGAAGTTTTAGAGCTTTATATACGTTTTATCGTTTAGAGGAAAAGTGGTGTTCATCGCACTTTTTGATATTATTAAATTGGCATTCTTGCTGACACCTTTTAACATTCTAATTTTAGGTAGGGAAACTGGCATCTTCAAATTAGTAATATATTATGTATTATACATATATTGAAAGTAATATCACAGTTTTCACTATTTGTTGAAATTTTTAGTCTAGCTTTTGTTTGCTACGACTGAAGATCTGTTCTTCCATGTAGTTTATTCTAATGTAATATCAATTAGGGGGTGGGATGCCATTTATAATAATAGTTATGTAGCTGATCGATTAGTTACAAATTAGAATAATCGATTAGCAACACAACGTAAAGCAATACACCAGTAATTCCTGACACTTTGGCGAAATACTCTAGTCAGCCGGTCCTTGGAAGACATTTAGTCTTTAAATACCGATGTAATGCTTGCGCATAATAAACTAAGTACAAGGAAAGCTTGAATAACAGTAATTATGATACAAAATACATCACTCCGCCAAGGGTTTTCCTTTTTATGTGAATTGCCACCGATAGCGCACGTGCTTTAGAAACGCCAAGCTCTTTGCGCGACCATTTAACGCATGCCAATTATTATTTAACTAGATGTTAACCCATTTCTTCTATCCTGTTAAACGTGACCGGCTGACTCATAGATAAAAAGAGAAGTAATCGACAACTAGGAACACCAAAAAGAAACTCGAGTGTACGAAGCAAAGCATGTTTCATTGTATCGCGACCTAGCCACGGACAATCAAAATGTATAACATGGTGTTTAATTTTGCTTCCATTTACATGACATCGTGCCAAACGCATAAATCATTTATTTCGAGGAACAGATGTTAATTTATATGTATATCTACGAGTTGTACATTGTACGAGTTTTGTTGGCGTAATATGTAATATTATTATTATTATTACTTATATTATTATTAATATAATTATTACTCATTTTAAACAAAATACACTGTAAAATGTTTGTTAAGTTTTTGACCTTGCTTATATAATTGAGTAAAATATTTAATATTTTAGATTGTAACCGAGACAGAACTTTATTAATGAAAAGAATAAGAAAAATCAAATGTGGGAGAAATCAATTATTTAAAATTAACCCTCCGTGGTCACACCTTATAATCACAAATTGGTCACACGGGCTTTACCGCACCCCAGCGTCATTTTTCAGTTACCATTTTTGTACTTTTCAATCTTTTAACTTTTGAGTGATAATTGTACATTCGTAGTATGTACTAACACAATCATGCTCTAATGATAATATAACGTCTTTTCATATAACGAGATTTGTAGTTCAAGGAGAGCGATTTTCCACAGTTGTGGAAAAAACGATTTTTTTTTTCCAATTTATTTTTGCCATAAATCCCCTTTCGAAGTCGCAAAGGCGCGACATTTAAATTCGAAAATTGCCCTGGGGGTGCGATACACGCCGCGTGACCACGAAAAGTTAGCAACCTTCTCGAAACACGCTTATAACACGCACGTACGATCGTGAACGAAATAAAATCGAATGCAAAAAGAAAAGAAGTGTAAGAAAGGAACGAATCGATTGTTATTGATTGAGGTTAATTTGAATACAATATATTTCTATATTTAAACTCTTAAATTATTTATGTCTATCATACAGCGCGCTGGGAAGAAAACGTTTCTTTCGAGGAATCATAATTGGCGCGTTTTCTGATTTCAAAAGCGGCTCTGCGCGCGGCAAATTTCCCGCGCGAAACATCCGTACGTATAAAGGAATAGTTTCTATATTACAATAACGATTTAATTGACCGCGTGCGATCAAGTTGGATCAAGTACACGCGGAATAACAACTGCGAGCCATCCTTCACAGACTTTCTGAATTTCAGGTGAAGCCTGGTGATCCGTTCACCGACTTCTATCCCCGCGATTCGAATGCAGCTCGGTCACGTGACCCTCCCCAGGCGGTGTACCAACTTGCACGCGCGTATACCTAGAACGGAGCACACCTTGTTACTATACTTTATCGCGGTTCAAAACCTGTCGGTCTGCATTCCAGTGTGCTAGTGGACGCCAAGCGTCGTGTGCTATAGGAAATCGAACCGATCGAGGCGAGCAACGATCGCCGGATAAAAAATGAAGTGATTCACCGGCACGAAATACGACGAGCTGATCGTTTACCACCCTCGAGGGGCATCGTGCCACGTTCACGGGAAACCCGAAGGATTTCGAACGGAAGGATCGTGCAGCCGGATCGAAGGAAAAAGGGTGAGTGTGTGCCTCGGGCACGATCACATTTCTTTCCTTCCTCTCTGTCGCCGATCCCCGTCGTGCTTTTATTATCATGCTTCGCGAGGCCCCGTTCCAAACGATTCCAAGCGAAATAATTTAATGACGATCGGAAGGACATCGGTAATGGGTCACTAAAAAGGGTCGCTTGTGGTGTCGCCGTGCAGGATCACCTGCCGGAAGGGGTGAGCCGCCAGTGTTTTCGACGGGACTTCGAATGCGCGATGGAATGCGTATCGCGAGCGGCATCCGAGCTTCTCGTAATTGGCAAAATCCTCGTTCGGATAATACCGCGCTGCTTAATGCGCCTGCGTTCGACTACATATACATGTTGTGTACGCTTTGATTAAAACTTGTTAAAGGCTTTCGCGGTACGCGCAGTAATCCGATCGAGCTGTCAACCTCCCGGCGATACGTTTTCAAATTTGCAACGCGTGCAGTAGAGGCAGAGAAATAAAGAAAGGGGGGGGGGGGGGATTATCTCTTGGCGGTGTCACTTGATCCAGAGAAATGAAAGGGCATCGGCGAATCTCCAAGGTACTTCCAAGTAAAAATGGGGCGTTGATGGTTGAACATAAGTGGCGGCTATGGGAAGAAGATTAAAATAGCGTGTGACACGTATACGGCTAAATATTCGTCGCTCGTTTTGCCTAAGCGATCGCCGTGCATACCGAGCAAGAGGATTAAGTTAGACGTGCTTTGGTCGTCGTATCGAGCTGTGAAAAACGCCACGAAAGAGGAATGAACCGTTCACGTGATTAATCGCCGATCGCCGAAAGGAAGGGTCCACTTCTCTCGAATCTGTTCGACCAACGGGAAATCCGATCTTCTTCCTGGTTCCTGTTTGTACACGTAACGAGACACTGCATTTCCCTCGCGCACAAAATTAAAAAGCTTCACTTCCAAGTAGGAGGATTACAGATTCAGAACGATTACCGAATAGAGATCGTAGATCGATGCATTCTGCATGGAATTAATTCCAAACGTAGAATCATTTAGATCTCTTCCTTAGATTCTTCTGCGTATTCTCGAGATAAAGATAAAGAGTGAAAATACTCCACTTTCTCCTTTAAACAATAATTGCGTGCGATCACTCGCGAGATCCACGCCGTTGCGACCAAACCGATCTCCGATTCTATCGTCCAGATCTCCGAACGTTTTGGGGGTCATAACAGAACAGCAGGTTGTGAAAGTGGAAGTCGATTTTTAATCCTCGAGGCCTCCGCGAGGGTCTCGCCGCGGAAAAAAGATTTCGGAATTTGAGGTCCGGTCAACGACAGGTTGTAGAAACAAGTCTAATTCTCGTTCAGCTGTCATGATTGTCCACGCACACGCACACGCACGCTCGCGCGTGTGTGTCGCGTAACTCGGGTGGCATTGGTTCGCCTGTAAGGTTAGGTGCGCGAGAGGCATCGTTCGCGCGCGCGCGCGCGGGGTGGAGGGGGTTGACAACCACTGCTTTGGAATTCGAGTTCTTTATTTTTACGAGAGGCAACGTCGGAAACCAGCCTCTTTCGAGCCCTTCTCACCTGTTACATACCGCCGGCATTTATGCTACCATTTAACCAGAAGTTAAGAGTCCTCCTGTACATAAAACACGTTAAACTGCCTGGGCAACGGGCCAAACGTGTGCTTTTTGTACCGTGATTTCGACTCCGATGAAAAATAACTCGCTTCCACGGCGAATCCTCGAAGTAAGCCAGCTCGTTTCCGCAGAATGCACGCGAGCTGGTCGTGAGAGGATTCTCTTTTTCGCTTTCTCCTAGGCAGCGAAATAAGGACAAAGGATAATAGGACTCGAATCGATTGTAGTCTATATTCGAGTATAACCAAAAATAAAGCGAAATCCTTTGGAATGGAATAACCGGCACCGTTCGGTCCCACGCGTGCCTCAACGTTGATGTAAAGAAAATATTGCTTTTTCGAGGGGCTGAACATACGCGGTAGGTGAGCTTCGCGAGGAAAAGAAAAGAAAATGAGCCGATCGCTGTATAAAAGTGTCGCGTAGGCGAGCGGCGCGGTGTGCCCCGTGAATGGATCTGCCTACATGCAGCGCGTGTTAGCCAACAAATAATTTCCATCATTCCTGGACGTGTCGGTACGGTTTTCTGATTGTCACTTGCCGACGGCCAGGCGTCCGCACGTGGGTGGAAAGCGGTGCGCGCATTCAACGACGGTTTTCGTCACCGTATATGGTCATTTTCGTGTTGTCATTGTGGCACCTCTCCTCGGCTTTGTCACGCTGCAATCACGGCCAAGCTGCCCTCGCCTCCTCGACGTAATTTCCGATGGGATATTATGATTATGATCGACGGACGATCCATCGCGCGCCGCGAAAAAATAACAGAGATCCGTCCACCCACACCGAATCGACTGATTTTGCTTTTTAGGTGCTGGAGGGGAGGAGAGTTACGCGCGCGCGCACATTCATTAATATTTATTAACGCACAGCTGGCTTTTTATTGCCGCATCATAAAGTATGATTACTATCACCCTTTAAAACGCTATCAGAATTATTCTTGTTGACTGTTATGTCACGTACTGTAACTGTGGGGTTGCACCGGAAGCACTCTGTTCTATGGATATTAGGTTAGGTTATATGTAGTTGAAAATGATTAACTGCAAAGTCTTATGGAAATGCAGAGTATCTACTGCGATATATAAACAGCGGTTTTTCAAACAATAGATCGAAGAAATATAAAGAATGGAGGTTAGGTGTAGCCTATAGGTACAATAATAATACGTTTCAGTATGTTTACTTTCTTTTATTAAATTTTACCGTATACAATTGATGCGGATGTTGTATCATGCATAAATATTATCGTTCAAAAATAATTCATGTAGCGGTGTTCTGCGCACGATGCCCCTCCATCGTTCGCTTCTGGATCGCCTTGATTGGCGAAGTTATTAGCGCGGGCGGCAGCTTTTGACACGAAACACGTTTATGATATGTCCGAGAAGGGGGGCGATGTTTTTATGCCTTGGTATTTGCAGCCGCGCATCAAAACTAGAGCGAAAATGCGTTCTATTTCCACGTGAACTCTCGCCGTTCTAAACTTAAACGGGCTTGCCGGGCATTAATTTTAGTGGGCTCTCGCCGGCGCCTCGATTCCCCGCGAGTTTTCGTCCCACCCTGAACCAGGTCGGAAAAACGACCATGCGGAGCAGAAATATCCGACTAACTCTCTTCCTTCATTGCAGAATGTGTCAAGATGCGACCAGTGCCTTCCCTATGTGGCCTCGTCACAGCCCTGCTCCACGTCCTGGCCAGCTTCGCCCATGGTAAAATCACCTTTTATAATCACCGTTATTTTAAATAACGCGAACAGACGTTCTGGCTCTTCGCGTTCGTTTACGAAAGTGAGACGAATAGCTGCACCTACATTGTTATTCCGCAGGGCAAAGAGAAGAACTAGGCATGTCCTTCTCGCGACATCCTCAGCCTCTGGATGCGCCTCTAGGAGACGACGTGAACTTTGAGTGCAACCTAAATCTTGCCGCTGAACGCTTCTCGTGGTGTCATAGGCCGTTGGGGTCGGAGAAATGGTTGCCAGTTTTTCATACGCCCATCAATGGCAAGATCTCTCGATACGTAGTCAATTTTGATAACGAGACGAAGGCCGGGGATTATCGCTGCATAGCTTTTTATGGTAGGCATTCCTGTAATCCACTCGACTCGCTTCGTGCAACTTAGCATTTAAAATTTACCTTCCAAACACCTCGTAGGTTCCAGCGGTTTAGCTTCCGACCCGGCACGACTGACGCTCGCTGCGTTGCAGAAGTTCTCCGACAGGAACAACGTTGTTATAAATGTCGCGGCAGGGAATACCGTGCCTATCACGTGCCCCGTGCCTTACTCGGCTCCAGAGGCCATAGTTCAATTCTATAAAGACAACAATCCCGTACAGAACGTTAACAGCAAAACCATGATCATCGAAAGCGTTAAAGCATCGGACAGCGGCTCCTATTTTTGCACCGCTAGTAACTATATAACCACTCAGATATACACCAGTAATCACAAGACCGTCATGAACGTGCAGACGAATCCGAGCTTCCAAACGCCGTATTTCGTGAAGCAACCGCAAACCGAGTATAAAGTCCTGCGGGGCAGAAACGTGACTTTGGAATGCTTCGGCGCTGGTTATCCGGTACCTAACATTGCGTGGAGTAGATTGGGCAGCCCGTTACCGTCGAACTCTGTAAGAACATCGATGGGTTTGATGATAACCGGCGTCCAGCCGGCCGACAGGGGGGAGTACGATTGCATGTGGATGAGCAACGGCGCGCACATCAAGTCTGTGATTATATTGAAAGTAATGGAGGCGCCGAAGGTGATCAGATCGCCGAAGGCATCCACATTCTCCGAGGGTGGCGAGCTGGAGCTGTCGTGTATGGTGGCTGGTGAGCCACAACCGAAGATCGAGTGGTTGATCAACGGTGAGTCGATGTTACCCAACGACAACGTGGAGGTAAAAGGCTCCATGCTCCGCATATCCGAAGTGGAGAAGAAGCACGCCGGTATCGTGCAATGCGTCGCAAGTAACGAGTACGGCTCCGACTCCGGCTACAATCTATTGAGAGTGAACCCGAAGCAGCATGTCGGCACGACTGAATCGAGGCCGGATTACGGGATTCAAAACTCCCGGCACAAGCACACGAGGGGCGGCGGGAGGAGAAGGAGCAAGGAGGGAAAGCGAAAAGGCACAGGTAATTACATTTAAATACTAACGAGGTGTAGATAATCTGGATCCGTCTAAACCTGTCTCGTGTTTTCAGCGGTGATGGTGCCGCCGAACCAGCCGAACGTCACAAGGCTTTCGGATGTGTCCGTGATGGTCAGGTGGTCTGTGCCGGAGAACACTGGATTGCCGATTCAATTTTTCAAAGTTCAGTACCGGGAACTTGGTCAGAAGCTGAACGGCAAGCAGGCGAAGTGGATGACCGCGAATTCAGAGATACCGAATCACATACGGTCGTTCGAAGTGACCGACCTGCAGCCGAACCACACGTATCGGTTCAGAATCGCTGCTGTCTATTCGAACAACGATAACAAGCCGAGCCCGAACTCCGTCCGTTTCCATCTGATTAAAGACGGAGGATTCGAGAGGAACAAAATGCCGATACCCTTGCTGACGAACACCGAAGCTCTCGGGCCGCAAGAGGCGTTGCTCGTTTGGCAGAATCCAGATAAATCGGCAGACATCGATGGTTTCTACGTGTACCATCGGGCTTCTACTTCGGCTGGCGACTATATAAAGACCACGGTCGAGGGAAAGGACTCCTTCAACATAACTATATCTCACTTGCAACCTGACACGACGTACGAGTTCAAAGTGCAGAGCTTTTCCGTGGGCGCCGCGTCAGAATTCTCGCAGATCCTCCGGCAGAAAACGAAGAAGCCCGTGATCGAGCACAACGATCACGACAACCGTAACGATCACGGTAGCAATCTAACGCTGGACAGTCGCGTGAGGCCAGCCGACGATAGAAACGCGAACATGTACGCCATAATCGGCGGTGTTCTCGGCGGATTGACGCTCCTGGGAGGATTAGCAGCGGTGGCAGTGGTGTACAAAAGGACTAAGCACAAACAGAGCCGAGAATCCTCTCAGAGCGAAGGTATGCGTGCTTCTTAGCAACGGTGTAACTCGTAATTGCGACACGCGAGGTTCATATTCTTCTATTCGTAGGAAAACCGATAACAAATGGACGAGTAATGAACGGCGGGGTGACCGACTCCAAGATAAATATAACATCAAACCCGCTCGCTGGTCTCGATACGTCCGAGGATATAATACAGCCTAAGGTCGGTATTTGTAAGTAGCAATATCATAGTACTTTTGCTCTGTCACGGAGGAAAAGAATGACTGATTTCGACAGAGCAAATATACCGTCTGCTCTGTTTCACGAGCATAAAAACAATTTCCTAAGGTCATTCAATTTTCCCCTTGAAGTCAGAGGATTCACTTTGGCGAGGATAAACCGTAATCTTAGTCGCGTACGTGGCCACCTCGCGCGCCTCCGTTGTTTGCACTGCGAACGTTCGTACTGTTGCATGTGTGTGTTCTGTTAAGTTGTAATCCCTAGGCGGAGTTTGTATCTGGGAATCATTATATTTCTCTGCACAGTCAGAGGATAGCCTTGTCCTAAAGAGTCGGCCGCCTTCCATATCGAGTCGGACGGCGAATTCCGCGTAGGGTTACAACATTTGCGCCTCGAATTTTGGCACGTTCACTTCTGGTGGATGACTCGGCTCGTTCTATTTTAAAGCGACTTGCATTTTATTTTTATTTTATTTCTTTCCCCGCGCCCTATCGCCGCACGCGACTGCATCTGTGTATTTACATTTTACTAACGTGTTTCTGCTTTCAGACTATTATCGATACATATTAAGGAAGACTAGTCTTTTCTAGCTTTAGCATTGGTCGCGTGTGCTACTCTCTAATTCCTACTCGCACTCTCCGCACTCTCTCTGGAGCCGCTTTTCTTTCGTTTTACTTTCCGAACACCACACACGTACGTAACTGTAGCGCGTAGCTCATTTGTGATCTGAAAGAAGCGAACGAACACGCATGTTTCTAAACAGAGCGGACAACAGTCGCCGATGGAAATGGCCTCGTTTCTAAACGGGCAGAACAACAACAGCAACAACCATAACGGCAGCGACACAGCTGCCACTGACGTGAACGCATCGCACACAGAGCCACCTCCGCACCAAGCATCACAGCCTATCGAGCAACCCCTCTGAACATCCGCATTTTCCCAGGCTTCGGTGTCGCGCCAGAGCGCCTCAGTTCCATTGTAGCAGAAGAAGCATGCGCGAACAACTGTTGCCCCGACGATGCTTCTTAGTGAGACTTGTAATCGTTACTTATAATAGACTTTAGTCACATCACGGATCACAACGAACAAACTGTTGCTAGACATTTACAGGGTGTCATGATACGTATGCTCAAATACTTGGATTAATTACTAGACAGGCGTTCGTCCAGTAATTGTATATGTTACGCATACAACTTTAAGTATTTCTTCTCCGCAGGATAGTTATCTTTTGAAAGCTCAAGATAGAATAAGAAATTGTTAATTGACCAGGAAGTGGGTACGTTGAAATTCCTGATGTACCTGCTCTCGACGGATCTTTCCTTTTATTCAATGTTTCTGGCTGTACCCACTTTATGGTCGACGATAAAACTTGCGGGATCATGTGAGCTCAAAACTGAATGATTTGTTTTTCTTCTGTGACATCTACTTTTTATCACATACGTGCAGCTTTATATTAATCTTACCCCCAGGCAGCTTTTTACCGTTATCGCGTTTCCTAATTTAAATTAACTAGCGTCCATTTATTATGTTACTTTGTAAATACGCGAAATAATTAGTAGTTACGTCGGAATAAGACGCGAATGAAATTGTGCCTGAAAGAACAGACAGCTGTGCTACGTGTTTTATATTATACAAACGTCTTAGGGTTGTCGATGGTATCGGAACGTTTAAATATTCTTTAACCATTGCTATAACATTACCCTGAACGAATTGAGATTCTGTCATTATTGCACGCGTATACCGTACTTTCTTGGTACATCATCATCATTGAAATTGGCAGCTCGGCCTTGATAAAAATCGCTACTAGAATAATAGGAGTAACGAATCGTATGTCGCTAACAGTATTTGTTACGTAATATCGCGAAGGTAACTTATAATAACAGTATTTCTCTTAGCCTCGAGTTAAATGCAATAATTGTTTAGTGATCGATATTGTATTCCTAACGGTAATCAAGCTTTACGATAATTGCGCCTACCAATCTGACAAACGTACGGAAGTTCTGCGATCTTATTAGTTGGAATTTCGACACGAGAAAAAGACAAACAAATCTGTAAATAAGTATTTGTAAAATTTTTCGGCGATACGTTATTTTATACATACACGCGTATCTTTAACGTAAGCTTAATTATTTAAATCCTTTGTACTTTAGGAAAAAATCAGCACAACGATCTGCTGTGTGGAAGGAACAATTTGTTTAACGGAAGAAGGAACAACTTTTGTATATATTAGAATGGTTTAGATTTTGTGAAGGAGCATATGTGCCTTAGATCTTGCCTATACAAAATACTGTTAAGATTAATTATTTATCTACACCTATGTATGTATATCGACATTTTATGTACTTAATTTTTTTTTAATAAACATTCTATAAACCTATCGCTATCGTCTTAATTCTTCTGTATATTAGAATACTAGCTTTACTATCCAGCTTCGCCTGGAATTTAGATTCTGATTTTATAAAAATGATTTTTTTTTATTTTTTTTGTGAAAACAGTCACATTCATATGGATTAGCCGGGCATAAAGAGCTGGGGCACATCGGAGTGGTGTTAGAGAGTTGTTGAAAGGGTGTTGAAGTGGCGTGGAAGAGGCGTAGGCTCAGTAGTGTGAGAAAACGTAGTAATAATATTCGAGCAATGTGCGGAACAGAGTAAATGATTAAAGCAATCATTAGATAATGTTTAAAATTATTGGATATAATAAATAGCATTTTAGATATTGCATTTTATCGGCGGAATTTGCAATGCTGTTTCGCTTATTTATAAATTTTGTAACTTTCAATTACATGATTAAAAAGTAGTAGCTATATATCGCGACAGATCCTTAAATCTGAGCATTTGCATTGAATTGTTCATGCTCTTTCTTCTCATCTAATTCTATTTCAACATCAAACTGCAAATTCCTACCAGAAATCCGTAGGACCGCCACAGGTTGTCGTAAACACGACACTGTTCTGATTGCACCAATCAGAAGCGATCACGAAAATCACGGATCACTGTTCTGCCTACACCAATCAGAAGCGATCACGGAAATCACGGATGACTGTGAAAAATCACCGTGATTGGGAACAAACGTGATCACGGTTCTAGCCAACTCTAGGCGCAACTCCACACCGTTCCGTTCCGTTTCTGGCGCAGTTGATTGTGGTAGGGCTAAAGATTCGTTGGTTCTGTGGGAATCGACCAATCAGAGTCGCATGACACATAACCTTGACTCGTTGCTCCCGGAACGCTTAAGAGTCGGAACGGAACGGTGTGGAGTTGCGCCAGAAACAGAATGGAACGGTGTGGAGTTGCGTCAGAAACGGAACGGAACGGCGTGGAGTTGCGTCAGAAACGGAACGGAACGCTTGTGCACGAAGGTGGCGCGTATATGCGCTTCCTGGCGCTTCCGGATATCACTAAAAAATAGTTGTAGCTGGTTGTAGCCGCGGTGTAACAGACACCGTGGTGGTAGCAGAAGGGAAACTGCGTGTCTTTCGAAAACTGCAAGAATGAACTCGATTGATACGAATGGAAGAATGTCTATGAATGCTGCTATAAAAGCATTCACAAACATTATGGATTCCATAAGTACGCGTGACCGACAAGCCTTTTTATCATTTATCGCGGATAATTGGGAGGCGAAAGAGGCGAAATTGAAATCCCCGGCACGGACTAATATAGGTAGGTAAATGACATTTCAAATTTGTATAAATAAATTATAGCATAAGAAGTTAATAGAAGCATCCCTGTTTGCAGATGATCGCCATAAAGAAAGCAATTCAGAAAAGCAGCAAATGAGAAATATAAAAGAAATAATTATTGATATTAGAAGCAGAGTACCATTCGATGGTATACTTCCATCGGAGCGTATTGTTCCGCCAACAGTTGGAGAGGTCTGCTATTCGATGTTATAAACAACTTTCAGACCTGTTTACCAGAATGGAGAAATATTATTAGTTTGATAACTCCGCAGAATTCGGATTGCGATGATACATCAACCAAGCATGTTGATGCATTTCTTTATGATAGTAACGAAGTTATTGACCTTATAGAAGAAGGAGGATTGAGCAATTTATATTGCACTAATTGTGGATCCAAGAATGTAAAAGAATATAGTAAGAGATTATTAGAAGCGCGTCTGTCTTAACTCTGTAACCAATCGTTTAAACTAAGCTTCGTTTCAGACGTCATATCGCATTCCATGTCAGTGTCTACCATGCTATATATATTTCATAGCGTCTTACCATCCCTGGAAGGAGAAACTCTACTCGACATAGGGTCCAGACTGGGTGCCGTTTTATTCGGGGTATTTCTTTTAACTCTCTTCAGGTTTATATTTCACCCAACAGCATGGTATCGTTACTTAGAAATACATTTCTAGCAGAGGTCCCTATTTCACGTGTATTTACATACACGTGTACACGTGTAGTAAACGTATCCGAACTTGAATCCGTGTAAGTATATAATCCCCCAAAAAACAAAGCATTTAAAAACATTGGCAAAAAAAAATTGCTTTACAAAACTAATGATATACACAAAATGCGCCAATTAAAACATTGGCTATTTATACAAAGAAAAAATATATTAAACAATATTAAGCAGATAAATTAAAAACAAAAAAATATTTTAATACGAAAAAAATATTTACTCAAAATACTTGGCGCTGCGAAATCGGAAAAAAAGGTAATTGTCTAAGTATTAATTTAAAAAAAAAACACCCGTAAAAACTAAAATACAAAAACATATACATACACATACACACGAACGCACGCACAAGAAATAAAGAAAAAGATTAATGCAATTTATATACATATTTATTCAGTTTAGTAACACCAATTCGGGTTGCAGCGCCAAGTATTTTGAGTAAATATTTTTTTCGTATTAAAATATTTTTGTTTTTAAATTTATCTGCTTAATATTGTTTAATATATTTTTTCTTTGTATAAATAGCCAATGTTTTAATTGGCGCATTTTGTGTATATCATTAGTTTTGTAAAGCAATTTTTTTTGTCAATGTTTTTAAATGCGTTTGTTTTTTGGGGGATTATATACTTGGCGCTTTTGTTGTACCTTTTTTTTTAAAAGTTTTTAATACACGGATACCCGTGTAGTTCTGTTCACGGATATCCGTGTATATAGTTCTGTTCACGGGCAACGTGAACGTTGCCATGCCGACGTGACAACAAAGTATGTATTTCTATTTAGTTGTATTTTACGAGGCGGTATTTGGCGACCATGCATCCGTGTACTTATAATCCGTGTACACGTGTATTAAGAACACGGATTTTTAATTCCTTAATACACGTTACACGTGTCCCGTGTCCCGTGTACACGTGTATTTAGACACACGTGAAAAGCCACGACCTCTAATTTCTAGGCACACATCTTCACGTCCGCGCGGAGAATCATTGGGGTTGAAATGAACAAGGAACTCTGTGCGTTACAATGCGAGATAACACAGAAATACAAGATGAACGATCGTGTTGAGATAGTAAATAAGAGAATCGAGGAATGCCCCGAGATTGTACAGAACAGCAACATTATTATTATGAACAATCCATTTGAATTTTATGTCCCACAATCCGTGCACACAGACATATGGAAATATCTGAGGGCTAATATTCAAAAGGGAACGATTCTAGTCACCAGACCATCTATCGAAAGAATTTTCGCGGACTTGAACACGGGGATATCGATCAAGGACTGGGTCAAGCCTTATGGGACAGAAAAGAGTCTACAAGAACCTCGAGTGCTTGGATCGCAACCTGTAGATCCTGACGATCATTCCGACATTAATTTCTATGAAGTTCTATAAAGGACTGATTAAGGAGGAAGAAGACTTCGACGTACATAGATGATGTGTAAAGAAGTTGAAATTTTTTTCATGTGAATAGGAGAAATAAATATCTTTTTAAAGATCATGTTCGTATTTTTTATACCATCTAATTGATACTATATAACACTTTGCCGCCCCGAGACATTCGAATGGAAAGTATGAAGTTCGCGGTAACTCATGAAATTTCCAGGGTCAAAACAGGAATCAAAACATCGGGTTTGTGACGTCACCCGAAACCCATCGGTACAGGTGTTATCGTAACCGCAACTCTCTTGCGTCAATCGTAGGTGGAAAGCTTCCCTACTAGGAGAGCCAATTTCAATGCAATCGATCCCCTCCTTTGATACAGGATCCCTTGTATAGGTAGTCACCGCGGAGTGGTCAAGTTCAAATCTCGAGTTCAGTCAGCCATCAGCCACGATTGACGTACAATCATCGCATACATAGCTTCTTTCGGTTAGCGCGATTGAAAATTAACACCCGCGGATAGCGAGCAACGATGAACGTCGAGGACGCCCGGCCGAATTGCTTCGATCCCACTTACGAAAATCAGATTCTTTCGCGTCGTAAACGTGTCACGCGTTAACAATGACTATTTCCCTGCCGTTCTGTTTCCGCTAAAACCTCTTAATCCCCGTCGAAGTTGCTGGTAACTATCAATGCGCTACCGATCGAGAATGAAATACAGAACACGACATCGA
This sequence comes from Andrena fulva, assembly GCA_946251845.1. Taxonomy (NCBI): domain Eukaryota; kingdom Metazoa; phylum Arthropoda; class Insecta; order Hymenoptera; family Andrenidae; genus Andrena; species Andrena fulva. The sequence goes on from OX276327.1 coordinate 62,036,511, forward strand.
GATGGACAGGTAAGGGTTTCAACGTGAATTTGAAAATCTAACAACAACATGTTTTGTTATTTTGTCTCGAGCATAATGCGAGTCGCGCCGTGTTTTATGCTAAGTGGATATTGTTGCTAAGGTGACGCGATTATAGAAGAATTGATTGTTTGCGACGGAAGGTTTGAAAAAGTTCATCCAAGTTATTTGCTAAACATCGTCCACGTAGATTATAATATAAGCTGTTGCTTTAGCATCACTTATCTGGAACATGAACGAGTCATTAGCCTTGGGCCGACATTGACCCGATTTCGTCACAAATATGAGCCCGGTTAGTCGTCTAGCCTTCCTTTGCTCGTCTCTTCTTCGAATTCTCAAACCGAAGCGCTACGAATTTGTTGAATTAAAAGTATCTGCTGCTTCCTCGCGCATTGTCAATGTATCAGAGGAGATGTTTGTAAATACCCTTATCTGCGTTTGCGTAATAGAAGATAACGTAAGGAAACAATATGAAAACTCGTTCGTCATTAGTACTTGCGGGGCTAGGGGTTCCCAATTGCCTCCGGCGCTGTCGCGTTTTGCACGTGAATTTTATTTAGTCACAGTTCTCTGTCGATGCAGGCGAAGAATAAATTACAAGGACTTTATCATACATTATCACGCGTATAATACTTTTACATACATATAACGAGCACAAGTGTGCCCACGTATCTGATCCGCAACAACGTCCAAGATGAGTGGGCCGTGACTGGATTGAGAGCCTCTGCCCTAGACTTCTGTCGAATTCGCGTTGGTGTGTTCTATTTACCGTGTTACGTCCCGTTCCCTCTCCGAAAACGACAAACCGGGGATCCAAGCGTCGGCAATCTCGTCTCCCCGCTGGCGTGATGTTCCGCCGCGTGCGATCAGGGGCACTGGGTGGCTGCCGCTGAAAAGTAACGCGTTAACGAATGCGACGCGAAAAAGAGGAGGAAAAAGGAAAGAGGAGAATTCGCAATTCCGCTTGCTGCGCCGCCACGGGTTATTTCGCTAATGAAACAGTGGAGCGAACGGTCGCAGGCACAGATAGGCTCAAGTGGCCAAGGGGCACTTGAACTGACGAGATAATGGACCGATTGTCGAGAAAGAGAAAGAATCAATGGTGCACACTGCACAGGACGAGAGCGGCGGGTACACACATACGTGCCGCTGCAACCGCCGCGCCGTGCCGATCATTCAATCGCACTTTCTTGTTTCTTTGCCTCCGACAGCCTCCGATGACGCACTTGTGACGTCAATCGAAGAAGCAAGAAGCAACCCTGGCATACCTTCCATGCATCTCTCCCTCCGCATTTCTTCGACCCGGATACACGGTCCTTGACTCGTCCCTCCCACCGTTCCGCGAGAAACGGACCCAAAAAGTGCGAGGCGGCCCGAAGGGAAGCGACTTCCAGCGGGATAAATCGAAGAAGCGCCGATTTCACATGACATTATCTCGTCAGGCCAGGGAAGATCGAAATAATATCGCGGTGACTGGGTCGCATGGGAAACGTGGCGCACAATTATACCGTTCCAAGATTAGATAAGAGTCGGTATCGAAAACGTCGATATTAGAAAAATTTGTGTCGCCAGTAGAGGCAGTTCGGGGATTGTACCTTTACATTACGAGCGTCTACGTGTACTTATATATATATATATATATATATATATATATATATAAGGAAAGGACACTTATATATAGCGTTATTTTGAATTTCGACATTGCCTGCACAAAAAAGTGGGACGCAGCAAGCGTAGAAATTCAGGAAATATCACGTCACGCTATTAACGTTCGTCCGAATCCCAATCTGGAGTCGTGCTCTTTTTCTCGTTTCAGTCGAGCGTCTCCGTCGAACGACACCACTGCGGCGAGTCGGTCCCGAAGCAGCATAGCAGCAGTGGTCGAGGGGGCGACGGGAAAGGACCCGCCGAAGCAGAGGGTGAATTCCACCAGGGCCGTTAGCGTGACGTCCACATTACCGTCGAGCACGGACGAGGCGCGTCACCATCCGAGCCGAAACGACTGGAAAACCAAAATCGCCGATGATAAAGCCGAGGATCGTAACGGAAATCCTCTCGAACGGAACGGTGCCCCATGGTCGAAAGCGGGTCAGGCTTACGGGCCGCGTTTCCCGTCTAGTTCCCGCGTGGTCCACGGAATTCAAGATGGCGGCGCCCACTACTACCACCGCGGTCGGGATTGGTTCAGGCTCGGTGCGCGATGCGTGGCCCGTATTTCAAATCGAACGGCAGCCGAGGCAGCGTCCAGAGGACGATGCGCGTCCTCTCGGAGAGCTCGCGGTCGACGTGACAACGGTCGTCGCTCTATTCTGAAGCGCGGAGGAAGGCAGCCGCGGCCGAGGGAACAGCTGTTGCGGCGACGCCGCGCGGCCAACCAGCAACTGGTGGCGGCCGCCGCGGAGGAGCCGCCGCGGAAGCAGAAAACCGACGGGCCGCCCTCGAGCGTGCACAGCTCGCGGAAGCGGCGCGTCGGTATCGTGGAGAATCAGTACGTCGCCGAAAGCGACGGCGGTTCGTCTTCGGTATGCGAGCTGGTGCGCGGCCTGGAGCGGCTGTTCGGCGATAGAGGGAACGGCAACGTGGTAGCCGCGATGAGGTCGAAGAAGCAGCAGAGCGCCGAAGACGAAGCCGCCGTCGATCCGATAGAGGCGAACGAGACCTACGACGAGTTCGACACGGTCAGGATGCCGGTGGTCCGATCCCTGAGCAAGAGCCCGCAGAGCGACGAGGGCATCGAGACGGATCCCGAGCGGAGGAGGGGCCCCGTCGCCCGTTGCTGGAGCCTAGACTCCGCCGCGGCCAGCGACGAGGACGCCTCGCTCACCACGCACCAGCTTAAACGGCACAAACTACGGGTCACTAGATGCTGTAGCTTCGACAGCGCGGTGCTGAGCGACGAGGATCAAATAAAAGGTGAGGGGGATGGAGTTACGTGTCTGACCACCGGTTGCTCCCGCCGCGGAGTGGGGGCGAGCTGGTCGAGTACGCGATTCCCTGACCCACGCGTGCTGTGTCACTGACATCATCGTTCCCTTTGTTTTCTCTCTTTCTTTTTTTTTTTTCCGCATGTCATTGTTCCGCTGACCCAACTCCTTTTGCCCCTGTGGCGGCACGATTGAAATTTTACGTGCGCACTATGCCGCAACGGAGTTCGCCAGATTCTCAGCGATAATGGGTCGGTTCGCGGGACGCGTTCACTGTAATTGCTTCGCGTGCTGATTAATCGTTGTTATGCCTAGATGATACACCGATGAAGATTAGTCTTAGAAGTAGGTAAGAGGTTGGAGACGTCCAATTCGTTCCCAGAAACGGCAATCAGAAAGGCCCTCTGCAGATATTTGAAAATGAATGAATGCTGTGTAAGTCTTAACGATTGTTTTTGTACAATCGTGATCGAAACCGTTTACAGGATGGGATAACTCAAACATGGTGGAAGGTAGCGAGTCCGAGCACAACGAGGGGAGGCCCAGATACTGGAGAACCCCGAGCGTGGTTGTCAGCGACTATTCGGATTACTCTTATCTGGACGAGAAGCTCGAGAGGAACGACCTAGACCTCGAGAAGTACGATGGAACCAGCGGCACCCCGAGTCAAGCGAGCAGTTGCTCGTGCCTGGATTGCGACGAGATACGAGAATCTTTAGATAACCAGTTCCTACAAGTCTGTCGCAGCAGGCGACATTCCGACTCCTGCTGCCTGTGCCTCGATTCTATGAATGCCGCTGCCACGAGGTAGTTACTTATTTGCGGAGACGCAGGAACTTTGTACCGTCTAAGAATATCTGAGGCCTGCTTTGCGCTCTTTTAGGACCTTCAACGAGGCTGGAACTCGGAGGAATTCCTGCTTGGACACCACAAATTCCTACTACTCGAAGCTCGACTCGCAGTTTCTGCGATACAGCCAGGACAACTCTGCGGAGGTACAAGAGAAAGCGAAGGTCGAGCTTCTGGACATACCACCGGCGAGGAAGATCTCCGACTGCTCCACCTCTAGCCTCAGCGGAGATGAGTCTGACATCACCGAACTTCAGCAAGTTAAACCATCTAGGGTGAGTCCTGCTTTAACATTCCTCGCCTGTTACTTGTACCAAAATCGTGGAACGTGGGGACACGCGTTCCACGGTTGATCATCGTGCGCTTAAGAGGTATTTCTTTCAAGCAAACATGTTTGCTAATACAGACAGCAGTCGGAGCTATCTTAAGCAGGAGCTACCGTAAAAAAGGAAGGAAAAAAAGGGGCGAATAGATTTTACTTGGACGCACCGAGTGGCTTGCGCGATATTCTGACGCACTTCCATTCGAGGTGTATAAATATTTCAATGTTACATCGAAGGAAAGCCTATGTTTAGCGCAGCACCGCCAGCACATTGTTGCTGCCGATCAACACGCGCGTAATCTATCTTACGCAACGTCACCCTTCTGCTCCAGTTTGCGGACAAATGAACCGTTCATTCGTCGAAAATGGAATTCGCCCGGCTATCTAGGGATGCTTAATGGAAACGAGAGCGTGCCCGCGCGCGGATAAGCTCCAGGCTCGCGCTCCGCTGCGAGAAATCTGTATTTTCGTCTTATCCCTTCGTTTCGTAAGCCTGCACGTTTGTAGAAACGATCGATTGGTTTCTCGGCAACCATTCACCGTTCAGGCCTAAGGAAACAGTGGACGCTGGCCGAAAGAAGGCTTGTAATTTCAGACGGGTCAGAGCTGTGTTGCATATGGTGGAAACCCGCGCACTCTGCACCATTTGCAGCTTGTTATTCCTATTCAACTGAGCCTCGCGCAAGAATGCAGCAGACGGGGGACAAGGTGTCTTACGCGGCTCTTGGAATCTGTTATGCATGCCTTTCTTTTGTACGTACAAACGCGCATACCTGTCTCTTTATCTGCATACTCGTTTACCATACGGATGTCAACGTGTTTACGAACCCGTCGCGCACGTGCGCGTCCTGGCGCATTCTTCGCGTGGGTTCAGCAGATGAGACGCTGCAGCGCATGCGAATCGGTTGCGTCCCTCGCGTCGCTCTCGGGTCGACCGACCGTGCGTAAAAACTAAATAGGTATCTCTCCCGGAATCGAGGTTGAAAAGGCCGATGCGTGGATCGATTGCCGCGACGTCCTCTCATCTTGCAAACACTAACTCTGACGTGGACTATCGTCCGAACAAAAAGGCGCTTCATAAACACACGCGTGAATTCCACAATTCCTTGACGTCATCAGTTGCTTCTCTTCCTTTTTCTCTTCTCTCGACCGCAGCCTGGTCGCCGGGAACTCGCTCTGCCCGTTGTATTTATAGGAGTCTGATAACAATAAGCGGGCTAGCTCGGCTGAGAGTTCGATGGGAAACGCAGCGGATTTAACACCTGTCAGAGAGTTTCTAGGTCCTCGAAACTGCAGGGCATAGGAGCTGGGATGAAACCTTAGGGAGCATTGAACACAGGCGCGACGAAGAATTACAGACACATAGAGTCTAGCTCTAGCTGCTGCCTTCGGGGAGGGGCACCGACTTTTACTTTCAAATGTTGCTCTATTATTCCACGCGAAGGGGTTCTAGAAGTTCAAGCAGAGGAGCTCCAGATGTGGGGCCGGCGAGTGGTTGGTTAGCAGCGCGGCAGCGGTTATGGTAGGCTTTCCTATACGCGACTGGACGCAGTGTCGAGAATTTCAAAGTCGATTTTCTCGAGAATGAAGCGAAATATCGAAAAATTGTATTTCTTCTTCTCGACTTAGTTACTTGTTACAAGTAAAAAAGAAAGAGTAACTTTTTTTTATATCGCGCTTCATTTCTGAGAAAATCGACTTTGAAGTTCTTGACGGTGCGTCCAGTCGCGTATAGGAGAATCTACCTTGAAGCGGGATTCACACTAGCCGTCTAGCCGGCGGCTTGCCGGCGGCCAAACGGCTAGTGTGAATCCAGCTTTAGTCGGTATAGTATATCAGTGATAGTGTTGGTCGAATTAGTCAGCGCGGCCAGTCTCCGTTCGAAACACCTTTCAGGGGATCTGGTCAGTCACTGCCAGCCTCGCTGCTCTCTCGCGTATCCACCGTTTGGCTCATTGTCATTGCCAGTAGTGCGCGGCGCGTCGTTTCATCCGGGGGGCTGAAACCTCCGCCGACTTTCGAACGTTTCTAATTGCAGCGAGAAGAAGCGTTTAAACGCCCGACGATCGTTGGTGAAACGCGATCCGGTGGATTTCTGAAAAGTGACGTCGATCCTCTCTTTAAATTCGACTACTCCCCCCGGCTCCTCGCCCGGGGCTATCGGCACGTGGAAAAATAGAATTCCAGTGAGAAGGGAGAGGATGTTTGTAGTCCTGGGTGAGTGCAAGAAGCGTCGTGGACCGCGCGGGGTTTAAATAAACCCAGGACCACTTTGTCCCGCCCTCGCACGTATATCCAACGCGCGGGTATTTCCGTCGAAGCCTGGAAAGCCATCTGTGCCGTAGAGCGCGCCGTCAAATTAGGGGATGGCCCTGTGCGCCGCGAGGAAACGAGGATCAATTTCTGCGTAGGCTCTCCCGAGACTACAGAGATCCTCGAGGTCTCCCCGAAAAGTAACAAGTCTCGGTCCTATCTACCCGCTAGATTCGCGCGCGTGCTCGGGGATCAATACACAGTCATCTTATTTAAATTTCAGAGGAGGTGCGATTGATTTAAGGCCACTCGGACGCGGCGCGCGCTAGGGATCCCGCGAGCAGCTCCGATATAAGCAAGATAAGCTCGCCTATGCACGATAAGGAACTACTCGAGAAAGATGCCCGAGGTGGAGAACGCCTCTCATTCACCGGCGATAGACAGTGCGCAGTTGGCGTTTTGCTGGCACGGGACGATAAGGATCGCGTGCGATTTCCGAGAAGGCGTTCTGTCGCGTGCGCGGCGACCGTCCCCGTGGCCGGAGCGTTTATCAAACGGCATTGCCCGGCGATAATATGCATTCGCGGCGAGGCGATCGCGATTTCGGCCAGTGCCTCGTTCCGAACGTTCGCGACCAGGTATGCGAGAGGGTAAGGTGGCCCGCGAAGCGTTACGAGCCACGATCCCGAGCTGGTGCCTTACGAGCCGCGAGGCGTCACAGAGAAGTGCAAGAAGCTCCCCGCCGAGCCATGAAGCGTTCGTTGGGCCTGCTGGCGATCGACCTGGTCGCGGACAGGGATCTCGATCTGCAGGGAATATTGGATAGGGATATCGAGAGCGGCGCGTTCCTCTACAAGGTACTATTTCAATATCCAAACGCTTCTAGGAGCCTGCGCCGGGGCGGAGAGCCGCGAGGTACCGTCCCGAAACTTTCCAGACCCTCGAGCAAAGTGTTATTGTTCGAGGCGATTGCCGAAATCCGCGCGCGACAACCTCTATCAGCCAGGGATATCGAGATAAGGCGCGCGCCAGGGAGATTCCACGGAAGTTCGCCTAGTCTTCGCGGGCATGTGTCAGGGTATATCGGACGCGTTATGAATAAATCGTTGCGGCGGCGTGTTTGAGAATAGTGTAGCAACACGCGCGTGGTCCGCTTTTGGAAATTCGCTCGGGGTTGCGCGGAGAAGTCGACAGCTGGCTCTGTCTCCGATCCCCTGATCGCGTGTGGCCCTTCTTCTTGCGTTCGACGACGCCTTCCCTTCTCAGGGGCGCGAATTCGCTGATTCGGGGTTCTAAGACTCTTTGGTTTCACGTTACTCGATCTACCCGCTACACCCCTCGAGGACTCGCATTTCTAACAGCTTTCATCTGTAACTTCTACTTGCCACTTGCACCCCTCCAGGCGTACCGAAATCCTCGCGAGTCCGTCGGAATTTTACGGCACAGAAACTAGAACAGCCGAGGTGTTGTTGTTGACAACAATAAATCCTCCGCTTGATAGGCAGCGATACGCCTAACGAAGGCTGATAGCGAGTGTACTGATAAGGGCAGGTCGTTGTTATTCCGATGAAGATCGCGTATCGCCGATCGAGGCACTTGTCTCCTTTTTATCCGCCAAGCCATTATAACGTTCCGAATTCGCTGGAAACGCCAGATAGGGCATGCCATCTTGATTAATCCCGCGCCCGTTAAATGGCGGCGGGCTTCCTTTAACGGCTTGGCCACGTTTCGAGCGTTTCTTTCGCGGTGCGTGGTTCGTCTCGGGCCCGTTGGCGAAGTTAAGCGAGAGGACTCGACAGGAATATTTATCGAGCGCCCGTTTCGTCGCCCGTTCCTTATCCGTCGCCGCGCCCCGCCGAATGCGAAAGATCACGGGTCGATAAATGGAGGAAAATTGTTTGCCCAGCGTTATTGATTGCCCCCGAACCGGCCGGATCGCCGATAGCGATTATTCCGCGGGAGGATTATCGACAGCGCGTCCTGCTCTTTCTCGCTCGTCCGCGCTGGGAGAGCATCGTCCGTCCAGGGGCCACGGTCCAAAGAGTAGAAAAGAGACAATGCTCCTATAATTTAATTCCTCGCAGGCGCCACGTTAAATGTGTCCCTCTCGTTTCTTTGCCATTCCCGGTTCGGGTATGCAAATCCGCCAGCAAGGGTTGTGAAATCGAGGTGCCCCGCGAGGCTAGCGGGAAGCGGAGCTAAGAAGCTGCAAGGCACGCCGTTCGCTGCGTCGTAATCAGTAAATACGTTACGTCAATCAGCGGGGATCAAGTACTGGTCCATTATGCAAGCGGATGTAACCGGGCACCTTTTGTTCCCTGCGCCGACGAGCGATCCGCGGGATCGAAACCGCAGATTCTATAGGGAAGCGTCTGAAGTCAAAGCGATCAGGCGCCTGTCCACACGCCCCGAAGGTCGAGCGTCTTCTTAGTCTTTTCCGGCGAGAGGACCGCCAGGCAAGAGCGGGACAAACGCCGAATAGCCAGCAGAGGCAGGATTGTCACCTGCTGCATGCGCATTAGGTATGCACGCGCCGCATACGCGATAGATCGCCGAGTAATACACGGCTGACTGGTAACAGGAAGCTCTCAATTCGGGTCAGTAGAGGAAAAGTGTGCAACCGGGCCTGCTGGAACGGCGCTGGCCCCGACGCGCCATGTCCTCGTGGACGTTTCGCTGTTTCCTTGCCAAGGGCACCGGAATTAATCGGCGAAGGGAGCCGGCTCTGGCGAGCAAACGCGTGAATAGCTCGACTCTATAGCTGCTGCGGGTGCTTCTAACGCGAGGCACCACGCGACTGAGATCCACACGATATAGTAGCCTGATTTACACTCCCACGAAATGAATGTCAAGACGTAGCTGCTTTTTCGCAAGTGCCGAGCCGATAAAGTATTCCGGAGACTCGGAACTCCGCAGAAATTGATCCTCGCGGTTCCCGGCAATGTCGTAACCACGTTTGAACTGGTTCGCGTGGGTGGTAGAGAGAACAATGATGTCACGGTAGTGCTTGAAACCGTGGGAGGAAATTCGCGAACAGTGCAAACTTAGTGGAGCCGCCCGCCTGAAATGTGGCGATTCGAAGAAACTGGCCTGTCATCGAAGGAGACCTCTGATAAGACCAGCTGCTTTCTTCGTTATCGAGGTAGCTCCAGAGGTATCTCCTCGGCAAACAATTCTCCCTAACTGCAGATAATCAACAGTCCACTGCGACGCTCCATCGAGCCCGTCGACTTTAGTCCAGTGAAATTAGACGGAAATCTGCCCAATCTTCGGAATAAATCCCAGCAAGCTAAATTTTGGTATGGGCCTTTATTTGGTCGTTTTAAACAATATGTCAAAAGTCCCCATCGATCCGAGTGCCGCTAAAAATTTTACAGAGGGTTGAAAAAAAAAATAACAGTTTTTCGCGAATATCTCGTTATCTAGCAGTTTTGCGACAAAAATAGGTCTCACACAATTTATAACCTAGGAAATTCTCTACAAAAAAGGTTGTATGAGTTTTTTTCGTAGGAGTAACCATTTTCATGTGTGCCGGGTTACCAAATTTCAACCCCCATACTTTTGACAAGGGAAGATCCCGAACCCGGAAATTCAGAAAATTATGAAACTCTGTAAATATGTAGCGGAAGTCCTGCTGAGTACAACGCAATTTCGTTTGCTGCCCAAATTCACTCCAAGAGGGTGCAATTGACCCCTGAAAATTTTTTTACTTTGTATTGTTACTCGCGAACTGTAGGAGATAGAAAAAAAGTGTTCAGGAAAAAGTTACTTCTCTTAATTAGGACTAACATTTAGTAAATTATAGTTCTTACAGTTCTTACGGTGCGTGAGTTATAACACAAAATCTAAAAAAAACGGATTTTCAGGGGTCAATTTCACCCTCTTAGAGTGAATTTGGGCAGCAACAAAAATTGAGTAATACATACCTATATATCTTCTACTTATCCCCAAAGATTAAAGTTTAAATTTGTTCACTCGAAGGGGGTGAAATTGACCCCTGAAAATCCGGCTATTTTCCGATTTTGTGTTATAACTCACGAACCGTAAGAACTGTAAGAACTATAATTTACCAAATGTTAGTCCTAATTAAGAGAAGTAACTTTTTCCTGAACACTTTTTTTCTATCTCCTACAGTTCGCGAGTAATAATACAAAGTAAAAAAATTTTCAGGGGTCAATTGCACCCTCTTGGAGTGAATTTGGGCAGCAAACGAAATTGCGTTGTACTCAGCAGGACTTCCGCTACATATTTACAGAGTTTCATAATTTTCTGAATTTCCGGGCTCGGGATCTTCCCTTGTCAAAGGTATGGGGGTTGAAATTTGGTAACCCGGCACACATGAAAATGGTTACTCCTACGAAAAAAACTCATACAACCATTTTTGTAGAGAATTTCCTAGGTTATAAATTGTGTAATACCTATTTTTGTCGCAAAACTGCTAGATAACGAGATATTCGCGAAAAACTGTTATTTTTTTTTCAACCCTCTGTAAAATTTTTAGCGGCACTCGGATCGATGGGGACTTTTGACATATTGTTTAAAACGACCAAATAAAGGCCCATACCAAAATTTAGCTTGCTGGGATTTATTCCGAAGACAAATCCTAATTTCACTGGACTCTACTTCGGCTGCCGCCAGGAACCGGGGGAGCTTCGCGGCGAGAAACTGAGAGCTCAGGCGACCAGGTAGGCCGCCGATCTGTCTAACAAGAAGCCGAGAGTTACCTAACACTGTCCCCATCGCTCGGGGTCACCGAGAACAATGGAGCAGGAAGAGAAAACTGGAAACTCGTCGGCGACGCTGCCGACGCCGCCGACGCTGAACCTGATGGAGCAGCTGCTGCTCGCGAAGATGGAGAAGCAGAGCCTGCGCGAGGACCAAGGCGATAGTCGCGGCGGAAGGTCGTCGAGGAGTCTTCCTCTGATGAGGGCCGACTCGATGGACAGCCAGGCGAGCGCCAGCACGTGCAACTCAGTGTGGTCTAGCGACTCCGCGTCCAGCAGCAATCTGTACTGCAAGTGCGACGATTGCCTGCTGGGGATCGTCGACGAGCACCAGCGGGCCCCGCCGTCGCTTGGTCGGAAAAAGGTAACACTGCCAACACTCCGTTTATCGAGACAAAAGAACACCGATCTCTCTTAAGCAATACCCACTGTGCAGGTTTTAATTGCCGAGGGATCAGATAGCGTTGCTAAATCCCGACGACGGAATGCAATAGCCGCGAGTTACCCCGGAGGGACTGACCGTTCGTCCGTCTTCTCGATCGGACCTATTCCCGTCTTTCATGCTGCGTTTAGACTTTAGAGGAATATCGTCTTCCGCCGACAGCTGCGGGACACACCGTGCATTATCGAGGAGCGTTTCGAAAGCCGTCGATACGTTTCACTTTCGTTCGGCGTGGCGCGTGACAGTCGGACGGGCGCGTAATTAAATGCGCGGACGTCGACGGCCGATGATTGATTAGAAACTTATGATCGACGATTGCGCAAGCGGCTAGGAGTCCTAAATTCTTCGAGGGTCCGTGCTGTCCCACGACCGGCTGCTTTTTCTCTCGGTTCTGCGACTTCAATGGCCCGCCGTCGTGAAAAAGTCGCGGCTGCCAGGAACGCCGTCTAGGAACTGTGTTTGTGCAATTCCAGTGGCTTGTCGGTGCGCCGGCCGGGGCGCTGCGGGCTCAATTAGAGGCCGTTTCTTTTTAGTTACGATTTCGTTGGCTAATCAGCCCGCTCGGCCCCAATTAGCTGAGCCGTTCTAGATTCTTTCAAAAGCGGAATGCCGCGGCGGAGAACGTCGGGTTCCTCTGTGAAAACGGTCGAGTGTCGCGTTAACAAGTGCGCTCCGAGTTAGGGTATGTTTACGTTGCAGCTGCCGCAGAAACTATAAGAGCCTCGATCTGCTTCAATTTAAACGGTTGCATTACAAAACTATAGAATGTAGTCTTTCTACGCTTCCCTCTCGTCGCCGCGCGGTGGGGGCAAACTGCACTTTTTTGTGTCGAAGTCGTAGAACTTTTGATAGAAATAATGTAGACGGATGAATCTTTTTAGAGGTTTGAGCTAAGATGTTGCAGGATAAGGGAAATTATTGGAAAAAGTATGACGAACAAGTTTTGACTTTGAAAATCTATGTCAAAGACTCTGGAGGGGCAAGACAAATTCTGCGGATGAAAATTTATATTTTGTATATTGCGAAAAACCGCGGTCAAAACTTGTTTGTCATACTTCTTCAATATTTGTCCCTTATTCTGCAACATCTTAGCTATAACCTCGAGGCAGATTCATCTCTCTATCTTATTTCTATCAAAACTCATGCGATTTCGATACAAGAAAGTGCAGTTTGCCCCACTGTGCGCCGCTCTGCTCGTTTCTCGCAGCTCCAACGTAAACTCACCCTAAGACCCGAACCGCAGCAGCGACTGCACTGAAATTCATTGAGTCCAACGTCACTCCGTTTGCCCATCCAATTGTCCACGCGGCGTGCACGCGCGTCCACCGTGATGGCTCTCGATTTTTACCAGCCCGAGTGTTTTTCGCGACGCAGCAGCCTTGGCGGGCATTATCGAATATTCCCTGGCCGAAAGGCATCTGGGTCAAGGGTTCTCGCCACCGTCGCGTCCTCTCTCCCTTTTCCTCGGCGCATGTCCCTCCGCTCGGGTCCTCTGTTACTTGATTTAAATCGGAGACAGAAACGACCGTTAATCGCGATATCCACGCGCAGAGCTCGCCGCGTTGCCCGCGGACGGAGAAAGTATTAAGGAGCACTTAACCCTGATAATGTAACCGCGCGCGGATTTATGGATCTCGTAAAAGTTCCATAAACGACAAGCGCGAGACCGCGGGCCCAATTTCGGACGGCTGTTGCGCAACGGACCGAGCCTACCGACGCTCCGGTCCGCCGGCATTACCGTCCAGTGCGTGAAATTAAATAATTAAACGGCCCCGTTGATGTTATTTGTAGTCGTTTAATGCGATTGTAATGCGCGCCACGCGCGCGGGGTACGCGCGGGATGGCCATGAGTCTCGCGCGTATAGCGTACCTGTCCGCGTCACTGCGCACTTTTACGAGCCGTCGCGTGAATGAGGATTAACATCAGGGACAGATTGCCCCGCCGGGACGCTCGTCTCTTTTAAGCGCGCTCTCGAGAACGTCTCTCTCGGCGCGAGGATTCCAGCGCTTGCTCTTCCCGATAATTCAATTTCAGGCGCCGCGGACAGGTGGCCGCGAGTGCTTGCGAGATTCTGATCCAAAGCTGTTCTGTCGACTTGTACTGTCGCTACTCGATGTTCCAAGGGTTTCTATCTTGGAACGTAGAGTTTGAGAGGAAGCGAGTTCGTGGTAGCTTCCGCTATTCGCATGGCTCTAGGATTAGTAGGTTGATTCGAAGGCACTTTAAGGCAGATACCTATGTGTGCGGATTGAAGGCATTTGCGATGGAACCCGAAGCTGTCCACGTGCCTAGACCAAGTGTACACAAGTGTCTTATGTATCAGTGAGCTACAGCTGATTACAGAGAAATCGAAAGCTTCCAACATCATGGGAATGCTTCCGAGGGCGTGGAGCAAGCTCCGATCGCCCCAGCGTTTCGTCCACTCCTGATAATTCCGCTAATGACGGTCGGCGAGTGCTAGTTAATTACTCGATGACGCAGTTCGATCGTCGACGCGACGGTACGGTTCCCGCCTGGTGCCCGCTAGCTCGGTGAGTTCGCCTGTCGAGGCGCGGCTAGAGCGGAGGAAAAGTGGCGTTCGAGGATCCTTCATCGACGGCGATCAGATCTTCGATTCTCTATCCCATCTTAAGGATCGTGGACAAGGAGCCTGCACGCGACTGTGCAGAGGATCGTCGCGGGATAACAGGCGACGGACCCGAGTTCACTGGCTACCGAAGCTTCGGAGCGGAAGGCACTCCTGGAATCGGCAAAGGCGATCGCCGCGTCGCATTTCCTCGCGGGAACAACAACGTTATCAGCTGCCCGTCCCGTAGGAGGAAGTCCCGCGGATAACGTGCGAGCGGACGCCAGCGATAACGGCTCTTTCGCTTCGGTAATCCTGTCCAGAGGTGGCTCCGCGCCGTTACGTAAGCCGGGAGGATCGTAGGAGAGGAGCGCGACGACTCGCGAGCCCACCGTGAACTACGGGCTGGATCCGAACGGCCGCGACGTCCAGCCGGAACGATTGATGAACACGCTGGCCGAGGAATCACTGGCCGCGTGGACTCAAACCGGTCAACAAGTGGAAAACAAATGTATCGCGGCTGGAGATCGTCACGGTCGCGCGGCCTCGCGATTACGTAACCGAGAGCGTGCAACAGGCGCGAGCTAAGCGCCGGTTACTCTCGAGAGCCCGATAATCTGGGGACAGGTGGATCTTGCGTGGCTAGGATATCGATCGCCAGCCACGATCACGAAGTAGCTGGCTATCGAAAATATAAACAGGTTCCTCGAGGATCCCGCGGCAGTCGAGCCGCAGCGAGCGCATCCTTGCAGCGGAATGCAATGAATCGCGCGATCGGCGGCGTACGGCGGTGCTGCTCGACGCTCGGAGCTTGTAGAGGAGTGGAACGGGGCTGTGAAGGAGTCGAGGCGTTAAAGACGTAACGAGCACTGCCGGGGGAAACTGGCTGATGCAAATGCAAGGTGGAAAGTAGTGTACGAATACGTGGAGAGATCGGGGCTGCTCGAAGCGGAAGCGGGGACAATGAAAACGGGCAACCCGTGGCCTATGACGGACTAAAGTCTCCGCGTGACCAGCATTAAAGGAACCGAGTAAACGAGCGTCATCGGGACCGACGTCATTCAAGCCGAGGGAGCGAAGACGGACGATACAGAAGGTATTGGAGAAAGCGCGGAGGTGAATTCCAGATCGGCGAGAAGCCTGGGACTCGCGTCAGGGTTCACCTGGGAGGCGTTCAATTGCAGAGCAAACAGAATTCTGCGTAACGCGAAACCCCCCTCCGGTGGAGCCGCGTCGGGCATCGTGGGACATCGTCGAACGAAAAGTGGCACGCAACGCTTTCCACGGTCGAGGCAGGGCCCGAGGAAGAGGCTCGACGTGGGTGGAGGTGTCCAGTCGATCCAGGTGTCTCGGCTCGCTCGCACCTCGGCCATTAAGCTAATTGCAACGTCGTCGCGGCCGATTATTAATTGGCTTCCCTTGTTCGTAGGAGCTCGTTAACCGCCCAGCGAGCCATGATCGCGCGCGCCGTCGCTGGACGGAGGATCGAGGCTGGCCGAAGAGAAGAGCGTCGCTGCCAGCCGATCACGGCGATCGAGGGACCATTACTCCCGCTGTCGTTTTCATCCAGCTGAGACCGCCGACTGCTTCTCGCCGCCCGAAGCGAGACTGAAGGTTGGAGAGCGGTATCTCCAAGTTTAGAGGGATCTCGGGTCGCGCGGAGGTCGAAGGCGTTTCGTCAGAGCTGATAAAGCACGAGCGCGAGCCGCCGATAGCTACCGGCGAATTTCAAGAATCTCCATTGACTCCGAAAGTGGGACGCGGTCACCTGCTGGCGCTCCAAAGGCCGTCCCTGCGAACTTGTTGTCTTGATAATGTGTCAGAGGTCGCGGAGGCCAGCCGCGACTGATTCGGAGGTAGAAAGTCAGAGTGGACGTTGGTCCTGAGTCGAGAATTACCGGCGTAACTGGCATTGGCAATTAGCGGTGTCCGAAAGTAAAGATTAAAAAAAGTGGTTCCTAATTCAAGCCACATCGATTACAAGCGTGGTTTAAGCTAATCCAGATCGAAGATGCAGCAGAGGACTTACGAGAGGATAACGATACCAAAGATAGTGGTCTGTACTAAGTCGACGGTGGACGATTGCGCGGACGCGGAGGATTGCGACAAGAGGTCGCCGGGCCACAGGAAGATGGTCAGGTCGCGGAGCAGAAGGCACTCGAGACGATTCTCCACGAACATCATCGAGCGCCGATCGCCGTCTTCTTCGAGGAGCCCCTCGCCCTCTTTCCTCAGGTCTCAGGAGCAGGATCGGGAGGCTCGGATGGAACCCAACGATAAGGAGAACAGCGACGATCGCGACGGTAATGGTGAAAAGGGTAAAGAGAATTGCTTGAGCGAAGCGAAGGAGCCCGACGAGACGAACTCGAAACCGGAGAAAGACGACACGGTGGAGAGGTTGCAGAATGGCTTCCTCGAAGGCGAGACCAAGGAAGAGAGCACCGTGAAACCTGAGGATAACGTGGACGAAGTGAAGTCCAGCGATAACATGGAACCTTGCCAGAGCAAGCACCCGAGGTGCAGCAAGTGCACCAGAGCCCAAAACAACAAGGAGGAAGCTTGCTTGAATAATTGCTCGGGGTACCAGCAGTACCTCCGTCTGCTCGAGGTACCGCAGGCGAATCTCGAATGGGGAGAAGGTAGCGGTGATGATCTGAGCTCCGAGTGGGACTCCGACTACACGGATCGAACGAGCGAGCGAACCGCCGCGAAGGTAAACGATTCTGTGCGAGATGGAAAAATTCTGGTCCGATGTCTTTCTGCTAATAAATGCTACTTAACACCCACTTGTTCCACGGTTTTCTTGATCATGAAAGAGGCTCGACGCAAGCTGAAAGGCGTGAATGCGTTGTTCTATGGTTTTCTGTTTTGTTTCAGTCTTCGGGGTGGAGGAAGCTCAGGAATATCGTACACTGGACGCCGTTCTTCCAGACGTACAAGAAACAGCGATACCCATGGGTGAGCGTGTTGCTTTAATCCGGTGTTTCCCGACTTTTTTTTTGAGTCGCGATCCCCTTTTATAATATTCAAATAACCTGCGACCCCCATATTAAAAATAGGTATTTCAGAATATAATTCTAATCTAATAATATTTTTTAAAAAAAAACTTGGCGACCCACCCGGCTGGGAATCACTGTATAATCTCTAAAGCTGCGAATGCACGATGAGTTCTTACGAGACTCTTCTATCGTGAGACAAAAATCTCAGCAGCAACTAAATGTAAATAATTGAAATAATCGCGAGATGAGATTTTTGAAAATATATCATGAAACTTCTCGTTCGAGTCCAGTTTCATGTAACTAACGACAAAATAATTAAAAAAATAATTAAATAATTGTCTCACGAGGGACACGATATTTTCGTCTCGTCGTGGATTTGCACGTGAAAAATTCGTGTTCGTAGTTCTGTTGCAGACCTCCACTTTAAAGCTCTATTTTACTTCTATTTCATTGTCAAACTTGTCGCATCACAAAGTCTACTCACGCCTTCAGGTGCAACTAGCAGGACACCAAGGGAACTTCCGAGCAGGCCCCACCCCAGGGACGATCCTGAAGAAACTCTGTCCCCAGGAGGAAGCCTGCTTTCGCTTACTAATGAACGACGTCTTGAGGCCGTACGTGCCGGAGTTCGAAGGCGTGTTGGACGTAAATGAAACGGAGGAAGGGAACGCCGAAGACGGTGACGTGCGTGAAACGGCGCAGAAGGACGCGAGCGGGGACGCTGCGAGCAAGAGGACCGTGGTATCCTCTTACTTGCAGCTGCAGGATCTTCTCGGTGACTTCGAGCACCCGTGCGTGATGGACTGTAAGGTTGGCGTCCGCACATACTTGGAGTCTGAGCTCGCGAAGGCCAAGGAGAGACCTAAGGTACAGATAGCTGCAGTTTCTACACTATGATTGAAAGTACAGATAGAGCTAGAGGATAGGATGGTAACCAAAGGTTTTTCTGATTTGCCCCTACAGCTAAGGAAAGACATGTACGAGAAGATGGTGCAGGTTGACCCGAGTGCACCGAGCGCCGAGGAACGTCGAGTGCAGGGGATCACGAAGCCAAGGTACATGGTCTGGCGCGAGACGATATCCAGCACCGCCACTCTGGGCTTTCGCGTGGAAGGCATCAAGCTGGCCCACGGGGGCTCGTCGAAGGACTTCAAAACGACCAGGACTCGCGAACAGGTACGCGATTACCTTGACGGTCGAGGTAGCCTACGTGTCTCTGAGTAGCGTAAATTAATGCACGTTTTGATTCCGGCTTCAGGTCACGGAGGCGCTGAGACGCTTCGTCGAAGGCTACCCGCACGCGGTGCCTAAGTATATACAACGTCTGAAGGCAATCAGAGCCACGCTGAAAGCGTCCCCGTTCTTCGCCTCGCACGAGGTCGTCGGGTCCAGCTTATTATTCGTCCACGACGCGAAGAACGCCGGCATCTGGATGATAGACTTCGCGAAGACGCTACCTCTGCCGCAACACTTGCCGCGAATCCGCCACGACGCCGAGTGGCAAGTTGGGAACCACGAGGACGGATACTTGATAGGCGTGAACAATCTGATAGACATATTCAAAGACATACGGAACTCTGAAGCAACGTAAACTCTGTGTCGTTCACCCTCCGAGGAGGGATCGTTTCACGTGCACGTGGTGAAGAGGAAAACGGGCGAGGGGTACAAGCCCGCGTAGTTCGCGGCAGTATCGCGGATGGAAGGAATCCGGCGCAGAGAGTGACCGTAGAGATTAGAGACGCGCTTTGTACAGTACTTTAACATTAACAGGAAATTGGAGACAGCGTGATCTTGCGATGGCCGGCGAGAAATGTATTCGATCGCTTGTACTCTCGGTCATACGACTCTCAGGCGCCTTGAGTGCCTTAATCCTTCCATCCACGATACGCGTACCGTTCTGGCTCGTGTAACCTTCGTTTTACCAGCGACGCCACACGATATTATAATTCTGTACATAGATTCACACGGACACTATTCTCTTAAGATGTTTCCACGACGATATCCTCGCAAGAAACGGACCAAAGACGCGGCAGCGGCTCGCTGCCTAGGTATATATTCATAGTAACGATCGCTCCCTGCGATGCACAACCGCGGAGATAAAACCTTGTAAAAATAATTTAACGTTCTACCGTAATTACGTAAGATTTTATTTATACGTTATATGCGACGCTGCAGAATCTTCTTGATACAAGAGAGAAAGAGAGAACGGTGTTTTGTATTTAAAATCGTACCATGCATTTGTAAATAACTCGACACTTAATACAAAAAGAAGGTCAACGACCACCTGCATTTTCATTTCACCAGCCGAACGCATCGTATATACCGCGCGGTGTCTCAGAATGATGGTGCTAGCTGGTTAATAGAACTCCTAGAAAGAAACAGTAGTAGCCATTCCCTTTAATCGATTCAATCAAACAAACTTGGCCACCCGTAGCTCTGAAACATCCTGTATGTACATTGATCCCGATCAGCGTGCCAACGGTTACAGGCGATCTCCTTTCGCTTGCCGCGGCGAACTTAGACGCAACCATTCCGCCTATTTTTACACGCGAATCTCGTCCTAGCCATTCACGAAATCCCAGAATCCTCCTACTCGCGATTAAACTAAACATAGAACGGACAATGGAAACGAAAATATAACGTACATCAATTCTGTCAGGGCGTGCTGTAAGGACTGTTTCTCGGCGGTTGAGTCTGAATCGTTTGCTGCTGGTTCGCTGTCGACTGTGCCGACGAGGTGATCGTCGTCGGCGCAATTACTCGCGCATAGACCGCGGCCCCGGTGGTCTTCAATCCAGCCGGAGTCGGTATCACCTTCAAGCCGTGCAGCGTTTTAATATTAAGCAACTGGCTCGGCAGGATAATAGGCTGCTGTTGCGTTTGCTGTTGCTGTTGCGACGCCTGCTGCTTGCCTAGTATCACGCTCCCGGCGCTGCTCACTCCGACCCCGACATTCTTGTTCCCACTGGCTAGAACGATAGGCTTCCCAGCTAGCTGAGCCGTTACCATTCGCACGGTTTGCGTCTGCTGCGGCTGAGACTGCTGCTGCGTGCTGACGATGATCTTCGACTGGCCCGACGAAGACTGCGCCTGCGACACCACCTGCAAATCGTATGGAAGTTCAAAGAGTCAGAGGTAAATCCAATTTTACGCGGTTATCGAGCTTGAGGAAATAAATTTAGAACCTGATATTGGGCCTGGATGACTTGTTTCCCTTGTCGGTTAAGCTGAGCGGCGTGACCAGCCGTGGTAGCCAATTTCAAACCCTTCTGGGCAAGCAAACTCTCCACAGATATCAATTGACCACCACCCGAACTGGTCAACACTTTCGCGAGTATCTTCTGCTGCTGTTGCTGTTGTTGGTGCGGCGATTGCTGTATTTGCACCGCAATCGGTTTCCCCCCGATCTGCGCGATTATACGCTGCATACCAGACGTCTGTATCGATTGCTGCTGGTTAGCTACGACGCGTTGCTGCAGCTGCTGTTGTTGTTGCTGCTGCTGTTGCTGTAATAAAGCAGACATCTTGAGTCACGTTAGCGGGAGACTACGATGGGAAGATCGCTGAACGAGGCTTCATACTTTCAATTGTTGTTGCTGCAGCTGCTGCGGCTGGTTACCAGATGGCGAGGATTGTTTGATAAATATCGTCTGGCCTTGAAGGCCGTGGCCAGTGAGCAGCGATTTAATTTGCCCCGAGCTGACCAATTTTATTTGAGAAGCTAGCAAAGTCTTTCCTGGCAGCACGTGTTGCTGTTGAGACTGCTGCTGCTTTATATTAGCCGTCTGTAAAATGCTCTTTCCTCCTTGGTTCGTCACTATCGTTTGCTGCTGCTGCGGCTGCGGTTGTTGCTGTTGTTGTTGCTGTTGTTGCTGTTGACTCTGCACCTTGGTAGGAGGGAATATCGTCGCCAGATTGGTGGTCACGTTCGCCGTGTTGCTTGACGCGCTACTGGTTGCAACCGACTGGGCAGAGTGCAGCACAGAGTGCCCCGACAATCGAATAGTCTGCAGGCCCGCGGACGTCGATACTTGAATCTGATGATGAGGGAAATGCTGCTGATTCGATTGCAACAAGCTCTGAGCGTTCGTCTTCACGACGGCGACTGGCTTTCCGCCGATGTTTGCCACTTTCTTCGCCGGGGCCGTCGCGGTGATGTGAGGCTTCACTTCGCTGGCTGTTACATCCTTCTCTACGGTCACTGTACTGAGAGGCGCAGAAGAGGTCGCGAGAGTCGTAACGGGAACAGTAGTTCCTGTTACAGCGAGGGCCGAAGTCGTCGCTGGGCTGATCGTGGTCACTACGTTCGTGACAGCAGCAGGCTGCTCGGTCGACACGGAATGATCGTTAACGACAACCTTCTCCTCGGTCTTCTTCTGCTCTTTCCTGTGACCGTAACGTGAAACCTTAATGCACCGTTCTAAGTTTTCGCTTAACCTTTCGTTGACACACCTATCTTTTCGATCAACTTTGACATACTGGGTGACTCAAACCCAAAGCAATTTTTTAACGACTGCAATTCTAATCTAAAGAATCCAATCGTTATGAAAAAAATCATGGATCAATTTTAAGGTCTCTAGAATGTGTTCCAATAGTGTTTTGGTTGAAATTTTATCCCAGTTTATGTAAAAAAAATCTAGACTACCATATGTCGAAAAAAGACAAAAAAATCTTCAAAAAATTGTAACTCTTACAAATTTCAATATTAGAAGCTAAAAATCTACAGAGTTGTTTTTCAGATATAATATTTTCAGGAAAAAAATAGTTTGTAAGTCGGCTTCGGAAAAACAAATATTTTGCATATATGTAGAAGGTAGGCTATTTCGGTGATTGAGAAAGCAGAGATATTCCACGAATATCCAGGATATTCTACGTATCGAAAAAGGTACAGAGCGTCAAAATCAGATTACGGGTGGCTCACGTCCAGAGTGTCAACGAAGGGTTAAAGAAAGAGGAAGCTCGAGGCGTACCTCGATATAACCGGCTGCGAGACAGCTGCGGTCTTCCTTTCCTTCTTAGGCGTGGTTTCCTTGCTGCTGTTTGGAGACTGTTCCTTGTTAACGCCCGATGGCTTCATGACTGGCGGCAACGCTTTGTTTCGCGACATACTGCCGACATTCTTTTTGTTCTTCGCGACACCTTGCAGCTGCTGGTGGTACATTTCTATGAAAAGAGAGAGGCGATGTGATCCACTGAAACACAGAATGAAAACCAAACGACAGAATGGAATACAAACCAAACTCAGACTCGGAGCGAGCTCGATGAAGGTACAGCCACTCTTTGCGGCGCGGGTAATATCGAACGCAAGGGTCTGTCTCGTAGTGCAGTCTATCTAAAGCGCCAGAGACGACCGAGTGCAAGTATCCTTCCTTGTCGTCGCTGTCCGTTTGCTCTCGGATGTATTGAGAATCCTTCAGTAGCTGGCAAATATCTGCGCGAGTCCCTTCGCCGTTTGGAAGTCTCGCTGTAGCGTCTCGGACTAATGCTAAGATCGTTACGAAGTTCGGGCGATCTGCCACCAGCAACGAGTGTCCGCGAGCCTTGGTCAGTCCAGAAGCTGTTGCAAAAGAATTCAATACAGAATGAGATCAACGCTGCTCTGTATCGCTACCCTGCCTTGGCAAGTGAATCGTACAAACGTACGCACCGACATTATGCTGGTAAATTCCTTTTACTGGACCCACTACTGACGTGTAACCGTGCATTCTATAAGTGAATGCTTTATGAGGTGCAGCGTAACGCATACGCTCTTGTCTCCTGAACTCCTCGCGTTCGTCCGGGGTCGACGGTCGAACTTTCCATTCGGTTGGGCACAGAGCACGAGGCGGCTCCCATTCCGCGACGGTATTCACCGCTCCGCCATCAACGGCGATCGATTCCACCGGGGGACTCACTCTACCACTTGAATTCGTGTTCCCATTCCCGGAATTGCTAGTAACACTATTAGCATTCGGCTGAACTACTTGGGATTGTTGCTTTACAGCCACTACGGCGCACGTGACTGGGGACGTCGACGGTGGGCCTAACGAATCTCTGAAACGCAATTTATCAAGTCTCATTCAATGCAGGAAGAACCTCGCCCAGCGCGCTATGTTCCGTTACATACTTGTGCGTCAAGAATTTCTCGCACAAATCCGAGAGGCGCGAGTCCGAGTCTCGTCCTGCGCCGATCCACGCGTAAACTCCACTTCCCTTATTTTCCAAATAGGGAACGAGCTCTGGTTCGCGTTCCAGCCGCTCACCCAATTCCTGAGAATAAGTGAGCTCCCCAGCAAGGAATCCCAAAGCCAACGGCACCAACGCGGTCCAAGAAGACGTCATAGAGTACCTAATGTAACAATAATACAAGATCACGAACACGTTTTCTATACGGAGCCCACGTTCGCACGATATACTGACCAATCGTTCAACGGCGAGATAGGATTCCCTTGCCACTGCGTGACAGCGTCCTTCATTTCCACTGCACTCATTCTGTACTCTCCTTTCGAGGTGAAGGCATCTCTCAATAGCGAGAAGAAGCAGGCGTGGGTCTCCTGCATTAGTTCCGCCCCGCTATTTATGTCGATAGCATCATCGCTCGCAGCAATATTCAATTCCTTATCCGGTATCGATATAATTCCTTCGTCTTCGCACCTAAACCAACGTTGCAAATATAAATACCAATTCTACCAGTATATTAAGAAGACATCGAAGGTGAAGAGAACGTACTTCACGTCGTCCAATATGTCGATCCCATCGTCGAGCTGAATCGGCAGTTGCATCATATCGATGCTGTCTAGGTCAAGCTCTTTCTTCACGGTCTCCTCGTCTTCTTCCGCCTCTGGAGGAACGTCCTCGTTTACGCCACTACTGAGTTCCGTTTTAATTTCGTCGTACTCCATGTCCTCCACTTCTTTCTTAATCTCCGGCATAGTTAACACGACAGGTTTGCCAGATTTCGGCGCAGCAGGACTCCTATAACAGAGAAGGACACGAAAAGATAGGTACACCAATGTGAAGTATCCCTATAGAAGTCTCGTATAGGGAAAAGTATATTTACAATTTCTTCTTCGACAGTTGATGCATCTCATACGTGTCCACAGGCTCCGTCTTGATCGGCGTCAGCATCCTCTGGTCCATGTCCAACGCACTGGAATGTCTATTGTCATCCGTCGTATGGGAATAATCGCTATTATCGCTCTCGTGTTTTATCGAATTGGCATTCATCAGTCTCGGGGCCGGTGGACACAGCGGCGACTGTTCTAGCTTGATTCGTTTCTTAGCGGGTGTGGCACGCATCAGGGGACCGAACGACAGCTTGTGCTTCTGACCGATTTGCGCTCTCTGAGTGAGATCGGCAAGAGCTATGCCTTGGGTGTTCAGCTCCGGATGAATCTGAAGCAATGCAATTATTAATGAAACAGATATCTTTACGCGGGCATCCTTATAGGAGAGAAGCATATTACGCACATCGCGGCGCGCCCTCCGCTTCTTATGCTGCAGTAGCATCTCGCGGTACGTTTCCTCCGTCTGCTCGCGAATGAACAACGACCTGTGCGCCGGGTATTCCGCTCGCTGCAGCGTGGAGAAAACGGGCCGTATCGTCTCGTCCTCGTGGTCCATCTGCAAACCTCTGATGGATAAGCCCTGCAAGCCCATGAGGGAACGCTTCTTCTTCTTTTGCGCCGCCCCGGATAGCTGGTAATGCGGATAGTTCTCCTCATTCTCGGACGTCGTGTCCACCGCGAACTTGGCGCTCGCTCCGAGCTCTGTCCTCAGGGCATTCAGTTCCTCCAAATAGCGCAGTTGCGTCTTCTCTTCAACTGTCGGTGCATTGCTTGTTAGTATTGCCCCTCGGAAGTTACTACATACTTCTCTGCCAAACGGCTGGAGCGTGGGGGGAAGTATAAACAGCCAGAAGATTTTTTACAGCGGTTCACAGCAGTCGCTTCACTTACCCATAGCAGGCTTCGGTTTCCTCCACTGGACCTTCGACATCAGTCTCTGCGCCGGCTGACAGAAACCTTGCTTGTAAGCGTTCGACAGCAAGCTCTCCCTGGACTTCAGTAGCTGACTGGCTAGCCCGTAAGATCGCTTTCGCTCTTCGAATAACAATCGCCTCTGCTGCGCCTTCCGCACTAAGCTACACATCCTTCTAATATCAGGTCGATAGTGACCGGAGGACAGATGACTGTGAAACGTGTCTAGAGGCGCCACGCCGAATCTAAGATAAACGAGAGCAAATGTGAAACGTACATTTTACAATCGAATCCATCGTCTTTGTTTCCAGACTCCAGATCACCTACCTGTGATTCTCAGAATTAAATAACATGCGCAGAGTCTTCTCCGTTTCTCCCTCGACGTCGCAATCTTTCGGGAATGCCGGTAAGAAGCCGCACAGCGTGTCCCTTTGATTCTCCGTCAGGCATTCGTTCCAAATGTAAGGATAGTCTAGAAACTCTTTGAAAACTTCAGAATGCTCGCAGAGATCTTGCGGCAGCTTCAATTTGGTGTTGGCGACGATAACGGTCTCCCATTTCTGGAAACAGAAATTCCGACGGTAAAGAGCTCCGATCGTGCGATCGCCCGAGTGATAGCGCGTACGAACGGCGCTTCGTACCAAGGTGTTCGGACTCTCCGCTTTAAGAGAATACTCCATATTCTCGTTCTCGTCCTCGTCTTCCTCCCCGGAACTATGAGTCTCGCTGCCGCTCGTGCCATGTTCCTCCCCGCTTTCGTCCCCGCTATCAGTGGAAGTGCTACTTCCACTGATACTGCTGCTACTGCTATTACTCCTAGACCCACGAGAAGACGCATCCTCTTCGTCCTCTTCTGCCCCGCTGTCTCCACCAGCCGAGCATTCGTCTACCTGTAAACGTAGCGTGTACGCCCTCGGTTATATAATATACAATTGTACGGCGAATAAAGACGCGAAGGCACGCCGGTGCCTGGATAAACAAGTAAAACGCCGTTAATTATTCCGAGTGAACGGAACGCGGATATCAACAACATTGAGTTGCCCGACGCTGAGCGGACTCCGCTATGAAACGTCAGAGATACATGTGCGTACTCCGCGAGTATACATACAATTTGCTAATTATCCAATTACAGTAACGAAAGTAGCGGACGCGCGAGTAACGAGAATCGACGTGGTCGCTGTCCGTGGCATCGTGACATCGGGTATGCACGATGCGCTTCTATCGTGCACAACGTTATCGATCGTGCGGGCGTTTATTTCGAAATAACTAATCACGACCAACCTCCATTCTCCTCAGTTTCCCTGCGCTTGCTCTCCTCTCGTGCCGTGGGCTCTGCTGTCCCGACCAGAACGGCGGACCGTCGCCAGCTAACGTTAATTCACGAAAGTGGGAAAAGCCGAGGGACCGTGGAGATCTATCACGGTGTTTCGCCGATACGCGAAACCCTTCTCCCGTATCGGGCGAATATTAAGTAATCTCGCCGTTCACCGTTTGACCTGTCACAGCTACTGCACTCCTACTCTTCCGACAAACTTTAGTCATGGCGTGGAACACAGCGAAACAGAAACCACGGTGTTTGTATATTGAAGGATCTCGAGAGCGCGCACCTCCTTCACCGGTTTACAGCCGCGGCTGTTCAATGGCGGAGAGTTTAGGGCTGGTTCAAACAGTGGTTAAAGCGCGGACGATCGGCGCGATTAATGCCAGCCAACCGAGGGCGAATCGTAAATTTTTTCCGTCTTAACAGGATTATACATTTGTCGCGGCTGATTTTATGGGAAATATGGGAGCGAGTATTTCTTGAACCGCGCGGAAACGTTTCTAGTGACATTTGTCCGACGTCCATGTTTGTTGGCAACCGGGAGGGTGGGAAATTTAATTTGAACCAAACACCAGACAAGTGAATCTGATCTCGGTTGTTTCCACCGTTTACCGATGTATGAAATTCATTTTTGGAATTTCAATTCGCTAGGTAAAGGAGGTTCTGTATCGCATCGATACAGTTCTTGTTTCCCAGATCTCCACTTAGTACCCGATGCTTGGTAAAAATAGATTTTCTTGTATTTATTGAGATCGTTGTACCGTTTCGTAAATAAAATTCCATAGCAGATGCTCCTAAACCCACACGAGGTACGTCCCCTTTTTATGTTGCTTAGATCTTTATTTGCAAAAAAGTGTTTTAACAAACAAAATATAGAAATATAAATGTCGAAGTAGGCATGTTAATAAACTGAAAAGTCACCTGTATAAAACTTCAGGAAACATTGCTGTTTTCCCTTTGGGCAATGCGCGTACAGCGATAAAGCTGTATCGAATCAACTATCTACTGAATTATACAGGTATTTTAGTTACTAATACTTTAGTATAGAAGTTTGTACTATTATCGCTTAAGATATAAAGTATGACAATCGACGTTCCTCGAATGCTGAACGTCGAACTTTCAAGTTAGAATATTTTATATCGTGAGACCTTTAACGTGGTTCAAATATATCCCCGGTATTCGTTCGAAAAATAGCAATCTTAGACATTAAGATTCTTTGGATAAGCGGCCTTCCCGCGTCATATGTCTCCATACTTTTAAGTAGCAATGGTGCCAAAACGTATCACAAAACGGATAATACTGTCGGTAACAAGTTCAGTCTTACAATAAACCAAGCCACCCTTGTGAACGGATCTACGCGAACGTAGAATTGACTAATTAAACGTAGATTGTTGCACAAGCACGTGGAACGCTCTCGTAAGTATACCTCTGTAGAACCTCTGTAGATGAGATCATAGCTGCAGGATCGCGCGTCGCTTAAGACGACGGATTCTGACCGGCATTTTGCGCTATACCATTGCAAACTGTTTCTGCGGGCACGGGCAGCACGGGTGCGTACTGCATGTAATGCGGTTGTCCAGCAACTGCATACCAGTGCTCCTGTATATTCTGAGGTGGTATATTATATGGGGCCGGCTGAGGGCACACATATGGCGGGCACAAGCCGGGATAAGCTTGCGCGTAATCTACTCCAGGGCATAGATGAGGTGCGAACGGTTGCACGTTGTTGGTATCGGGTATGTCGGAATGCGGCAAACAAGGGACTGGGAAGAATCCTGGATTCGGAGGATAGTACGGACTCGCGAACGCCTCTGCTTCGTTCCCGTAATATGATAATCCGGGGTACACGCCTTGTTGCACGTAAGGTGCCTGATACGTGTTCACTGCGCCCATAGGAGCATGCATTTGATGAGGCACTGAGCGCGATTGATGATAGTTCGCGCCGTCATTTTTCGCCTCTTGTGATCTGGAAGCTTTAGAACTCGGTCCAGAATGCGGGTACTGATTATTCGGCTGCGCGAATTGTTGAGCAGAACGATGTCGGTCTGCAAGAAGATACTCGTTAGTAACGCATTTATATCAACGACTATACTCGATAGGACGTTAGTGGTACATACTATCGGAATTCTTTTTAAATCGAGGCCCCATGCTGTTCCTACTTATACGAGGAGAGTCTCTGCTATTAAACGACTCTTGTTCTGTTACTCTCTCGCGCGGTGGATGCAACAGACCTTTTCCATCCTCGACTTTTGCAACCTCCGTTTGTTGAACTTGCGGGTCTTTTACACCGTTCGCGTATTTATCACCGTTTTCTTGGTAAAGCGATTGAGTGCCAATTTCTTTATAATCATTGCTATGCTTCACCCTTTCTTGCGTTAATGTGCAATTCTGCATCACGCCATTCGTAATGTTTATAATTTCCTCCTCACTTTGAGGCGTACCCTGGTACCACTGTTCGAAACCAGGCGGTTGTCCGTTTG
Organism: Andrena fulva; assembly: GCA_946251845.1. NCBI lineage: Eukaryota > Metazoa > Arthropoda > Insecta > Hymenoptera > Andrenidae > Andrena > Andrena fulva. The sequence continues at coordinate 62,065,368 of OX276327.1, forward strand.
TCAAATAGTTCCAACTATTGTTTCCACGGAAGTACTACGACAGAATTGAAAGTAAACTATCTGCTTGCAACGTACTAATTAAGTGTTAGTTACTGTAATTAAGTGAGTTATACCTCTAATCCTAAATTATAAAAAAATCTCAATGTGAACGGATCTATAAAGAAATAAGTATTATTTGTAGATATAATTCATACGTCGGGGGTATATGTGAAAAACAATCCGCATTGTTACCTGATAGTGGCAGGTCACTGCCATTTACGTCGACACTCTTCTGTACAGAACAGTTGATAGAACGTAGCATGTTGTCCATTTGATTGGTAGGAACAGGGTTTCCTAAATTTTTGGTTCTCGAATTATTGGACATTAAACAAAAAAACTATTTCTTTATTACATACCAGAATAAGGTGAATAATAAGTCTCCTTCTGCATTCCTTGCTTGGAGTATGAATTATACTCGGCATTGTTATCTGTGCTCATTGTACCATCAGATTTCGAACCGTTCATCGAGCTATTCTCAGAATTTTTATTCATATATGAATTTTTCTCCTTACGTCCTTTACCATTCTCCTGCCTAATAATGTCTACCGTGGAAGACTGAGTGTTGTCGAGAATCACTTTCGTAGGAAACATTTCGGCAGAATTCTGCGAATTAAAATTCTCTCATAATATCCGCCGCGCCCTTCACTTTTATAATTGTTAAATGATTTAACTCACATATTTCGGACACTTCTCCATCGTGTAATTTTCGTATGCCTGTTGATGGTCCGTTTTTCTGTAATGGTAAATTACAGTCAATTACAAAGTAAAGTATCGATTCTACTTAAAGCTAAGTATATATTCGAAACTAATCAATTAGTAGGAACGAAAGGCTCACAGCAACTCTTCCTTCCACTGATAATTATTTTTGTTAACATCATTAACGCCGTTGTCATTGTTCCCATTTTTATCAATATTGTTCGATAGAATATTCATGTTAGTAAGCAACTGCTTATTCTTACGCGACGGTGGACCGCTTTGTTTCTTCCATTTCTGATCTATTAGAATACGAAATAAAGATTTTATAAGAAAGTATATGCACGCGATAGAAATATAGCGCGGACGTGCGCTTTCAACTAACTCGAATCTAAAAGTACGTTCCTCTTGCACATTGGTAGCCAATTGTTCTGTTTACTTTTCCTCAGAGGTAACGGTTTAAGAGCGGAATGTGGCACAACTCTCTTCTCCCCTAATTCTTCTATAAAGACCAACACCGGACCATGATTCTTGCTCATCTCTTGTATGTGACCGTAGTAAAACGCAGAGTCTTGATTGCTTCTTTTCTGTAACGTCCTCGTATCGTTGCCGTTAGCGTCTTTCTCAAAGGAAGACACGTAGACACTATTATTATTAGCTTTGTCAAATTCGTCCTCGTTGAAGTCCATCTGCACCAAACATTTGCCACCGACTTGAAGTTCGTGGCTATTGTGCCTAGTCCACCCTGCGTTTTTCACCTCTGAAATATTTTTAAGCTTTCAGCATTTCCTACAACCCTCTAATATTTTAACACGGTCAGATTTTACCTCTCCTAATTTCATGCCATATATCGAAATCAGTGTTGCGATAGATATTCGGATCGAGAGCCTTGGCGACTCGATAAGGGAAAGGTGGCGTGTTCTTCGCTACAGTCTGTGCGTCGTCAAGCTCGTCGTTTCCATTGTCAACTCTACTATAAATTTCTGCAGCCAACTGACTAAACGAATACGGGTTGAATTTGCAGCTTCCTATTCGATATTAAAGGTCGTCGCCCACTAGCCCGAAGCGCGGCGAAGCGAAGCGCGGCGACCACGCATCGCCAATATGACAGAACAGCAGCGACCACGCATCGCCAATATGACAGAACAGCAGCGACCACGCATCGCCCATATGACAGAACAGCGGCGATGAGCGTTTCGCTTTGGTCGCTGGCGCTTCGCTTCGGCGCAACGGGCGACGACCTTAACGATACAAGCGCTGATCGACTTACTCTCGTATTTCTAGATTCCCTTTAAGGAAGAACTTGTCGTGCCTGAACGTGGCGGTGCGGTCGTGTAACATCTTATGGACGGTAGATTCTATATTAACCATTTGGAAGACATCCTTGTACAATGTTTGGTAAACGATAGCTGCGAACCAATTCGTAAGACACTATATATATCTACGATCGCCGTCAACTCGAAGAAAGAAGAGGAAGAAAGATATACGTAAACATCGGGGAGCCCCTACATTGGCAATAAGCAGCTGTTGCGACGAAATCTCTCGTGTAAATAGTCTCGTACTGTTTTTGCGGGGTGTGACATAAATACACTGCATCCTTGAAGCCGTTGTCGGTAACAGAGCGGTGCGCTTGCTTCTGGCCGTTAAATATAATAAATTCTCTCTTATAAAGCAACGACATGGCCTGAATTTCGTTCGCGCCGCCCCATTCGGTAAAACATGCCATTTGCTCGAGATAATCGTCAAATGGAATCGTAGTATTCTGAGGAATGATAATTTAATTTCAACAAAAAACGTGACGGCGAGAAACTATCCGAGGATCCTGCGCCGGCGCTAATAGAAGAATATGGCGCAAAATCCGTGAAATCTACCTCTACGAACAAATGCTTCATCTTTCTCATAAATTCCACGCACTCCTGCCTGACTCTTATATGGTAGTGTTGCGTCATGTAAACTTGCTCGCTGACGGCCCTAAACAAGCAAGTCGGATCTCTGGGTGCATGTTTCCTAAAATATCCTTCTGTCTGCAACCATTCGTCGACGGGTTCCTGTGCACGCTTCGACGGCTTTCTAGGAGATATTTCCATCTTTCTCGGGCTGAAATGAACAACGAGAACATGCCTTGGTGTTATCCCAGCTAACGGTCCGATTATAAGTTTGAAAAAATATTTCCGTAATCGTAGTTATCGCCGGTTCAATAAATCATCGCATACCGAAATTCTATATTTCCTGCAGAATCTAACATTTTGTCGGAGAATGTAGGGCCTGCCGTAATTATGTGATTTTCGTGAGTCCGCCAACTCATTCACGTTTACCAAGGATTCGAGGTGCACGCAGGAACAACTTTCTTACGTTCGAAACACATGAAGGTCATTGTTGTCTGTAGTTAATGTGCGAGCAGTCAACTTGAAAGTAAAGAAAATAATAGAAATCACATTAATACCTGTTTAGCGAGAAGTTCGTTCGAGCCAGTTCGAGCAGAGATTGTCAGTGATAAAGGAAAGGTTTGACACCGTAGGAATTAACAACTACTTTACACTCGTGGTAGGTAGCATGGCTACCAAAGGACTAGCAACAGGTCCTTCTTCGCGAAGTTGTTAGTAGAATCGATTTACACAAGGCCATTGGATGAAAACAACTCATCGACCAATCGTAATTCATCGTTCTGTTGCTTGTCGGTCGGTTTACGTCCGAGAAGGACCTTACCGCTACAGACTGACAATATTCTGGCTATTGATGTTTCCTTTGTTTGTTTTCGCGCGCTAATTCAAACGGCACTCGCGTCCTTGTAGAGCCGAGAAGGGAAGAGATCTTCCATTAAAGAGAGATAAATTAGATTAATTAAACTGCCCGTCTGAAAGACATTATACGAATCGTTGTATTGTTATTACATGGAAATGGAGGGCACAATGGGCGAAACGGAAGTTTCGCGTGCGTGAACGTGAAGTGGAACGGGGTTTCGGGGCATCACAAGACCTTCTTACAAATTACTTTTTTATTCGTCGTAATTTTTATCGGAATGACAATGCGATGTGTACGAAATATTAAAAAAGTACAATAGCCCGTTATATAAAATATGATTTTTACAGAAATATAAGATCAACCGCTGTACCATTGCGATCTATCTGTAACGCATGCAATGCTACCAATTTTGTTTGCTATCGAAAATAACGTTTGCCTGCGTGCAGAGCTTTCTTAGTATAAAAATTACATCCATTGGCGAGTTAGTGTTCGGCAGCGACAGATGCTGGACGCACGCCCAAAGTTATTCAACGTGGTTAACGTTAGGAATCGAGCGTGCCCGCTCGTCTAGTTCTTTATTTTATTGCGTCTTAATTAAGTTTGGGCCCGAATCCCCATCGTCGTCCCGTTGTTAATAGTATCGTGTAAAAGTCGACTTATGCGTCTCGCCGAAAGGAACGCTCATGGCGATAGGATAAGTATAATCATAAGATTACATTAACACAGTGTTTCGCATTCTCTCCTTGTTTTTCATGTCGGCAATGTATGAATAATTGTTATAAAATGTCATGATATAGAAAATGGAAGAAATGACGAGTCGCTGCTCCCTTTCTTTTTCGCTCTTTTTTTCCCCGTTCTCGAAAGCTTCGTTTAAGCAGCTACTTTCTCGGCATCGATCGCTGAAATATAAAAACAATTATTTCACCTTAGGATCCCCCCGCCCCGTTTCTCGGTGGCCGGGCGACGATAGCTCCGAGCTCTGCTCACCTTCTTTGGTTGGCAAGGGATTCTTCTCGAGCGTTTCCGCGTGTTTCAGTTTCGCAGGATCGAAATTTTCAATGCCAGAGATTAGCTGTTGCTTACCCTTTTCCTGCTGGATCGCTGCGCGAAACAATTCAAATTCTTATCAACCATTCTCGTGTTCGCGTTTGGCACGTAGTAGCCTTTGTATTTGTGGGGAGAAAAGTGCATAGGGGGCACGAAATACGATACTGTACCATCCTTGTCAGGTAGCGGATTCTTTTCTTGGGTCTCGGTATGCTTCAGACTACTTGGGTCGAATTTCTCGATGCCGGCGATTAACGTTTGTTGATTCTTTTCTGCTGCTACGTCTACAATTGAATAAATCGGGGTCAAAGAACGACGAGGCGAGCGCGAAGAAAGCCATGAGAATAGACCATAGAATCCCATGTGCCCGCGACCATAAACTGCTTCAAGCGCAGTCGCGTCACGTTTGTGTTCGGATTACAAACGCGAGAGGAAACAAGCGATACGCATATTACTCAAGCGATAAACGTACACACACGTGTCTTTTATGCGCTCCCTCATAATAAAAGAAAGTCGAAGCTGTAACGTGTTGTTATTGCAATATTTCTGAAACGTTTATCATCGAAGCGGACTCGTAACATCGTGTTATTATCGGCAATAATACGGTGTGCGTGAACCATCGCGCATGCAAAATAGTCCCTGCTATGTTACTGGAAAAGCGAAAGAAGATTGCCTGTGTAGGTCTGTGACTGTGCCACCTCGGAAACACCAGAAGCAACAGAGTGCCCTGCGATTACCGGCAAAGGAGGATAGCCCGGCAATGCCTTCCCAGCGATCGATAAATTACTGCGATACCTTTGGCGTTGGGTAAAATAATCTTCTCTTTTGTGTCGGCATGTTTCAACTGATCTGGCTTAAATGATTCCACATCGTGGATTAGTTCAGAGTGCCGTCTCTCTTGTCGTACGTCTACATTATCAATAAACGAGTTATTTCTTTGCGCGAAAATGCTGCTAGTGTTATACCTACGTATCGTTCGGACCGCGAGGGGCGCTACGCGCGGCGACAACGGCTATTAGTAACAAGTAAAGCTATCTAACGGGTAACGTAATCTGCGGTGTACCTTCGGCGGAAGGTAAAACGTTCTTTTCAGCGGTCGCCGCTTTCTTCATGCAGCCATGGTTAAATCCCTCCAGCTCGCTTTTCAAGTCTAAGGCTACTTTTGGCAGGTCTTTCAACGACGGACTCGACATGGTGCTGTGTTGTACTGCTTAATCTACAACAGAAAACCAATCCTTATCGTTAGCGCAATTATCCCCATCGAATAGTTCCAATTTACTTCGCTGCTCGCAGTTCCATCGCGATCCTGAATAACGACGAACCGTTATAACCTCGGCAAAATAATTCGTTAACAATCAAGCGAATCGTAACTGAACTTGCTATGCCTTAAGCGCTACGAGATATTGTAATAAACTAGGGACGCATTCTGATATCGATTCAATGGTAACGCATGCTTTCTTTATCCTTATACTTTGCAACCCGCGATTCTTCCGTTTTGGCCACCGGGATCCCAGAGAACAAGATCCTGACGCGAGGCAATTTCCAATTACAGAAGTGACATCAACAACTTGAACCGAGCGATCTGAAATTCACCGTAGAGTTTTTTCGCACGAACGCGATACGTTTCTATTTATCTCGCGTGGAAGGAAACAAAGGTGCTATGGTGTCTATAATACGATAAGAATTCCATTCTTTTTCGTAAGTTCCGTCGAATATATTTCGCCGCTTCTTCGTTTTAAGCAGCTAAGTATATCGGAAATAGCAACAGACGGGAATCTGTCGGTGTCAGCGAACGCGTCGGTGCATTATTATCGTGTTACAGAGGCTGAAACAAGGTTGCGTGTCAACGTAAAGCGCTTATGTGCACACCTATCGGACACGTACACCGATAGAGCAGCCCTCGCCACGCTTTTCAAACATATTGGCAGAAACGTCGGGACATTATCGCCCAGCACAGTGCAAACTGTTCGAGACGTGTCCGTTTCGGGTTTCCGCATTAAAATAATATATAAAATTCTGCCCAACGGGGAGCTGGAGCTGTTCTATTTTTTTCTTTACTACTGCATCGGCACAAACGAGCGAGAAATTACAGCGAAGAATCCTTCTTTAATCTTGATGCGAAATGCAAGCGGCAGACACGTAAGTGCCATAAATTCCAGACGAATAACGGTACCGTTTCTGGCAAATGCAAAGGCAGGCGAGCATTGCTCGTGTGTTTCCGGTCTTCTCGGTTTTTTGCAAGCAAAAATAACGGATTTGCCATAATTACGCCTACATATGCTCAGACACGGTGAGCCTCCTTAATATATGTACTTTTTGTGGCCAATCCAATTAATGAACGTAGTCTAGCGAAGGGAAAATTCATCTTAACGATCTACGAACTACAGAGACAGAATACTGTCGTTAAATTACAGTGAAAATTCTTTTTCTGGTTTATCTCTAAATTTCACTGACAGACTGCCAACTAACGCGTTACGAAGCGGAAGTAGCAAGAACCCGTCGCTTCCGGCCCGCGCCTCCTTGCATTTCGTTTCTTGTCACATATCCTTCTCGTATAATTTCCAAGTGAAACGTCGGCATTTTTATGAAGCAGGATTCTGTTCATGGTTAAGCTCCGCGGGTTCTACTTCCCCCAAACAGGAATTTTAGAAGAATCCCTTCGACATAGCGCGTTAAAAATGATAACAAAACACGGTCGAATAAAACTAGAGCACTAAAGAGGTGAGTATACGCATCCGCCATCTTGGGTTCTCTGGCGAGAGAATATTATTGAGAACCCGCCTTTTTGAGTATTGTCAGATTCACTTTATAAACAAAATATGCGTTGTTGATATTAATACATGGTAGCACGACCCATTATTAGAGTATTATATTATATTTAAGTTTATATTTGGTTTATAAAGCGAATTTGACAATACTCAAAAAGGCGGGTTTTCAATAATATTCTCTCTCCAGAGGACCCAAGATGGCGGATGCGCATACTCACCTCTTTAGTGCTCTAATAAAACTCTAAGGAAAATAATAGAAACTATTAATAAATCCCCGACAGGAATTCCAGGCTCTCGTCATATGTCCAGGCGCATACATATGGGTAGAAGAATCCAGCATGCATTCGCAGCGCTTTTACGCTGCACGGTTGTTACGCCAGTGACGCGCAATCGACCACTTTTTTCGCATTTACGAAATCTCGACGAACTCGCGAGGCAAAGTTTAATACGCTCTCGCGGGGAGAATTGATTGCACCCGATGTGTGCGGGAGAAAACGTCGATTGAACTGCAGCCGCGTATAAGTCCACGAGTCGAGCATCGAAGGGACACGTAATTAAAAAAAGTTTGTGCACCACTGAGCCTAGAGTGACTCATGCTTGTCGAGCTCTCCCTTCCATTTCTTCCTCTGTTTTCCTTACTCCGTTTTTTCCTCCACTTACATCGTTTATATTCGTTACTCCCGACGTCTAGATGACTATTTTTAAAGAGGAAGGGAAGCGGACGAAAGAAGTCCCCGGCATTCCGCGGGAACTGAATCACTGGTTGAAAATCGTATAACGCGTTATCAGGCTGACTGTGTCACACCTTCCACGAACTCGTTTTATCGTTCTATAGAAACGGAAACCAATACCGCCGCGATACTAATTGCCACTGTGTACTGAATTATTCGAGACGCAGCAGAGTGTTCACGAAACCGATACTGGTGTCGGAATCCTGTACGTCTGCCTGTAGTTTGTGACGTGGTGCGTTAAGAAGAGATTGCAGAATGTATAAATGACGCGTAGATTAAAAATGGAAACTGGCTAGCATCGAAGAAATTGCGGGCTCGAAGCCGAGAGGCGGGCGTGCAGCGGCCGGCTCCAGGAGAGCGTTCCGAGGGATACGTGTTCCAACGGTGGGTCAGCATCGACAAGGCTGTGTATAGGTCCTTATATGGTAGCCGGTCGTATGGCTGTATATAGAGAGAGCTCGAAAGAGGCCGAATACGCAACCGTGGAGCACACTCGCGCGTCCTTTACGTATCCACCTCGCTGAATATTTCTTCTCTCCCTATCCCGGGCACGTGTGTAGGAGGTCCCCTGCATCGAGTGCTCGCTCGCACGTATATATGCAAGCGCAGCACACGCTCGCAAAGTGCGCGTAACGGTAACAAAACGAAGACGGGTTGCCTCGATTAGTTTGTGTACGGTTAGCACGGTCGGGCGAAACGCGTGGTACACGCGAGCCGAACGCAACGGATACGCGTTTCGATTGGTCTCTTTTAAGGCTACCGTGCGTGGTCTCGGCCTCCATCATCGCCATGCGCCGTATTTAAATTCGAGCGTTATGTACAGCAGCTAACCTTGATCGCGTCGGCTAAGGAGGATGGTCCGCGTCGGCAATAAAGCCGACTGCAAATTCGACGGATTCCTCGCCACGGCGCAGCCTCCGCTCGTACAGTCCCAGGCGCGGAATGTCGCGCGGCGCGCTACAGCGTTAAGTCGGTCGATTTCACAGGAACCAGGAAACCGAGCCGCGGCTTCGCCGGAACGTTATATCTCGCCCGATTATCGCGATGACGGCGGAGAAATGAAAATGCCCGGCACGGCGCCTGGAGAAATCACGATAAATCCTACGTGATCTCGCGAGGAGAAAAGAGGCCTGCCGAGTTAATAAGGAAACTAGGTTGCGAGCACCGACGCGCTAGCCGGTTTGCGGGACGCGTCGGTGTATGCCACGCTTCGCACAGTCATACTCATCGCGGCGGATTGAACGTCGCGAGCGATTCGCGCCTAACTGCCTACCCTGCGGTTCACGGCGGTCGTCCGCAGAGCAGCCTGAGAAACATAGGAACCATATGGCGAGTCCATCGACGCGAAACAATACGAAATACTACTAGACATGGAATTTTTAACGCACGGCTCCCAGCCCCTGAAATTTCGGCTACGCTCTGCACGGCCGCTGCCGTCTGTTTAGCAAATGGATAAGAATAAGGAATTTTTTTTGTCAATCCCTTCGGTGCAACTACAATGCCTATTGTGCGAGCAATATATGCGATCACCTGAAAACATAACAAGCCCATCATTCATTACTTCCACGTATTTCCGCCAAGCGGCTGGAGCCGATCGACTGTAAGTACATCCGGTCGTTCGATAACATCGGTCGGTAATCGTCCAGGGGTGTTCGCGGCATACATTGTCGCGGGCTATTGGCTAAGGAGAGATGATCTTGCGGCTGGCGGCTAACGAGTTCGCGCGGGCTGCCAATTAACTCGGAGCAATCGCGTTTAATGGAGAGAGCCTCGGCGGCGTATGCAGGCGGCTCGGTTCGGCGTGGAATGGCCGTTTTGTATTGACCGGTGGGCTGCACTTGGCCACCTACGTGCGCACGGTAATGCCCACGTAAAACTGTGCCGGCGCGCGAGCTTGGGAAATGCGTGCTGCCAGTGCTGCGACGATTCGGTGTCGCACTCGTGCCCGCGGCGAATGCGATATAGGTGCCCTCCCCCTCCTTGTCACTCGCTTGTGAGCGACCGTGACGGCTAACGAACCCTGGACGCGCGCGTATCGTATCGAGCGGTGGCGCGTACGCTCAGGGGCGTATTACGTGTTACTAAGCGGCCCGCGTCCGGGCCATGGACCGGAGGCTACGCTCTTTTCCCACTTCCATCCTGCCGCAGTCGCAATTCCACCTAGTTCGCAGATATATCGAACGTAATTCTACAGAGCCCTCCAAAATACGCGACGCGATCTAATCACGATTAAAAAAAAAAAAAAAAAAAAAAACCCCGAGAACGTAGAATGAAGTATTACCTAACGTTACAATCGAACAACGAGTATCAGCGAATACGATTTAGAAGATTACAGCAAGGGGTTGACGGTACAGATTTCGTGAGAGAGTAAGCCAATGTACACGCCGTGAATGAAGGAAGCCCTAAAACGAACCCTGTGACCCAATCTCTTAGATCGCAGATTGCTTTCGTCATTACGGGGCTACGCGACGAGCCGACATTCTGACCGCTGCACTTGACGGGCGAGCAGGGTTGCGGTATAGTCGCCCGCAAAAGTTCAGCCGAGATAAAGGGCTGGAGAAAGTGTCCCAATATCGAATTTTAATTCGGAGCTATGTCGAGAAAACACATGGCTTATTAATTTTTAAAACCATTGTTAATAACGTCTTAACGGATTGGTAGAGCCGTCGAGCACTTAGTAAGCCGTGTCCTAGTTGCGGGTCGACCTTGAAGATGTTCCATGTATCAAGATATTCCTTTCGCGGAAGCTGAATGAAATACGCGCGCGCGTCGCGCATGTGTCTCGTCCACAAGGGGTTGCACCAGGGGAGAGGTCGACTGGTAGCAGACGGTTTCATCGATTGGCAATGCGGGGGTCGAAGAGTGGGGTTCCTGAACTCCACCGCTATCTATATATACCGCATAACGTATCGACGACCTCGGCTTTCATGGTCACGGGTAAAACGGCGATTTTTAATGCCCTGCGTAGGATCGATATCGATCCGCGTTCTTTTCTCCCCGATGAACATCGTCGCCGAGGCGATCGAAGGATAAAGATTAATGTCTGCCAATCAACTAACCCACGTCACAGTGTTTGCAGAATCGATAGAATCCTCAGCTCCCTGTCAACATATATCCTCCTATATATATTCCCATCGCTAATTTCAACGTAAACAGACAGTCCGATATAATTCTCTGCGTGTAGTTTTCTCGATGTATCGCGAATCGATAAACAGAATTCTCGGCGTACTTATTCGAAAAGGCTTCTCGCTTGCCTTGGAGCGAGCCAACTCGTCCCGGGACATGATAAGATGCAAATACTTTTGGATCTTCCCTTATAGAGGATAGAGCGCATAAAAATGCCCGAGTTTAATTACAGAAATACGCCACTCGCGTTCTAACCTAGTTTACAGTAAGTTCCCTCGAACTTACCGAGCGGACGCCGAAGGGTAATTCTAACTGCACAGGTTTCTGCGAAAATTAGCCACGAGGAGGGTCAAGGATCGTGCCGAACGCTCAAAGCGAACGGGGAGCCCGACAGAAGGTTAACGTTTCCAGTAATCTGCGTCGCGTCGAAAGGCAGGGAACTCGCGCGACCATAAGGGAGATGAGTGTGCTCGCCACTCGGCAACGAGAAACGCATTCGCGTGCCCGATGCGCAACGGAGTGCATCTGTCAAAACCACGCCCTTGTCCCATCCTATCGTACCCTAATGTCGTACACATGGAAGCCCGGCCGGTAAGTACGTGGCTTCCGAAACTTCACTGAGTCAGGCTTGTTTGTCCGGTCGCCCCTACTCCGATTTCCGTTTCGGGATTTAACTGCGATATTTAATACGCCGAAAGAACCATAGGCAGGACGTAGCGAAATGTACAAATCGAGGCAGCACAGCTGAAACTATCTGCGCTTCATCGATGCCCTGGACATAATGAAATCATCGTTCCGTGCTATAGGTAATTAACAATTAGGTGGCTCTTAGGGTAAAATGGATACAACAAAGGTATCGATACTCTTAAAGATCTTTCTTCGCCGACTCGGATATCTACTCTGCCGGTTGCAACTCGGTTTTCGCTCCACCATATACGTTAAATCTACCACCACACAAAGAGTGGCACCTAGGACACTGATTATTGCTAACGCGATTATTCCCAATGCGAATTAAATATCACGAACGGCTACAGGAAATGTAATAACGAGGGGATCCGTTGATACCGAGGCGAGATTCGTGATTCATAGAACGCGTACATACAAACATTTGACCACACCCCTCCATTTTCGATCGTCGAATAACGAAGCCGATCAATATCGAGAGGACAACGCGTGGTTAAGCCTGCGACCAGCCTGCACACCGAAAACGGAGAGGACAATGGGCTGGGTATCGATAACGATCGTCTACGTATAAACTTTTTGCAACGTTAAGGACACATACACACACACACACCCACACGTATATTTACACACACACACACGCCATGCTACTGCCTTTCTTCGAGCGGACGAAGAGAGCCGGTCTCGTGCACTGGCGGTAAAACGTTCACTCGAAGAGAAATGCAATTGGCATGGAATTTAAACGTCCAGATAGAATGTATATCGCGGCAAAGATCACTGACCTGTCAGTTGTCACTGCGAAGCGGTAGGCAAGCGCAAACGTACACCGTCCAGCCGAGCGTTCAAGGGCAGCAGGGAGACAGTACACTGACTGACCGGCTAGTGATGCCGCGGCACGTAACACCAGGTAACACCGGCGAGCCACTCTTCCACTCTTCCCTCTGTCGATCCTACGCTCGGCACGGCTCGCCAGCCCCACCACCGTCCTCCGACCCCGAGGGTTGGCCAATCGCGAGCCACCGCGAGCCTCGCCTCCCACCATCCAATTCCTCCTACCATCCTTCGAACGCTTCCTCCAATCGTCTCCTTGACCGTCATCGGAGGGTGGCTGACTCACCCTCCGCGGCCAGCATGATTTCTCATTCGAGGCACGAAAAAGAAGCCTCGCGTTCTCTTCGCCAACGAATACGCATTTTCGTGCTTTATTATTTAGGTATCGGACCACATTTCTCGGATTATACGTATCGCGTAGATACATGCGCGTAGACAGTCTTGAGTGGATTTTGGCGGAGTCTACATTTAGGAATTATAGTTTTCGGGCAGGAAATGCCACTGCTATTTCGGGCGCAACGGGGAGAGGGTGGGCTTGAAGGACTTGGAGGGGTTGGCGAGCTTCAATGACTCATCGCGGAGTTATCCCAGCTGCGCGTCATATGGCCGCTCATGTTGGGTGTTTCCAAGGTCTAGGAATTGTACGATTCAAGGGGATAAATCGGTTCGCTTGCAAAATGCATTGCAATCTTTAATATAGGCCGATGTACTAATTATAGAAGCGTATAGAGTGGGACGTTCTCCTTCTAATAGATATGATTTGCCCGAAGTTATTCGAGGCGTTCGGTAACTTTGAAATCCGTGACTGGTAGAAAATAGAAATCCTTGTGAAATAAAATTACGAATACAGTCCTGCAGCTTGCTTACTGAATTATGCGAAATTGTTTTAATCATAGAGCTAAGTCATGGAATTCGCAACAGTTGGTTATGCTAAATTGTAGAGAGATATTTGGAAAGAACGATTTTTAGAAACGTTGCATAAATCGTGGAATGTAAAACGCATTATTCTGGCAATTCTCAATGAATGTTTGAGCTGAGGAAATAGAACAAAGTGTAGAAATAAAGAGGAGCAAATTAAGCAATTAGAACAACCCGACTCCATCGACTGTGCGGGTGGAAATCAGTAGAAACGACACCAAGAGCGTCTGCGTCAAATTAGGCTACACGCCTCCCCTCCTAAGCATACCATCAATGCACACGCGCAGTGGAACAAGTCGCCTATGCACGTCGTATTCTGCTGGAACATGGTGAAGTGATTCGCAATATCATATTTAATACGTTATGTTCCTAAATTTATAAAAAAAATCTTTATTCTCCTTATACTAGGCATATTATAGTTAAGAGTTTATTTCTGTACAAAGTATCGGATATTTGAATGTCGCGATTCACCTTAATCGTTATTACTGAAAAGATTGCTGTTCCTCTTCTGGACTCAGCGAGCAGTCGACGCTTTGCTGAGCGACGAAAACGCTCTGAGTTTTTGCTGACATGTTTCCCTGCGAGAAGACGATTATAGTTATTAATCCTGTATTACTAGATTACTACATCGCTACGTTATACACACCTGAGTTACCGTGGTAGTACCGTGGCTACTACTGGACATACAAACGACCACTAATTTCGGCGCGCCACTTTGTATGTGACTTTTCTGCTGAGCGACATTGCTCTGGGATATCTTAACTTGCTGCTGCTGCGACTGTTGTTGCGGCTGTTGTTGGGTTTGTTGCTGCTGCTGCTGCTGTATCGCGCTATTGTTGATATTAGTAGCGGTTGGTGTCTGCGATCGCGATTGCAGAATGACGAATTTCTGCCCGCCACCGGGAGTAGGTCCGCCGGCGGCTCTACTCGTACCCAGCATTATTGTACGCCCGGCTTGCTGTCCAGGACTGGAACTTGTCACTTGAACGAGAAATAAGGAAAGAGATAAGTGACAATCCAAAGAGATAAGTGATAGAAACAAATGTATGTTACAGGAATAAAATTACCAGCTTGCACGATAGTCTTTCCAGTACACGTGGGGCCTTGCTGACTCGTTGTCAGAGCCGTTGTTGTTGACGCAGTTGTAGCTAACGTTGCCGGTTGTGTGCGAGCTTTCGCGACTGCCGCGCATAGCGCGGGACCTATGTACCCGTAATCTAGTTTGTAGTCTTCTACGTAATCCGGCGGCGATCGTAGTGTCTTTAAAACGGGAGCCACCGCTTTCTGTAAAGTATTTTACAGTTTTCTAACGAATTCTATAGTGAGACGCAATAAAACTCGAACTCGTAAGATGCATTGTTTACCACAAGTAGAGTCTTTATATGACCCGCTCCATTTTTATCCACGCTCGACAAACCTGGTCCTTCGATGCACGATTCGATGCGCTCGGAAATGGATTTGATTTTCGGGATAACTAGCGCTTTGATTACTTCGGTGCCTAACTCGCATAATCCCTCGATTGCGCCATAAAGAGACGCTAATGGAGTCTGAAAAATATCTTACATATTACCGTGCCGCGCGTTTATTATATCTTGTACTTGTCACTACTATACCTGACTATTTTTGGCCAAAGCTTGACTGAACATTCTGGTCACCCTGGTCTGCACATTGTTCGTGGAGGTGTTGAAATTCTTACAAATTTGAGCCATCAGCCGCGAAGCGAAATCGCGGAGAGCCCAGTGATTGTCTACCTCCGGTCTCATACACAACTGCCGTGAAACTATGCACGTCGCGATAGACGGTATCAATTCGTGCAGCTACAAGGTAAAGTATAATATTAATGCAGAGAACTGGAATGTTCATTGGACGCTACGTACGAGAAATACATACGTATTTTTCTAAGTAAAGACTGGGATTGTCCAAAAGAGCTTTAACCATACGCATAAGATAAATGAGGAGCGCGAGATTATTTTGGACCACGTTCACGCGCACACCCTCCGCGATGAACGTGCACATACGCGCCAGCATTTCGTGTAGACCGGGATCAGCGGAGAGCGATTGAAGCGCCTCTGCCCTACGCGCTTCGTCCGATCCGACGCAAGCTTCGGTGATCTCCTTGTAATATAACTGCTGTTCAACGCTCAATTCGTGCGTCGCTAGTTGTTTAACATGAACCGTTTCCACGTTACGTAATTTCTGACTCTTCCCACCGCCGCCCGGCTTCCCGACACCGGTGTTCTGACTCTTGCTGGAGAGTTTGCTCGTTGGATCGACACTTTCCAGCTTCTGAACATCTGTCGTGTAATTGGGAGTAAGATTAGCATCGCGGAATAAAAGCGCCCGTGCTACGATCGATATCGGTACCTTTAGAAACCGGAGGTGGGTTCTCCGGGATCGTAGGTTGAACGCCGTCTATACAAAGCCAATGGGCGCGCAATGTAATTTCTAGAGGCAGCTTGGGCCACGTTTGTCCACCAGACATAGATATAACTTCGTTGAGATCGATCTCCTTTTCTTCTACAAAGTGTAATTCCCTACCGCCCCCGGAAGCAAAACGGAACGGTACGTGGTCTTTGGCAAAGAATCCGTACGTCGGTTCAATATTCTTTATTTTCAACGCGTGATCTATGTCGTGGGTTGTCATACGTTGACGTTTACCGTGTCTCATGAACTTGGCAGCATCCTGTGAATCAAATATTGGAATTAAAAGAAGACACAAAAAGACCCTCCACGCGGATGAAATGTAATTACGATATAGTCTCGATGTAAGAATAGGCGAACCTGTATGATTTCTTTGAGCCTGTAGCTAACATCCTCGGCAAGATCTTTAGCAGCTTCGTCGGGAAAATTTCCAACGCCTATACTTTCCGCAATCACTTTTATCGATTCCTGGGATAACGTAGTCCCATATACGGACTCGCTTTCATTCATCCTTAGAGTATTTTGGTCATCGCATTCCATATGATAAACGTCGAATGTTTGTCCTCTGTAAACGTACTTCTAGGTTTATTAGAACAGTATGCCTCGCGATTTGCGACGACAAATCTTGAACAATTGCGCCCACGCTATACTTATGTTGCAGCCCTCATCGCTGTTAGTATTACAAGCCTAAACACTGACCTCAGTAAGGAAACTTTGCGTACAATTATGTATTCCCGTGCACAGCTACGATTTCCAGTAGCTGCGCGAGACACGCATCAAATTTCTTTATATTAGAAATCTAACGATGTGAACTACTTAGTAGAAAAGTGTAATGTTACTTGCAAACTTTAATTAGCCTGTTTCAGATGCTAACCTCAACTCAAACTGCTGCAGCGGCAGTCGTTCGGTAACTGTCGGTAACAGTGCGTGATTGGATATCATTTCGTTTATCCGATCGCAGTGCGCTCTGTTGGCATACTTACTCAGCGTGGGGCACAACCAAAGAGGAGGTATAATAAGAGGCGTCACTCGACAAGGACAGAGATAACCTAGGGAAATCACTACACAACCAATTTAAATGCCCATTCGGCAATGATCGCTAAGCTTCGGCAATGATCGGTCAACTTCGGCAATAATCAGCCAATTGCGGTAAGTACATTTAGTCGATTTGAATATCCCGCTCGAAATAGACAACCAATTTAAATGCCAAGGTCAAGCAAGGACTTCAAAGGTTCCGCCCGGAGTGACGCCTCTTATTATACCTACTCTTTGGCACAACTTCGCCCACAGCTAAAAAGATTACCGGGCAGTGATGGGCAGTGGTGGGCAGTGGTGGGTAAAGACACGAAATTTCTATTTTATACACGACACGTGTCTTAAATGTCGTAAATGTCGTAAATGTGTTGTAAATGACGTATATCTGAAATGAAAACAACTAATCTATAATACATTTTTCGTATAGTTTATAAAGAAGTGCCAATTTATTAATAATTATAATTCTGATTGAAAAAATTAAATTAAATTAAGTTACACTGACGAAAAATGGATATTGAAAGGTTAGTAAAAGAAACGCATTGGGAAACCAAGAATTTCGATACGCCATCTAGTGATAGAAAATGGAACTACTGAGAGTAGGTCGAAATCCGTCGAAGTCCATATGATTATCAGTGTTTAAATACCTAGATATGTTGTGAAAAACGAGTGTTTTTAAATTTGTTAGAACACTAAATTTTTACTTCTTCGATTAATAAATACTTATTTGGAATGTTTGGTGGGATCCGGAACTACTTTCAATAGTTTGCCAACTTACCACCAGAGGGCTGAAATTTAGGCCACGTCTCCACTAAGTTTCCCAATATAGAATAATAAATATAATTTGTTTACTTTCACCACACTGGAAGGGATGTTGCACCCAAAAAATAAATTTTATAATAATTTATCAATTTCATTTTTTCTGAAACGGATATTTTTATTTGCATAATTTTCAATTCAAATAAATTTTATTTATTATCGTACATTTATTTCTAATTACTTTACCTTTCACCATTCATTTTTTACTAGTTTTATCTAAACAATTACAAAACAATAATGAAGAGTGTTAAGACCAAGACCACGCTTTGGAATACTTTTTTGGGGTTATGAACGCGGTGATTATACATAGTTTTCGATATTATCGATGTATTCTACAGTATTCTATAGTATTCGCATGCAACCAACAAGCGAGTCAGAAAGAACTATATTTTTCCAACACTTTAATTGTTGAAACCTTAAAATAATGAATATTTCTATTTACGACATTTGCGACAAATGACACGTATAAAATGGGCTTAAAAACGACATATTATACTGTTACGTATTTTGGCGGTGATTTTAATAACAGAACGCAGGTTGGTGCCCGTGGAGCGCTGAACCGCTCTGCTCGTCGGAGTGCGTGGGAGTTTTAAATAAAATATAAGTACTATTTGCAAGTTTAACTCTGGAATTTATTCGGACTGTTCAAGTAGCTGGTTAGAGACAGAATGAATGAAGCGTTCAAGAATCAGCTCCGAGCTCGTCGACGAAGCCGATGACAAGATCCTCCTGGTCCCCCCATAGATCCTTGTTGTCCAATCAGAACGATGCCATCCCTCGAGCTTCGTCAGTGGGTTGTCCTCTAGTCTCTCCCTCTTTCGCGCTTCCCTCCACTCTTGGCTGGTGGTCGAGGCGCGCTTTCCGAGTACATACTCAGTTTACATAAACTACATACATTACATACATATCCGGAAGGTAGGTAAGCGCAACCCTCAGGGTCAAGAAGACGTCGCCCGAGCAAGGTTTATGACTTTATGACTCGGCCTCCCCCGACCGGAGTTTTTACCCTTACAGGATATCGGCAAGCGTTGAAAGGAAGGTCAGAATTTTAGGTGCTTTTATGAGGCGTGCAGCTGCCCGCTCGACAAAACTTGGCACGCAGATGTGCAAGGAAAAGTTAAGCTATTTACTACCCTCGCCTGGCCTAACTGTAATTTGAAAGCTATTTAATTATAAGGACACGTTCAAAAATAATAAGGAAGAACCCCCGAGAAATACAACACGCTCCACGTATTTACATTTTCTGGCAATAAACTCTTCCTTGTCCTCCGTTTCAAATCTCGCTCCTACATACTTATCGATTATACATAATTCCCCAGCTACGTTCAAGCGATAGCGTAACAATACATACATTTGCGACACGTCATAAATGCATTTACGACGCGGCGTAAAATACGCGACCCATCACTGGTGGTGGGTCCGTATTTTACCTGACGTAGAAAAGTGAATTCTACGTGTAGAATAATACCGAATTCGGTATCTCGCACTCACTCTGTGCTGGTGCCAGAGAATGACTTGGATTGGTTGATTCTCATAGAGCTATCTTCGCCTCGGTCAGAACAACCAATCAGGGTCGTTTTCTGGCACTAGCACGGAGTCAGTGCGAGATACCGAATTCGCTATAAGACGTAGTAAATAGCTTAACTTTATTACGTTCATGTATTTTACTGTATAAAATCACATTGTTTGAAAAAACCGTTGCAGACTGTGGAACGGCATAACCTGCATGGACATACATTGCGCCGTATTCATTAAATTCAGAATTGCAACAACATACTTATTGTTGGATGATAAATTTTTCAACCATCTAAAAACAGAACTGCATCTTCGGATTCCACACCGATTATTGATTTTTTCTAATCATAACATTTTGCGTTAAGCAAATTATTCGACAATGTCTTTCGAGTTGGAATTTTATAAGCTGGATTCAATTTATGAACAAAGTTCCTGAAGTGGTCAGATTCAATAATACTAAATGGAATGTTACATCTAAAGAAATAATCTGCTAAAGCTTTATCAATTTCTTCAGAATCCATGTTGATATATGTAAGAATTCGAGTATCTTTTGCACACCAAAGATATGAAATTTACTAAAAAATTTAAAATTATTTATAATTTCTATAATTACATTCCAATCTTTCTTTCTAAAGTAATTTAAAATAGTGTGCAGTAAAATTCAACGCAATAGGTAGAGGTTAATAGTTTGTATTTGAATTTTTGACATTGAATACATTTTCTACATTTTATACAATTATTTACATTTTTTACGCGTGTCACGTAGTAAATTCGATCTCCATAAAAAACTTTCAAAAAGTAAAAAAATTACGCCAAGTACATGAAACAAATAAATCACAAAAAATAAAAGATAATAATATAAATCACAAAAAAATAGAAGAAAATATATATCACAAAAAATAGAAGATAATAATATAAATCCCCCCAAAAATAGAAGAAAATATACAATATAAAAAAAAGATGTGAAATCAAAATGAGCTGCAAGTACATAAAGGTGCTTTCTAACTGCGCTTAAGATGACACAACTACATATACACAGCAAAAATGCTGTGTTCATACATTCCACTACTCATATCGCGGACATTTTAATTATCCCATCAAAAAGAATCCCAATTAAAAACATTGTCATAAATTAATTAATAGCTTTACAAAATTAATATACAAAATTGCGCCAATTATAACAATGGCTATTTATAAAAAGAAAAAATGTATTAAATAATATTAAGCAGATATATTTTTATAGAAATAAATATTTCAATACCAATAAATATTTTATTCAAAATACTTGGCGCTGAGAGGTGTGGCTTTATAAGGAGATTGTAACCCCTAGGGGAGTCAATAAAGACCAATATAGTAGTAGACATGTTGTGAAAAACGAGTGTTTTCAAATTTTTTGGAACACTAAAGTTTTACTTATTCGATTAATAAATACTTATTCGGAATGTTTGGTGGAATCCAGCCTACTGTCAATAGTTTACCAACTTACCACCGCAGCGCTGAAATCTAAGCCACGCCTCCACTTGGTTTCCCAATAGCGGTAGCGACAGTCGACATATACAGGGTGTCTTTCCTGTACTTGGCGTCGAGACGCTACCGCGTCTCTAGATGTAACGTAGTAAACCCATGGACCTGAAGTAGAGCACTAAAGAGGTGAGTATGCGCATCCGCCATGTTGGGTCCTTTGGAGAGAGAAGATTATTGAGTACCCGCCTTTTTAAGTATTGTCAGATTCACTTTATAAACAAAACATGCGTTGTTGATATTGATACATGGTAGCACGACAAATTATTACAGTATATTATTACATTTTAGTTTATATTTGGTTTATATAGCGAATTTGACAGTACTCAAAAAGGCGGGTACTCAATAATATTATTTCTCCAGAGGACCCAAGATGGCGGATGCGCATACTCACCTCTTTAGTGCTCTAGCGTGAACTGACGCTAGCGCCAACGCAGCCAAGTGGCCCCAACGCGAAGCCAACCACGGCCAAGCAGCGTCGCCGGCAGTCGCCGGGATTGCCGAGATTGCCGGGATTGCCGGGAAATATATACGGTGATGAACAGCAATGTAGCAAAGGTAGCAAAGGACAATATTGTCATCCGATAATTTGTTTTACGATTATTCGTGTAAAAGAAGAAGAAAACGCAAATTGCGGTGTGCGCATATGAAACGATTTAGCGAAGATCGGCGAATATCCTTCCTATCTCAGTGCTTTCTAGAACCATAAATTGGAACCTTAAGATGGACATTTCAAAGAGTTTAATGAACTGGCCAATCTTAAATATGCTAGAGCCAGAATTTCTTTCAAACATCCATATGGTTGTTGTACATGGTAAAATTTATTTATTAACTGCTGTTTTTTTCTTTATTTCTGAGCAAAGGTTAATTTATATTTGTATAGATGGGAAAAGAGTATTTCAAAATTTAAACAATAGATTCTAACTTTACTTCATAGGCAGTTCAGGTAACGAAGCTTTAATGGTGACGCATGATGGAATGGTGTATGCTCTAGGAAGTAACACAAATGGGTGTTCTGGAACTGGGGATACTCACAGTTCACTGACTCCAATAAAAATTAATGCATTATGCAAAAAGAATATTAAAACTTTTGCACATAGCAGCGGCTCGCATGTTTTGGCTCTCACACATAAGGGAAAGGTATTTGAAGATTACGCGCAACAGCATATATTAAACTAGTGTCATAACGTTTAATGGAGTTCTTAATATTACACCAATTAATAAATTGAATCATAAAAAAAGGTATATTCATGGGGAAACAATAGTCAATTTCAATTAAGAAATAGAGTTAACACAGAGTATTCTAATCTGACGCCGATGCTTGTGGAAGGGAATCTAAAAACGACAGGTGTTGTTGATATAGCTTGTGGAAAGTTTAACTCCCTGGCACTCACAGCCAACGGTGAGGTAAAGAGGTAAAAATTTGGAATTAAGAGCGGTGTAATTCTCCGTAATGATCTGAAATAACATGTTTAGGTATATCAATGGGGTAAAAATAACAATGCAGAAGCACAATACATGTATGAATACGATACATATACGGAGAATCATAAAGGAACACCCAGGAAGTTGCAGTTGACTGGGGAAAAAATTGTTTGCATTAGCTGTGGAGACTCATCCAGCATCGTTGTCACTGCTAATGGAGAGGTTTATGGTTGGGGTGACAATAGCCTTGGCCAATTAGGAGTTGGAAATTATAATAATCAAAAACATCCTTGTAAAGTCACGGCGCTTACTGGAATTGTGATAGGTAATATCTAATTTTTGTTAAAGGAAGTTCTACAAAAGTAGCGATAATATTTACTTGTATTCATAGACAAAGTTGTCTGTGGTTATGTGCATACCCTAGCACTAAGCAAGAATGGGGTACTGTATACTTGGGGAGCAAACACTTATGGGCAACTAGGTTATAAGTGTAGTAACGACACCAAAGTTTGCACACCAGTAAAGGTAACTTTTGTACTGCACGCATCCTGATAATTTGCCCGATAATTAACCGACGGAATTGTTTCCAGTTGAACATGCCCTCAATGGGGAGAGTATTGGATGTGGCAGCTACTCATTATAATCACATAAGCGTAGCTATGGGGGAAGACAATCGTGTATTTATCTGGGGCCACTGCCTAGGACAATGTATCAACATCCCAATGCATACCCCGCACAGATGCCTGTACGATGCTCTCGCATGTTATGCAACACCCAATGTCATGCATAAACCAATCAAACTTTGTGATACAAAAACGACATCTCTAACAGTTTGTCTGGATGAAGCATTTAACGATTTAGTAGGTAGTCTTTCTACGTAGCAATAAACATTAATTGAAGATTTCTTGTAGAAAACACTGTAAGTACCAAAATTAGAAAAAAAAATGTTATCTACTATAGTATAGAATATAGAAGTATAAAGTACAGTAGAGCGTCAATTAACCGAACCGTCGATTATCCGAACCGGTGCTGCATCATCGCTATCCCCACCACTTCTTCGAACCAGTGTAGCGGTACTGATTAATTGATTGACTTTTGCGTAACAGAAATTAATGCAGTAGTACTCTTGTATTTAATAAATAATTTTATGTGTAATTCCTATAGTTATAAACTGTATAAAATACATGCATGCTTCATTCTCCGAACTGTTCGATTATCCGAACAATTCGAATTTCCGAACCACCCCGGTCCCAAGCAGTTCGGATAATTGACGCTCTACTGTATAGAATATAGAAGTATAAAGTATAGAATATAGAAGTATAAACTATAAAATATAGAATATAGAAGTATTAAGTATAGAATATAGAAGTATAAAGTATAAAATATAGAATATAGAAGTATAAAGTATAGAATATAGAAGTACAAAGTATAGAATATAGAAGTACAAAGTATAGAATATAGAAGTATAAAGTATAGAATATAGAAGTATAAAGTATAGAATATAGAAGTATAAAGTATAGAATATAGAAGTATAAAGTATAGAATATATGAGGCAGTGAGAGCAACAACGGACTAACCCATATTTTTTTCGAAATTGAGTTAGTAGCAATAACGTATTCCAATACGCTCTACTAATCGTATAAAATAGGAAAAAAAAATTTTTTTTTAATGTGGGTTGGTCCGTTGTCGCTCTCACTGCCTCATATACTATAGTATAGAATTTGATTTTGGCACTTAGTGTTTCCTACAAGGACTCTTCAATTTTTTGTTATTCTATGGAATTACATATATTATATATTATAGGATACAAGTGATCTCACTATACAAGTGGAAGGCAAGCCTATTCATGTTCACAAGACTATTTTGAAGATTCGTTGTCAGTACTTCAGAACAATGTTCCAAGAACACTGGGCAGAGAATAATCAAAGGTAGGTCGGTTAATCGGATATATATATATATATATATATGAAGTTTGCTAATCAAGTATTCCTTGTAGCGTCATAGAACATAAACAATTTTCCTACGACGTATATAGAGCATTTTTGGAATATTTGTACACAGATCGGATCGTTCTAGCTGTAAAAGATGCAGAAGGTAAATATTTAAGTGCATTTGTTATGATGTTCTGTAAGTATACCATGGGCGTCGCTAGGATTTCATTCAGGGGGGATGGGGCTAGTGAAACAATTTTTGTTATTACAATTTATGTACGTAGGTAGGAACCAATATAACTGGGGTCGAGTGATGCGGAATTACTTCACAATTTAATTTGCTTTTATTTTGTAATATACTAATTTAATTTTGGACGAACAATGAATTTTTTTTTCTGTGTCAGGGGGGCAGGGGTTGACGCTTGCCCTTCACTACGCCCATGAAGTATACTGTTGTAACATATTATGCAAAATATAATTTGTGTTTTCGGAAAGAATTCTTAGATTTAACGAACGCCTACTGTGAGAGCAAACTGCGGAGACGCGGGATACGATTGATAAAGAAAGATGTTACTGTTAGCAACGTGATACATTTATATAACGCAGCTATTCACTTCAACGCTAAAGTACGTAACATGTTAAGTATTGTCCTTTAAAGTTTGAGTACTACTGTGGTGCCTGTGATATTATGCGTTTTTAGGAATTGGAGGTGTATTGCTTTCAGTACGCCTTACGCCACATGACCGTGGTGGTGCAGACGCCAGGTTTTTCCGAACTAGATCAACTCACGATGAGGTCTTTCATAATTAAAGCTGCTAAAGAGGGTGCCTTTAAGACATAATTTATGATAACTATTGTGTAAAAAACAACTCAAAACCAAACGAGTTCTACCTTCAAATATCGATAGATTCTAGAGGAGAAGCTACAAGAGTAGTAAGGATATTTTTTTACTGTAATTGTAATGTGTTCGGTTCCTTGCAGGGACATTTTTTATTAAAAAAAAACCTATTTGTTCCGCATTCTAACTTTTCCTAAGCAGCACGCCCCCTCGTTTCAGTGGCCACTTCCTCGCGTCGTGCGCTTTTGCTACTAGGAGCTCCATAGTATCAGGTTTGTATGACCTAAGTGAGTGGCATGCCACTCGTGTACGCTATCCTTGCACATAGTAGCCCTGTCTCTCTCTTGCACACAGAAGCCCTCTCTCGCACACAACTAGGGTAGATGTCCCAATTACCGTGCCCTATACCTATGTATTACCGTGCCTTTATATTAAAGAAGCCGTACAAAAAAACTTGCATACATAAATAAGGAAATAAATATTTTTAATTAAGTTAAACTATTAATGTATGTGTTACAAACGAGTAGGTTGTATTTTTAAACAATTAAAGCTTCTTTAAGTATAAAGGCACGGTAATAGGGACAGGGCACCGTAATTGGGACATCTACCCTAGCCCTCTCTCGCATACTCTACCTAGCACTATCCTTGTTGCGCTGTTGCACATACTTCCTTTCTCGCGTAGCTGAGAAAGCTACGGTAGCTCCATCGTGCAACCTCCACCTACATCATGTGTTCCTATTAACTGGGGCGAATTTCCGGATCTAAACGCATGTGAAGCGCCACAGTCAAAATGTACTTGTAAATAAGTACATCGTCGTCGATATGAACCATTTCTGTAACCTCCCTTGCGATAATTAATGAATGGTTCTTAAATAACTTCTGTGGCTATTATCCTTTCACAACAGAACTTCAAGATGACTACGCGCGATTTGATGAAATGGAGAATTATCAGATCGCTAGAGCCGAAGTTCATTTCGGACATCCATATGGTTATTGTACATGGTAAGTGACGTCACTTTGTTAATTCTTCTTATTTCCTAGCTCTCTGTTTACGTTGCCCCTACTAGTAAAAGAACTGTTCATTCTAATGCTAATTGCTCTGTATTACGAAACAGGCAATTTAGGCTGTGCAGCTCTAATTGTAACGAAGGATGGAATAGTGTATGCATTAGGAAGTAATGAATCTGGCTGCTCCGGAACTGGTGATACTTATAGCACTCTTTGTCCAACAGAAGTTAAAGCATTATCTGGAAAAGATATTAAAACCTTTGCGTGTGCAACAGATGAAGTTTCGGCCCTTACGAAGACAGGAGAGGTACAATGTATATGTAATTAGTGCAGAAGTTCTCAAAGTACTTCTCGACACTACCGTAATTAATGAGGTGAATTGTACGAAAGGTATATTCGTGGGGAAAACGCAATAGTACGTTAAACGGATATACACCGACTTGTCAAGATTTCACACCGACTCTTGTAGAAGGGAGTCTAAGAAACAAATTTGTCGTTGATGTAGCCTGTGGAAAATATCACTCTGTAGCGCTCACAAACGATGGGAAGGTAAAAAGGAAACTTCGAATTCAGAGCGGTGTAATTCTCGGTAACAATCGGAGACTACATGTTTAGGTATACGCATGGGGTCAGAATACGCATAGGCAAGTAAATGGTAACGATTCCACGCCTACAAGTGTACCTGTGGAGGTTGCTACATCGGTGGGCAATAAATTTGTTAATGTCCGTTGCTGTTCTGCATCGACTATGGCAGTCACTGACAAGGGAGAGGTTTACAGTTGGGGTAGCAACACCAAGGGTGAATTGGGACGCGAAAAGCGTACCGATGCGATAGGTGTACGTAAAGTCGAGATATCTACAAAAGTTGTAATAGGTATCACTGAATTTCTGTGTTTCGACTAGGGCTGGGACTATTTGCCGAATTTTCCGGTATTCGAATATTCGAATATTTCAGTTGCTCAATTATTTGGCGAATATAATTCGAATATCCAAGTATTCGAATACTATTTGAATATCTAAGTATTCGAATACTATTCGAATATTTAAGTACAGTGGTCCCCGGATTATTGACAAGCTTTTTTCCCCGGATCATCGGGAAAGACCTACCCACCTCACAGTTTTGCTTCCTCGGTGCGAGCGAGGGCCTTCGGTCCCAAGTAGACCGCCCGTTGACTGCCGAGAGCAATAAAATCGCTGGGCTAGGTAAAATACGCAGTAGAGAAGAATAAAATGTTCATGTTTTTGATAAAAGTTGATGAAAGTATTACCAATGGATTTTTTAGGATTTCCCAATGAAAATGAGTTCAAATATGGAGAAATTCGGTCCATTTTTAGTGAATGTCACTACATTACACACTATGTAATAATGCAGGAGAGAATTTAAATGGAGAATATCAACGACTTCACCAAATTGTAAAGTGTTTCCTGAAGATTGCTTAAATGCAGCCTTCAGGAGAAATTGCCTGGATGTTTAGTACCTATTGGATTTGGCAGTAACCAGTTCCTTTGAGTTGAAATTGTTTTGTTTTTTATTGAAATAGTATCGTGTATATTCTGTTATTTGAACTAAGGTGATCATTTACACATAATAGACGGTCACAGGTAGGTACGGAACAGACCATTCGCATGACGCGGGGGGAAATTCCGCGTGCTCCTCATAACGTTTATCCCAGTCATAAAGTCATAACAGACCAATAAAAGAATTGTACCATATAAAGTAAAGACACATATGACGGACAATCTTCCAATCGAAGCTGCAAATACTACAAGAATTGGCAAATTACTTAGATAATTGTGAGTTAATCACCAGAAGCGTGCTTTTCCCTTAAACCGGGCAACTGGAATCTAATTGTGTTATCATAATAAAAAATTGACCGAATTGTTTCGTGTTTGGACTCATTTTCGTCGACATAAACTCCCCAATCCATTGGTAGTACTCCTATCAATGTGTAATCAGTAATATGAAAATTTTCATATTCAATACTGAATCTCAATTCGCCGTAGACCGAGGGGCTCCCGCGGGTGCGGCATTTCACTCACTCTCGGTCTACGTCGTTCACTCTCCTTGTCGAAAGGTTCGGGCGAGGGTCCTGACAAGGGTCAGTTTATTAGGCGCAAACTACTTCCCCTGCCCCGGTTTATGGAGAATCCCCAGACCCGAATCTTTCTCGATAATCCGGGGACCACTGTATTCGAATACTATTCGAATATTTAAGTATTCGAATACTGATGTATTCGAATAGTATGGTGTGAATTATAAATCAAGTTCTTTAGGTTCACTTTTTATAAGCTTTTATTTCATTTCAGTTGTGAGTTTGTTAGTTTGTCCGGGTGAAATCTTGTAAGTTAATTGTGAACCACTTCAACATATCCGATCGATTTGAAACTTTGCATACATACATAGTTCCAATGACAATACAATATTATTCGAATGCTGAAATATTCGAATGGTATTCGAATACTTCAATATTCGAATAATAACATTCGAATACTCAAATATTCGAAGATTATTCGTAGCATTCGAATACTTGTAAAATATTCGAATATTAAATTATTCGAATAGTCCCAGCCCTAGTTTCGACGAGCGTTCAAACTTGCTTCAAATACTAATAATGTAGGCTTGCAGAGAAAATAGCCTGTGGCCAGTCGCACGCTCTTGCACTGAGCAACGAGGGAGTCCTCTATGTCTGGGGTGACAACGCTCACGGACAACTGGGCCTCGGCCATAAAAACATTGCCTGCGCTCCAGTTAAGGTAATATAACGACTTTACTGACTACCTTCGATTGCGTCGCAATTATAAAAGAAGCAATTCAAAGTAATGAATACGTTTTCAGCTACAAGTGGAAGAAATGGGAAAGGTATTGGATGTGGCGGCTACCCCTCTAGATGACATAAGTGTCGCTATGTGCGAATACAATCAGATATTTATCTGGGGCCTGTGCCTACAACAAACCCTTGTAGTACCAACACGCACTCAGTTTGACAATTTGCACGATGCTTTTGCATATTCCTCCTCGTGTACTGTCATGCATCAGCCGTTAATTGCTTCCGGCGAAGGACAAGAAATGAGCATAACGGATCACCTGAGACAAACATTTGACGATGTGGTATGTATTTCTCGCGTATAATGGTATTTCGTATGTTTAACTGTTTTTGTGGTTCATTTTGTCCGTCTGTTCAAGACAAGTAGTGATCTGACTATATGTGTGGGAGGCAAGTCTATTTATGTATATAAGGCTATTTTGAAGTTACGTTCCCCGTACTTTAGAACCATGTTTAAGGAACACTGTGCAGAGAATGATCAGAGGTGGGTCGATTAATTAAATATATATATATATACATGGTGTTCTACTCTATTAATAGTCAATACTCTAGAGCAGTGATGAGCCACCCGCAGCCCGTATTTGGCCCAACAGCCACTGACCTACGGCCCGCCGGAACCTGTGGGCCGCAATTGTTTCAATTTCAATTGTAAATCTATATCAGAAATAACAAATTCACCCCATAAATTAAAATTCTTTGATTAGTATATTCAAGTATTTAATATTGCGGCCCGCGTAGAGTATTAGGTTTCCACTTTTGGCCCACTACTGGCCAGAGGTTGCACATCACTGTTCTAGGGGGTGATTATACAGAAAGAGAAAATAAGACGCAAATTAAAAGCCACGAAAATCCGGAAAAGGCTTTATTTTCGAAGTCAATTTTCTGGAAAATGAAGCCGCAATTTCGTCACTTTTTATTTTCGTCTTATTTTCGCCTGTATAGTCACCCCCTAGAGTATTGACTACCAGTAGAGTAACACCCTGCACATAGAGTTTGCTGATCAATGATTATTTGCAGTGTCATAGAACATGAACAATTTTCCTACGACGTGTATAGAGCATTTCTTGAATACTTGTACACAGATCAGATCAATCTACCTGCAGAGAATATCCCAGGTGATTATTTAATGGTGTTTTTCACTGTGTTATGAAACATGTCTTATAAACTGTCCTTTGTTTTTTCAATAAGAATTGTTAGAGTTAGCGATCACATATTCTGACAGTGTACTAACAGATCGTTGCATAGAGTTGATGAAAAGGAGGATCAAAGTTGCAAACGTGGCTTTATTTTACAATATTAGTATTCAACATAAACTTAAAGTAAGTAACACTCCGCTTGATGTCTTCCAAAGTTCGGGGATTGTTAAAATATCTGCAATGTTATACGTTTCTAGGCGTTGGAGGACTTTTGCTTCAATTTTATCGTGAATAACTTGACTGCAGTGGTGGAGACACCTGACTTTTCCAAACTAGATGAATTCACGATAAAGTCTTTCATAATTAAAGCTGGCAAAGCGCGTGCTTTTAAAACATAAGTTGTAATATAAAACGTATAGGGTAACTGAATCATAACAGCTCTAAATATTCTCCAGTGTCTCTATACTCGTTATACGTGCGCGTATAAAAATAGAGACGATACTCGACTCTATTTTCTCGCTAGTCGCGTCTTAAAGGTTCCTCTAAGTTTCTTATTCCCATTACAGTGCATTTATTCGTTAACGTATTACATTAAGTTAGACATAGTATGTAAAAACTTACTCATCCGTTTGATTCGACGACGAAGTTAAATTTCGTACTCGTTGCTTATCGCCCGATACGTCGCGTTTCCTTCTTTTATACACAGTTTCGAATAAAATTCTTTTAAATGTCTATGACTGCCTACTTCCGTTCACCTACCGACTGCTTCCTTGCCGAGGGGATGTACGATCAACAGACTTTATAGCGCTATCGTTCGTACATTATTTTTATTACGATATTCTCAATATATACAAGCAGTAAATTTTTCTTGTTCGTATAATATGTCCGTAACTACTGATTAATAATAGTCAATAATGGTATTTAATAAATAATCATTATGCTTTATATTTATATTCATATATTCATATGTATAGGTAATATTAAAGTATTCGGTTTGCCGTTTGGAAAGTTGTTATGTGTCTTTATTCCGCGCGTCGTTCGCGACTGCGGTGCCCGTTGCATTTCTCTCATCCCCATCGATTCTCCTCTCTGCAGAATAATTCCTATCGAGATCGTAGCCTGGCGACCGCTTTGCCCGATACGTAATAACGGCCAAATTTCATTTACAGTTTACACCATTCCGTTACGAGGAGAATTTCAACGAACGAAACAGGCCGGACTTGAATCTCATTAAAGCTTCCGCGACACTGCGAATTTCTGACTGATATCATCCGAGACTTCCGTCTGCGCGTCGTCAGTGCTTCTCGGAAATATATCTCGATCTTTCGGCAACACTGCCAGCTACCTTCGTCGGAAGCCTCGGATAGTAATATTCTTGGAGTATCATAAAACACGGGCAGGGGAAGTAAAGTACATCGACTGCATACCGGGCAAACGCAGCCCTTTGGCGACCGATTGCATCGAGAGTCGCTATCCAATACGACAGTGAACGAGAAAATGCGAGATGATGCCCCTTAGAGGATGTCGTATTGAATTCGATCAGCTATTCGGCTAGGATAATTAATTAGTTTCTCTCTATCTCTCTCTCTCACGCACACACGCACTCTCTCTCTCTCTCTCTCTCTCTCTCTCTCTCTCTCTTTCTCGTAGTTAATTAGAGCGTATTTAGGCCTGCGGGCTACTTTTCCAGCGACTCGCTGTGAATCCCATTGACAGAAGTGAGATTTCTCTCGTCTCGACGAAGGGAGGAAAAAAGAAAACAATAATCTCGTCTCTCCGTTGCTTCTCTCGCAATCGGTAGCCGTCGGCCCTCCATCCTCCCCTTTCAATCGTACCAGCGACCTTAACACCGCTCCCCTTCGCTCCCCTTCGCCCCCCTGGATACGGTGAGATCCTCTCTCCAACTCTCCATGCGTATGTCATTCCTTGAAACAAGATATGTACACGTGTTCGGGGCGCATGATATTTACACGAGTTCGCTGCACGCTGGGATGTATCGATCGCTTCAAGCTTCCAACGATCCACGGGACCGCGTCCTCTGTTATCGTCACGGCTCTAAGCGTTACGATTATCCTTTCCAACGACCGAGGGGGGGGGATTGAAAAACGGCAATGACCGCAAAGCGCCGACAAGCTTCCCTTCGCCTCGATGGAGCTCGATGTTCCCTCGCCGTCGTTTACAGATGAGCTACGGACGCAACGTGATCGGGGCCGTTTCTCGCGATGGTCGAGGGAGGACCGGCGTCAAACGCTTCGTCACGTTATTGTACATTACGTTACATATTACATATAGGGCCACAGTTTGTATACTCGTGACGTGACTCCGCCTCGAAACCTTCAACCCGCTCTACCGTCGCGCCCCGTAGACTCCGCGAACGAGAAGCATATCGACGACGATTCGTTCTTCTCTTTTTCTTCTTCTTTCCCGTTTTGCTCTTCTGCTCGAATTCACCTCGGCGCCTGGCGCCGAGCTGGATGACCATTTAGAGTCCTTTATACAGACTTCTAATAAATCGTTCTGGAACCTCTGCCTGCTACTCAGCGTCGATCCCTCTCTCCGGGGCTGGCTTTATAGTTTTGATTCGCCGGTTTGATGATTCTAGAACCTAACCCAACTTTCAACGAGCCTCCCGGACGCGTGCGGACCTTCGAACGTTCTCGGTCGCCCGTGGCGCGGTCGCGGCTGTAGGCCAGCGGTTCGGATGGTCGGAAGGAACCGCGGACAGAAATCTCGCGCTCGTTAACCGAGACATTCATTATCTAAATAAAAAGTTATTTAAATAGCGAATCGAGTAAAAGATACTTTATCTTTATCCGTGGTCGAATAAAGATAACTCGAGTTACCTTTGGAGTAGCGAATAAAATTTTTATCTTTTATTCGAACTCACAGTTTTTATTTAAATAAAATGTTGCCCGTCTCCGGGCTCCGGTGTCAGTGACTAGGGGCAGGGAAAATCGGGAAGCCGATCGTTTTACAGAATACTATAGATCGCAGACCGTTCCGTTGCCTGACAGCACAGCAGGGAAGGAAACGATCGGGAGGCGGACGAAGAAGACAAGAGAACGGCGGGATCCTGCGGCAAAGTCGCCTATAGCGACGTTCGCTCGGCTGCATCGAGGCGGCTCAAGGATATGGACTACAAATCAATAAGAGACTAACGGGCTTCCTGGAAACGTTCCAGCCGACGCGATTCTTCGAGTTCCTCCTCTGTTACCACCTATCCAGATAAATCTATCGAAGTTATTTCGGCGTGGGCCCACTTGGAACTCGAGCGATCGCTGCTAACCGAAATCGATGACAACGAGGGAGGGGGCTCGATGGCGTCGTAAAAAAGAATTCTCCTGGTGACACGTTGCCGTATTTGCTCTACCGTACCCCGTCGCATTCTCTATTACCGAGGCGGCAAGAATCCTCTCGACGGTCCCGACGCGTTTCGGTAGCTTTTGGTCGTCGAGGCAGCATTCGAGTCGAAAAAGTCCGCGTCAAGTCAGTCTCGCATTCTGGCGAAGCGCGGTGAATCGAAGAAATGAATAATAATTAATTAATTGTCGCCGCGCAATTGTTTGTAAACTGTCCTCTTCGCGCGCTTCGCCAAAATGCGCGACAGCCTTTAAGCGACGAACGTTTTCAGGACGCACTGCCACCTGTCCGTCCCTTTGAGCACTTTTAATCGCTCCTCGTTCCGAGTCCACGCTCTCGACGAGAAGAGAGGTGACAGTCGGTAGCTCAAAGGGTTTCAGGAATTCATCTGGATTCCGGATCGGTTTGGATCGCCTGACGTGACCCGTTTGTCGCGGAGAAATAGGGTACGCGTCTCTGTGCTGTCCCGTGAATCCGGGTCGCGTCAGGATAATCCAAGAGTCCGCCGAATCTCGACGGACAGGCTCGCGTTGTCGCTCCGTTCCCCTTCGTTTGGCGTGCCGCGATTGTCGCGCCTGACAAAGTATGTACAAACATACGACGGTACCGTCCCTAAAGTATATATATATATATATCTATACACACTACATATGTATATATTTATATGTATATATGTACGTATTTATATATGTATAGTATGTATAATGTTATTATACATAATGCATTGAAATCATCGCAGTGAGTTTTAACGCGGGCAAGGTGGACACACGTACACGCACGCACACGGTCCCCCATGCGTGGTTAGTGCACCACGCGCCAACCAGATGGCCGATCGAGTCAATTACCATCGGCCGATCGTGGAGAAGCAATGCGTTACCAGCCAAGCGATGATAACCCTTCCGACGCTTGGACATCCACCGTGTGCGGAAATCGTTCGCCGCGGACTGTTAATCGTGCGCACCGAACGCCCATGGGCGTCCTCCGCGCGCACATTGCTGACCGAGTGCTCGCAAGCGTTCCCGCGGTACCGAGAGGGTTAATAGAGCTGGTCGCGGCCGAGAGTAATAAAAACCATAGCAAGAAGCGCCGCTGGCGCGAGGCCAGGGGGTGCGAGGGAAGAGGAGGGGAGCGGGGAGACGATTTGGACGATTGGACGACAACCAGCAATCTCCCCCTTATCATCCGCAATCCTCTCAGAAATGGCTCTCCCTTTGTACGGAGTGGCCGTAGCCGAGTCAATCCCGGCTGGATGTTCCCTTAAGAAAGAGGGCAGCGAAAGAAAGAGATGTTCGCGAGCGTAAATGCAGGAGCGATATCCTGAGTATTAAACGGGTACAGATGGAAATCCTTTCAATCGAACGACCTACTTCAACATTATCATCCACTACGATTCACGCCAAGTCTCCACCGACGACATTTCCCCGGAGCGCCCGAGCTTAAACAAATTTTGAACGCGGACCCGCTGTTTGGCACGCTCCGCCATCCCCAACGATCGATCTAGGGGTGTTCGATTCCGATTCGATTCGTCAGAAAATCGATTCTTTTGGTTAAAAGATCGATCTTTTGAATCGATTCTTTGGTATCCGATTTTCCCCAGAATCGATTCTTTGATGTATGAATCGACAACCGATTTTTGCCCTCTGGCGGAATTAATTGCCACTAGTGAAAGGACCAATCAAACTGCTTGATGCGTAGGTTTTCCTGATCTTATACGTTTCCCGCCATTTACACACGATTCCCGCCAAATTTATACAGGATTCGCGCCAAATTTATATACGATTCTTATGTTCTGGATATTGGTTACAGTACGAAAGAATTTATCCTACATTAAGTATCATTACAAAAAAATATCTACCAATCATGGCAACATCTGTGCCATCAGAACGTGTATTTTCCAAAGCTGGAAATATTTTAACTGATCACAGAAATAGTTTATCACCTAAACATTTACAGCAATTATTGTTTTTAAATTCCTTATCAATGAAAGAATGGCAATTACATGACGAATAAAATATTTAAAATGAATAACAAAATATTTCTTCTATTCAATACAATGCCCTTCAACAACTATCCCAAATTGTTCCTGGCAAAAGTAATTTTTATAGCGATTCTTTCAAAATTATTCAAAATCGACTTCTATATGTACTAATTTTGGAAAAAGTTTTATGGCGATTCTTTTCGTCTCGATTCCTCCAGAATCGATTCTTTGGTTCCGATATTTTAGAAGGATCGATTCTTATAATCCGATTTTGAATCGATTCAAGAATCGATTCTTTGAGGTGAATCGACCACCCCTAGATCGATCTCGATCTCTCTGGGAACGCGGAGAAACGCGCCAGACGTTCTCGCATCCCCCCCATTCGCGCGTGGATCCGTATCGTAGAAGCTGATCACGTTTCACAGACTTGGACGTGGACGAGGATTCCTCTTTTCGTTGCAAGTAGATGGAATTGGTTGGTTTCCACGATCTTTAGCCGGGAGCATCTCGATTCAGGCGCAACGGAGCGGCGCGAACGGTAGTATCGAAAATATCCCCCCCCGCATCGAGCGTTGTACATACGTGCGCACAAAGGAGAAGTGCACGCGTATACGTGCGCGCACGCGGTGTCTTTCTACTTACAGTAATAGTTCCTATAAATCGTTAGCTTTTAGATTAATCTTAATTAACTTAGCCTGCGTTCGTGCACCCTTCCTTCCCGATCCTCGCGAGGAGAAGGGCGGAGGCAGCGGGAGGGAGAGAGGAGCATAGAGCCCCGTGATCCCTTAGCCTCCTCTCTGTCCCACCAGCGTACACCTCCGCCGACCTGCTCGTCGATCGTGGCCCGAGAAGAGATCGACACCCGCGTCGTGGATCGTTCGTCCCGCTGGATCCACCTGTCTTTCTTCAAACTCGCTGTTTCGTTCTGCGACGACGCTGGTCCGGTGGCCAGTCACGCCCCGACGGAGCCTCTTCTACCATCGCTCTTCAGTTTCTTCGATTGCAGAGTCACGAGAGAGCCCGCGCTTAATATCGCTACCGACATTCTTTCATACAATGGGTTGCTGCCCACGTTGCTCCCGCGACACATTCTTCGACCGTAACCGCCTCGCGTCAAACTCGCCCCGAAGATGTTCACGCGGGAGGGAAGCGTCCGATGAAGAAGACCGTCGTCAACTGTTGGAAGAACGGATACTACAACGCGCCCCTCGGCTCGGGATACCACGGGCCCAAAGAGGAACGACTGCTCCGGGGCGCAGAGGCAGAGTTGGGCAATTTTTATCTCTATTTTTTATTTTTATTCGAACGATCTCGAATAAGAATCTTCATATATAAAGCAGAAAGTGTTTTTCTGTGCTTGTCTGTCGCCTAAAAACTTTCGAACGGTAAACTCTGGGGTCACGGAATGTGCTCCAGCTCATTATGCCTAACTAATCCAGATGACTGTGACTATTTTCGCAAACAAAAATAAATAACTAAATAATAATTTTTTTTTTTTGTTAAATCAGAATCTAAATTTCGGGCGAAGTCGAGTAGTAAAGCTGGTTGCGAATAAAATGAAGTTATTCGCGAATAATTAATACTTTTTTTATTCGAATAATGCGCAGCTCTGCGCAGAGGGCTCGCGGTCGAAAGGTTTAAGGCGCGACCTTCATCAACGACCAGGCTGGAAGAACGGACGCGTGTCCCGGGTGCAAAATCGATGAGGGTGCCGCGTGAAGAACAGAGCGCACGGGAATGCGGGAGGGCAGGTAGGAATGCGCCTCCGATCGAGCGGAACGTTTAATACAGCTGCGGCCGGGTCTGCATTCGCCGTCGCGCCGTAAAACTTTACAGCCGCCGCTGCGACTTTGCCGGCCGTTATCGCTGCGTGCACACGGCGGAAACTGACCCATCGACGCGATCGATCAACGCTATTCCGGCGAAACGAGACGCGCCAGGGAGCTATCGTACAACTCCATCGCCGTGATGTTTCACGCGCCTCGACAAGGGAAAGGACACTCGAGTGGTACGCCAGGTGGTACGCGACATAAGAAGCGCGTCGGACTTTGGAGAGTCGCACATTCTCCCTGCAGCGAATCATCCGCGCGACCTGGCCGAGCGCGATTTGCAATTCTATCGGAGCTGGATTCGCGTGCTCCCGCCTGAAAATTAATCCCCGAATCGGGTCAGCGTTTTCATATTTCAACAGCGGCGATTCAACAGCTGGACGGCCGAGCAGCGCGCAGGTGTACAATAAGCCCGATCGTCAGCGCGGACTGGTCCTTCCGTAGACGACGCACAGTGGGGTAGGAGATCCCAAAAGTTGGCGAAAAATCGAAATACAAAAGAATGTTTAAACATCTGATTTTTTATCCCTGGTATAGTTGAAATATGTGCGCACAATAAAACGTATATCCACAGCCTTCTACAACTCTTCCTTCCTTACCCGAGTCGGTCAAAAACAGTTAGCTGTAGGAACTCCGTTACATGTTTATTCCGAGCGATTTATCAAACGATTTTGTGTAGCTATTTTTTGTGTTTTCTGTGTTTTAAACTTCTGTTTCGCGATGAAGACGTCAGTTTCAGGTGTTTATTTAATTACTTTTTGTTGTTATACGTTTGCGGCAAGCAATAATACCTTCATAATGTTTAATTCAAAATTGCCTCGTATAACCTTAATTACCATAGCTCAGCGATGCCCAGGTGGGCGGTCCGAGATAAACGAGCATTCATCGCGTTTTCCAAAGCTCGCGTGGAAGGGGGTGCTCGAAACCAATGACGTTGCGGGTATGTCACGGACGGGGAAAACTCTAGTAGTGTGCGTGTAGGCTCGTACCCTGAAATCAGCATGTAACCGTTACATGCTGATTTCATTGCGATTAAATTGATTTGACTTCTGGTTATAGGCTGATTTCAAGTCGTTTGGATTTGCGGTTATGGGTTCTATTTTTCTATGACAGCATAATTTTTTAAACCCTAGGGGTTTCTTTTTCTTCATAATTTTGTATTGTCATCCAAAATACATATGCCTGCAAAGTTTCAAGTCTATTGGATAGTTGGAAGTGGGTTAAAATTGAGTTTCTAGATTTGAACTAAACAAACATACATACAAACAAACAGAGGATTGAAGTTGAATAAAAATCGTTTAATAAGAAACTCTTTGTTAATTAGATGTGTAAATGAGACTGTTCAAGTCTATTCCGTCCAATTATATAATCTTATTGTTTAATCATTAGTCAATTCCTGTTTATTTTCCCAATTCCTAAAATGTAGAACACTAGGGCTCCAAGAGCCTAAGTTGTAAAAGCCTATGGGTACGAGCCTACACGCACACTACTAGAGTTTTCCCCGTCCGTGACATGCCCGCAACGTCATTCGTTTCGAGCACCCCCTTCCACGCGAGCTTTGGAAAACGCGATGAATGCTCGTTTATCTCGGACCGCCCACCTGGGCATCGCTGCCATAGCTGATCTACAAAAACAATTAAACATTTAGTTAACTTCCAAGTCCGATCAAGCATTTTTGTTTGCACAGCTATCATCTCTGATTATTAAAGAACTGAGATTAACTTTCCGATTTTGCTCGTTTTTGCTCCAATCCCTAAAATTTCAGTTTATTCAAAACGGTTCCCAGTCCATGAAAATAATTTCTTTTTGCAAACACTGCTAATTGAAATATTTATATCTGTTGTTATTTTCAGATGTGAATCCTAATACTATTGTTGTAACGAGATATTTAATTAACACATGTTTCCACGACGGCAGTGGTGGTTTTTTTTAAATGGAACCATATATTTTTTAATACATAAATCGATCCATCTTGATATTCCCTGATATATTCTTTTTTTTGCCATTTTGACTTGAGATTCGTACTCAGCGACCTCGGAAACTCTAGAATATCAAGTTAGACCAAATCTGATATTTTTTGGGTATACTCGTCCGCCATATTGGATCCGCCATTTTGTTTTTTGTCATTTTGAGTTCAGATTCGTAATCAGCAACCGCGAAAACTTTAGTATACTCATTTTTGTAAATATCAAAGATTACCTTCATATTTTTACCATGTTTCTGGGATTTCAACCCACTGTGCGACGTCGCGCGCTCCGACCAGCGGATAGTCGTCACCGACACTTCCCCGCAGCGACAATATCGGTAGGGCCGGATGGCCTAGCCCTCGGGGCGCTCCGCGGCGTTTAAGTCTCCGCAATTTGTACGAATGCGATCGACGCTGCAGTGGCTGCACCGCATTACAAACATGCGCGCGTACAGGCGGCCGCAGAGCATATAGATCGAATTGCGGCTCGCGGTACCCTGCCTCTGTGCGTACAGGCAGCCGCGGCTCCGATAACCGCGCGGCTCGATTATAGGGACCCTCCGGTTAAAATTCTCCAGAAAATCGATTTTTTTTATATAGCTATACATTTTTGTAGCATAACATCCCGAGAATACCCTGTGAAAGTTTCACACAAAAATTCGTAACAGTAAGCGCCACCCAGATAATGCATCAAGACCCAAAACATGAAAGAAATTTTTTTTTGTATCCTAACGAGTGTATCAGTAAATGCCAAAAATATTTTTTACGTTATGTTAAAGCCCCTCCTTGTAAAAAATTCATAAAGATCGCCTGTTTTTTGACCGGAGGGTCCCCTTAAAACGGGGATTTTCGTAGTCTCGAACGAAAGGAAGGGAAAGTATCACAGCTCCGATCGCGGACGACTATCACGATCGATTTCAGAACTCTCGAAATTTCACAACGACGAGTCTCGGTCGTGGAAGAGCGTACGCGGAAGGGCGCGCTGCGGCAGCCATGCAGGCCAGCCCCTGCCTCAGGAACAGAGGATAACGGACGAGCGGATAATGGCCGTCCGTTTTATCAAATTTTCCAACGGCCGGGCCGAATTATCTTGTCGGGTATATCCAGGGGAGGAGTGCGTCCGGCGATAACGTCCGAGTCGACAGCGACCTCGCTCATAAAATAAAAGCTCCGATCCGGTGTGACCCACATTGCTCCGCGTTGCTAGTAAAAGGCCAGGGATGCTCGTGGCGAACGAGCAGCTCGCGAACCCTTCCTGGGCTCTTCCGACGCGGAACGAAAAACTTCTTCGTGCGAAATTTCTCTCGCGAACGGACGACCGATCTCTCCTGCCTGTCCACCCTCCGTGTCCATCGAGTTCAAATCTACTGGATAGAGTTTAGGACGCGGGTGACAAGCGAGACAAGTTTCGTGGGAGAAGAGATCGGGAGAGAAGCACTCGGCGCGGTTAAAGAATCCTTCCCCGCCGGGATTTCTCGGCCGATCGTTATCGCCGGCCGATTCGTTCCAGTTAAGGCTGAGTGGAGGGGAGAAGGATGCGATAAGTGAAATTACAAACCGCGGCGGAAAGTGGAGTATTTACGACGACGGTATTACATCGGTCGCGTGAGTAGTCGCAGTCGGAGTAGGTCAGACGGTTTACGACGTCCATTCGATCGCGTTCGGATGATTGCGTTCCCAGGGCGTCTTCGGGCGAGACGCGTCGGAGGCCCGTGTCCCTCGGAGGGACACCTGGCCGATCCATCAGCGACACCCTCTTCTCTCCAGCGTATAAATATTTCTGTCATACGTTTCCTCACCACGTGACTCTGCAAAGTTACCGATCAGTCTCGTCCCCGTACAACCCCCTCCCAGGTGCGGAGGCTCCGTGAGAGGCTCGCCAGCCGCAGCGCCTCGGATCGCCAGGACCCCGTCCGTCGGTCGCCACTCTCGTGAATCCCAGAACGGGAAGGAAAGAAAGATGAAGAGGGAAGAAAAGAGGGAGCAATAAAAGAGCACTTCTCGCTGACACGTCGGTCCAAGGGGATCCTCGAGTCGTCCACCTGTGCTGCACAGTTTCTACAGTCCCCCCTCGAAGAGGTTCCCGTAGATCTGTCGATTCCAACGAAATCTCCCCCCCCTCTCTCTCTCTCTCTCTCTCTCTCTCTCACCACCGTAAGCAGAGGCTCGACGACCGCGTGTGGCCGATCGAGCGCACTCGTCTGCATTGATATGTCTGTTTTGCTTCTCGCCTCGTCGTCAGCGGTACCGTCGCCACCCTTTACAAGACCGTCGCGTCGACCGTTCCGCTCCTCTGTGCACGACCGTTCCCGCGTTTCGCTCGGCCGACCCCGGCTTCCTCAACGATCGAGGACGGTCCGAACAGCCGGCGGCCGCAGGAGCTAGACGAAGCCTCTGGCGTCGAAGATCGGCGGGACGCCGTCGGCCCCCCCGGCCACGATCCTTTGGTTGAACAGGGCGCCGAGCAGCACCAGGCTCACCACCAGCAGCAGATGACCGCCGCCGTCCACGCTGCTTCCGCTGCACGTCTCCTTCGAGGCCAACTCCAGTTTCGCTGCAACAGAAATCGCAGGCACGTTTGGACTTTCTATTCACGAAGACGTCCGCGAGGCTCGTATCTCCTAAGCTGAAGCCGAAAGAAGCGCCTCTGCGTGGCGAATATTTAATGAGCTTTTGCTCGCAGCCGTGGGGCCGTTCCGACGCCGACGTTTGGGAAAGCGCGCGGAACAATGGGAACGGCCAGGCTGACGCAGAACAATCA
Organism: Andrena fulva; assembly: GCA_946251845.1. Classification (NCBI taxonomy): domain Eukaryota; kingdom Metazoa; phylum Arthropoda; class Insecta; order Hymenoptera; family Andrenidae; genus Andrena; species Andrena fulva. The sequence continues at coordinate 62,107,309 of OX276327.1, forward strand.
GCGCGAAACCCGCTCCTTTGACGCAGCGGCCAGATTAATCGGGCGGATATGAAAGTAATAAAAGGTGGATCCTGTTGTTCGACGGCCCGTGAGCACGCGGCCACGGGGAATAATTCGCTGCAGCGGAGGCGTGCCCCGATGACGCGGATTACGGGCGACAAAGAATTAATCTGGCTTTGTGCGGAATGGCCGATGCGTCGCGCGAAACCGGTCGCGGCCGGGAAATTCAATTAAAATTCACGGGATAATCGGTGATTACGACAACTCTCGTCGAAATTGCCCGCCGAGTAATTAATACCCGCTGTCAAAGGATCGCACCGACCTCTGCGCTCTTTGTAACATATTCGAGGGGTCCTCTCAGCTTCCCGGAATTCGATATTAACCGTAGAAGTGTCTCGCAGCAAGATTCAAACCCCCCCCCCAGTCAGCTACCAAGTACCGGCAGGCGCAATAATTCTTTCCCGATTCACCCACAACAGAAAGTATGAGAGTGGCTCATAGGTGGTGCCCCTTAAGGGGACCTTCCGGTCTAGAGCCCAAAAAAATAGGTGATATTTAGGAATTAATTAAAGGAAAACTACTATATATAATTTAATGGGACTTTTTGCATTGTATTAAGGATGTCTTAAGTTATAGAAATATATTTTTTGTTTTATAATTAATTATTGCAGACGACCCTGGGGAGTCGTTAAAGTCAAGGCGTCAAAAAATTGGTCCAAATCGGTGGGACCTGTATCTCCAAAAGTTATTATCCGATTCGACTGAAACTTATTTTATTTTGAAGATTATACTTCTGGCTAGGGGGGGAACTAGAAAAAATTAAAAAAATGACATTTTTTTTTTAGAAAATAACGACACTTGATGTTTGAAATCACTTTTCCCTGTACTTTTCGTCCTTTCAACGCCTTTGAAAATTATAAATTTTCAATTTTTTGTAATTTTTCTAGTTCCCCCCTAGCCAGAAGTATATTCTTCAAAATAAAAAAAGGTTCAGTCGAATCGGATAATAACTTTTGGAGATACAGGTCCCACCGTTTTGAGAACACTGTTTCGAGAAAAACGCGTTTAAAGGTTTACGGGAGCGCCGAGTGCCCGGTTGTTGCCCATGCATTTGCCGCTACTCAAATGCCTATAAATTTTGGAATTTTACGAATTTCAACAAATCCTTTTAAACACGTATTCCTAAAAGGTTGAACATTCGAAAAATGAAATAAAAAAAAAATCGACTTTTAGACCGGAAGGTCCCCTTAAGTAGAGTCTGGATTGTCTGGAATACGTACAGAGATCTCGGGGAGTCGGCTTTGGCGGAACCGGTTAAAGGTCTAAACACACATATCCGTTCCGTCTCAGTTCCGTGTCAGTGTGCCATTGGTAAGAAGAAGAGGGGCGTAGAGGGTCTCTTCTTCTTACCAATGGCACACTGACACGGAACTGAGACGGAACGGATATGTGTGCGCAGACCTTAAGGGGGTATAGGACTATTGAACGACTGAAATCGACGGTTTCTTGTCGGTTGGATTGCTTAGATACCAAATAATCACCATACTGGCACTTTTCACAGTTTTTTATGTACGCATTAACGAGTAATGTAAAATAAAAAAATTGTCAGAATGTTGAAAATTATTCAAGTTATTTGACGCTAACGATGGTCCCGCGAAGCGCGCAACTGCAATTGGTGTACACAGTCCCAGGTGAACCAATCATCTAACAACAAAATGCTGTGGGACGATTAGTTTCTACACTAATACATATCGTGTGGAACTTTGGTGGCGAATTTAAACAAAAATTGTAAAAGTTACACACGAATTAAGTTTTTTCCACATTTTTATGGGAAAAAAATCGTCTTTAATCAGTTATAAAAAGTGTTTACAAACATCCAATGTTGATGCGGAAATTCCACACGGTAGAGAAAGGAATTCTACAGCTCCGGTTAAAATTTTAAGTGAAAATATTCATTCGTTCAAGAGTTATGATGTACACCGTGTTTGAAAATGTAGTTTCTGGATAAACGGCTTCAAAGTTAAGTCCTATACGCCAATATCGCTCTGCGAGGCCGTTACTCGACGGTGCACCCAATTACGTTCAGCGCTATAATTTCCGTAATTATTCGAATTTCCTCGCGATATGCCCCTTAAGGGGGCCTAACACTTTCTTTGCCCGGACATTAAGCATTCTTCATGATTTTTTTTCTATATGAAACTGAAAAGCTAGAAAGATGGGGTTTGTGGCAAACGAAAGATCGCTGTTTGAAAGTATTAAAAGCATTTGTATTAAAAAAAAAGCACCTTCCCTCCCCTCGCTGCAGTCGCTCAACTTTGGTGCCTCGCGGGATGAGTAGAATCGCGGTGCCATAAATTCAGAGTTGGGCAAAATGTAATCCAATTACAAATTACAAATTACGATTAAAATGTAATTGTGTAATTGATTACACGTTTGTTACGATTTAATAAGGATGGCGCAGCCGGAATGCAAGGAGCTAGCACGGGAACAACCTTAACTTGGATGACGAGTCACAAATATATTTACAATAAACGAATATTTTCAAAACCTTGACAGTTAAATGCAAGCAGTTGCACGTGAATTGCTCACTTAACGCAGCAGCTAATGAGCGATGAGTTAAGCGTTATTAGGCAGCCTACAAGCCTAAGAACGTTCGCGCACAAACGGTTCGAAGGAGCACGAAACCGAGCGAGAACGTAGCAAACAGGTAAGCGTAAGCAAAGCGATAGGAATACCTAGTAGCGTAGTCGCGGATAGAGTGAAAGATCCAGGAAATCGGCAGTGATTGGAAGGAAGAGAGGCCCCCTTCAATCGATCGCGAGTCGGTGGAAGGGGCCCGGTGATCGCCGCTCCACATGAGCCAGCGGGCCGGGCCACTGATCGCCTAATTATTGACGGGTCTGAGGGATGGCGTTCGCATGCTGATTTCTTGTATAACATTATTATTATTATTATTATTATTATTGTTGTTGTTGTTGTTGTTATTATTATTATTATTATTATTATTATTATTATCATTATTATTATTATTATTATTATTATTATTATTAACGGGTAATCCCTTGATATACAAGATATACATATACATAATATAGAGCCTATACCGTCTAAAACATAAGTGAATATAAACTAACCATACGTGAATTTGCTAATTGACTAAATAACCTCGCGCGAGAAGAGGTGAGCGAGCCTACACGGAAAAATGTTTTCACCCTTGAAAACAGTGGTTGTCGTACACTGTTCAGATGAGTGTAGGAAGGAGTCCACCTCACTGAACACCTATTTTCTGTAATCGTTAATTTAGGTAGTTGACCACAATTTTCTCAGATAAAATGGCGGACTGTCAAACGGTAGGTATCGATTTTCGACACTGAAACTGTAGGTTTGACAGTCCGGCATTTTTGTTTAAAATGCGAAATTTGAGAATCGGCTCGGTGAACGACAACAAAATGTCATAAATTTTAATGACTTAATTTGTTTTTATCTGTCAGATAAATACGGACAGCGAAATTCATGGCACCAACTTTGAGCGACTATAGCAAGGGGAGGGAGAGCGCTTTTTTTTTAAATAAAAATTCTCTTAATACTTTCACACAGTGATCTTTCATTTGCAACAAACCCCATCTCTGTAGTTTTTTTATCTTCGTATAGAAAAAAATTCATAAAGAATGCTTAATTTTCGGGCAAAGAAAGTCCTATGGAAAGTGGATCCGAAGATCGTGGGTTCGAGTCCCATCGCCCGAGGATCCCCTTTTCTCCGACAGATCGGTGGAATAAATCGCGAGCAACATCCCCGCGGAGGCTCTGAACGCGCGAGGCTCGCCAGCAAATAACGCATCGCGACGCAACGACCGTCCAGGGTATCTCGATTGCCCGGCGACGCTTAAAGGGAAACGACACTGTCGCTGCACTAATTGCGAGTAACTACCGCTCGCAAAACTTTCCACGAGCCTCGCGCGCACACGACTCGCACAATGCGGACGTCCCTGCGGCTGGCTGCTCCGTTCCGTCTCTCCCGAGCGGCGATCCAGGCAACAGCATCCCCGATTTCTCCGCGATCCAGATCGATCCCGCGGATATGTACAAACGGCGGTGGATCGTTGGCGGAGCCCCGGAGATAGAATCCCGGTACGCGAATCGGCGATCATCGCGTCCACGCGTGTTGTGTCGCGGCGCACACGTGTACAGGTGCACGCACACGTGCAGACGTGCGCACGTTTGCGCGCGCGGACGTGTCGCGGCGGCATCGATCCACCCTGCCGAGCGGCCAGTTCCAGCCCCGCACCCTCGTTTGCCCTGCTCGTCCGTTCGTTTCGTTCCTGGGTGCCACGATCAAAACCTACTCCCCTACGTGCCGTGCCCGCCCCTCCAACGTACCACCACCCCCCCCCCGGCTTTATCAGTGTTTTGTTCCCGAGGCGCGAGCGCCGATAAAGCTTGCCCGCCTAAACGAGCCACCCCCTTCTCCACCCTCGCCCCTTTTTTTCACGTTTTCTCGGGGGCCTCGAGCTCCTTCTCCTTCGCGATGATAAGACGGGTAGGAGGATAGTTGGACAGTTAGACAGGAGGGTGTTTCACTCTCCAGATATTGGTCGTTCAAGGTCGCGGAATGGCCATCCCACCCAGGTTTACCCCTCGGCTATACCCCTGTCCAATTATGTCGGACCCCCCTCGGATCGAGGATAGCGGAGGTCATGCCCGGTGCGATTTGTCCGAATCCTTTCGAGCGTCGAGCGCGTGGACCATGATGGAGTATCCCACGGACGGTGGACGGTTGAGGATCGAGGGGGTGGCCTCCCCCTGGCAAAAGGACGGAGAAGTTACTATAACAAGGTCCTTCCTCGTTAGCATTATTCGGAGGGCTCGCGGGAGACCGCCTTTTTCCGTTCGCCTTCCTTTGCGGAGGACGTTAACAAGGGGAGCACGCCCCCCCTCGCGGGAGAATTAAGGAACTCCCTGCACGTCCTCGAGCGAGGGCTTGGCCGAAGGGGAACGCTGCCTTTAACGACATTATCGCTGCCAATACAAACAGTCGCTGGCTGGGTGCCTGAAGAAACGCGCAGGAGATATCGGGCCTGGCTGTCGTCGATACCGCGAGGAGAGGACCGCCAAAGTGTTCCCCGGGGGGTGTGCTCGATTTCACGATCGATTGGAAAAGTTGGCCGGGAAGCTGTAAGAGGAGCCGGTAATCAAACTTGGACCGTCTCCCTAGCAGCCGGGCGAACTTCTCTGCCGACATATTTTCACTTAATTACTTTCCCGGGGCGGCTGTCGCCGGGTATCGCCGGGTTCTCCGCAACTTTCTCGGCGAAAGGAAGCTCGTGGACGTGGATAATCGCGGCGAGGACACTTTGCAACTCACGCCTCGCGGAATGATCGACGACTCCACTTTCCCAGCGCTGGCAACAGATCTTTAGAACAGGTAGCCTGACCCAAATAAGCGTCGCGCTACATTATCCTTATTGCCAGCCGACGGTTTATAATTATCCAACCTGCCCGTAAATCCCCCGGCATTTTCCCGCCGCGCGCGAGTTGGGAGAAACCCTCCCCCGCAACATTAGCCCCGGGGTAAACGCGGAATAATTCACTCGGGGCTGTTGGAACCGAACCAAACAATTATCGCCGCGAACCGTATTGCGGCACGTCCAAACGAATTCAACCGGGAGTTAATTAAAAGAACTCCCGAGATCGCCGTTCTCTTCGAGAAGCAAGCGTTATCGGCGCGGGAAGCTAAACTGCGTTCTGTAGGCATTCGGGGCTTGGGAACGGCCTGTGGTGCCATTGGCACATAGGTGGCGCCCCATTGAGGGTTATACCTACTCAGGAGGTCGAAAAGAGGCGAATGTTGGTGTATTTTTTTTTAAAAAGCGGAAGCGTATATTTTTACAGAACTTTCTGCACTTAAAAGAGCAACATTTAAAGAACATTTGGTAATTTTTTTGTAGAAAAATATTCACGTTTATAATAAAACTACAACCGACATCCAAGAACTTTCCAAGATTTTTCGCGCAAAAATCAGGACTTCAACTTTAAATAGCCGCCTTTTTGTTTTAAATTAATATTTCGGAAATCCCCTCCGCGAATCAGATGATACATTAATGTACTAACGAAATCTTTTTTGTTTTTTGATTTTAGATAACCTGGTCCCGAATGGCAGTGCTCACCAAAAAACAACTTTTTTTAAAAAAGCTGCTTGGATGTCGCTTGTAATTTTATTATAAACGTAATTATTTTTCTACCAAAAAATTACCAAATGTTCTTTAAATGTCGCTCTTTTAAGTGCTAAAGGTTCTGTAAAAACATATGCTTCCGCTTTTTCAAAAAAAATTCAGAAACATTCGCCTCTTTTCGGCCTCCTGACTACTTAGGTGTAACCCCCTTAAGGCGGCTGGCCAGCACGCTGTGAATCCGAAGATCCAGAGTTCGAGTCCCATCGCCCGAGGTTCCATTTTTCGTTTACAGTTTGTTGGTCTCGATTATTCCCTCGCGAAGAGCAGAAGAATTGTATGGAACTATTTCGCTACAAACGAATGGCCGCCCACGGTGCGACATGTACGTTAACCCAGGACAATAAGGGCGGAAAGTTTCACGCGTCCACGCCGCAATTAGTTTCCGCGAGAATTCGCGCATCGATGGTCGAGAGTCAATAACGACGTCACAGCCGGTCGTCGGCAGTAACCATTATCAGTGACGCCCCGTTTCCTCCTCGCCATAGCGGGCAATCAATCAGTATACATATTTAGAGAGGGTACGCGTGACATTGTTCCCGCGATCGAGCTTCGTGTACAGTAATTAATCGCGTGTCGCGCACCGCCAACCGCGCTTCTTCAAACATTCAAGGCAAGTGCTCGAATACGTCTAATTCCATTTCGACCTACGTACCGAACAACTGGCCCGGCACGGGAATAGAACACAGTTATTAGCGTTAGAACTCGGCAGCTCGATACACCCCAGAGCCGAGGAGATCCACGGGGAAGAGGAAGGAGCGCATCGGAGGCGGAAGCGCGCTGGGGAGGGCACGGATCAATCAATCTCATCGACGCTCGACCGAGAACTGCCAGCTGGTCGCAGTGTAAATGATCATTAATTCGATTGACCCGACGAAAACGAGTTCGAGGCCCGAATGAAAAGGTTACTCGGCGCGTTGCCTCGCGTATATCCAGGTGGGTATGTAAGCGTCCGCCCCGCGCCAACACAGGCGCACCCCTTGACATGGATTTCGCTTGATTGATTGGGAGTAGCTGTTCTTTATCGCTCTCCCGTCGCGATCCCACGGATCCTCCTGAAAATTGTGTTCCATCTGCAAATCGTCATGTCTCGCTCTCTCGCGGAAATCTACCGCGAAGCTGCCACGTCGCGCTTTAAAACGGCCAAAACGTGGCATTCGCCTGCGTCTAAGCTGACGCTGGTGGGCCCCGTACCCCGGGCCACTAACGAGATCGCCCGCAGGCTAAAGACATCGCCATTAGCAGCGCGGTGATGGTTATTAGGGGTGCGCTCGATCGGCGAGGGCGCAGGGCTAGGAGGGTTGGGGCGAGAGCGGGCAGGATTTTGGACGGCAGTCAAATGGAGGGGTGGCGGCATAAATACAGTTTTATGGAGGGATCGTTAGCGAGGGATAACGGCGTTATCGTGAGCGTAATCGCAGTGACGGGCCGGTTTGCAAGCGCTCGCGTTGTGGATCCCGCGCTGGCGCCGTGTCAACGGTAGGCTCCGTTCCGCCTAGATTGCGCGGAGCACGTCCGATGCAAGGGTGCATTTAGCTGGGGTGACGTCACCGCTTCGATAGACACCGGTATCGGTCTCACGGTTGCCACAGCCGCCGTTACGCCAATGCCTCGAATTCGGATCGTTAGCGACGATGAAAATGACACCTCCGTCCGCTCCCGTGCGCCCGTCGTCCGCACGCTGCGCGCCGGCTCTCGCCTCAAAGCTCCCCTTGATTTTATCAACCCATAAATCCTTGTTAACGGACCGTCTGGAGCGTCACCAGATATCTCAACCTGCTCGTACCCGTCCGCCCTTCCTGTCCACCTACGCCGAGGATTGAGCAAAAGGGGGACCAGCGAGCGTGAGTCGCTGAGGATCCGATTCGCTCGAGGGATCCCCGAGGTGCTCCCATTCGGCGAAGTCGTTGGGAATCGTCGCGGCGAGGTATCCGGCGGCTTATCGAACGAGGTAAAACGCTCGGCGGAGTGTATCTGCGGTTACGCCAATGATTCACCGTGTAAACGGGCCATTAGTGCTCGTGACAACGACACATCCCCGCGGCTCTGCCGTCTACCTTAACCGCCGTGCGGTTAACCTTTCCAAGCCCACCGGCGTAATTATAAAGCAATGCCGCGACGTCGTTGTTCTATTTAGAGGGTCGCTGCGCCAGATCAGGGAATCGCATCTGCCGCATATGCGGGCATATTTTATTTAACAGTGCACTCGTCCTAACTCCGTCAGGTCCGCCGCAAGGCATCCCTGCTCGTTGCTTTCGACCGGTCGCTTCGAAACCGTCCAGATGATCGTCGGTTTCGAAAATTCCCTTTATCGTCCGGAGGATGAAGCTTCCATGCAGAAGCGATTGGGCGAGGCAGAAAACTGAAGCAGAGAGAAAGAATCTTCCCTGCGACAAAGAGCGAAACGTGGAGACTGTCCGTCCTCGGTGACGTGGCTGACGAATCGGCTGAGAGTTCGGCTGGGAATGGCGTCGGTCTCTGGCAAACCGAAGGTAATACGCGACGCGTGCCCATAGGGGCAGATCTCCGATGGCTTCCCGAATAGAGACCGAGATACCCGCTCCAGGCACAACGGATATCCACTTGAAAGAGGAAAAGGAAGGCGAACGGCGGGGGTGGGCAGAGGAGGCAGCTCCGCGCTAGCAATTTTCCGCTGCATTGCCGTTTTTATTCCGTCGTGACATCATCCCTCCACCCTCCCAGCGTCGAATCATCCACTGGCTGCTCCACGACCACCTTTCTCTCTTTTCCGTCGCCTCTCCTCGTCCCTTTTGCGCCGCGCGAGCATCTTCGACTGGTTGCCGTTGATGGATCGTTTCTGAATCAATCTTCCCCCACAGAGAGAGCAAATCTGCCCCTGAATACGGCCTCCAGCGCGACACCTCGTTGGAAAAACGCGGTTGCCTCCCGCCGGGATCGCCTCCCCTCGCGTTTATCACAGTATTTTTCCGCGCGAACTTATCCCGCCTCGCTGGGAAAGCTTCGCGGAATTTCATTTTCCATGTCGCGAGCTGGCGTCGCTGGAACGTCCTGCCCTTTGTCGACGATCGAATTATTCAGTAGGCGACGAATCCGGGACGCGCCGGGGACGATAATCGCGCGGTAGTCTTGGTAACGCGATGATAGATCGGAGATCGCGCGGTTCGCGCGCGCGCGCGCAGGCGGTCTTCCGAGGCGAAGTTTCGATGACCCAGTAATCGGGACCGGCTCGCGCGCCTCCGAAATTGAAGAATCGAGCGGAAAGTTCGAAGCGGGTGGATCCGCGGGGGTTTAAGGAAAGTTGCCGGGAAGCGGTTGAACGTCGCTGCCAATAAAAATTGGCCGCCTTTGGTGCTGCCAAGGCTTTCATGCCGCGGAAGGAAGTTGGGTCGGGGGAGCGGCGTTGTGTGCATCGGAGAAGGAGCAGAGAAGCGTTATTGTTCGAATAGATATCCGGCTGGTTGGCTAGTAGCCATTTCTTCTCCGCGGGCTGGCTGGCAGGGGAGGGCGAGGAGGGTAAGCACCCTCGATTAATAGCCCACCACCGAGTCAATGGGATGCGAAATTGCTTCCCGACGGAGAGGACTCGGTCGTCTCCAGGTCGCCGCAACCATCGCAGATTTAACTACAACTAGCTCGCCCGATCGCGCGGAATTGATCGGTAAATAACTCGAGGGTAGAGGAAGCTCGCGGTGAATCCGAGAAGATAATTCATTTCACTCGCTCGATATCGGGGAAGAAGAAAGAGAAGGAGGAACTACCAAGGTAAAACAGCCTCCGACTCAGAAAATCGTTGGTTAGGAGCGCGTTTGAGGACTCGACGCGGCGGCGGCGGGGCGATTAACGCTTCTCTCTCGTGGAGGAAAGAAGCTGGAACCGCAGCGGTATTGTGGAGCTCGCGTCCCTCTCGAGTTTACATCATTTATTCAGAGGCTCGTATCAAGTGCACCGTGCTCGGGAAGCGTTCCACTTAACGCTCGGAAACGGCTCCTTGATGACGAGGAATCCGTGAAGAAGACTCCACGGCGAAAGCCGCGGCTCCAGTCCAGCTGGAAGAGCTGTGCTCAAAGGGAGAGAAGTGCGCTGCAGAATCGGCGAACAGCACGGTTTGGAGATGGAATTCGAAGGAGACCAGCGTCCCTGTTTCAGTGGACTCCGTCAGGCTACGCCATTACGTTAGAATGGGTAGCCTCGCGAGATATTTGAAGCGCGACGGGCCAAATCTTTTGTCGTCGCTGCCACCGAGGATCCCGGCCAATAATCGGATCTGCATAATGGACGAATTGAATCCGAAGAAAGCGGATTAAGTCGACCCCCAGGCAGCGGACGGTGGTCGGCGGAATGGCGCGGGGCCAGCCGAGGCTCTCCCTCCGCCAGGAAGCCACGACTATCTCTATTAAATTCCTGCCGCGCATAATAACGTGCCCGCGATAGAATAATTTGATTCCACCAAACTCGCGAAGAAAGTTCCAGCCAGCGAGCCACCGGAAAGGGGATTAAAAAGGGAATCCTTGCAGAACTAGGAAAAGTACTCCTCTGATAGAGTTTCCCTGCTCGATAACCCACCGTCGATTGGGTTACCGTCACCTTGTTCCTTTTAAGAAAAGCTTCTCGACGAACACTCTCCCCGACAGAGGATCAAGGAGCAATTGCGTGGTTCGGGACGTGGCTGGAACGGGAACGTCGAGGCAGCCAAGCGCCCAGGCACCTGTCGATCGCGGTTAGGCTCGATTAGCTTGAAACACAGTCGAGCTCTCGACTGGAGCTTCGAAACGCGGGACAGGACCAGCGGGACTGCATTATGCGACTCGCTTCTGGCTGACCTCGCCGGTGCAGTGCTTCTTGCTTGCAGTGGGTGGGACAGCGATGGAAAGCTCGGGTGAAAAGTGGATTGTCAACGTTCTGGATGAGACGAGACAGGCGAGAACACGCTGCTAAACCCGTGCCTTCGGAAGGACGTTCCAGCACGTCCACCAGCGGAATGGCCATTCGGAGACGGGGCCATCGATCATCGCCGAGACACGAGCGCAAGTTCCGTCCTCTGGGAGAAATTGAAACGCTCCAGGGCCCGGTGGAGTGGAGAGCAAACGGCGGCAGAGGCACGGTCGATGTTCCATCGAGACGATGGAGATCGTCGGGAGGCAAACGGTCCGAAGGGAGGGCGGGAAGGAACTGCAGGACGAAAAGTTGGAGGAGTTTTATTGGCCGCGTTTCCTCCCTCGCCTCTTTCCTTGGACCAAGTTCAACAGTGGCTGGAAAAAGGGGAGCAGTCGAGCAGCTGACGGGTTAACGTAGTTCATTTGGGAGCTTCCAGGAAACTCTCGACCTTCGAAATTTCCCACCATTCCTTCCTCCATCGCGACTTCCTTTAGACGCTGCTGCGGATCTCAGGTCCCAGCACTCCCGCCCTTGGAACTCTGGTTCAATTCTCTCAACAGCGAAGCAGCCAATTAAGGTGTTTCCATCAGGCAAAGTAATCCCATCGATTGATTCGCCTTCGTCTCCAGCGACCGCCTCGATAACGAAACGTATGTACTTTCTACTCAACAGGTGTCACAGAAGACGATCCGAGTGCCGTCCAAGGATTGAAACTTTCGCTATGACACATTGGGCTCGCGATTGAAAGAAATTCAGGAGACGTGCTCGCGATGAATTTCGGTTGCGTCGCTGGGTTTGCGCGCGGAGTGTTCGTCCCAGGGGCGGTGAGTAGCGGCGTAGGACTCCGCCCGATCGATCAGATCGCGGAGAATTTATAGCGAGGGAAAATAAAAAGGGTACAACTATTTTAGCATGGGAGGATAGGCGCGATGTCTTGGTACTTCCCCCAAAACAGATAACGTTACTAATAATAGGGAGGCACCCGCACGGCGCGGTGCATACGAAACGCAGCAGTGGGAATGCAGGAGGAAGATCACTTACATGTAGCGGCGAGAAGCTGGGGTAGGTACTTCTTCCAGAACGTGCACTGCCTCACTCTAGGCCCGCTGCCGATTTCGGAGCTGTTCGTGTCCAGGGTCAGGTACTCCTTCTTCGCGGCAGTGTGCGGCGGCCAGTAAGGTGGTGCCCGCGCCCCAGGGTCGCCCACGTTCGGGTCCCTAACGTCAACGGTAGCTGGTTAACTATGTCATTGGTCGAGGGAAACGACCACCCTTCCCCCGTGACCGGTGGCTACGGGCTTACCGATGGCACAGAGGAAGCGTTTCACCTTCACTTAAGAGACTTACCCTGATTTCGCAAAGTTCGCCCAGTATCTCATCATCCTCTTGGACAGATTCACCTCCTCCTCTGTGTAGCCCCTCGAGGGGTCCAGCGGCTCGCCGAAGATGTAGCTGATCTCGTCCGCGTGCATCACGCCCGTCCACCTTGGCCAGGGATTGTTCGCGGACCTGCGTGGGACAGGCGGCGTGAGAAGGCAGAGTTCGTTAGGCGAAGCAAGGCCTTCGAACCAGGAGATAGGGGCTTTAAGGGGTTAGGCCACCTTGGACGGAGCAAAATTGCAGTCATTTTCGGCATTTTTTTAGGAAGATAATAAAATAAACAGAAAATTTAATATGAAGCCTGTTATTATACAACTCTCGCCGGAAAAAATCGTATTTTTTTTCTTACAAAATGGCGGCGGTAGAGCCGTGATACGCAAGATCTTGTGGAGCGACGTTTTCCACGGTGTTCAATCTCACGGCTATACCGTTTGACTTAGAACAAAAAACCAAAAAGATTTATTTTCTGCATGCCTAAAACTATGGAAGTACGTAGCGGTTTTGCGATATCTTGAATATGTTCTGTGCAATTGACACTTTTATAAAAAAAAAATGTACTTTTTCTCTCCATGGTCACCATTTCGAGACAAATTTATGTGTCTGGATTTCCCTACGTACTTCCATAGTTTTAGGCATGCAGAAAATAAATCTTTTTGGTTTTTTGTTCTAAGTCAAACGATATAGCCGTGAGATTGAACACCGTGGAAAACGTCGCTCCACAAGATCTTGCGTATCACGGCTCTACCACCGCCATTTTGTAAGAAAAAAAATACGATTTTTTTCCGGCGAGAGTAGTATAATAACAGACTTCATATTAAATTTTCTGTTTATTTTATTATCTTCCTAAAAAAAAATGCCGAAAATGACTGCAATTTTGCTCCGTCCAAGGTGGCCTAACCCTTTAAGGGGTTATACATAGTCAGGAGGCCGAAAAGAGACGAATGTTTGTGATTTTTTTTGAAAAAGCGGAAGCATATATTTCTACAGAACTCTTTGCACTTAAAAGAGCAACATTTAAAGAACAATTGGTAATTTTTTTGTAGAAAAATATTTACGTTTGTAATAAAATTACAAGCGACATCCAAAAACTTTCCAAGATTTTTCGCGCAAAAATCAGGGCTTCAACTTTAAACAGCCGCCATTTTGTTTTTAATTAATATTTCGGAAATTCCCTCGGTGAATCAGAGGATACATTACTATACTAACGAAATCTTTTTTGTTTCTTTTTATTTTAGATAATCTGGTCCCGAATGGCAGTGCTCACCCCAAAGCAACTGTTTAAAAAGGCTTCTTGGATGTCGCTTGTAATTTTATTATAAACGTAAATATTTTTCTACAAAAAAATTACCAAATGTTCTTTAAATGTTGCTCTTTTAAGTGCAAAAAGTTCTGTAAAAATATATGCTTCCGCTTTTTCAAAAAAAATTCAGAAGCCTTCGCCTCTTTTCGGCCGCCTGACTATTTAGGTATAACGCCTTAAAGGCCGTCGCGCATTTTGGTGAAGCGCGGCGATACGAGGATAAAAGTATCTTCGATTCGCCTCGCTACTTCTCCAAAAGGAAACGGCTTATCGTGGTTGGATGGAACATAACGACATTACAAAAACAACAGGGAGAGCAGTGAGCTGTGCACCAGGGTGCAAAGAATCCGGATTCTCACCTGTGCTTGTAATAGTACATGTAAACGGTGTTGTTGCCCGTGTCGGCGTACCGCCCGGCGAACTCGTTCACGTTGCAAGTGAACTGATAGTCGCCGACGATCTTGTCCAGGGCGTCGCGATTCACGTTTGGATCGTCGGGGTGCATCCAGTCGGTGTACTCGTAGATGATCGCGTGCCTGCCGATCTGGCTGACGTACGGGTTCAGCTCGGAAATGGCGCTGATGTATTGCTCCCGGCTGACCTTCACGTCCTCGGTGCCGTCGATGCGGAACAGCTCGGTGAGGTAGTAGATAATGAAGTAGAATCCCTCGTCGGTGTTGGAGCCCATCAGGATGTTGGCCTTCTTAAAGGACGTGGTGGCCAGCGAGCGCTGCGGCGTCTCGTCGAGGAACGCCCCGTCGATCACGGGGACGAACGGGAACTCGCAGATGCCCAGCGTGCCCCACTCGTTCTTCACCAGCTCGACCGGGTCCTTGAGCAGCAGGCAGTCGGTCACCTCCTGTAGGTTGTTTCGGTCGTGCGGGCAGCCGACCGATTCCGCGAGCCTGATGCCGCGCACGATCGACTCCTCGCGCGAGATGATCGCCCACGGTGCCGTCGGCGAGCCCGACTGCATGATGGCTTGGCTGAAGAGGTGCCTGAAACGCAGACGAGCGGCGTTGGGGTGGCTCTGCGAGCAGCGGCGCGCGTGCTTGCCTCGGAATGTAAAAGCTCCATAGTTTTTTATTTCTTTTTTTTTTTTTGCGAGCGGTAGCGTAGTAGATAGCGTCAGACACGATAATGCCAAAGCAGATTATGACTTATGACAAAAGGAGAAAAGGTATGCACCTTGACAGAGGCGAAAGTAGGTGCATAGAAACGGATACGGCGCCCGCGCTCTCTCCGAACAGGGTCACGTTCTCAGGATTTCCGCCGAACGCAGCGATATTGTCGCGGACCCACTGTAGGGCCATCATCTGATCGAACAGACCGGCGTTCCCAGGTACGTCCGACGTCCCGAAGTAGAGGAAACCCAGGCTGGCCACTCGATATTGCATCGAGACCAGAATCACGTTCTCCTCCGACACCAGGGTTTTGTGATCGTAAACGTCGAGGGTCGCCGATCCGGAGTAAAAGCCACCTACAAGGATGTCGCGCGATTCCATCTCTCTTCTCTCTCTTTCTCTCTCTCTCTCTCTCTCTCTCTCTCTCTCTCTCTCGTTCTCCCTCGAATGGAAAACCACCGCCACCCAAACAAGACTACACGGGGACAATCAACTACATACACAATGCCCACCCCGTCTAGGTTGCCCCGCCGAGAATGACCCTTTCGGTTCTCGTTTTATGTTTTAATCAGCTCGCTTCGAAGGGGGATGTTTCAGCTCCTTTTCGAATGACGCTTATTTCGCGCACCTTCTCAAAGGAGTTGCAAGGGTTCGTTACAATTTGCCGACGGGAATCGGTAGGACAGGCGTGTCCAAGCGTTTGCTCTCGGAGCAAACCAAGCCGGGCAATCTCTTCTAGCTGTAGACACTCACGCTACGCCACTATCTCCACCATTTCACGGCTGCTGCTCTCGCCTTCCGCTCGCAAGCACCGGGGTTGGACACGCCTGCGGTAGATGGAGGCGTCCGTGACGCTTCAAACTCACCCGACGCTTCATAGACCACGTGCTCGAGATCTCGCGACCAAAATCATTCGATTGAAATGATAAAACTTCAGTTTTCTCGGATGCTTCGATATGCTAGATGGGACATTTAAATAAGCAGTGTGCACGATAGAGCGTCAAGCGGTTTCCGACCGGGACCCACGTCCCCGTTGAGAATGTCTGAAAGTAGCACACCCCGCGGCGGAACCACGCGTTCCTCGCTACCAACAAGTAAGGGAGCATCTGCGAAAAAGAGCGTGGCCCCGTGACGACAAAGGACTCCGCTCCGATTGCCACAGCAGTCTGCCTAAGTAGTCTAAGGATCGAAGGGAACAGGTGTCAGCTGGAACTCACCACCGAATATCCATACCATAACAGCGGCATTGGTAGGCCTAGGCCGTGGCGCGACCACGTTCACGTAAAGGCAATCCTCGCTGAGCGGCGTGTTCGGATTCCACATAGTCGCGCCGGCGAAATCCCCGAACACCGTGTCCAGAATCTGCACGCAGCTATTCGGCAGCGTGGTGGCGTTCAGTATCCCCGACCACCGTTCCGCTGGCCTCGGGTGCCGGAACCTCAGGGGTCCTGCAACAGAATCCCGCGTCCCGTTCGTCTCCTCCGCATGTACGCCACTTCCAAACGATTCCAGCTCTACCCGATAGCTTCACCACCGCCGAATCTAAGCGGCCGATGCTACCGAGCATCTGACGATTCGTCGAAAGCCGGGAGGATGGGCCGCGAATAAAGAGAGAGATACGCTATGGGGAGGAAGGATAAGAGAGTGGACGACGAACTACTTAGGTACTATACGTCTCTCTGGTGAACGGGTTAATCGGCGAGTCTGCGAAAGCGGGTATAGACCGAGTAGGTGGAACCTACCGAGAGGTTTCTGCGCGTAAGGGATCCCGAACCAGGCGTCGACCTCCTTTCCCGTGGTGGCAGTCATGGTCTTACCCCTGACCTTGCCCTTCCTGATCTGAACCACCAGTGGATCGTCGTTGGAATTGAGGGCGGCCGGTCTTGGCAGCTCCTCGCTGGTTCTGAAAGCCTTCGCGTCCTCGTGCGACATGTCCGCGTGGTGCCTGCTCCGATGGGACGGCGAGCACCAGCACGCCTGCAGCTGCAGCAACACCGTTAAGCTCAGCACCACCAGGGCCTCGATTTTCGTCAAGGAACTTCGCTTTCTTGGCATCGTGTCCTCGCCTGAAACACCGTCACCCTTGCTGGGTCCTTGCGCTGGCCACCTCTGCCCGAGAGACTCGCGGGGACGCAGGCCGTCCAAGGGGCTCCGAGAGATTCTACGGGTCTACCGATCCGTCCGGTCGAGGGAATTGATCGTAACTAGTGATTCTGTGGTTAAAACGCGAGCGTAATTATCCGAGCATCTTCAGAGGAGCGGGAGCGAAATGCACTCGGAGAATCGAGCCGATGTTCCCGAGCAAGAGGAGAGCACTTTAATGCTTCCCGCGTTAAGCGGTCTCGTCGGCTCGTTCCGATGGAAACGAGCCCTTTGTGCGGAGCAGATCGCTCGGAAACGATTGTTACTTTCTTGAGGTGAGGCTCGCCGAGGACTCGATTCGGTTTGCGATCGTTTCGCGCCGCCATTCGACAAATTGGAAACGGCGTTGGCCTTTGTTCGGGCGCGTGTACCGCGACGCGCTCGCGTATCCCTTTCAACCGTCGCGCTTCCACCGTTTGCTCGACTAATTAAGCTCATCTATCGCGGGTGGCGCGCGTCACGGAATCGATTCGCCTGAAATTCGCCACGCTCGCGTACCGTTCAACGATTCTTCGCCGCGATTCAGAGGCCTGGTGCCCTCCGCCACCCAGGGGACGGGGGTCTTCTGACATCGGTTTCCCCCGATCCCGCGAATCGCCTCGAAATCCGACCAGAACGCGCGGCTGTCGAAGGATTTTTCCATCGGGAGGCGGTGGGGGGCAGAATCACCGGTGCCCCCCATCCCCCCACGCATTAGAAGGAAATATATCGCACAGTTCTACACGAAGGTCCGCGTTGATTGGTCATTTCCTTCTACGTGTTCCGTCTGTGTGGAGCGGTGGTCACGCGCGATTACGCGCAGCGTCGAGGTGTTACACGCGGAAGCGCTCGTGAGAGAACACAGCGTATTAGTGTCGTCAGGAATGACAATTTATTGCCCAGCGCTCGCTGGCCCCGCTAATTAACTCTATGGGGAAGGAAATCACCTGGCCGTCACGAGCCTCCTCCTAACTCTACAGCCAACCGTGCCCCGCGGAGGCGATCGAAATCAAAATTGCATTCGCACCGTCTTCCTGCAGCTCCTCCGTTTCGACGGGAGCATTAATAAAAACCTCGACACGATCGTTTACCGTCCGTTCTCCATCGACACGCCACTCACCGGAACTCTCGGGCGAACGGAACGTCGCGACGCCTCGCAGAATCCCCGCTTCCAGCCTCGAATCGCCAAGACTCCCTGATCGGTCTCGCTACTTGCACGATCACTGTCGCAACTTTCCGCGGTCCCAGCGTAGGGAGCCAGGAAGGAGCTTGACGATACTACGCGAGCTGCCTTTGCGTCGAGGCATAGGCAGACACAGAGGCCGCGACGCGGAACCGTCGTAAAAAGTTAGTTGCCCCCCTTGTCGCGGTGGCAGCATCATGCAACGCACGATAACCCACAAGAGTTTCGATAACCGGCGCTCGAGCTCGTTACCCGAGCTGCCCGCTATCCGTCCGTCCACCTCCATCGAATATTCCTTCGGACTCTGCTTCGCTCTATATAGCGCTATTTCCTCGTTCCCTGATCGAGAGATAAAAAGACAACTGGGTCAGCCATATTTCGTGCGACTCTCGCGAGCCGGCCGGAAGCGAGGCTCGCGATGACGACGAGTGGCCGCGGGCAATGAGAACGCAACAGAAGGGACGATAATTGTTTACCCCAAAATTAGCGCGGGCGTGGGACAAGGGGGTATCGGGAGTGGCCAATGGAGGAAGACGACGCTGGACAGACTCGTTTCTGCCTGGAAATTCAATTAGCCCGCGGGTACTTTGACGAAGAAAATAGGGTGGAGGTTGCAGAGAGGTGGAGGGACGGGCCTCCCCTTTGCGGCTCTATCTCCTTTCCTTTTTTCCTTCGAGCTGCGCGCTCCTTCGGGACAACTGGACATCGAAGCTGGCAGCGACTACTCGTCCCCGAGACCCGCGGTTTATCCTGGCTCTGATCGATACAGCCGTACCCCTCTCTCTCTCTCTCTCTCTCTCTCCTTTATTTATGCACTTTTGCCAGCCTCTTGCCGTGTTCCTGGGGTTCCCCGTTCCGGTACTGGCGCGACCGTGTTCGGTTTGCGATACACTCGTCGGGAGTTCTTCGAGCACCCTCGACGCCGGTGTATCACGGCAATCGAGGCCTCCTCTCGACCAGTCATATCAGATCGAAGGAAAAGTGCTCGGATAGAGGCTCTGCCTCCGAACGGCACGATTGTTTTCCATCCCGAATGGCGGTTTCGAGGAGTAGTTCCGAGGGATGGCGGGCGATTTTCGATGGTTTCGGATGACTTGGAACGATCGCGGAACGATTGGAGTTGACGAGCGATCGCGGGGCACGGCCGCAGCTGGCGCCGGCATCCAGGAGAATCGGAGGCGAATCGAGAGCGAGGCAATAACGCGGCGTGCAGCGTACGCCGGTCAATAAACAGGGGCCCACTCGATTACGAACGCGCCCGTGTAACGAGTAATTCCCTCGAGCGTCCCGGAAAATGCAGCCCCCGTTCTGGCCGAGGCGCGTGCAAATCGAGTCGGTCGATTAAACGGGGAAACTGCATCGGGGCTCGTCCCGATGGAATTCGCACGACGAGAGATTTCGTTCCGCTTTGTCGCGCGACCCTAGCGACCTGGCAGATACCCGGCTCGAAATTATCGATCCGTGGGGTCGATCGCCGCAGAAGATGGCGAAACGAGGGAAATCGAAAAAGAAACGCGAGGAAGTATCCAGCGTGTATGTAACTTACTTAAATCTACAAACAGGATTTTTAAATTTTCATTACAGGCCCAGATAAAAAAAGTTTGAAAAGCAACCTTCGCTATTTTTCTTCCCTGCTCGGACCAATCGCAATTTCTTTTCAAAACGACGAAACACCTCACCTGGGGAACTAATCCTTCTAGCTTCTCAAAAAACCTCAAGTCGTTTCGACCAATTTTATAAAGGTTATTCTGTTTTAAAGGGGCGCACAGTGTTACGCGTAATGGACAAGAGTCAAGAATCCGAAGTGTTTGATCCAGAAATTCTTGTATCTTATAATGTTAATAAAGGAACGTAGATTTCAATGTTACCCATAACTTCTGCTGAATTTACTAATTTGTTGTCAAAAGTGATACTAGAAATTCATTACAAATTTCGGTGCATTTTTTCAAACACGTGCCATTGGCAGAATGTTTATGCTTTTCATTTGCTTTTTATAAGTTGTGTTTAGTACTGTCATACCTTCAAAACTGCCGAGTCAGTTTTTTACGATACTAACAATTTGTACTAATTCTTTATGTTAAATGTTTATGAACTTCGATGGGACTTTAAAAAAAAACACCAAAAAATACCTCCCTGATTTTTTGTATATTAAATTTAGGGATCATTAAACTTTATATTAACGTCAATTTCAACTGCACGAATTTGCACGAAACAGAAAAAATAGCCAAAATCATTATTAAGACGTTCACCGCTCCGGCCCTTAGCGTAGTCTCTAGGTCTCCTCGTGCATAAGACCCTTATGTGAATCTACACATCCGATATGCTTTTTCCAATTCTTTATACGATATCTACCATGACTTTTCCATCCTGGATGCTGTCTTCAGTTTTAAAATAGCAGTCAAACGCGACACACGTGTTAAAAATAATTTGATAAAAAAATGTTTCGAACAAAAGTTAGTCAGTATTCAGTTGACAACAAATTGCAAAAGTAAATATTAATAAAAAACTTTTTATTCACTGAAAAATCAAGATCGGCTCAATTCTTTTAATGGAACTGTATAATTTTTTATACACCAATCGATGCATTTTTATATTCTCTTTAAAAAAGTATTAGGGTACTTAGGACGAAAACTGATTAGTTCAGAAGTTATGAGTTTTGTCCCGAACGCCCATACACGCGTAACCAGGGATTGTAACCCGCCCGGAGCGGGTTACTAGTAACATAGGACAGTCTAGTCTAGACAGCCATTTAACGTACTCTACTACTCTGGTCATCCGGCCGAAAATTTTTTTACTCAATGAATAACAAATATAATCGTGCAAAACTTTTTACATAACATTCATCTACTTGTGCCCTGCTCAATTTTTTGGCCAGATGTCCAGAGTATCCCCTTAAGTGGCTGTCTAGATAAGACTGTCTTATGTTACTAGTAACCCGCTCCGAGCGGGTTACAATCCCTGCGCGTAACACTGTGGGGCGTCGCGAGACTTTTGTCCGACACTGCAAGTATTCAAAATTGCGGCCGGCGTAGAGTAGGTGTTAGGTTTCCGCTTTTGGCCCACTACGGGCTCGTCACTGCCTCCGAACACAAACCTTATTCAAATTTACCACTCTTTCCAGATGTTAACTTTCATCGCACAATATTGGAAATTTTGTCTTCGCTTAATAGCTTTATATTAGGTGCAACACTTAGTAGGACATCGGTGCCCCATGTTCCCTACAATATGCTAAAACGTGCACGGACGTTCCACTTTAGGCTAGCGTTGCATTCTTCAATGGAGATCAATGGGAACGGAGAGGTGCGACACTCACCCCGTACGACCCTAAGCGATTGTCGCCCCTCAGCGTTTTTCCACCCCGTGGCGATCGTCCCGTCTCTAATGTATACGTTAACGCGTTGGCTAAGTCCGCGACGTCTTGAATTTCGCTAGCCGCGTACGCAAACCGAGTGGAAGCGCAATAGCGAACTGGGTCACACCCATCCAGTCGTCAAGGCAAACCGCTTTCGAGCGTCAAAACAAGGCTGTCAAATTAAAATAGTGGGAAACGAAGATTGGAGCCACGTGCCGCGTAGTATCGCCACTCGGTCAAGTTTCTACCGATGCCAGTGAAGAGCGCAGCGGAACATTCAATTAGGACATCGCGGATGATTCCCCAGCTGCTTCTGCACGGACCAGCGCAGTCGCTTAATTAAAACCGCCCAATTTACATGCGACTTCGCTGCACTCTCCGCTGACGAGTATAAATAAAGAAGGGGGGGGGGGGGGGCAGCGACGTTTGCACGGCGATTATTTAAATTAACGTAAGGATGAAGAAACGGGAGTGAATAAATCACGGGCTCGGGCAGCCCGCGCCAAGTGGCTGGGGCTCGATAATTAATTATGCGTGTGCTGCGTCGACAGCGGAGAAAAGAAACCTCGTCCACCACCCCACGGAGGAGAGCCGTTTCTCGCGTTTATGGTAATCGCGGAATGAACGCCCCGCGCCGTAATTCTTCCCACGTAATGCGCGAGGGACTTTTCCGTGCGATCGCGCCGGCACCGGGCTAATCTGAGCGGTCACGACACCCCGCGCGAACCTGTAATCGCGTTATCCCGATCGTCGTAGTGCGCATTTTCCTTCCGCCCGGAATGAACGCCTCTAGGCGAGAAACCGAAGAGTGGGCTCCTGTTACGAAACTACATTTGATTCTCGGACATCAACCGCATTCACACACAGAGCCTCTGTGCCCGAGAACGAAATGCACGCGGTGTAAGGTGAATGTACAAGTGCCCGGCCATGCCCCAGTACCTGAACAGTAACGCGAGTTTTATTTATTTTTAAGCTTGGTGTTTAATGTAATTAAACAGAAAAATTAGTATCACAATGCATAAGTATTTAGCAATATTAATTAAAATCGTTATTGTAGAAAATTAAAATCCTTATATGCTCTGTCATTTAAGAAGGAACCTGCGCATAGACCTGTTCCGCGCTACTATTGGCTATACCCCAACCAACGCTCCCTCGGAGCCAATGAGCTCATTCTACATGCGTGAATGGGTTCCTTCTTGTATGACAGGTAGAAGTAATTTTTTTGTAACTTAAGCTTAAGCTTCTGTTAGGACACGCCGTTCGTTTGTTAAGAAAATATTGACTGCATTTCTTATTTACATATTATGTTAATACATTACTTTAGTATATTTATTTTTAGTATATTTAGTATATACATTAGTATATGTATTTTTAGTTTCCGATAGTATAATACTGTGTTATCTTTCACATTTCAACATCTCTGGTTTTACAAATTGATATAGGAGAAACGTTTGCCACTATTCCTTCCACCCCCTTAATTAAGCGCCCAGGCATTGGTACATTTACCTTACCTACTGCATCGATGGAGGGAAGCATCGCGGGTATTTCCGTCGAGAGGTCAGCGAAGGATCGCGTCAAAACAGAGAACTCCTATCGTCTTGCCGACGACCCACGCGAGGAGACGCGAGATTAATTGACTCCATCCCCTTGGCGGCGTGATGAATGGCCAACGGAGCGCAGCAATTAGATCGTCGGCCCGTGCAAGAGGCGAGCTTTGATTCGGAGCTGTTCGATTCGCTTGCTTGCCCCGGACCAATTAGTTACCCGCTTCCGCGGCTCTCGTCTCCCCGATGAATGCTAATTCGTTGCCACGCGGCGTCTCCGCGAGGCCGGGGGAAACTCGGAGGAAACTCCGGAGGAACCGCCGACGGAACGAGACACCGGTGGAAAGAGCAATAGCTAGAATCGGCCGCCGCCTAAGCAACTCCTGGGACCGTCGCGAGTCCAGATGTATCGGCGAGTCGGAGCGAATTCGAGCGAATCGAAGCGAGTCCTCGGCGTCGTAGAAAACTGGCACCCGATTCGTTACGGAAGCTGTTCGTTACTCACAGTGTCCAAGCCGATGCGGAGGTTGAAGGCGTTCGAGGGTGAGGTTACGGCGAAGATGATGACGGAGGTGGAGGGAATGGCCCTTCCTTCGATGCTGCGAGGGGCAGATCCGCTTTCCGGGCCCTTCCGTCTACATTCCCAGTTCACGGATCATCGCGCGGCTGAAACAGCGGGAGTGGAAAATTGAGTCGGGAAGCGACGGCAATGATGGGTGAAAAATTCGATAGGTCGAGAGATCAGGACGGGCCGCCGTGCCCCGGAGAATCAACCCACGTCCCATCGTTCATCTCGAAGGGGACTTTTTCCGAACTTCTCGATTCGATCGTTTTTCTGGGACAGAGTCAGCGGCGTACATAGTACGTGGCCCGAATTCCGGGGGCGATCGATGGGTGAGGGAAGAATTGAATCTGGGATCGTAGCCGGGGATGCTCGAAGCGGTCGGGAAAAGCAAACGACGATAAAGAGGGGTGGTTTTCTTGGATGGAGTCTGCTCGAGAGACAAGACCTTTTCTATCCGTGTCGCCTTCGAGCCATTAGGAGGACTGTTATCCCCGTTCTCGGGAAAGCGCTCGTTCCCACAGAATATTCCCCCAGAGATGTTTCCTGGGTATACATCGCCGCGTCTCGACTCTCTAAGAAATTGAAAGGCTGCTCTCGTTTCGACTGTACCTCGGATATCGCCGACGAAACGGGAACAAACTTCTATGGATGCTGCGGACAATTATTTCTTATTTATAGACGGTCCTTTTGCAACACGGGGTAGGGGATGAAGGGGAGTTGGCTGCAGGTTGGAGTCGAATAGCTTGCGAAGCCTCTATTGGCCCCGCTACTTTAGGCTCAAACGCATAGACACCCATCGCTCGCGATTTATACGTCTTCAATCGACCAAAAACTACCCAGGAGAATATCTCTCCCCGAGTCGGACATTAAATTCTTCCGAGATGCGGATCTTAAGGAGAACGAACGACCTCGTAAACTGCGGGAACGCAGAATTTGGCCGGCCTCTAATGAAACCATACATCTGGTTCTTAAGCCGTTCGAGGGCAGCCCCTCGTTATCCGCCGCCCACCCTCTGGTATTTCAGCCCCCAGCCTCCCGCGCCGGTCCATCGGCCAGAGGCTCTCTCTGGCCGAGAATTCCGCAGCCGGTCGACTTACAACCGTGCAAATAGAGCCGGGGGTACACACGTACGGCCGGGAGTAATCCAGGAATTTCTAATAAGCGTACGTCCCACTTTCGGAATTCATTTCGAGGCTGCCTCGCCTCGCCTCGCCTCGCCTCGCCGGAACGCGGATAATGAATTTGGATCGCACAGGCAAGAGATATTCGGTCCAAGCCTCTCGTCCCGGCTTCTTCTGCCTGCGAGCTTGCTCGCTCGATAATTATTTCGTCGCTTCCGTTCCCGCGTCAGATCGGCCAGAAACGGGCAGGGGAGCCTCCGAGCCGCGACAGGCCCCTGGGGTTTCTCCGCTGCCACCCGCGCTTGTTATTTCTGGAGGTGGAGGCAGGGCGGTGTAGATCGAAGGGGGACATTTTCCTTTGATTCCTTTACCTTGGAGGGGAACCGTTGTTCTGTGTATTACGTAGCAAAGTTGAAGAGGCAATCTGTGCGGAGGGTGTTAGAGCTGAAGGTGGGACTGCGAGGGGGAAATGGAAGTGCGCGCTGTGTCCTGGGCCTGCTACCGAGACGAAACAGGAATTATCGACGTGCGTTACGAAAAGTAGCACGTTTCAATTTTCTTACGAAAAGTAGCACGTTTGCCTTCGTTCTCACGAAAACTATCACGTTTCGGTTTTCGCTGCGAAAACTAGCACATTTGAGCGGTTTGCCACGAAAAATAGCATGTTTCGTCTTTCGCTGCGAAAACTAGCACGTTTGAGCGGTTTGCCACGAAAACTATCACGTTTCGGTTTTCGCTACGAAAACTAGCACGTTTGAGCGGTTTGCCACGAAAAATAACATGTTTCGTCTTTCGCTGCGAAAACTAGCACGTTAGAGCGGTTTGCCACGAAAAGTAGCATGTTCGCATTTACCCCGCGTTCGCAATTCCCTTACTTAATAGTTCGCTCCCTTACTTAAATTATGTAGATTAAAATTTTGGAGATTAGGTAGATGAAATTATTATTTATTAAACAATATTTTCAACAGTTGAATTCTTTTAAACTGCCCACGCGCTGAAACGCGATAGTTTCTGCAGTCTGCAGTATAATCCAAAACGAGCTATTCTTCGTGGCCAAACTGGATAATATGTTAGTTTTCGCCATAAATTCCCAAACGTGCTATTATTCGTGGCGAAACAGTATAACGTGCTAGTTTTCGTCGCAACAGTACGAAATGTGCTATTCTTCGTGGCGAGGCAGTCAAATGTGTTAGTCTTCGCGGCAGAAGACCAAACGTGCTAATATTCGTCAGAAACGATGGAACGTGCTTCTTTTCGTGGCAAACCAAAACGTGCTACTTTTCGTAAGAAAATTGAAACGTGCTACTTTTCGTAACGCACGTCGTTATGATATAGTAATAAAATACCCCCGCGCTTCGCTTCGGGCCCAAGAGATATTAAGGGCTTCGTGAAAATACATTTCACACACCCCCTTAGGGGTTGGTTAGGGCAAAATCCTGAAATTGGTTTTTAGGCATCTGTGTGAGTAATCTTTGTGAGTAAGATCCAAATAGATATCTAATCGGGCCTAAGAGATATTAGGGAGTCCGAGAAAATACATTTTACCCCATTTCACCCCCTTGGGGGCAGATAGATAGATAGATGAAGCATTCACAGCAAAAACGGGCTAACCCAGATTTTTGCGAAATTGATTTAGTAGCAATAATATATTCCAACAGGTTCTACTAATCATATAAAGTAGGAAAATTTAATATTTTACAATGTGGGTTAGTTCTTTTTTACTCTAAATGCCTCATATAGGAATCAGTAGTTGAGAGAACTTGTTATCGCTACAAATCCTATTCTTCTAGGATTATACTAGGCAATCCATCCACGGTTTCACCTACCCTCTCTCCACCCCCTCGCGTATTTCCAGTGACAAGAATCCTCGAGTGTTCCCATCGAACGCGAGCTCGCGAGATTAGCCGCGACTCAGTTACCCATCTCGAGCACGCGTTAATATTAATCAGCTGGCTGAAGTCGTTTGATCCGCCAGTCAGCATCGAAGCACCCCCCCGGTTTCACCGTCGGTGGTGCACTTGGCGCAGCGTACCCGGATGAAAGCGAAGCGGAGAGCAAGGGGCGGGCTGCAGGGCTCGAGGGAAAGAGGGCGGAATTCCTCTCGTACGCGGAATTATCGACTCCGTGCACCCAATTTGCCTCCCCCTCGGCGGAATCTGCTTACAGGGTTTGTTTGCCCGCGAACACAATGATCCTCGGGAATTTCTGACCGTCCATTCCGCTCGCTGTCCAGCCCCCTCCCCGGGGCTCGGCCCTCGTCAACGCTACCGGGCAAATTAACACTGTTGACCGGGGAAACAATGAGAACTCGTGCTCCCGACGTTTCCCAGCCCTCCGGTATTTTCCGCCCCGACCATTCTTCTCGCCCGCGGAAAGCAGCAGCGCGATTTTATCAGCAGGCTTGAGACTCGGGCGCCCCGCTCCAAGGAACCGCGGATCTCGCTTAAAAATACCGTGTCGGAAGTGACGCTCGACGGCCCGACGAAACGACCACGCGTGTCGGTGCCGAGGATCACGGGCAAAGATTTCCCCGGGGGCGAGATCCATTCTCACGGCTGCGAAGTGAATAGCTGCTTCCTCGCGGCCCGTTTCGTCCTCGCGAAACCGTGCTACGCCGCGACGCGAAACAGACGACACAGGCAACGAAGAAGAAAGAGACTCTCCCCCCCCCGACAATTACAATCTCTCGCGGCACCACCTCGCTTCGTTGCGCTTTCCACAGCGTCGGATAACAGCGAGCGCTGGGATTTCCAGTGGGGAAACCAGTGGCGGAGGAGCAACGTTCGTAGGTCGAGTTGTTTTCGTGTCTTTCGTTATCGAGCCGTTCATCGACTGCGTGAAATCAATCCGACGCGCGACCTCCGATAAGATTTACAAAAATAGTGCTCCACTTGGCCTTTATCGTGACGGAGTTTCATTATTGACGACAGACACGTGATTACGGCCGGTTCGAACCTCGAAAAATGCTTTCCATTAAGCGCGCGACTGTTTTGTCAGCCAGGCGCTGATTGGAGCCGCGATTAGTTGCTGGTGCGCTCTGCGTCGGTCTATTGTTCTCCCTGCGTGCAGATAATATCGAGATAATACACACTGTACATCGCGGCATCGATGGCGAACAATTGAAAGTGGACGGGAGCACTGTTAATATTTCTCTTTATGATGGAATTGCTAGTGACTCGGCTACGTCAGAGATCGAGGAGCGTGTCGATGGGAATAGCGGCGCTCCTCGGCGTCGATACTTCCAAGAGGGAGGCTTTTCATCGCTGGAACAATGCTCGTAAGGAGCGTTTGAGCGGGGAACGGGCCACGATTCCGCGGCGTCCGCCGGCACAAAAGCGAGCAGCGTCGAATAACGCGACGAAATTCGCGGTCCACCGCGTCTGCTCGATGGAAAACAATGCCGGCCGACCGAGCTGGCCAGCTTTTAAATAAAACTGCAACCAGTAATGGGAATCATTGTCCCTGCCCCCGCCGGCGGAACGCTGGTTATTGTACGGCACCGTTTCTCGTCGAAAAAAAAAAAACGTTTAAACGACACTGTTCCTCGTTCGACGTGCCCCTGTCGGGCTCGAATAAAATTTCCCTATTGCGCAAACCGATATTCAATGCGGCGCGGCCTGCTGCAGTATTATTATTTATCATTTATTAAAGGGGCAGAGGCCAGTGTACACAAAACAGGTAGAATAGTGTACGGATAAAGAGCATTTGTACTATTATATAAATTTGAAGTTGTATACTTCGAAATGCATTTTCTCAATAAATATGAACTGTACCCACAAGCGTGCTACGTCACTTTGTTCGTCTTGGCAAGAGGAAGGTTTTAGCGCTTTTATTTCCGTTAAATAAATTTTTTAGTACCGCTATACATATTTAATCACTGATCACTTGACCACGATCAGATTCCTCTTACCCCCTAGCTGCTCGCTAAGAAATCTTTTTAAAGACTCCCTCGCCGCCACCGAAAAAATATATACAACCTGGGCAACGCCGGGAACTTTAAGCTAGTCGTTTATAAATACGCTGAGTTTCTTCGCGGGAGTAATATGCCGAGAACAAGAAATACAGTAGATAGAAAATAAAGTAAAAATACAGAGAAAGTCCCATTTACGCAAAACAGAGAACAGGAGAGCTAATGGTAATTAAAGGATAAACACTTATTGAATTTAACGTAGAGAAGAGAAACCTGGTCAAACTCCCCAGTGACATTGCGGACAATATGCTCCATGTCTGAATCTCCACAGATCTCACAGTTTACAGTTACAATCCTCGATCTCTTCCACCCCGACAGCTTCATCGTTCGCGCCAGGATTAATATAACACGAGGCTCGGAGGCCTCGAGCGCGCGAATCGCCATGGGAGAAGCTTTGAAATCGGAGGCCGTCGGCCATTTTTCGTAACCCTGCACGCGCTGGCCGCGTAATTAGAAGGGGTGTCGCGTCACGGCTGCTCGAAATACGACAAAGCCGCGAGACACGAGCCGGGGAAATTCAATTTTTCAGTGAAAGGGTCGGGAGAAAGTCGAACCGGCAACGCGACCTCCCCGCCCCTAATTAGTTTCCCGCTATCTGTGGCTCGAAGGATTCGACCTTCTTTCCTGCGCTGAATTCGTCGAAAGGGGGCCAGTGGGGGGGGGGGGGGGGACGGGAAAGGGGACGCACGGAAAGCCGGGAGCCTGTGCGATTCGAGGGGCAGCTTCGAGGTCTAATAACGCGGGGCGAGGGCTGTTGCGCGTCGCTGGACCATCGCGCAGATATAGCCCCGGGTGCGCCGCGCTGTTCCGCAAACTTTCGTTGCGGAACTCTGCGGAACGAACGTCGTAAAGCCGTTTATGGACGCGGCTGTTTCGTTTACGTACGCCCCCAGCCCTGATCCTGTGCACGCGTCTTCCCCCTGCAACAAGCATCGACCTACTTTCGTCCCTCGATTCCCCTGCCCTCTTCCACGCCTTCTTCTTTATCATCCGGTTCCTTCGCGGTCCTTAGGTACTCCTTGCTATCTTATCTCTGCAGTCTCCCGATTCAGGACCCCTGGCGTGGAGTTCGATGGTGGAGCGCGGATGAAAATGACGGCGAATCGGCTCCTCTCGTCCACCGTTTTTAAGAACTGCTGCGAGTACGACCACTGTGACGAGGATGCTAACGGGACCGGTGTAACGTGGCCCACGCGAAAGCAGCGGGACGATGGGGGTGAAAGACAAGGGGGTGGTTGGGGAGGTGGCGGTGACCTAGAGATGTCACTGGGTTAGCGTGCCCATGGGCCATCCATAACCCTGATACCGGTGATACACACTCGGTTTCGGCCTGTCATAGGCTGGCATGCGGCCCTGCAGATACACGGGCGCATCTACATACGAACGGCTCGCGTTCCACTTAACCGTTCTTCTGCATCCTAGGCCTGCACGCGAAGCTTGAACCCCTTCCAATTCACAACAAACTATCCGGGGCTATATACAGAGGCTTGTTTGCGGATTCAGGCTTCAACTTTCCGAGGGAGATGAATTTTTAGGGTAACGATCACGCGAGGCGAAGGCTGTCGCGCGTCTGACCATGGCCGGCCCGCTTCCCCTCTCTGCCGTACTCCATTCTAATTGAGAGTGTCTACCACCTCGGTCACTCCAAAGGACAAAGATTCGATCGCCAGACAAATGAATCGTTAGGAGTAACGCTAAACGGAAAGAGCTCTCTGTCCTTCGATTAGTCTCCGTCGCCGAGTAATCTCCCCGGTTGGCTCCGCTCTGCCCCCAGGACAATCGTTAGCCCCCCGATAGGCACTGACAGGTGAAAGAACGAGCTTGGTCACCGACGAAGGAAGAAACCGTTGGCTCCTCGCCGTCGGCAAGACCGGGCCGGGCAAGATCGATGAAGGAGCGACCAGAACCGTGGACTTTGGAAATCTCGTTCGATGTCGAGGCAGCGGGGTCGTCAAAGCATCCCATTTCGCGGGATTACGAAGGGTTTCGAGGATCACCGGATCTCGGTCTCCCGCGACGACTCGATGGCTTGCTTCCCTCTGTATCCTAGCTTCTTTACGGTCTCTCTACCGGCTGATGTGTTTATAGAATAGCAGCTCGGAATCCCAATGAGATACACCTGGGAGAAGCGTGAACTCTTGCTCGGAGCGACACGAAAATAGAATAACCACCCCTGTTTCTTCCCGTCCACCAGGATCCCCGGCAGAAATTAATGGTCGATCACGCGACGATTTAATCCCCCCCCCCCCCCCCCATTCAGCGGACAAAATCCACCTACCCCATCATCGTTTACGCCGCCGACACATTAAACGTTATACGCCCGAGCTTTAATCCCCTCGAAACGATATTAACGCAACCACCGGCGGAACCAGCGTCCCCAAATTCAATTTAGAATTCAAGGGACCTCCGGCCAGATCTGCAGTCATATTTTATCGATTAATACCGGGGGTGACCGGTTGAAAAGGGATATCAAAGTCGAGCGCGGTGATTGAAGCCGAGCGAGACGGAAGGGCGAGGAGGAAAATAGGGAAACAGGAGAGCCGTTCATTATCTTAAGAGTGGTGGCGGAGG
Source organism: Andrena fulva (assembly GCA_946251845.1). NCBI lineage: Eukaryota > Metazoa > Arthropoda > Insecta > Hymenoptera > Andrenidae > Andrena > Andrena fulva. The sequence goes on from OX276327.1 coordinate 62,138,623, forward strand.
GTGGCGCGGTAATGAGAGAGGCAGGGAGGCCGGTTGGATGGGCACACCGAAATCCATTCATTCATATCCAGCGGGAAGTTTTATTAGCGCGACCGCGAGCGTGGCCCGCGTTTTTTCCGCGGCCTGACGTTTCCCGTCATTTTAATCCCTCCATCCGTCCGGCCTCGTCGCCCGATCCGCAGGCCCCGCAGAATGGAAACGGTGTCACGTGCTCGCCCGCTGAATACGCCTCGCGCGGCTACGCGCTGCGGAATATGAACTTGTCAGCGGAATTTCGAGCCCCGCCATGGACAACGGCGTAATGAGAAAATCGACCACGATAAAGCCCCGCGACAAACAACCGGGCAGGATTAATTTTCAATCTGCTGCCTCGAAAAATCACCGCTGCTCTCTGTATCATCCTGCTCTTCTTTGTCCCCTGTCCTTCTTTCGCCGTTAATCGCCTCGCATCGCAGCGAGAGAGCCGTCTCGTCGTCGGTGCTCGCTGCGGATCAGGACCAAGTTCGCTCGTTCCGTGGGCGAGAAAGTTTGCGATCGACGGTCTCGCGGCAGACAACGGCGAGACGTCGTTGATCACGTGCTCCCGAAAAGCGACTCGGTTAATCGAGTTTGCAAGGCGACGGCTGCATAGAAAATAGAATATCCGGCGGACGAAAACGGCGCGAGCGCCGGGGTTATTTATGAGCCAGAAGGGAAAATAGGGATTTCGAAAATTGTTTAAAATTCGATATCGGGACACGGGGGGTATTTCCAGCCACGCGGAGGGCTCGTGAATAACTCGGGACCCGTGCGCGCGCTTTTGCCCGACAGGGGATCGTTGCTTTGGGAATGCTCTGCGATCTAAGTGGGTCCTCCGTGCTCCTGGGTATGAAGGCCGGGAATGAAACGGGTTTCGAGTGACGCGGAGGGGCGTGTGACGAATAATCGAGGGAGCGAAATGGTAAACGATGTAAGTAGATGCTGGCAAAAAATAAAAAAATATTCTTTTAGTGGAAAAGAGTAATAGAATAATTTGATAAATTCTCACCTCTGCCACTTACGTCATTTACCATTTCAACTCCCCAATTAGGCAACCAGTGTAGCCGTGTTGGCCCAACTTGGGCGCGCTCTACCTCGGGTTTAAGGGGACTAGGCAGTCAGATCGCTCGAAAATCAAGTATTTTTTGCGATTTAATTACAAGGAGATGAACACAAATTATGACTAGTACGTTTGGGTAATGTTTATTAATACTAAAAACAGTAAAAAAGAAATGATTTGAATATTATATACATATGTATGAAAGCGCTACAGTCGTCTGACATGTAGGCGTTTTTTTTTGAGCCACTGTAATTTTGCAGTGATTCTGACCGTAAGAAATTTAATTGTGAAATATCCTCTGAAATTTATACTTTGCCCTGGCCCCTATTCTGCCCTGAACCTATTGAATAAGAAAAAAAATCAAAATTATAGAAATGGTGGCTGAAAAACGGCAAATTTTAAAGAAACGTCATTTTTCGCCAGGAAAAAGAGCCATTCTATTTTTTTTTTGACAAACCAGGAGTTTTTACAGACTTATGCGTAGGTCCAGGTCGTAACTAGACATGTTTCATATATGCTGAATTTTTTTCAAATCGACTGATACCTCCGTTTTTTCTCAATCACTGCAAAACGAAGTGGAAATATGATTCCGAGAAAAACGCGCTTAAAGTTTCGAAAGAGGAATCTAGTCTACCTGCGTGCGTGCAGAAACGGTTTATGCCGCGCTCGACCTTTTCGGCTGTAAAATCGTCAATTTTTCGAATTTTAACATCAACCAAACGGCATTTTAATCGGGAAGAGTGGTACGTTCGAAAAATGCAACAAAAAAAAATCGAGTTTCTGACTGCCTAGTCCCCTTAAGGGGGGAAGCCACTGTGACGGTCGAAAATAAAGGCTATTTTCAAGACATTCTTTTATAATGTAACTTTCTACGAAAAATCTTTATTACCAACTGAAAATACATATATTTGACTAATATTTTATGCTCGCAGATTGACAAAATTTTCGGTTGTATGAAAAAAAAAAATTACAAAACGGGTGCACGTGTAACTTTCCAACATTTGATCCGAATTGAAAAATTCGAACGGTTTCTTAAAGTATATTACAATAGCTTCAGTTGCACGTACCAGTTTTTTGATCGAATAATTCATTCAATAGTAACATTGATAAAACATGTTGATTTTTTATACTATTTGGTCAAGATTTCTTCTCAAGTCCGCCATTTCTTCAAAAATGAATATTTTTTTAAATCCGCACGTGCAACTGAAGCTATTGTAATATACTTTAAGAAACCGTTCGAATTTTTCAATTCGAATCAAATGTTGGAAAGTTACACGTGCACCCGTTTTGTAATTTTTTTTTGCAGAGCCTAACGTTATCGTATGCTGTGGCCATACAACCGAAAATTTTGTCAATCTGCGAGCATAAAATATTAGTCAAATATATGTGTTTTCAGTTGGTAATAAAGATTTTTCGTAGAAAGTTACATTCCATTATTAGATTTAGATTTAGATTTATTTTTTTCTTACAGTTTCCACTGTAAGATGGCACATTCCATTATAAAAGAATGTTTTGAAAATAGCCTTTATTTTCGACCGTCACAATGGCTTCCCCCCTTAAATACCCATACGAGCATTTGCCTGGCAAAGGATGGCGTTCTCCCCAATCAGGCAATCGTATCCCATGATAAGAGCGCTTCAAGCAAGCCTTTACATTCTGTCACAACACCATTCAAAGATTCCTAAAAGCGCGCCCCGGTGAAACAAAGGCCTGGAACGTCCGGGTATCATCTCGATTTCCAGCGATTGCCGCGAAAGTGGAGCGATGCTGCGCGGGGTGGGGGTCCGCGAAGAAACGCGGCGCACGGCGTAGCAGCGAGCATATCCCGTGTCACGTGTCGGAATAATCGGGCAGCCTCCCGGCCGTTGTTTCCCTCACAATGCCGAGGAAATTTTCGGCCGTTGCATGAATTTGGCAGGGACAATGTATCACGTTCGCCCCGGCGAGCGGGTAATAGGCAGAGGCCAGAACCGCAACGTATCTGCAGTACAAGCCACATTCGTAGCGCCGTGTACGCGGCGCACACATTTATGGGTTGGCGCGCGCACAAAGGCACACCGACGGCGCACAGGCCGCGTGCGCGTGGGTGGACGGACGGCTGCACGTGTGTGCATGCGCGAGCGTGTGCACGTAAGGGCAGGAGAGAGCACGTGCAAATATACGCTCGCAAACACGGCTCTGCCAGGCCAGCCGAGGACCGACGCGATTATCCCCGTGACGTCGATCCACTCTCCTGCGCCTGGATAACTTATAACCCTCTAATTTCGGACGAGACAATCGACGCCTGCAAGCCCTTCGAGGCGAGTCAAACGGTGGCCATTGGAACCGTATTACGGGGGATTTTATGTAAGTAAATACAGAGAGGCTGCGAGGGGATGGTCCGGGGGTCTATTATATCTCTCGTTCTTCCTATTCGGGACGGTGCAAGATAGAAAGAATATAGGTAACTTTTATCGAAGTGGTTCAACTCATCTGTAGTAGTTAGGGAGAGATGGATCGCGTCCCGAAATTTTATTTACTTATTTCCGCAGCTATTTATAAAGATATTCCCTAGTAGCATTTATTGTTGGCATTTTGATGGCCAACTAATTCCCAACTTGGGGGCACTGTGGGCCAACCAGAAATGCTACTAGGGTTGTGTTATGATCAGTACAAGTCCTAGAAAAGATAGCTCACTACACGAACTGATAAGTCTAATATTCAGTAGGTTGTTTGAAAATATTTAAGTTCGAGGTGATCTTATAAATCGTGGTCCATCTCTACCGGAATTACCCCACCGGATTCGTATTTCACAGAGTACACGTAGATAGGATCCTGCGGTCCGGGGGTGGCGTCTATCTCTATCTCGGTCTCTACCTGAATCGACAAAGAAGCACATTATCCTCCTCGAGCTAAGGGTTAACGCAGCGACCGAAGCTATCCCGTGAGATCCGCGGGGCTGCGTTTCTGGGAGGTTGCGCATCGTTCCCTTGGAGTACGAGATACACAGGCGGATCTACCCGTACCGAGCACTTAACTGGATGAAATGCAGGCTCGCCCGCGTCCTTCGATCGCGGTGCAGGGCTTATCGCTGCCAGCTACGAAATGGAGCTTGTTCCTCCGTCAAGCGTTCGTCTCCTTTGGCAGTCCTTTTCTAGGGCGATGTCTGGCCGGGTCTGGATAAAAAAAAAAAAATTCCACGCGCAAGGATCAGGACGACGCGGAGGCGTCGGTGATCCTTGACCCGGTTACCGAGACCGCGCCGAATATCAACCTAACCTGGTGGCCAGGTCCGAAGCCTGTCTTTAGGAAGTCGTTAAAACGAAAGGTCCCCTCTTCTTAAACCGCGACACCGTTTCGCGGCTCGTTACTGTCGCGGCTCCGGCCACCTCTGGCATACATTAAAATAATAACGAGCCGGCAGGGTGTCTGCAGCCCCGTCCACCACCGAGCGTCGTCTATCGAGCTCGGTGTCGGGGGACTTTGGGGTGGAACGGAGCAAACGGATCGAGAGCTGAAGTCGATTAGTCGAATGGCTTTATTGTTCTTGGACTATCAACTGACGTCCAGCGATCTGAGGAAGACATCTGCGGAATGGCTAGGCAGCTAGAAGCTAAATACGATCGGCAGAGTAGGTACTGCAGCTCGCACCCGAGTGCATGCACCGTATGTGCACGCTGTGTGCAGTTGCATTTGCTGCGTAGATGCTCTTGCCGGGTCTGTTTGCTCCGTGGTCGCAGCGGGGCTCCAATTTGTCCGCGGCGGGTAAATAAATCATTTCGACCACGGGGAATTGCGCGCCGTTGCGAAAGGGATGCGGGGCTAACGGTCTAATGTAATCTCTCCTAAGGGGGTTACTGTATGGAGTAACTAGGCTCTCGCCTCCAGCCTACGCTGTCGATTCAATGCAACACTTGCATACACTTCGTTAAAAAATTGGGAATACTGTAATTGAAATATTACTACACCCTCTCGCATGAATAGAGTATAGATGTCCCTACTGCTACCACTTTATTTGTTTTGCTTAATAAAAACGTAGCGTTGAAAGGACAGCGTACAGAAACGTTTCTTCTTAAATTCGGACTATTCTTGAAATAAATAAAGCGGTAGTAATAGGGACACTGACAGTAATTGGGACATCCACCCTACTGCGCCAAACTTTCCAAAGGCTTCGTTAAAAAATTGCACGCTCGATACCCCCGGGGCAGTACGCAAGAATTCGAGCACTCTATGGTAAACAGTTTGGGGGGTGGCGTTCCATCGAAGCGACTGGCAGCGTCGACACGGTGTATTGGATTCTTTGGAAAATGGAGTCGACAGGTAAACGAAGAACGCAACCTCCGGCAACAGCCCCGGGGCGCTTCTACTCGCGGCTGAATTTGCATCCGCTTCTTGACGCGGCGTAATAGCGAGTCCTTCCACCCCCGTCTAGTCTCGCGTGCACTTTCCACGCGCAAATATTTAGACTCCATTTAGGAGGAGTGCTCGCGCCCCCCAGCAGCTGGATTCGCGCGGTATGCGGCACGCTGCAACGTCCAACGATCGGTTGTTTCTCGCCTGGCGTCTGTCGCGACTGTCCCGATCGACGACTTCTCCCCGTGAAAAGGCTGAACAGAATGCACCCCCGAGAGCGTCCCCGGATACTTGACCCAATGTTATTTACCGACTTCCGCGCGATATCGATTCAACCTCCGCAACCACTAATCTCGAGTTGTCTATTCTAAGGCCGAAGCGAGAAGAGGCCTGTCGAGTGAGACTTTTCGACACGGCCCTGCGTCGCGTGTTTACGGCCGGAATATTAACAGTGGGCAGAGTGGTGGGTCGAGTAGATTATGCGTTGCAGATGACTCTCAACTATTGATTATATTGTATATAACCGAGATTAAAAGTAATTCGATGAAGATCTTCAAAGATAACGTATTATCATAGAATCTTATCGATTCCCTATCACCTTCTTTCACGCGAGATAGGTGCTATGCTTCTTGGAACACGGGAATGGCTGCGCCATGAAGGTAAAAGTGATCAGGAATTTTAAACTTCTCGGTCAATTATTATCAATGGTCGCGGCGAATGTTCTTAGCTACTGCAAGAAGGCCAAGTTCCTGATAGAGTCACTGGTAATAGGATTCTTTCCTAGTAGCGTAAAACGCTAAAAGTTTCGAGCTGTAGCGCGGATACCAAAGTTCACGCGAGCCGCAGCCGAAAGCTGGCAATGGAAGCAAGTGCCAGCCCGAGCCAGACACGGAGACCTATTTTCCCATTCGACCACCTCGTCGTTACCTTCCCTGCGCTTTTTACGATTCTCCCTTCGGCTGACCTCGAGGAAAGGACACGACAGCCAGTGTTTAATGGCTCGGAGGACCTGGGGGCCTCGACGATACGCCCCCGAACAGAAGAAACATCCCCGGCGAAAGGAGAAGCAAATTTCGATAAGAAAATCGAGGCTCGAGAACGCGACGACTTTTTCTCCCTCCGGAGGCGCGTTCCCCGCCGAGTCTAGACGGTATCGATGGTTCTCGTTCGAATTAAGCCCTCGCCCAAGTAAACCCCGGACATCAAAGTGCCTCGCGGAAACCTCGAGCCCCTCTACAGATTGAAAAGCTGTTGGAACACCGCGACTCGGATAAGTTAAGTGTTAATCGCCAGTCTCAAAGGAGCCCCGCCACCACTGGCCTCCTCTTCCTCTACCCCGGAGTGCCTTTCGAGGACCGAGAGAGCTCGGCGCTCGGGACGTTAACGCGCTTGAAAAATATTTCCCGCACCCCGGCCCGAGAACACGGGACGCAGAGTCCCTTGGACTCGCGAGTATCAAACGCAGGGAACAACGGGAGGAAAATTGCCCCGTCGATCGAGTCCACGGGGCTTCTCTGCCGCCGAGATGCTTTTCCACGCTCCACCGGACGTTTCCTCTTCTGCTCGAGACGTCTCAAGATTCGAAATATTCCCGACTACCCTTGCACCCGTCGCGGAATGCTAAACGGCCGACCTATTTCTTATTTCTCGTTCCATTTAAGACGTTCACCGGCGGGCAGCCGCTCGACGTTCGCTTGATAAACAGGCAGGGCGTCCTTCTTTCTGCTTTTAACAATCCCCGCAATGGCAATTCGCAGGATCGATTCGCGGGACATCGGTGGACCGCGTTCTGCTGCGTTTCGGGCGATCGGCGCGCGGAGGGGTAGCTTTTCGCAATTGGCTTCGGAGCGGACGATTCCCGAGGCCGAATAAGTTGGCTGATCTGCTGGTCGATAATAAATTCATGGGACGGGACGGGTTTAACGTGGAATTTTTATGCGGGAACCAGGGGGGGGGGTTCGGTTGGTTCGGTCGGTTCAGCCCCATCGGGCTCGACGCAGCCTTTCGACGCGAGTGCACGGTGGCAATGCGTCGGGAACTGCTGCAGCCGCAATGCAGCTCCGGCTGCAAGGAAAAATCGTTCGTGGCCGGATGCACTCGCTCCTTTCTTCCACGATTATTTCGCACGGCCGGTGGTCCGTTGGATCTGGTTCGATGTACGAGACGAAGTCGCGACGCTCCCAATCGTTGGTCAACTTCGACTCTGTCGTTTCCTCGATCTTAGCTTCCTACGGAGGGATCGTTTCTACCCTGGCGCCTCTAACGAAGGTAGCTCGACGGGGGAAGCGTAAAACTTTTTACAGGCTCGGAACACTCGGTCAATTGGAGCGTAGTTCCGAGTCCTTGCCGCTTAAGGAAGTCACGTGACGCGTAAGTCATGCATAAAAAATTAGCAGCCAGTCAGATTGACCCGATTAGATAGGCATCTGCGGCGGTAGCTGACGTAATGAGCGTAACGGGCGTTGCCGTAACAAATTGAGGGAAAGCTGGGCCGGCTATAGTCCCTCGTTCTACTTGCCGGCTGACTTTTCGTCCTCACCTTCCACTAGACCCCTCTGCGAACCTTACGCGCGGCCGGGGGAGGCCGTAAGCACCCCCTGGGGAGCGGAGATCGTTGACGGAAATGGAAAAGAGGCATCGAGCAAGGTGGAATGTCACCACAATGGAAGGCCCTCGTCGGACGCTCGAAAGATGTAACAAAAGGGAGCTTCTGTCTCCACTCGAATGGAATAATGGACAATCCTGCTGCGGAGTAGATAGTCTCGGGCGTGCTTCTAAATGTGTAAAGGTAAAGTCGCCTTCGAGGAGCCTAGTCCCGAAATGGGGGCTCGGCTTCTGGTTTCCAAGAGTCAAGCGCACCCCATGGGCATCGCTAACGGGGGGGAGGTCGTTTAATCTGGCAGGAGGAGGTTCTATCGGGGCGCAGATTTTCGCGGGGGAGCCCGATGCACCTGTCACGCGATGTGCGGGCCGGAATGGTATAAACAGTCGCTCGTGTCGGCTGACACAAAGGCCTAGAAAAGGGGCCGTAGATCGCCGGCAGGGAGGAGCGAGACGGGAGCGGGGGACGGGCGAGTAAGTCGTAGGGGGATAGGAAAGGATAGATTAACCTGGTTAGATAGGGATCTGGGGAGAATGTGGCGGCATAATAGGGCCGCGAGGGTTAGGTACAGAGGTGAGGGCGAGGGCGACGGGAGATTGCAGTTGCAGGTGCTTTCTCTTCGAGCTGCACGGCCCCCTAATATCCTCGGGCCATTTCTGAAGTTACGCCTGCGTGCAGATAGCGACACGGCTATTCAATTTTCCCTCTCTCTCTCTCTCTCTCTGCCTCTCTATCCGAACGTATATTTCGAATACCGTGGCTACCAGAATCTTCACGTGCCCCTGCGCCCTCCATCGAAAGCAGCCTGACTTTCGGCTCGGGCGATTAGCTCCACCCCAGCTCCCTCTCGCCTTCTTTTCCGCGCCGTCCAATTTCTGGCCTGGCCTAGAAGGCTTATGAATATTGCACCGTGCCACGACCTTTTCGCTCCTCGTCGCCGCACCATCGTCCGCCACCTTTTCATTATTGACGACCGCTTTCTTTATACGCTTACGGCGAATTCCAGACGCCGCCCCTCCCCGCCCCCAGACCCCACCCGGAAATTACTTTTTTCCAGCCTCTTCCCTCCGTCCTTAGCGTCCCGCCGGCGCGATCCTCCTTCCCTGGGACTCTACTCGACGACTCTCTTCCCCTTTGAAAGCGCGGCGAGCCATTAACATTAGGAGCATAAATTTCGCCCCTCTTCCTCGCCGAGTGCGAGCGGCGCGAACCATCCACGGGCGTGCTGAAAAGCGAGACGAGAACCTTCGTCGTCCCTTCTTATCGCGTGACGCTTCGATTCCGCCAGGAGTCCACTTCGTGCGCGATCCATTCTGCACCTACGTTCGCGTGGCAGAGCAGCAACTGTGGCCATTCCTCGTGATGCCAGCTACAAAGGACCAGCGCGGGCTGTGCACCGAGGAGGAATCTCTGCTCGAGCCAGGCCGCTGGACAATTTGTCGCAACGTCCGCTCAGAGAGGGATGGAAAAAGGTCGATTCCGAGGGAAAGAAGCGGCGAAACGGGCAAGCACTTTCGAGCGTCGTGCCTCCACGGCCCCGGGATTGCAGACGCGCGCAGATACGCTGCGCGATAACTGTGCCGTGCGAATAAAGGCCAGCGTCCTTATCGGGCCGTTGATCTCGGGGCCACTTATCGGTATCGAGATGTGCCTCATTTTTTTTCGAGGGACCTTCGACAATCAGACTCCTATTCAGCCTCGGAACTACGCCTCATCCCGTGCCCTCTGCTACTCGATTCTCTCCCTCGGCTCTACTGGGTCGAACCGTGATTCTCGTTCGATAACGCCAATTCTGGATCCCCAGCCTCTGATCAATTATCCTTATCGGGGGCGATCGACGTGTGCCGTGCAAACAACCGATTCTAAATCTGCTAATCGTTTGCTAAAGTTCGTCCACATCAACCACCAATATTTCAACGTGGTTTGACGCGTGCAGCTCCATCTTTACCAACTTCCAGTAAATTAGCAAAAACTGCTTAGAAAATTGTTGCTACGACTTATCATTAAAAAGAGGACAGTAATTGAAATATATATATTTGCACGCAATAAGTAATAGTTATTGAGTCGATAAGTTTTTATTTCTATCTCTGGCGAATTTTTCAAATCTGGAGCCTCCGAAAACAAAAATATTGCACAAAACAGTAATAGATGCAGCTCCGAAATTTGCAATAATTCGTTAGATTTTTTTACATATAGGGGAGAGTTGCCTATATCGTACCACTTAAGACATTTTACGTCATATTTCATATTTGGTACTCATTTGAACGCAAATGACTATTGGATATTGTAGCTTGATCTTTTAGGCACCTACTATTATATATTTAACCTTTTGTTCACAACAAATTAATTTGTTATTAATGTTTTGGTAACATAGTGTAAAAGGTACGATTTAGGCAACCGGTCTCCTAAATCGTACCTCTTGGTTTCCAAAATCGTACCTCTTCTAAAAATAGTAAATTTTTAAATGAAAATAATAATAAATATGTGGGTGAGAAACGAAATCTTTTATATACAGATATTAAGAACAAATAAAGAAACATACAAGGTATAATAATTAAAAAAATTATATATTTATATTCACATTGGTGGTCATATCATAACCTGTCATATTTTATGCGTAGCAAATAAATAAAAATAACACATTAAACAAAACAATTTGGGCAATAATAACTTTTTGTTTTTTTTAATACTCCTGCACAACTATCGTGCACCCAAAATGTGCATTTTATGCATTGAATCATATTTTCTACTTGTGATTAGAGCTCTTACTTTTTGACCCGTCGGGTACCCGTCTACCCGAAACAACTTCAAGCCATTGAATATGGTATTGTTCGATCATTTTTGGCTAACATCAGACTATACCACAGACAATCACAGACAATACTACATTCAATTGCTTGAAGTTATCCCGGGTAATGTCCGGGTACCCGGGTACCCGACGGGTCAAAAAGTAAGAGCTTTACTTGTGATTCGTTACACCAAAAGCAAAACCACTCTTCTTCCTTGGTACAAATAGTTATTGAATTTTGTTCCACTTTTGTTAATGGAGTATTGAGAAATATTTGGCTTGGTGTAGTAGGAATATCTTCTTGTTTTATTTTTTTTAAGCTGTTTTGTCTACCGGTTTTCTTATAATATCTAATTTTTGGCAATAACCTATATTATACATATATGTCATATGCACATAACCCGTATGTACCAAGCTAGATGCGTGGAGCGAACGTATTAAATGAGTTCTCAAATCGTACTGGTACGATTTAAGAAACTTTGTAGTGGTACGATTTAGGAAACATGATCAATTTATTTATAAATATCAATTTAGACTTTATAATGAATGAAATACGTACATAAAATGAATGTAAAATATTCTACATTAAACCCGCTTTCAGACAAATACAAAAATACAGGACAAAATTGCATTGTTTGCTTATTATCAGCTAAGATAAACTGGTAAAAAGTTACATCAAGCATACCTGATTTTCTTAAATATTTATAGGACGCATAATACAGGGTGTAAGCTCAAACGGTTTTGTTTATATTTCTCATTTCGCATTTACTTGACATTTTTACCATCAAATGTCACTTATATTCATTAATCGCTGAGAAATTGACGAGGTACGATTTAGGTGACCAGTACGATATTGGCAACTCTCCCCTATTACACGTCAGAACTGAAAAACTACCAAAAGTGAAGTTGCACCCCTCTCGCTGCAATTTCCTCAATTCGATCTACCATTACCTGCAGTTTTTAGCTATCAGCTGCGACTTACGACTCGAGAAAATGCCGCAAAAGCTCAGAGAAACAAAATGGTAAGTAAAACACTTAAAAGACCAGAGATACTCCCATTCAAACTTCTCTACGCGTACAGCAATTTCGCACGCACCGATCTAACACACCCCACGTTCCGTCGCGTGATAGTGTCTAAGGAAGCGTTAACAAGCGACGCGTCCACCCCCGTTTAGCCTCGTCGCGGGAAATCAGAGGGCTGGCCTGCTGGCGGGCTCCGCGAGCATTAACCGGAATCGTTAAGAGTTAATTAGCGCGCGAGCGTGACTTCGCAGCCGCGGCGACGCATTAGAGAGTCACGGTGGTCCAGGGCGCGGGAAACATAGCAGCCCTGCCGTTTATACGGGGCAAACGGGTCGTGCTCGCGAGGCCACGCGATAAATGTTTAAACGCGGACGCGACCCGAGATATTTTGCCCGCCAAGCTGCAGCGCTGGCAAATACGCTTAAAAATTCCGGCAGAGTTAGCGCGCTGGCTGGCCGGGGGATAAACAGGCAGGCACACATGGGAGGTGGCAGGTAATAAACTGAGGATAAATCGGGGCTTGGATATTCAGTTTCCTCGACGGGACACGAAGCGCTGATTTATTCCAGCTACGGGAGACAGAGCCGAGCGACTTCTCGAAAAAGAAAAAGCATATCGACTCGACCCTGTTTTTCCCCCCGGTGCCCGTCTGAATTTCATCTCACTTTCAGCGAGGCGCGTGCACGCGCACGAGCACGCAGCCACACGCAGGGGGTGGATGGGGCTCTCTCGATCGACGCCGCGCCGCCGACGTCGCGGGCACACGCCGCACGGACGGGCGGCGTATCAACGGTCGCATTGATTCGACCGCGGGGGAGCGAAAAATAGTCGGACAACGGGAGGAAATGCATAATTGTGGAATCGAGCGTAGTTAGGTCACGGCTCCTATTTTTAGTCACCGGCGCTGATTGTGAGTTCAAACGAAAGCAAAGGCCACCTGTGTGTGTCCAACGTTTACTTTACGCCGTCGCTTTACCGTCTACTGCCTCTTCTCGCCCTCTCTCATTCTCTCTCTCTCTCTCTCTCTCTCTCTCTCTCTCTCTCTCTCTCTCTCTCTCTCTCTCTCTCACTGTCTCTCTGTCCCTCTCCCCGTTTTCTCCTCGGAGGAGCACACGGACGTGGCACGCACACCGGCGTGCCGGTTGCAGAGCTTTTGACACGATCCTTGATCCGACAAAGCTTCGGCGTGCGAAGCCACGGGATAGAAGAAACGGAGGCTCCACGCGAGCGCCACCGGCGCACGTCAATTTTCCTTTTGTCACCTGTATTATAACCTTGTCATTGTTTTTTTTAATCGGCCCTCGACGAGCATGAGAGGCTGCTGCACTTGCCCGAGTGCGCTAAATACGTTATGGGTCGCGACGCGCGTTAAACCATGCTCCGCGGAGATAGAGAGGCGGAGGGAGGATCGCGGCTGGGGCGAAATTCAATTCTTTCTGGGGCTGCTCTCTTCGAACACTACTTAGGCAAGATTGATACTACGCTCGCGATACTATCCTCGAGTCATAAACCATCCATGCGCTCGCCTCCACGTTGCCCGAGTTACTCGGCTGGATATCCTATTGCCCGTTTCCCACAAGATTCAAGACTCCTCCCCGAAAGGTGAATAAGTACGCTATAGCGATACTCGGCTGATTCAACCTCCGCGCGAAAGCTTAGGTGCCCCGAACGATAAAAGACCGGCTCCCCACGAGCGAGGAGCGATCGATGAATTTGCTACTCGAATCTTTTCAAGGACCCCGTCCTTCCATGAGCTACCATGCAAGTGCCGTCCCTTCCTCTCAGCCCCAGCACCCTTCCCATCGCCCTCGGCTGGTATCGCGACGCCAGTGGCAACTGCGCGGAATATTAAAAGCCGCCTTTATAGGAGTGCACGAGGAGAGAAGGCTCTCGGCGGGCCACGGGAAACGAACAAAAGGGGTTCGGTCTTGCCATGCAGGCAATAAATATAATAAATCGTCTCGAAATCGATCGGAGGGTACGCGGCTCCAAGAGCGACGGCCTTCACCGTGCGCGGGGCGAGATTTATCGGTGACCTCGGCTGAGAAAATCCGATCCTCGATCTCGGGAGCAGCCAGCATCGGCTTAAGCCTATCGAAATTTATCGTCGCCGCTCGCAGGCCTAGCTGCCGTTAATCCGCGCCACATATTCCTCGATATCCGTTCGCCGATCTTATCGCTGATCCGCTAGCTTTGTCGCCGTAACTCTCGCGGACTAATAGGACTACCACGAGCCAATCTTTGCGCGAAATCGATCCTGTACCTCCCTGGCCCCAGCGAGGCACAGGGAAATCTCTTTCAAACCCTTCAAATGGGGGCACATGCGAATATGGGAGAATATTCCAAGCATTCTAATGTAGTCTCGAAGTGTCAAGATTAACAGCAAATCAGAGGTAGATACGTGTAATACTGTTTAATACGTTTCGCGCCACGTGGGCCCACGATATTTATCGGTGGTGGAACTTTTATTCAATATTCTATATTGTTATTTGAAATTATGGAGAATATTACTATTTTTTCTGTAATTCAATATCGCAATTTAGCCTTCTCATCTGAAACTCCGAATATCCAAATTTTGGCGATATGCTGTCTCCCCAGTGTGACTACTTAGTCTTAGTATATACTAAGAGATTAAAGTAGAAAGAGGGCCAAGTCACGGCTAAAAATTGCGTTTCAGCGAGAAATTGCCGGCGTGACAGTGACACCGTCTCATTCGAAAATAATTGCCCGACGATCGTCCCTATTAACCCCGTTTCCACAACCACCCCCACCGACGCGGCGGTAACCGCACGCTGAAACAACACAAACCGTGTCCGCAGCAGATTCTGCTGCATGACGGCCAGGCGCCACCGTCATGGACCTTTGCTGCGATTCTACATCAAGCGTCCACGAGGAGAACGGTATCGCTAAACTCATCACGAACGACGCTAACCAAGTAACCTCTACATTTCCAAACAGTAAAACCCATAAAAGTGAGAGAGGACCTCATTGATTGGACGCTGCACGACGGAAAAACGCTCCAGCGAGCGTTTCCACGAGGAACTATCCACCTGGGAATTCACGCCGGCCGGAAGTGACGCGTGCCGCAGTGTGCGATTCCCTGCGATCTCTTACGACATCCCCCAACGTGTCCCAATTTCCACGCCACCGAAAGCCGTGGACAGCGTCCGCCGTGGCCTGTCCACCTGGGGGACGCTCGAGTTCGCCGAATTGGGGGCTCGTAGTGTACGCGAGAGATCGCGGAGCGTCAGCGATGGGCATCGTTTCCCGGAATAATGGGCCGCAAAGAGACACTTACGAATTTCCAAGAGAACGAGCACCGTCGCCACCTCTCGCGCCCCTGTGTCCAGCTCGACGAGCAGGTTCAGCGGGACGCGTGCTCTTTTCTGGGCGCAGGGAGCTGCTGATAATGTTCCCCTCTGGCCTTCCCTCGAGCCTGCCTCTGTCCTGGGCCTGTCCCCTGGCTCCGTTGTCCACCTCCGTTCTTCAACGGCTCCTCATCGGCGGTATCGGCGGTTCGAGGAGCTGGCTATCGAGCAGGTCGAGGAGTACGACCACCGACGGAGGGCTTCCTCTCCGCCAGCAGGCTCCGCGGCTCGGCTGTTCTGGCGCGATGCCGAGCGACCGCGACGACAAAGGCGACGACAAAGACCTCGACGGCCGATATCACGAGAACGAGTGGACTCGAGGCGAGCGTGCGAAATAGAAGTAGGCCGGTTAACCGTTCAGGCCGCACTGACGAGTCGAGCCGCGGCTAGTAAGGGTGAACTGGCCTGGCATCCCCTCTCGGCTTCGCCCCACTACACCCTCCACTGAACCCCCCGTGGCGCGAGCCCACCACCCTCCCCCCACAGCCCTGCCCTCCTCTCACCTTCTGTCGCTCCATCTTCCTTTTCGCGCTATCATCTGCCAACGCTCGCCTCCTTTATCCTCCGACTTTCTTTCCACCCCAACCACCCCCCGTTTCTTCTTCCTCCACGACCAAAGCCCTGGCTAGAGTCGACGGACCCCTTTTCCCTCGTCCTGTCTTCCACCCCCAACCCCTCCCCAAAGTGTCCTCGCGACAGATATTTGCAAGTATTCTTGAACGAGAGGGGTGGAGGGGCGGCAAACGGTGCTTTCGGAAAAAAATCCTATTTCCGATGTGCCAGAGGTACGCGGACTTATTTTCGTGCGGCTTCCTTTGGCGTCCCGACGATCGCGAAATTGTTTCTTTTTGGCAAGTTTTACGAGGATGCAGCTGGCTGTGGTTTGATTGGGTTCAACCGGGGAGGACGCGGGGATTTACCCCACCGTCTTTCGATACTTCCCCGCGGGTGTGCCCGATTGGACAGCGTCGAATTTCCTCCGTGTTTTATGCCCGATCACACGGCCGCTCGTCCGGGGCAAATCTCCGGGGCGTTTTTCTTCGTTTCCCCCGGCCCCGATCCTGCCGCGATTTACTACGTATCGATAGTTTATTCGCCGGCTCACCGGCTCCGCCGTACCTTCGTCCTCGTTGCTCCGATTTCAGGCTTCCAATAACCGAGTATTTACGCCGGCCGCGATCGATACCCGCCGCGAATTTCATGGCCACCTGAAATAGCCTTTTCGGATTTATGGAAATTCACGGCCGGTTCGTGCCTGGCTAATTAGGCGGGCGTCTTCCACGGTAGCGAGCTCTCGGGAGGACGCTCCTCTCGCGCGGGTGTAGCGCGGGGATATCGGGCGGATTCCAGCAGAGATAATCGGGGAACGAAATCTGTTGGAGGCGCGAAGAGGAGCCACGCGATGGGAGATTCGTGTCAGACTTTAATACCAGATGGGAACGACAAGCCCGGGCGCGCAGTATTCTCACCAATTATCTCCCCGCGCAACAATTAACGGCACGGCCGTAATTCGAAGTCCATTTCGCGGCAACTGCTGCGACTACGTTCGATAAACGGGCTGACAGCCGCAGCGATCCGAGTATCGTTATTTCTCGCCCAGCGATTAACCAGCGGACGGCGAAACGTCGTCACGAGAATCCTCGAGCAGGTGCCGCAGGCCGATTTAGATGAAGATTCGCGGGTGCGGGGAGCAATTATGCGCGGAACGGCAACGTAACGCCGCGGCCTTGGCTACCGATGATACTTTGTTCCGTCCATCGGACGATCGAGTGTCCCAGATAACGGGAGAACCGATAACAGATCTTCAAGCACAGGTGAACGATACCAGCTCTGCTATATAAGAGAGGATTATTAGCGTAAGCCAGTACTCAGGGGAACATTGCACGCGGATCGAAATCGTGAGTACCTATCGCTGCCTATCCTCCATTCAGGTATCGCGATCTCGCGTTTCTAGTGGTATCCGCTCGTCCGCCGCTGTGGCAGCCGAAGTATAACGCTTGTAGAAGAATTCTATTTCAGAATAGAGTCTGTTCTCCGCTCTGTTATACTCGACGATTACGCAAGTGATAAATCGAAATCTACAGCGCGATCTGATCGGTTGCTTCTCACACTGAATATGTTTCTGAACACAGCAGGGAACTTAATTACGTCTGAAGCTCGCGAAAGAGTGAAAATGATCGCGCTCGGGGCGTTTCGCGGGCGATTAACCGCGACGCGCTCGTTGAAACGCTACTATTCCTCGCGAAAAAGCTGCCTCGCGGCTCCAAGGATTTTTAATTAAATAACGAGTGCCGGGGCAAATGTGAATGGAAGCTCGGCGAAGGTGAGCGAATCGGGACCCATCGGTCGCGCGAGACGACGTTAATTTCGCTGAAATTTAGCTTGAGCGTGGTTCAGAGGCGATCGCCGTTTCGCGGGAGCGGTCCGAGGCCCCGCTGGACGGGAAAAGGAGGCGGGTAGCTCGTTAATTAACGCCTCCCGTTTCATTGGGAACGCGCCCGAGGAAATTACAAGATCTCGAGTGCCCAGACGCCGGGTGTTTTGTTCATGGCGACGCAAAAATAACGCGACGGGGTGGAAAAAGCGGAGCCAACCGTCAGTGACGCGGCCTAGTAATGAAATAAATGCCGTGACGGCTAGCCGATATCGCGGCGTATCGACCTGACGACACGCTAGCTTAAAAAAGAGAATCGGGTGGTGCGTAACGAGGATTCGTGTTCGTGGGGAACGATTTTCATGTTCGGATCGCGGGTGACATAGAACGGCTGGATCTTCGAGATCGATGCTGAGTTCCTCTCACAGCAGTGTCTCCACCTTGCTTTCAGAAAGATGCATCTGTCCGTCGCCGTGATAGCCGCGATCCTGGTGGCCTGCCATGCCGCTGTGCCTCCCATGCACGTGGGACGTAAGTGATATTTTTCTCTCGAACGTTTACATCGATATAGGTACTGCGGGGACATTCGGATGTTTTTGGAACGTTTTGCTGTGTAATATAAAAATCAACATTTCCATTTGCTTTAAGGGGTTATACCGAGTCAGGGGGGCGAAAAGAGGCGACTGTTTTTGGATTTTTTTTTGAAAAAGCGGAAGCATATATTTTTCCAGAACTTTTTGCACTTAAAAAAACAACATTTAAAGACCATTTGGTAATTTTTTTTGTATAAAAATATTTACGATTACAATAATAATACAACGACATCCAAGAAGGTTTTTTAAAAACGGTGAGCAAGATATCACAGAAATGATATTGTTTCTTAAATTTTGTTTCCTAATGTTTCTGATATTTTGTGGGCTTATTTTTATATAAAAATCTACTGAATGATGGAGGAATTTTTTTCCATTGTATAGTTTCGATTTTATCAACGAGAAACGGCCATTAGTGATAACCATGAAGCCGGTTTTCGTTGATATAATCGAAACTATGTAATGGAAAAAAATCCTTCCGACATTCAGTAGATTTTTATGTAAAAAATAAGCCCACAAAGTTTCAGAAAGATTGGTGCAGTAGTTTTTCAGATATCTTGCTCACCGTTTTTAAAAAGGCTTCTTGGATGTCGTTGTATTTTTCTTATAATCGTAATATTTTTCTACAAAAAAAATTACCAAATGATCTTTAAATGTTGCACTTTTAAGTGCAAAAAGTTCTATAAAAATATATACTTCCGCTTTTTTAAAAAAAAATTCGCTTCTTTTCGGCCTCCTGACTAGGTATAACCCCTTAAGTATCCTATCTTAATATATAAAGCAGAAAGCTTCTATATGTTTGTGTTTGTCTGTCGCCTAAAAACTTTCGAACGATTAACTCTGAGTTCACGAAATTATGCCTGACTAATCCAGATGAATGTGAGCATTTTCACAAAAAATAAATTTTTTTTTTTATAAAATCAAAATCTAAATTTCGGGCGAAGCCGAGTAGTAAATCTGGTCCTATCATAAAATTGCATCTTTTGTGAATGTACTACAAGTGTAAGAATGCATAAAATTGTTATCCTCTTCCTTCTTCAATACACATTAATTAGCTGCCAATGTTACCCCTTAGTGGCCAGTTTACGGTAGCGGTTCTAGTAAGAGTACCTAACATGTGTCTTCCTTCTATTACAGAGCCCATGGAGATTGCGGAGGTCCTTGCCAAAGATGGCATGTTGGTGAAGGTGCTGGAGAAGTTCAGGAATATAATCAAAAACGGAAACGACTCTCTAGGCATTCCCGCCCTCGACCCGCTCAAAATGGAACACGTCGACTTGAACGTGAAGGAGGGAGGATTGATCGAGTATGCACGTGGAAAGCTAAACGTTAACGACCCAAGTTGCAAGGGATTAACGATGATCTTTCTTTCGGTTGGCAGGCTCCACGGCGCCCTGGACAATCTAAGAGCTCATGGTCTGTCCACGTACATCATAAACAAGGGGGATTTAGCGATCGTTGGACTCCTGGCGAATGTGAGTCTCACGTGGAACGAGATCGACCTTATGACCAACTATAAGATCACGAGTGGCAAAATCGCCGATATGGATGTCTACGGATCTGGAACTCTCATGTGAGTTTCTTTAAATCAGTGTTTCCCAACCTTTTTTTCAGGCAAAATTAATAAAGCAAAGAAAAAACATTAAAAATACGTACTTCGGAATATAATTCTAATTTAATAATATTAAAAAAAAAAATCAAAAACCATGGCGACCCCTCAGAGGACACTTCGATCGGTTGGGAATCACTGGGTTCAATACTTATCTACTTTGAAAATAAATTGATTAGAATTTCGACCGTATATATGAGATAATTCAAAATTTAAATTTAAATTGACCGAACCAGTGCGCCGAAACTAATTGAATTTTGAATTATCTACTTTGAGTCGGGAATAATATCGAGTATGATACGGAGACGAGAAGAAATGCAGGCTCGGTTGTGGGGATCGGAATCGGGTTCCTTGATATATTCCCGCGAAAAATTCGAGTCCTCTGAAGGAGCAGCGTTCCGCAGAGGTAGCTACATCTCTGAACGAAGCGGCGAAGCCTGGGTGCCCGAACGGCGGCGTGCAGAATCAGAAGGGAACTGTTCGATCCACCGAGAACGCGTTGGCGGTCGGTTCTGTAGCTCTCTGGCGCCAGTAAAGCAGCGTTACCGATATCCAGTATTATCGTTCTCTACCGTAGATCCCTGCATCGCGTGATTAGCACTGATACCGCGACTATTACAGGAACTCGATTACAAATGACATTAATTCCCTTGGAAATCTATTCAACTGCACTATTTGCAATCCTGATTCGCCTCGAGCTGATTACAAAGAGGGAAGAGGCTTCGACGAACTAGCCAAGCAAGCGGAATAGATAATATTTTCTTTGACTTCCAGGGCTGTGATTAAGGGCCTGACCGTGACGGTAGACATGAAAATCGGCATAAAGGACGGCGGGCTGTACGCGAAGGAATTAGTCCTGCACGCCCACCTCAAGGGCCTAAACGTAAGTCCTCGGGATGCTTCCTTCATCACTGTACAGCACTACCGAAATATTTCGAAGCTAAACAAGAGGTTCTTTCCGTTTCCATTTCACAGTTCAAGATCACTGGGCTGTACGACGACGCGGAAATGTCCAAGCTGGTGAGCAGTATCGTCAGCGACGTAGCCCCTGGACTGATCGAGGACTACCAAGAAAAACTGTCCAATATTGGTAGCCCCATCGTTCTCAAGCTCTTGAACAAGGTGTTGAAGAACATATCCCTCTCGTCCATTTTGGGCTGAGTGAAACTCTTAAGCTTTATTATGCAAAAGACTAGAAGCACGATTGAAGAAATACATTCGAATATCGTGTATGTATATACTTTCTCTCTACTACCTCCTATTCCTATACCCGTGATCTAAGGATCCTCCAAAATTTAAAGAAGGCACGAAGGCACGCGCGTCAAGCGCTCCCCTTTGTTGGTGTTTCTTTTCAAGCCTGATGGGGAACGAATGAAGATTAGAGCGCTCGAGTGGAAGAAGGCTTTCCTCGAGCGATCGCTATTTTGCCGGGGAGACGTTGCAGGCCCCGCGGGGCGAGGGAGAAGGAGCAGCGATTCGAAATTCGGGGATAAGCGACCGATAAATTCCCGGATTTTCTTGTCCGCCATTCCGGTCCATCTGTTACGCTATCCCGTTGCTTTCCTCGACTAATTCACCCGGGATCCTCTAAATCCGCGGGCCACTTTTAGCCGGCGTAATTAGTGGGAAATCGATGGGGAGCCGATTCACTGGAGGAGACAGAATCGTTACTCAGGTACCGAGAGGCCGCGATAAATTCTTATCTCGCCGCCTTATCTTCCCTGTATCTAACGGCATTAAACACGGCGAAATTGCCCGAAGAATGGCGAGGCAAGCTTCACAAGAACCCGCCGCGCCGGTGGGCCGTGAAAATGTCGAGGAGTATTCGTCGAGCTTGTTCCATCGCGAGCGGAGAAGTCAAAGCAATCGCGCAGATGATGGAGAAGCCCTGCTACGGGATAATTGACTTGGGGGACTCAATTAGCTCGCTCTTTGACAAACAAACTACATCTGGCTTCCTGGTGGTTTGCACGATCGCTTTGATATCAAGCTGGAGATGCTTGCGGTATTAAAATGAGATGCAGCAGTTGAAGGGGACGGTGCAGCGGGCAATTTTCGGGTTGGTAAGCGTAAATATGTAATCGTGCAGTGGCTGTTTGAACATTAGACGGCGAACTGCGTCTACTGACTGTGTTCCGCGTGCTTTGACAAGAGCAACAAGTGTCCGCGTGCTGGGCACTGTTCGAAACGATCGGCGAGCCTTCGGATGTTGGGTAATATCGCTGTTCCGATGTTTCGAACGATTTACTGCGTTCCGAACAGTAGAGGCATCATTAAAAATCTGCTCGTTCCGCGATTCCCCGCGGCGACGAGGTCGTTCCAGACTCGAATCGTATTCTCGATCAATTCTTCCGAGAAACGCGATGATGTAACGCGATTAGCGTAACGCCGCGCTATCAGTGGCAGCGTGCACGCCCGCAATATCGCGGTAGAGCGCCGCACGCACGATTCGCACGGCAATAAACGATTCCCACTGGCGAATCGGTTTCTTCCAGGTCGCGAGACCGCCGACGGGTTTAAATAAATAAACCAGCAGCGAGCTTTGTAACACTCCCAGGAAACACGTGCTCCAAGTTGAAGCTTCGTAGGCAGAGTTAATAATAGAGAAATTTCAGCGCGCACGCGAACCAACTCGTGTCCTTATTCACCTTGGCAAGCACTTTAAAATTCGCGAGATTTAACCAGGTCTGAGCCTCGCAGACTCAAACTTCCGCATCACATAAACAATTCGAATCTAGCGAAGAGGAGCAAAATAATATTCAAACTATCCCAGAAGCTTGCTCCGTTCTAGATCTCTATAGGCACGTTACAAGCTGATATTTTCTACAGAGCATCGAAAGTACTCTGGCAGACACTCCTCGAACAGTTCACTCTGTAAACAAACCAAGCAAGGAGTTGACTTTCTACGGTCCGTGCAAAACTTTCCCTACAAAGGTTTAGAAAGCCCTGATCAACTGAAAGCTAGAATGGCATTGTGGGGTCCAATGATTTTAATGATCCACCTCGATTTTCTTACGAAAAGAGGGTAAATGACAATCGCGTGGTGTAATTAATGAGAACCTTGCTCCATTCGAAGTGCCAGCGTCCCAGCAGGGGTGGATTTGGAGATCTGGTGCCTCTGGGCTAACAAGTGTCTACGGCCCTTCCCGCGAAATATCAAATATTTTAATTTAAAAGAGCTGAGAGAAATTTAGATTAATTCAATATGATAACTCACATATGAGTTATTGCTAATCCGTTATATGAACAAGAAGTGAATTGACTTTAAAATTGTCTCAAGCCTCTGTGTTTAAACCTCTCAAAATTTCTTTCGTTCAAAGTTTGTCGTTCCCCCAAAATTTGTCGCCTCCCAAATTTGCCGCTCCCAAATTTGCCGCTCCCAAAATTTATCGCTCTCGAAAATTTGCCGCTCCCCGAAATTTATCAGTCCCCAAAACTTCATCGCTCCCCAAAATTTGCCGCCCCCGGCTGCAGCCTACTTAACCTATCCGCAAATCCGCCCCTGCGCGCCAAGATCGGGGACCAAGGTGTTGCCAAAAAACGTCTCTCTGTGGGAACCCGAGGCATCCTAGAAAAATGGCGCGGCTCTCCCTGGAACCGGTCGAGTAGGAGCGCGAAATAAACGGCGAGGCTGGCGATTACAGCGGTGGAATAAGCGTAAACAGCTTCCTCCGAGGGACACCTGTGAATCCCGCGAAAGTAAAAACGACCCGCGCCGTCTAAGGACTAATCTCGTAACGGCGGCCTGTTTTTTCAGCGGCGTTCGGGCCGCTTGACACCCGGTATGTGCAGGCCGGGTGAACGCTTGTAAGTGGCGAGTGTTTGCCGTGTAATTACGGATTCTCGGTAAAGCGAGGAAAACGGCCGGCATACCGCCCAGGCGTTTCTCATTTCCGTTGAAACGTCGATATCGCCGCTGACGGAGATAGGTACAGAGGGAACGGTGTTCGTCGGCCTACCTCCAGCGAAAAATGGCAAGTTCTCGCGTTGCTGCAACACGGAACTCGGAAACCTTTCAGCGACAGCCGGCTGGTTAAATATGGAGGGCAGAATGTGTAATTGACGTGGATGGACGGTGAAACGAAGTTGAGTATAGATATCGCGGAAAAACAGGGGAATATTTCGGGGGTAAAAGGTTCGCATTGCCGCGCAAACTTTGAGATGGGAAATAGGTACCATTGGAGTGGCGGAAGTTGGATTCGCATACTGAATGTGCAACCTATATACGTTCAATGGTGGAATAATTTGATAGCATATCGCGGAGTTTACGAGAGGAAAGAAGAGATACAGCCTCTACGTTGTTGATTGCACAAGATTTCAATAAAGTGTTGCCGGTCATACGCTCCTTTCCCGGCTCTTTCGATGCCCCTTCTAAGAACGCGTATAGTCGTCTTAATCAGGAAACTCGTACTGCCGCCGCGGCTGGATGCGCCTTAACGCCATTAATTAAGGGGAGATTAATTTCGTTACGTGCACCGTGATCTCGGAAGTCTAATTGATAACAGGACCGTTCTGTGAAGCCCGCGCCGAGGGATGACTCGGCGATAAGTGTGCGCGAATTCTCCGACCGTTCCATGCAGTCGCCCATCGAAGCGATATCGTAACGGTGCGTGTCGCGGTTCGACGGTTCGGACGTGAAGAGCCGTCGAATTCGACGACGTAGTAACTAAAAGGGAAGACAATCCGGGCGGCGCACAGTGGCGAAAATGCCCGAAAACCTGGCCAAAAGTCCAAATACAACAATTTTAATTTGCTAAATCTAATTAGTGCAATTCGTTTATAACCTATCTGTGCACAATTTCCCGTTAATTGAAATTTTTTAACTGCAGTCCTTTTGATGATATGTCAGTTCAAAGTTGACGATCGAAATTTAACGCGCTACTTTAAGATTTATTTTCAGATTATCCAGTATACCTATCAAAGTAAGTAGTATATATTATGATGTAGGGTCACATGCACTATTTTTGTTTTAAATTGCAGACTCTCTGAAAGTTGTTATAAATGAGTACTGACAACATATACATTTTTGGTCTATTGTTAAGCAAAAAGTTGATAACACCGCGAGATGCCGTACCGTTTTTTTTTGTAAATTGAAACTCAAGGTATGCATAATAAGGCGCCGTTGCAAAATTTTGCCACCTTTTGCCTTTTCGGGAAATATCAGCGTTTATGTACACACTGACACGAGTATAATTTCCGCTCAGTTCAGTCTTTACATATCCGGGAGTGTTACTATTTGTTTTAATGTTTTAAAAGGGATCCCTGTTTGTTTGTTTGTTTGTAAGTCTAGTGTTAGTTTTTTATTTTCTAATCCGTTGTAGTGACATCGAAATGTCTGAGGATGAAGAAAATAGCTAAAATTAAAATTAGGTATGATTTTTAATGTTGTAATGTTATGTCTATTACGAGCAATATATTACAAATACACACATATAAATGTCATAGTAATGATTTTACATATATATATAAATCACAAAATTTTTAATATTTTTAAGAATTATAATTTTAATCAGTACAACAAATTAAATATTTAACGTTAAAAAATTACATGTTTATCATCTTAGAGTCATATTACAATACAATATTTCAACAATTTACCCTACAATTGGAAATATGATTTTTGGCCAGGTTTTCGGGCAGTTTCGCCACTGTGCGGCGTCGAGAATTTCGTCTCAACGAGGTGCCGAGGGAGATGACGATCAATCAATCTGGCCGGATTGATTCCCGTGGAAAGTAGCTGCGCGGAAGCTGCTCGGATGAAGCGCGACAGAGATTACTGGAGTTTGTAAACAAACGGAGCGAAGTTAAACAGTTGCTTCTTTTTAAATAGAAACTTCCATTCTCCTTACGCTTTTCGGGGAAAACATTAAAGATGCAGCTAAGCGTCGCGGTAAACGGTAACGAACGCGCTAGCGATTAGCCGTTATTACCATTGAATTTACTCGAAGCTGTGCGACGGTAGCGCTATTAATTAACACCGGCGCAGCGGATTTTATCGGGATAATGCCGGTCGCGTGGAAATAAATAAACGGAGAGGTGAGCTCGCATGGGGGGGAAGCTGAGGCTCGTCATCGACTGGCATAAACCTCGCCTCCGCCATGCATCGCGACGGCGTGCACGTAAATAAGGTCCCAGGCTACGATCATCCGGCGTAATCGTTGCCACACGACACGAAACGACTGACCGCATACTCGAATTCCCAGAATGCGAGTCAGCGTCGGGGCTGTGTGCGAGCCGGCAGCGAGTACGCGAAAGAACGCCGTGCTGTTCGGCTGCCGAATCGCGGACGGTGGTCGAGCGAGCGCCGCCGAGGAACGCTCGAAACTGGATAACGAGAGCGGCATGATTTCCGAGGAATTGAGCTCTGATAACTCGAAATAACATCGCGAGAAGGGAGGCAGGCAGGCGTTGCTCCACGAGGAGATGGAAAGAGAGGCAAGCGTTCCGCCTCGGGGCAGAGAGGGAAAGGCAATACGGGGAACAAGAGAGAAAGAAAGCAAAAGGAAAAGAACCTCCCGCAGACGATTACAAGGGCAGTAAAATCGCAGAGGCGAAAATAGAGAGACTGGCTAATACCGTCAAGGAAATTAGCGAGAGATAAAAATACTAATTTTAGGCGCTGGTAGAGGTAAACTCGTTCGTTTTAAGCACTAGGGGATCTCCTTTATCGCGGATAATCTCCTCCCCCGAGTCCAGTAACAAGCTTAAACGAAACACGTTACTATATAGTACCTATCCAGATACCTACTCTATTTATCAGATATAATCATCCATGGTTGATCAAGAGATGCCCACTTCGATCTATTATTCCCACGGCTTGACGCTTAATCGATTTTTATCCCATGAAATTCTAACTTTTCCTAATATTCGATGAATCGTTATAGCGCCGGTCGGGAAACGCCCATGGGCGTCAAATGTACATGGCGAAGGGATAGCGCTACAACTATTCAGCACGCGGCGCGCGCTCAAGGTCTAAACGTGTAAATATCGAGAGACTCCGCCAACTGTATCTCTGTTTTACTTTACAATAAGCTGCAGTTTTTATCTAAAGCAACGAATTCCGTGAATAATGTTGGATGATTACAGTAGCCTTGAACGCGGCCTTATCCGCCAAAAGTTATCTGCCCGCGGCGTCATCGAACACAAGCTCGAAATTTATCGCGTTCACAGAAATGTACACACGGCTTAATCGGATTTCTTCCGAAGTCTAGTCTGTATCGCAGCGAGCGCTTTGGACGAGCTGAAGGGGAAACAACGGTCACGCGTCGGCTTGGTCAATACGTGTTCCCAAGCATCTCGTTATGTTACGTCGAAAAACACGGATATTCCTCGGCTATTTGTTTTCCTTCGTGTACACGCGCTCGCCGCTCGAATTGTTTACCTTGGAGCGTCGAGTAAAAGCAAAGCCAATAACGCGACCCGCCTCGCTTCGCTATTCCCTTACGAAAATTCCGCTCGCGCCAGACAAAGGGAAACACAATAAACCCACGGCTCCAAGCACCTTCGAGAAACAATGCTTAGCATGCTACTCGGACACATAGGGGTCACTCGAATATCCCGCCGTTTTCAAGTTTCGCGTAATATACGAAATACATACATATATGAAATTTATGGCCTATTCACCAACAGACGACTGCAGGGCCCACATCTGGCGAATGCTCTCCCTCGTTCTGGTTTACCCTCGGCCATTCGCAATGTCGTTGAAATGCATGACAATAATTACGTCTTCGTTACATTCCTATCTGCGTACAATTAACACAAATAGAAACAGTGCTAGAAGCGAGATGAGCCTAATTGTACGATGAGATGTAATGGGCGAGATTCAGCCAATTTGCTGCTATTAAATCTAACCTAGTTTGTCGTTTACACACATCCAGTTTCCATAGTTTTCGAAAGCATTATGCCAGACGCTATTCCGCTTCGTGTACAATTTCAGGCGATAATCGTCGGAGCGGTGAGTTTTGAAGGTTGCGGCACACGTAGCCTAATAAAATCGTGGATCTCGACGCACCGCTTTGTTCCCGCGACGTCTATCGTCGCGACGAAGGGCATGTCGCTCGCGCAACATCTGCATGGCACATAGGTCGCAGGAATTCACCGAACGATCCGGCGAAAAGTGAGGGGGAAAAAAAAAGGGACGTGTGTCCTTTGGGACGGTGCACGAAAAGTCGCGGGGCACACGCGTGACCAGGGACTTAATACCGGTATAATGCTCATACCGGTATTTCGCCAATACAGTTATACCGAAACCGATATCATACCGAAAAAGATAAATACCGAAAACAATCGGTTTTCGGAATTACCGGTAACCGAAATAAATACCAGTATTTTTTCGGTATTCTTTTCGGTGAACACCGAAACCTACCATGTTACTTACTGAAAAGAATACCGAAAAAATACCGGTATTTATTTCGGTTACCGGTAACCTTTTGTTTTCGGTAATTATCTATTTCGGTATAATATCGGTTTCGGTATAGCTGTATTGGCGAAATACCGGTATGAGCGTTATACCGGTATTAAGTCTCAGACGAAGATACAACCGAAAAATACCGGTATAATACGTAATAATTTACGTACCGGTAGGAGTCCCTGCGCGTGACTGCGCCTAGGAGCGTCGTCGCCCCGGCGCACAGTGTTACGCGTAATGGACTAGAGTCAAGAATCCGAAGTGTTTGATCCAGAAATTCTTGTATCTTATAATGTTAATAAAGGAACGTAGGTTTCAATGTTACCCATAACTTCTGCTGAATTTACTAATTTGTTGTCAAAAGTGATACTCGAAATTCATTACAAATTTCGGTGCATTTTTTGCAAACACGTGCCATTGGCAGAATGTTTATGCTTTTCATTTGCTTTTTATAAGTTGTGTTTAGTACTGTCATACCTTCAAAACTGCCGAGTCAGTTTTTTACAATACTAACAATTTGTACTAATTCTTTATGTTAAATGTTTATCAACTTCGATGGGACTTTAAAAAAAAAACACCAAAAAAATACCTCCCTGATTTTTTGTATATTAAATTTAGGGATCATTAAACTTTATATTAACGTCAATTTCAACTGCACGAATTTGCGCGAAACAGAAAAAATAGCCAAAATCATTATTAAGACGTTTTCACCGCTCCGGCCCTTAGCGTAGTCTCTAGGTCTCCTCGTGCATAAGACCCTTACGCGAATCTACACATCCGATATGCTTTTCCCAATTCTTTATACGATATCTACCATGACTTTTCCATCCTGGATGCTGTCTTCAGTTTTAAAATAGCAGTCAAACGCGATACACGTGTTAAAAATAATTTGATAAAAAACTGTTTCCAACAAAAGTTAGTCAGTATTCAGTTGACAACAAAATTGCAAAAGTAAATATCAATAAAAAAACTTTTTATTCACAGAAAAATCAAGCTCGGCTTAATTCTTTTAATGGAACTGTACAATTTTTATACACCAATCGATGCATTTTTATATTCTCTTTAAAAAAGTATTAGTGTACTTAGGACGAAAACTGTTTAGTTCAGAAGTTATAAGTTTCGTCCCGAGCGCCCGTACACGCGCAACACTGTGCGGCGTGGAAGGGCGAGCGCGACCGAAGGCGGCCGAGCGCGCGCGCGAGGCAACAGGCGGCTCGTTTCAAACCCGTGGCCTACGGACGAGTCCTGGAAGCGGTCGGCTGACAGTAAGCTGCCGGCCTTCGTAGCGCGCGCGTTGGCCGTAATCGTCGAGCGACAGTCACGGTTCCTCGCGTTCGACCCGATTGCTCCCTGGAGTGTGATGTTCGTTCGCCTCTGGGTGAAGCGACGTTCGATTTTTCCGATCCGTTGCCCAGTGCGATTCGCGGGCCAGCATTGTGTCGCGCGAGTGGCGCTGACGCTCTTCGGTACCAGCGATCGTCGCTGCTGTACGGTCAGAGAAATATATCGTTTAAGGTGATTCCTTAGGAGGACGAGTTCGGGCGAAGGTGGCTGAACGATCCTGTTAAACGTTTCGCACGGAAAAGATACGCTGCGAGCGAGAACCGTTCGAAATCGCCGAGTAAACAGGCAAAGTCTCCTAGTCAGGGCAAAGTCGTCGGTGTTTGCCGACAAATATCAGCTACACAGTGCCCGCGCGTCTGTGGGCAAGGGGGCAGCGGGGAGCGTCGGAGGATCGGCTTGTGTTTGCGGAAAGTTGGGCGCACGATCTCTATCGTGAGGACACGGTCATGGGGGTTCTGGGATCCGAAAAGCGCGTGGTTTGAAAGGGTTCCCCAGCGGTCCTGTTGAATCGAGGCTTCCGATGAAATCCGAGAAGATGATGCCGGTGGAAGGTGGCCTGCTGGTGGTGTTCCTGGCCGCGATCTGCCAGGCCAACGAACTCAAGGACTACTGTTCGATGCACAAGTTCGACAATTTACCGGGCGGCCTGAGGTTCACGAAGGAGGTGGTTACGACGGAATACGCGAACATCGGGGCGTTCAAAGCGGTGCACTGCTGTCTCAGGGGCTACAGGAGCATCGAATGGTAGGTTCACAAGCTTTCCTCCAGAGATGGGCAACATTTTTATTTAAGGGGGTATTCTGGTCTGACGAGGCGTTTTCGTCGCGTTATTTCGGAATTTTTTTACAAAGAACCCATAAGTTTGATTATTATTTAGTTTGTTGCTACATGCTTATTGGTATTTGGGCTTCTTTACAAATTTTGTCAATAGAAAAAAGATAAAATCAAACGCAGTTGACTGGTTTAAAGTAACAGTGAAAAAAAACACAATGGGGTCACTGTGGCCATGATTAGGCTCGTTCTCGTGATCAGAAACAAAAAATGTAAAGAGATTCTTTATTTGTATGCCTTTGGCTATCGTCCCTACCAGAATGATAAAAAAGTATTGAAAATTGAGCGAATGGCGGCGGTTTGAAAATTAAGTTTCGATTCTCGCACATTTTTTCAACTTTAAAGGTCCGTGAAAGTTTGGGAACAAAATATTTTATCATAATTCTGGTAGGGACGATAGCCAAAGGCATACAAATAAAGAATCTCTTGACATTTTTTGTTTTAGATCACTAGAACGAGCCTAATCACGGTCGCAGTGTTTTTTTTCACCATTACTTTAAAGCAGTCAACTGCGTTTGACTTTAATTTTTTTCTATCAACAAAATTTGTAAAGATAGTGGAAATATCTATAAGCATGTAGCAATAAACTAAATAATAATCAAATTTATGGGTTCTTTGTAAAAAAATTCAGGAATAACGCGACGAAAACGCCTCGTCAGACCAGAATACACCCTTAAATAAAATTTCGAATAACGCATAAAACTTAAAACCATTATTCGTCATGTGTGGAATGAAGGTAACTCGGGTTAACGAATGATTTTTTTTTAACTTTTATTCGTTATTCGAAATTTTATTTAAATAAAATTTTCCCCATCTCTGCTTTCCTCCCTCGCGGCAGGAGCTTTTACCTTCACTCGTCCTTTGGACCGTAACGCCGCGTCCGTTCGAAGCTTTTTTTCCACCGACTTTTGCCGATGGAAACGCACGTGTTCGTTCTCCAGAGAGACGAGCGAAGGTTGGCTCCTTCGTGCGTGAACTTCAGCTTCGCGCAGGAAAGGAATTTTTTACTATATCTGATCCAGTCTAGGGCTGAATTATATCAAACGGCACACCTCCCTCCGTCGTTACTCGGAGGGAAACATGTGCCCAATGTTATGTATCGCGTTCGAAACTGCTGCTAGAAATACATTCGCCCGAAAGTGGCGGGCGTGAATGGGTCGGTGCGTTAGCCGATCGAGGACAGTGTTTTGACTGCTGGACCTTTAGACGCGTCGCCGTCTCGTCGACGGGACGTCGCGTCGCGGAATTTCCCCCGGTTTTATTTCGATCTCGTGAGTCACGATCGCTTCGAGGACCGATTGGAGCGGCTTGCCCGACATTCGCCCAGGCTGATGCAATTTCACGCCACATTTTTTGCGAATACCTGGAAACCTGCGTCCGTACTGCCACGGAACTAATCCGTTTACGGAACAGTCTTTTTTTCCCCGGGAGTAGCTGGAGGAATACGTTAAACCGGTTATTAGTCCGCCATACGACGGCTCCTCGTCGACACTAGCGAGAGCAGGCTTTCCAGCAAAGTATGCGCGGCCGGCGGAAAGTTAGCAGAGCTCGGGCGAGGAAACGCGCGGCCGGGTCGTCGGAAACTAATTGTAAGGAATTTCCACGGTCCAGCCCGAGCAAAGGTCGCTCGAGTCTGTAAATTCTCGTGGGCGCAGGGTTTTTTTTCCACGGTTCCCAAGAAAAAGAAGAACGGTTGTCGCCGGAGCGTGGCGAACGAGGGAGGCGATCCGCAGCCGATATTCCAAAAAGACGCCTCCGAGTAACGTGCACACTCGTTTCTAGCTGCCCAGACGATCTCGTCGATGCTCAAGGCCTGGGTGCCTCTAGAGATGTTTATAGGAAGCCCAGATAACGGAAGCAGGATTCTTCTATCGTGTCCCCTGAATTCCAGAGGCACTGTGCGTCCCCCCAAGTGCATCGCCTTGAGAGTGTTCGCTCGGTACGTCACGATCTATCCCCCCTCGCGTAGAATTCTTCTAGAAACCTTGAAGCAGCGCGTTGCACACCTCGAGCTCGCGTCTCCGACTCAGCCGGCGCTTTCTACAGCATCCCGGTAAATCTAGAATCGAACGAACCCCTTCCGATCGGCCGCAGCCGCGCCATCCCATTTTCCCCGCTCGGCCACGGACGTTTCCGCGAAACGCTTGTTTATTCCGCGATAAATCTCGAAGGTAGCGGCGCGGCAGTGAAGCACGAGAGATGGAAATCGCAGTAGGGGGTCGCATTTCGTTAAGACGCTTGTTCGGCCGCCCCTCCGCGGCCGCGGGCCGCGCCGGCCAACAAAGAAACTCTTCTGAGAAGCGCGTTCTCGAGGGCCCCCGTGCCCCCGTGCCCCGGGCCCATGCCGATTTGCCCGAATCCCTTCCGCGCCCTGCCACTTTATTATTCGTGGGACAAAGTGGGACCTCGTCGTCGGCCCCCTCTCCCCGGCCCCCTCATTGTGCTTGTCCAGGTGTCAAACGGTATATTTGTTCCGCGTATTCACCGGTCGAGAGGCTAGCAGGCCCCGTGCCTGCTCCTCGAAAACTCCGAGGGTAACGGACTTTCGGCCCGTCCACACCTGTTACGTCTCTATCGAGCGTGTCCATCTTCGGGGAACGCGAAATTATGCGCGCGCGGCGCGGCTAACTTTAGGGTCCCCCCGTCGATAGCAAGCGTCCCCGATTCGATACGCCGCTCGGGCTCTATTTCCTTTTTGCGAATCAAGCGGCCAGGTAATCCAATGGCGCGTCCTGAAATGTCAGAGGGAGGAATTCCGCGGACGTCGAAGCGCGGTTAACAGAGTTTCGGATTTTGGAGGCGCGCGAAGACGAGCACGAAAAGTTGCTGCGATATTTATAAACGTGTTTCCAGTTTGGATACTGGAGTAAAGTTGTTTCCCCGCGTCGAGCGCCTAGGTGGCTGGAGGAGCGAACTTATCGGCTGTTTTGAGATACATATTTGAAAGGACCAGCGACAGGCTGATGCGTTCGATATGTATTTTTAAACACTCCGGGGCTAGCTACCTGGTCCTTTACCTGGGATTTCCCAGCGCCCAGGCCGCGCCGAGCAGCCGTTCGAATGCTGCGGAGCGTAAAAAGTGTCGAAAGATGCCGGGTAGTATTGTATACACGCGGGTTCTGGCGAAAACGGTAGCACGCTCTGTTAGGTGTGGAATATCTATTCCGCGACACGTGACAGCGTTAATGCAGTCTCCCATTTCAGAGTCCGCGGAATGGAGCCTGCAAGCTATCGTTTCCCGCCCGACTGCTCAAACGTGGCGCAATAATATTCTCATTTCCAGTATTTATTAGAGCCAAGGCAGAAACGGTTCGGCAGAGTCGCGGCAGCATGTCTCCAACGGACACGAAAGCAATCGTCGTCGAGTCTCTCCCCTGTTTCGAACCTCTATCGCGCTCACCTCGGCTTGTCCGTCGAATAAATGACTCGTATCCGCGCGCGGATATATTTTTTTTTCCACCCACCGCTTTTCCCCGTAAGCGATTTTTTCCCAACCCTCTCTTCCGGCGCGCGGCCCGATGACGACGATTCCGAGAAAAAGTAGCGCCGAGGGTTCGGCCGGAGAGAACAAAGGGCGGAACCGTCGATGCGCGAACGTCCGAGAGAGCGATGCTTTTTATTAGCGGCCGAATTCATCCGCGGAACAAAGGGTACGCGGAAGGCATAAATTAAACGGCGATCCGTAGCTTTTCTCGTTACTCGTTACCCGCTACTCCCTCGCCGTCGCGATTCACTGATAGCGTTCCCCACCTCTACCCCCCTTTTCGTTTCCACCACCCACTAGCTATTTCGCGATCATTGTGCTCGGACGTACGAGCTTCGAGAGTTTCGTGCCTCGATACGGACGCACGTCGCGCCGTACTTATATCAGAGTGTAAATCCTCGGTTTTTAGAAAATCGTATAGGCATTCTGAAAGGGTCGTGTACTCTGCAGAATCGATAGACGTACGTACTTAGTTCGTTCGTACTAGGCACGATTCCACGAAAGTGAAAGGCGGCTGCAGGTATATAGGCACACGTTTCTTCTGCGCGACGTCCCGTCATTGTCATCGGCTATTTATATATCATACGGGCGCGCAATGATGTAACGATAACGGCGCGAGTGGACATGGACAGCAGCGGTGGCGGTGTTAAGCCGCGTATTCACCTGTGCATTCGCCCCGAATGTGCATCGGGCGCGCGCCGATTTTTTGCTCGTTTGGCGCGCGATCGGTTCGCGGCGAGCGTTCGGCGCGCGTTCGGGCCGATCCGCTTGCTGGCGGTCCATCAAAGCGTGCATTCGCGTTCGAACAATACCATGACAGTGGCAGGGTTGCCAACTCGAAATCTTACTATTAAGCCAAATGATACCCAAAAAAAAGACAGAAAAAAGCCAAATAAGTTTGAAAAATATATTTGTAATTAAATTACAATAAAAACTTTAAAACGTGTTATAACAATAGTTAAAAACTTTAAAACGTGCTATAACAATAGTTAAAAACTTTAAAACGTGCTATAACAATAGTTAAAAACTTTAAAACGTGCTTCGTGCTTTGTCTCGTTTTGAACATGGGGGTTTCACAGGATTGCCATCTCTCCGATTTTTAACCGGGGACTCAGGGTCTTATGTTATAACAAGGTGGCAAGCCTGGAGTCCAGGGCCTGGACTCACTGGTATGTTGACAACATTGGGTGCGTTCAGCGGACTCAACCGCTAGGTAGCCGCTAGTAGCGATTACTAGCGATTGGCGGCAATTTCGCAAATGTCATGCCGCTCGAAATTTTCCGCCAATCCCTGGTAACCACTACCTAGCGGTTGAGTCCGCTGAACGCAGCCATTTTCATTGGCAGGGACCAGAAATCGTAAAGTTTTATTGTTGTATTGGTATAGTATCTTACATCATGCTTTATACTATATCATTATTTATGGAAGTATTTAAAAATGATAAAAAAGCCAAAAAAAAGCCAAAAAGCCAAATGAATTTTTCAACGCCAACCAAGTTGAAAAAAGGCCAGATTTCTGGAATTTGGCCTCAGAAAAGCCAAATTGGCAACCCTGGACAGTGGACGCCGCAAATTTCACTCAAGCCCGAACGCGTGCCGAACACTCGCCGCGAACCGAACGCGCGCCGAACGAGCAAAAAGTCGGTGCGCGCCAGATGCGCATTCGGGGCGCATGCACAGGTGAATACGCGGCTTAAGGCGCGACGCGCGGAAGGTGAGTAGATGAAGAGCGTTTGGGAAAGGGGTGGAACTATTAGGGTTGCCAACTTTTTTTCGGGACAATATTGTAGTTAGCGGCTGAATGTGACAAAAAATATATGCAGGGGCGGATTTAAGAAGAAAGGCACAGGTGGCAAACGTACTGAGGGGCCCATTTTTGGGGGGAAATGAAGAGGTAGTTTACTAGAAACGAGTCAAGTGTAGTAGTATGAAAAAAAAGTAGTGTTTGTATACCTATACGCAATCATAATTTTTGTTGAGGGATGCGACTGCTCATCAGCCCCCCTGTGAAGGGGTTATGCCTGCCTGTGAAAAAACATGTATATTCGGGAATTTTTGGGGGGAAAACCAAAAGGCTTTTTTAATCAAACCATTGTGTATTCGAAAGTGTGCATGTTAAACTACTTGTAGTAATTTTTGCTATGGAAAATATAAATAAATAAAAGAAATATCTCCCCGCAGGATTTTTTTTTCAGTAGTTTGCGTTGGCCACTCTAATTTTGACCTGGTTCATCGGAAATAAAAAATTCGCGGGAAATTAGTTACTATATTAGATTATCTACTTAGTCCTTAATCGTTCGTTATCTCGAAAAATTAATTTGTTACAAAATGGCGGCTTCTCATAGCAAAAATATCGATTTTCGCCACAGAATCGCTCTCATTTTTCATCTGTAAAATAAATACTACGTAACGGAAATGACAAAGCCACGATTAAGGGCTAGATAATCTACTATACTAACAAAATTAGGTGGAATTTTTTATTTCTGATGAACCAGGTCAAAGCTACAATGGTCAGCGCAAAGTGTTTAAATAAAAAAAACGCTGCCGGGAGATCGCCTATAATTTCATTATTTATTTAGATATCGCATTGCAAAAAAAATTCAAGAACTTTAAAATATATACTTTCGAGTGTACAACCGTTTATTTAAAAAAGTCTTCAAGTTTTTAAAAAAAAAATCCCAAAAATACTTGTGTGTTCAGACCTTACAGGTAGGCATAACCCCTTAAATCCGCCACTGGTACATTGTGTACAAATATGGTACTTTTCAGAGGAAAATGGTACAAATGCAAACTACCTTAAAACATCTTATTTTTTAAATGTATATTTTTTTACGCATTTTGTACTATTAATTAATTGTCTTTAACAAACATGTCAACGATTTGATTGCACCGAATGCCCAAATTAATGTTTTAACGTAGCCATAGAATAAAGAAATAAGTAAAAATTGTAGAATTTTATCGATGTGTCGAAAATACAGTATTTTCACGTACTAGGTATCTTATTTTACGGTTGGCAATTCTAGGTGGAAGTGTGGTCGAGGTAGATAGAAGAGTTACAAACCACCCAGCGAGTCGTTGGACAAAGTTTTGAATTATACCGAATTATTCTTTGCCTACGAAGTTGAGAACTGGTCCGATTTCGTTTGCATCGTTCGGTAACCCAGTTCGCAGGCAGCAAGGTTATCGAAAACAATGAGGGGTTGGGGGCGGTCCAGAGACAGGGTTGGGGCGGCGTGCCCGCCTCGGCGGGCGGTGCCGTAAAGAACAAAGGATGAAATTCGAGCGAAATCGTTGACACGCGAACGCTCGAACGATGCACGTTCGCTCGCGGAAAGTGGCGCTGCAACATCCGGCTACATCCATTGTGCGCCTCTGGAGCGTGCCTGGATCGTACAGGACGTTCCAAAGCACGCGAGGTCCCAGCCCGCCAGAAATGGTCCCTCCGAATGTTTAAAAAAACATTCGCTCGAAACCGCACGCTGCACGCTACATTTGATTGGAGGTGCCGGTCCCCGCGAATCACCCTGTATATGCCGGGATGCGCAAGCTCCGGGAAAGTCGACGGCGAGCTGGAAACGCGGCGCGTTAATCCGCCGCCTTTTTCGCCTAACGAATGCAATTACACGCGCGGCGACTCGTCGAGCGTAAAAATGTTCGCGCAGATTGTTTATCCGCGAGAGTTGCGAACGCCACGTGAAATTCAGCGTTTGCTTTTTAACAGTGTTCTCTTGTCCCGCGGGTAAATGAAACCCTTGTGACCGATTTCTTTCTCAGAGCTACTTGTGCGGCAAACATTTGCTCGAGAATGAGACTCTGGCTCCGTTGTTTCATACTCGGTGCATTATGCGTTCAGTTTCACTCGGAACGCTCGATTTAGGTAGGGGAGAGGCTTGCAGGTTGCCACCCCTTAGCTTTTTTGATCATAACTCGTCATAAAATTAACGTATCGTTGAATTATGGTATAAGTTGGAAAGAGGAAGTGTAGAGCTACAATCCTGAGCTAGAAATCATGCAAACTCTCGAAAAAGAAAAATTATACTGCAAATTCTCGAAAGTATCTAAAATTGACTCCTTGAAATTTTGGCTTGCAGGTTGCCACCCCTAGAAAAATTGCTGAAAGTGTAAAAAAACTCAAGTAAAGCTTCGCATATCGATGTTGTATGCCTTTGCAGTGCTCTTCCTTGATTTATTGTTGACTTTGATAGATTTAATTCCGTCGAGCAACGCTTCGAAATCCTTAATGCCGCGTTCAGATTTTCTTGACCTGCGTGCTGCCATACTATGAATGTATCAAAAATGGAATAAATAAACGAAAATATGACTAAAATGCAATAAAAACGCTTCACTTCAAACTCAATGACAATAGTAAACATCACATAATCATGAAAAATGACATTTGAGTGTAAACAAGCGGGAAAGAGAGAGGTGGCAACCTGCAAGCCAAAAAAGGTGGCAACTTGCATTCCGACGCATTTTTGGAAAATATGAGAAAAAATTGTCAATTCATGATATGTTTGGAAATCTGTTTGGTATATGTAAATTAGATAAAAAAAAAAAATAACACAGGACGGATAATTACCTAGAATTGTTGATGAAAATGTTCAATTTACGACCACAGGGAAAACACAAAATTTCAATAATTCAATTTCTTGACAAACACTATATCACACTTCGCTCAGCAAACACAGTGTTATTGCGTCTGTCCGCTCCAGAGGTTAATAAATAGTGACAACTATTCCTTTAACGGGGTATTCTGGTCTGACGAGGCGTTTTCGTCGCGTTATTCCTGAATTTTTTTACAAAGAACCCATAAATTTGATTATTATTTAGTTTATTGCTACATGCTTATTGATATTTCCACTATCTTTACAAATTTTGTCGACAGAAAAAAATTAAAGTCAAACGCAGTTGACTGCTTTAAAGTAATGGTGAAAAAAAACACTGCGACCGTGATTAGGCTCGTTCTAGTGATCTAAAACAAAAAATGTCAAGAGATTCTTTATTTGTATGCCTTTGGCTATCGTCCCTACCAGAATTATGATAAAATATTTTGTTTCCAAACTTTCACGGACCTTTAAAGTTGAAAAAATGTGCGAGAATCGAAACTTAATTTTCAAACCGCCGCCATTCGCTCAATTTTCAATACTTTTTTATCATTCTGGTAGGGACGATAGCCAAAGGCATACAAATAAAGAATCTCTTTACATTTTTTGTTTCTGATCACGAGAACGAGCCTAATCATGGCCACAGTGACCCCATTGTTTTTTTTTTCACTGTTACTTTAAACCAGTCAACTGCGTTTGATTTTATCTTTTTTCTATTGACAAAATTTGTAAAGAAGCCCAAATACCAATAAGCATGTAGCAATAAACTAAATAATAATCAAACTTATGGGTTCTTTGTAAAAAAATTCCGAAATAACGCGACGAAAACGCCTCGTCAGACCAGAATACCCCCTTAACGTCGATGTGAGTCAGAGTGGAGGTTATGACACTGCTAGAAAGTGGAAATACAGCAGGGGTGGCAACCTGCAAGCCTCTCCCCTACTTTGTTTAATTTAAGAGTTTTCTCTTACCACGATCCCAGGATCGTTGAAATCCCAGTGTCCAGTGGCCGGCGGGTTGCGAAACGAAGGAATCGACGTGCGAGCGAGTCAGGTAACGATGATCGGCTCGGCCGGTCGAAGCCGAGGCTGGCGTAACGAAAAATCGTCCGCAGGCTGGCGTCGTGAGCGCGGTTTTTAGCGCTGGTCGTTTTGTTCCGTTCGAACGACACGCCTGCCGCGTCGTTAGAGATAATGATGCTGGCGTGTGGAACGCGAACGGGGATCGGGACAACGCTTTCTACGCGCCGGAAGTCGGTAATCGTTTTGCGGAAAGTCGTTTCCCAGTCGTCGATGACGCTCCTCCCGCCGCGTTTTCCGTCACGCCACCGTTTTCTCATTCGCGATCCATCCGCGCTCCACTCGTTCCGCGCGACAGAAGACGAAACGGTTGCGAGGGACCGCGAGTGCGAAGGAAAACTCTTCCGCACCGCTGATGGATCGCGATTGATACGAGTTGCAGTTGTTT
Source organism: Andrena fulva (assembly GCA_946251845.1). Taxonomy (NCBI): domain Eukaryota; kingdom Metazoa; phylum Arthropoda; class Insecta; order Hymenoptera; family Andrenidae; genus Andrena; species Andrena fulva. The sequence goes on from OX276327.1 coordinate 62,178,523, forward strand.
GCCGCTTTAAAAAACCTTGGAATATTCGTCTTCTACCTTGCACGCGCTATCTATTCTTTCGGAACTAAGGATTCTGCATAAAACTCTCCAAGTTTGAAATTAATGTGCAGCCATTTCAAAGGGGCTCGTTTAAGTTGCTCTCAGAGACGAAGACACCTTACGATTACGGTTTGATTCGAATGTCACTCTTCCTCAGAAGTTCGAACACGTTCGTTTGAAACATGCAGCTTGGCGTCACATTGGCTCGGTGTATAAAATTTCAAAAGTCTCCGCCGTGACTGTGCGAGCTGAAGGCGGCTGGAGAAGAAAATAGGAGAAAAGGGAAGAAGCGAAGGTGCCAGTGGCATAGGACGCGAAGGGAACTTTGAAACGAAAGGAGTCGGGCTCGCATGGCCGTCGTCGCGTCCCCCCTGGAAAGTTGCGGGACACGTAGGGACGCGTGTCTGCGCTCGCGGAGGGCCCGGGGGCTTGGATAATGACAAGTCAGAGAAACAGAACCGTAATTTCGCGTCGGGAAAAGGACGTGCCACTCGACTGGCTTCTCGGCTCCTCCGTCCGTTCGCGGAATGCGTTAGGACGATTTTCAAAGGGGGGAGCGATTCCTAGGACGGCCCTGGCCTCGATGCATCACGGCGAAATTGACGACCACTCCGTCTTCCCTTGATTAGGGTTCTCCGGGGAATTGAATGCAAACGCGAGCGGCTCGGATGCCTCTTCGCCTGGCCGTCTCACGCGTCTTCGCTTCGGCTATGTCCAACCAACTCGCATCGTGTGTAACAATCTTGAATAGAAACGGTCCGCGGAGAAGAAAATTGCGTGCCGTGCGTGTCGAGCGCGGGACGAAGTATCCTCCTATCCCTTATCACCTTATTCGCGATGAAGAAGAGTGTTGCCGCAAAGAAATGCCACAATTGCACGCACTTCGCTGTATCCGATCTCGTTCCATGAAAGCTGCCTTCGTTACCTTCCGCGAATCCGCGCATAAAACATCGCTCGAGGTTCCCCGATGGCCCCGAGCACGCGTCGCCGACTACCCCTCCGATCCCCCAAGGCTGCTTTTTCCCAGCGGGAGGCCTAAATTTCCCCCGAAAGCACCGGCGCGGGCAAAAGTTCCTCCATCCCGCGACCACGCGCCTCCCCTCTGCCCGCTCCGTTTGCCAAGGGCGGCTTTCCACCGCGATTTCCACGAAAGCGCGAGTCAGCCTCCGCGGCGAATTCTCCCTCGCCTTCTCCGGCTCGTTCCGTTACGCGATGCGTGCGCGTCACCGCGGCACGTGAACGCGGTAGCAATGCGATTGAATTTAAAGAAAAGTGCGATGCAAAAACGGGGCTGGGGCGCCGGGACGCGGTTCCCGAGCGTTGCCGATGCAAATGCGACTGGCGGAGCGGAGCCACGGGAGGAAAGGTCGTCTTTATTTTTCCCGATGCCAGCCGGTGGGGAAAAGTTTGCGAAGGAAAAGCGAGGCGCGGCGAAGCCGAGCAAGCGCGCCTTCCTTCTCGCTCGTTCTCGCGGTTCGGGGCAACGACTCGGTCGCGCGTGAAACTCTCTGCGGTTCGGCGAACAATGGGGAACGGTTGCGAAACACCCTGTGTTTTTCAGCGCCGGCTCTCTTGCGAAACGGCGCTCGCTTTAAAAAATTGAAATCCTTGCGAAACGCCGTTGTTTCGCCGTGGAATTGAAATCCTTGCGAAACCGCGTGTCCAAACCGCCGCGCGTCAATTTCCCGTGTTTAGCGAGGCGGTGGACTCGTTCCTACGCGATCGAGGCTGAGGCTTCGCGGAATCATTCCTCACCTTGGCGGGCATCCGTCGCGATTTACGGCCGCGTTCCGTCTCCGTTACGGGGAAACGCGCGTCAAATGTTACGGTGCAGCTTCTCGGAAGGCGTGGGCGAGACCTCGTAGCCTCGAATTTCATTCCCGCCCGGCTCGGTGTCAGGCCCCTCGAGAATCTCGTTACACGGCTTCGTTTACGACCTTTCCCATTCAGATTTTCCCGCGTGCGTGCGATTAAATGGGCGTGCCAGCTGCGCTTCAACTGGGTCGCGATCATCGAAACAACTATTCCACTTGCATCCCGAAACGGCGGTTCTTGAATGGCCAGAAGTTGCCATTTCTTTACGAGCTTTCGAATGCATCGCACGCAGCGAACTATATATATACATATATGCGTTAGAGTGCATCGAGGAGGGAGAGAGAAGTCTGTGCCCGACGTAAATTAATTACGTCCAGGCATCCCCGTTTCGTAACACGAGGCCGCGGGTATATTTTTACCTCAGCGTCCAACTGTCTCCACCTCCCGTTCATAAGCCTCCACTATATTTACCGGTTGCGTGTGCCTCCGGCCTATTACACAAATTTCTATCGGGTAGCATCATTTCCCAGGCGCGGCGTAATCGCCGGTTTTTCCAGCGGCGAGGACGCGCCGCTCTCGCGCACACGCGTGAATCATTTTTTCGCAAACCACGTCGTCGGATTGAACCGCGCCGGTGCAATCTTTCCTTGCCTCCTGGCAGGCAGCACTTAACCTTGGTCGGGAGAACGCCGCTCTCTGTTCTTTTTATACGAATTGCCGTCGCGAGACATGGATCTGATAACGCGTTCGCGGAACACCCAAGGAGGAAATATCCTTGACGAAATCATTGTCCCCCAGCTTCGGACGAACGTTGGCGCGAGATGGTGTGAAATCGTACGAAATGCTAGGGAACGGAATGGAGCGGAGGAAATTCGGATCTCGAGGCTCGCACGGAACAGTTAAAACGGCGTAGTTCTAGGAAAGCACGAACTCACCGAGAATTTGCGTTCGAGGCAGCTCGACGCGACCGCGTTCCCCCCCGGAAATCCAGCGACAGGCGGAGAAACCGTGAGAAAGTCTCGGATGGCACGGCGATGACGAGTACAATGATGCTCGTGACGGGGGCAGGAACAGGCGGCCGGAGCTCCGCAAAGATAAACGAGCGGGTTAGAGAATGTAGCGGCTGGTTCGTACGGGGACGAGGTGGAAGAGACTCTGGAAGACCAATAGGTAGAAATCGCGAGAACGGAGATACATTTTCATCTGGCTGCGCGGCTGACTTCCATTTCGGGGAATTCTTCCTTTTCCCGGAAAGAAGTCGTGGAGGTCTCGCTCCGGGGCGCGACTCAGGGTCTCCCGGCCTCGCTGCAGGAGGGAATCCCGCGAATTTATCGGTGGAACGGTTTGCATTTCCAGGGAAGCTGGGTTCCTATCGAATCGACGGAACGGAGCATAGTCCAGTGAAATTAGGATTTGTCTTCGGAATAAATCCCAGCAAGCTAAATTTTGGTATGGGCCTTTATTTGGTCGTTTTAAACAATATGTCAAAAGTCCCCATCGATCCGAGTGTCGCTAAAAATTTTACAGAGGGTTGAAAAAAATAACAGTTTTTCGCGTATATCTCGTTATCTAGCAGTTTTGCGACAAAAATAGGTCTCACACAATTTATAACCTAGGAAATTCTCTACAAAAAAGGTTGTATGAGTTTTTTTCGTAGGAGTAATCATTTTCATGTGTGCCGGGTTACCAAGTTTCAACCCCCATACTTTTGACAAGGGAAGATCCCGAACCCGGAAATTCAGAAAATTATGAAACTCTGTAAATATGTAGCGGAAGTCCTGCTGAGTACAACGCAATTTCGTTTGCTGCCCAAATTCACTCCAAGAGGGTGCAATTGACCCCTGAAATTTTTTTTATTTTGTATTATTACTCGCGAACTGTAGGAGATAGAAAAAGTGTTCAGGAAAAAGTTACTTCTCTTAATTAGGACTAACATTTGGTAAATTATAGTTCTTACAGTTCTTACGGTTCGTGAGTTATAACACAAAATCGGAAAATAGCCGGATTTTCAGGGGTCAATTTCACCCCCTTCGAGTGAACAAATTTAAACTTTAATCTTTGGGGATAAGTAGAGGATATATAGGTATGTATTACACCATTTTTGTTGCTGCCCAAATTCACTCTAAGACGGTGAAATTGACCCCTGAAAATCCGTTTTTTTTTTAGATTTTGTGTTATAACTCACGCACCGTAAGAACTGTAAGAACTATAATTTACCAAATGTTAGTCGTAATTAAGAGAAGTAACTTTTTCCTGAACACTTTTTTTCTATCTCCTACAGTTCGCGAGTAATAATACAAAATAAAAAAATTTTCGGGGGTCAATTGCACCCTCTTGGAGTGAATTTGGGCAGCAAACGAAATTGCGTTGTACTCAGCAGGACTTCCGCTACATATTTACAGAGTTTCATAATTTTCTGAATTTCCGGGTTCGGGATCTTCCCTTGTCAAAAGTATGGGGGTTGAAACTTGGTAACCCGGCACACATGAAAATGGTTACTCCTACGAAAAAAACTCATACAACCTTTTTTGTAGAGAATTTCCTAGGTTATAAATTGTGTGAGACCTATTTTTGTCGCAAAACTGCTAGATAACGAGATATTCGCGAAAAACTGTTATTTTTTTTTCAACCCTCTGTAAAATTTTTAGCGGCACTCGGATCGATGGGGACTTTTGACATATTGTTTAAAACGACCAAATAAAGGCCCATACCAAAATTTCCGTCTAATTTCACTGGACTACAGGGACGGGCGCGCGAGCGCGCTGCAGCGAGATCGAAACAGGAGAGAGGAAAGCCTCGAGGGCGATTTGAAGAAAGTGGACAGACAGATGATTAGGCGTGTTTGGTTAGGACCACGGGAACCGTGGTCTCTAAATAACGAGATATACCCATTGCCGCACATGTTTGAAGGAACCGCGTGTATTTTCCCCCGCGATACACTTCCCTGTTTGCGGTTCGGCCGAGTCACGAGTCTCGATTCACCGTTACGTCTCGGTAAAACACTCGACTGTGGGTCGCGGTTTACTAATTACACCGGATCGCCTCTGGACGAGTCGCGAAACCGCTGGAGAAGAACCGACCGAACCGATCGCGACGGGGAGACTCGTCGAATCGATCGGAATCTGGCCTCGATTAAATTCATTGAAGAGGAAATTGCGCGCCCGCCGCGTACGGGTCTCGAATACATTTCGAGTCGTCTGAAGGCAGAATATCATTCCGCCCTTTGAAAGCCACCGACGAAGCAACGAGCACGAAGAACGGGGTTCCCTGAAGAATTTTTTTTCTCCTCCGCTCAATCGCAACCCCCGCCAAAAATCCAAGGGACATAATTGCGTTGCACGTTCGCAGCCCTGGAATCTCGCCTCCACGCGACAAATCCAATGACCACTCCCTTGGCCGGCAGATTTTCGCGTCCCAGCGGCGTCTCCGTTTCAAAACTGGCGTCGATGTATTTGCATAGCAGGCCAGGAGGTGTATACTCGGTCGGGTGGCGCAATTTGCATCGGGAACGTTTCACGGAGGGGGAAGGTAGCATCTTCCGAGAAGCCGATAATGCGGTCTCCTCCCCTGGGCGCAGCGTCTGCTCTCGATACGTCGCGAATTTGATCGCGCGCTCTTTCAGCGTCCCTGTCGCTCCTGCGCGCGTAATTTGTCTGTCTCTCCGTGGTAGCACAGCGGCCAGGGGAGAAGAGGGAGCAGGGCTCTGGCGTGTGGGGAACGCGCGGTGTGTTTCGCGGATGTTGCCCGTTTACAGGGGCCACGCACGCAGGGGCGCAGGTGCGGCCGAGGACATGTGCGGCAACTGCCGGTCGAACCACTTTCTTCCATACGCGATAAATTTTCATCCCGGCCCGCGCCGCCATTCTTCTGCCCTCCCTCGTTCCATTTCCCACGTCTTCCGCGGCCCTGTCTCCCCTCGCGCTCGCTTTCCCTTCCGTCCACGGAGAGCCCGATGAAATTTCATTCACGAACGGGGCGGAGACACGCCGCGAGGGAGAAATTGGCGTGACGCGTCTCTGAGAGGATCGGGGATGCTTTTAGAGGCCATCGTCGTTTCGAATGTCTCCGCTCCGGCTGTTGGTTTACCTTCTTTTTGGAGTTGCTGACAGGGCAGGAGTCGCGTTCGGCTGCTTCTTTTATTTCGCCCGTGGATTTCCACGCAATCGGCACTTTGGTGGCATCCAGTGAGCAGGGGAACCGGTTGATCGCGACGCGCCCGAGGTATGCGCGTTACTCGCGAGCCTGCGATCTATAAATAGTGGCCGCGAATAGCCGCGAATAGCCGCCGACGCGAATCGACGCTAATGACGCGATCCTCTTGGGCGCCTCGACTGCCGGACGCGATCGATTTTCCCCTCGCCCTTGGTCGATCCTCACGGCGGAGAAAGTCAGCAGGGATTTCCAGCTGCGCGTTGCTTTCGCTCGAACAGAGGCTCGCAGGAGTTGGCGGGGAGTTGGAGGGCGGAACAGGGAGGACGATGGTAGATTAACGCTTCGTAAGATGGGTCGTCGAGTACTCGCGAAAGGAATGGTCGCGAGCACGCAGAGCTTGTCCCTTTTGCGTGAGTCATCCTTTGTTTCACTTAGCGTGTGCCCATTGTTTGCACGTTGCGTATTCCGCGGAACGCGTTCATGGAAATTCCCTTCGCCCCAGGAGGCGGAGTTGCCGGTGGATTGTTATTGTAATTAGCGTTGATTCCGCTATCTCGGCCGGGTCGGCAGCGTTCTGTCGCGTCGTGGCCCTTCCGGCCCCCACCGTCCCCGGAATACCACCTCTGCGACGAATATCTGCCAAGTGGGTAGGGAAAAACTTCTGCGGATGCTGGAGCGAATAACAGTGAAACTGAATCAAACGTGTCCTCGCTGTAACCAGAGATGGGCAAAAAATTATTTCAAATAAAAAATTGAATTCGACTAAAAGACGAAAATTTTATTCGAGGCTCATGAATAAGACTAACCCGAGTCAATTTTTAATCGAAGCGCGTATTTTTCTCTTATCTCAAATTTTTTAAGCCGGCGCCAGATTTACACAGTGCAAATGATGAGGCACCGACTTAAAAAGTATGAGAGTCGTAGTTTAAATAAGGGAAAAAATTATTTTTTATTTTTTAGTGCAATTTTATTTTTTTGAAGTCGGTTTTAATTATTTTAAAATTTTTTTTTTAGCTTTTTAGTTTTATATACATATATTGACACAACATGCTGAGGAGATATGCGCGTACGTACATAAAATAATAATAATTAGGTGACAATAGTCTTTATTATTAACCATAAGTGGCAAAATATTGGGCCAATGATTGACGTAGTTCAATCGTGGCCGACGATTGAATCCCTATGATCGACCTACTTCAATCATGGACGCTTCGATTAAAAATTGACTTGGGTTAGTCTTATTCATGACGAATAAGACTAAAGTATCTTTTATTTGATACGTCATTTAAATAATTTGTTATTTAAATAATGCCCATCTCTGGCTGTAACGTCATTACCGTGCCAGAGGAATTCCGCCGCGCATCGCGCAGTCGTCGCGCGCAATAAAAACTCGGCACGCCGAATAACGACGGGCGAGAGTACGCGCCGTTAGCGAAACGCAAAGAATCATCCCCCCGTCTCCCATCCACTTGTGCCGCTACAAAAGAACGAGTCCCTTTGTGCCTGTGTCTCCGCGCTCGCCAACCCCCGGCCGGATTTCGCGCCGGGTCGGGCACGTATTAATTCGAGCCCCCGTTAATGGAGCTTTCTTTTTAAACAAAGTGCCGCCCGGTAATTAAAGAGTGTCCCGCGGTAAGAGGATATTTTTTCAACCGCCCCGCTCCGCCCGCCCTTCGGATGGCTCCACTGCCGAGGGTCGTTTAGAAAATTAAAACTGCAGCGAATTCGCCGGCCGTTCTCGAACAGACTTCCTCGAGATGCCTGTTAGCGGAGGAATTCCGCGATTACCGCGGGGTAAATAAGAAAATTGGGCGATACCGATGTGGAAGGCGGGGGTGGAATTCTCGGATACGCGATACCGTCGGTCCGAGATGGAGAGCGCGACTTGGCGGACCGTGCTTCGCCCGATGGCGGTTGCATTCCGGGGGTTCGACGGAGGCTGGGGCGGAATAATTGGACCTGGAGGTCCGGTTAATCGACCCGTGGCGATTTCCAGCGTGTATCGGGAAAAAGGGGTGGCTGGGGAGCGAGGAATTTGGAAATTCCGCTGGCGGAGTTGGGGCTCGGGTTACCCTTTGCTGGGGGGAGGTGGAGATCTAATCAGGGGCATTCGACGGAGCGAGTAAAGCTCGCGGAAATCGACCGAGCCGTTGTCTGGATAGCCGCGATTCGAGGGAGGATCCCGCATTCTTCCGGCAGTCTGGCTGGAACATCGGCTTTATGCCTCGGCCGAGAAGCACTCAGGCGATTTGGGGCTGCAAATGCCTGCTCCCGTCTTCCCTGCCGAACCTCGGCCAGTCGATGTTCCTTGTAAATTGCTTCGGACTGGCGCTCATCCCTCGGGCGGCCAGAGACCGCACGATTACTTCACTGGCCAGTGAAATCGTGCTTGCTTGGGATAAGCGGAGCGTTCAGACATCAATCGAGACGTATATGAAATTCTGTTAACCAGTCGTGCTGAGAATCCCCTTGGAAAACGCTCTTTTTATTCGAGACACTGATGCAGGCGAAAAAAACCGGAACTCGGGCGGTAGGACTCGAACCCAAGATCTTCGGAGATTCCTCCGTACTAGCCAGTCGCGCTACCGACTCCCCCAGCGCCGACTCTCCGATATTACTTTTTCCGAACTCTGCCAATACCTTTAGGGTTTTGTGCAATGATTTATGCTTTATGCAATGAATAAAGTGGGTTATTAATGTACTTCAGATTTTCTGTAATATTTGTAAAGCAGTTATTTCGTTCAGAGTATAATTTGCCCTCAGACGGTTTAGACGTGTTTTCCTCTTACGCTCTAAAAAGTAACGATCATTTTACCGAAACCAACGGGGCGCCACCTACGTGCCAATCGAACCATAGACCCTTCGGAAACGCCGAATCTGCGCTAAGGAAATCGAGGATTTGTCGTAGATACTTGGAGGAGTGTATAACAAGGTGTCTACCAGCTCGATCCCTATGCAAACAGTCTCCGTCTCCGTCTGCGAATTCGAGCCAGCTAGGTTGCCCGTGGCATTGTCATCGTTAATAGTTGGCTTGCGGAAAGCTATACAGCATCTCGCCACGCCGCGTACACGTTTTAACCCGATTAACAGACCTTGCCCCAAGTCCCTTTACGCTTCCAGGCAGAGCTCGGTGGACTCGCGAGTTTCGGGGTCTCGGTTCCTCGCGAACACCTGGCAGACCTGCCGCTAAAAATCTGCGCGAAACGATTCCAGAGCCCGGGTCTACGCTTCCTTCCCAGGGGACACGGGCTCCGAGGCGTTTAAATATTCGAGTCTGCCCCCTAGTCTTCGCGGTGGATGAAATCGTCCGTTCAGATTCATTTCCCTCGCTGTGCCGCGGCGCAGCTGAATGCACGGGGCGTGCAATTACTCCGCGCATTTTGAACGCGTTATTTAGTTTCCCCATTATGAGGCGCGACTAATGGATTTTCGATTGCCCGCGGATGTCGCGGCCGTTGCTCCACCCCGCCTCGAAATGCATAGAGGAATTTCGGCTCGCTTGCACCGGTGCGGATACTAAAGAATAGTCGCGGTTAATAGCTCGAGGCTCCGCGATATCGCACGAGCGGTCGCCGACAGCTAGGGGCGAGCTCGGCGAAGGGTTGAAAGGTGAAGGTAGCAAGTAGCTTTGTATTAGGGGAGCTCCATAAGAAATAGCTCCCGCTCTACAAGAAATCATATTAAATCAATCACCTTATGTAGCTGTGCACGCGCGACTAGAACGTGGCGAAAGCTAATTGGAGGGCCGAGGTCCATAGCGGTGTAAGCCACTTGTATAGTGTTTCGCATTTACTGTTATAAAAATCTTTGAATATACATATATTGCAGTTGTGGGAACACACCTGATGATATAGATATACTTTAAAACTTTTAAAAATTTAATTTTTCATTTTTTTTTTCATTTCTTCGCTTGTCACCATTAGGGCTGGGACTATTCGAATAATTTACTATTCGAATATTTTACAAGTATTCGAATGCTACGAATAAACTTCGAATATTTGAGTATTCGAATGTTATTATTCGAATACTGATGTATTCGAATATTATGGTGTGAATTATAAATCAAGTTCTTTAGGTTCATTTTTTTAGAAGCATTTATTTAGTTTCAGTTGTGAGGTCGTTAGTTTGTCAGGGTGAAATCTTGTGAGCTAATTTTGACCCACTTCAACATATCCGATCGGCTTGAAACTTTGCACATATATGTAATTCCGATGACAATACAATATTTTCACTAAAAAGCATGAAATACTTTATGGTGAAATTTTTTTTAAAAAACAAGCTTTTATTAAAATGTACTAAAAAGGAACCAATAATTTTGATACCGGCCGAAATGACGGCCTGAGAAGAATTCCCTCATAGGGTGGATGTACCAGTAAATGAACACGTACCAGTGAATGGACATTTTATATTAAAATGAGTAAAATAAGTTATTAAAATAAGCAACTAATTAATTAGAGACTTCTTTCAATTTCTTGCTTCATATCCAAACAATTTTTGCAGCACGTGGAATCAATCGCGCTGCAAACATAATTTTATGAAAGTGTTCAATCATTAGTCTTAAGTGTTCATTTATTGGTGCGTTTACCCTATAACTAATTATAAAATAATAAAAATAAAAAAAGTACCAGTTAGCTTACAATATTTCACCCTGACAAACTAACGAACTCACAACTGAAACTAAATAAAAGCTTGTAAAAAAAATGAACCTAAAGAACTTGATTTATAATTCACACCAGGGTCATTCCACGCCAACTCGATCACTTTTTTCCCTCGATGTCTCGGATTTTGTTCAAACTTGAATATGTTGTAGCCCTCGTGAAAGTATGGGGGGTTTAATTCACCATTTTGTCGTTTTCGAATTTGTTTAAAAAATATAGGGCGTTGAGTTTTGCGATTTTTGCCTATTTTCATGAAAATGGGTTGTACTTATGCATTTTTAACTCGGAAACTATTTGTCGGATTCAGTTGATCCTAACGTTATTGTAAACTAGAAGGATCGGCCTTCCTGAATATTTTTGTTCCCGATTAAAAAATCATTTTTACAATAATGAAAATTATAAATAAAGTTTTATTTTGCAAATTGAGGCTCAAGGTCGCGATTTTAAAAATCCGAAAAAAATACCACCATATTCGCTGAAGAATTTCCTATAAAATCAGCCTTTCTCTTGTTGGTAATTTGTATATTCAACGTCGCAGGAAGCTGTTAAAGACAGCGGCGCGCGCCGTTTCCGGTAAGCGAGCCGCGCGCTCCGCTATTACGGTCGCCTAACCGTACCCCTCGCACCCTCTATTACTTCAATCAGGTCTAACAACGGTAGAAACAATAACGACAGCTCACGTATTCATCACGAGGGTGTCATTTATACCTGCAGAAGAATTTTACTAACCCACTCTTGGCCAAGATGGTAATAAACTTATATAGCGCTACACATTTCTGCTTAGGCATCGTCGTCTTTAGTCTTCAGAGAACTTTCGTATCTTGCGCGTCTACTGTTTCAATATCTTGAATGGCATTTTTTTGCAACGGCACACGGTAAAGGACCATGTGACGGAATTGGAGGTTCCGTAAAAAGGCTTGCAATGCACGCATGCTTACAAAGACCATTAGACAATCAAATTCTTACACCCCGAGACTTATTTGAATGGGCAAAGACATCTTTTACAAATATTACTTTCGATTACGTAAGTCAGGATGAACAAACAGAACATACTATCACCTTAGAAGCTCGCTTTGCAGCAGCATTATCTATTACTGGCACTAGAAGTTTCCATAGCTACACGCCAATCTCAGACAAAAAAATTTTATGCAAAACTTGCTCGTGTGATGAAGCTGGCACTGTGTTCAGCACAATGAAATAGTTTCGACCGTTTTCTTACTTGCATCCCTTAACCTCGCTATTCGAAGTGATCATATCCATGCCAACCTTCCTAATCCATCCTTATCTACTCCTGATGGAAAGAACCCACGACTTTCTCGTGGTTTCCATCGAGCAATGGCACTTTTTCAACAAATAATCAACGAACAGTCAAGCTGGTACTTACAAATCCAATTATTATAAAGAAGTAGCATTGGCCAAGAGTGGGTTAGTAAAATTCTTCTGCAGGTATATATGACACCCTCGTGATGAATACGTGAGCTGTCGTTATTGTTTCTACCGTTGTTAGACCTGATTGAAGTAATAGAGGGTGCGAGGGGTACGGTTAGGCGACCGTAATAGCGGAGCGCGCGGCTCGCTTACCTGAAACGGCGCGCGCCGCTGTCTTTAACAGCTTCCTGCGACGTTGAATATACAAATTACCAACAAGAGAAAGGCTGATTTTATAGGAAATTCTTCAGTGAATATGGTGGTATTTTTTTCGGATTTTTAAAATCGCGACCTTGAGCCTCAATTTGCAAAATAAAACTTTATTTATAATTTTCATTATTGTAAAAATGATTTTTTAATCCGGAACAAAAATATTCAGGAAGGCCGATCCTTCTAGTTTACAATAACGTTAGGATCAACTGAATCCGACAAATAGTTTCCGAGTTAAAAATGCATAAGTACAACCCATTTTCATGAAAATAGGCAAAAATCGCAAAACTCAACGCCCTATATTTTTTAAACAAATTCGAAAACGACAAAATGGTGAATTAAACCCCCCATACTTTCACGAGGGCTACAACATATTCAAGTTTGAACAAAATCCGAGACATCGAGGGAAAAAAGTGATCGAGTTGGCGTGGAATGACCCACCATACTATTCGAATACGTCAGTATTCGAATACATCAGTATTCGAATAGTATTCGAATACTTAAATATTCGAATAGTATACGAATACTTAAATATTCGAATAGTATTCGAATACTTAAATATTCGAATAGTATTCGAATACTTGGATATTCGAATTATATTCGCCAAATAATTGAGCAACTGAAGTATTCGAATATTCGAATACCGAAAATTCGACAAATAGTCCCAGCCCTAGTCACCATAGCGCATGACCAGCATCCAATCAGCACCCGCACATTCGTTACATTAATTTATACTGTTCATGCGTTGTGCTGATAAGAGCGACACCGCTATGATTCTCAGCCCTCCAATTGTCGTTTTTTCTATCCCCTGTACTGTTTACGCGGAATAATGTAGCGTTTCAAATATCACAGATATAGCTAACGTCCGGTATTCCATGCAGCCTACAGCTACCCACGAATTCTTATCACTACCCTATACTTCATTCTCCCTCCCTACATCGATGTCCTCCGATTAACTTCACTTTCACAAATCCGATTCACTGAAACTAGTTACCCCTAACGATCCATGTAACACAAAAGTCGACCATACCCTAATAAATCCCTTCCACTCCGCGCGTGTACCGCAACTGGCGGTTAATCATCAGCGACAGCCCAGCGAAAACGCGTGAGTGCAGAGTAAAAGTGTGGATCGATCGCCGGGGGAGGGGGCGGGGGGGGGGGGGGGGGGGGGAGTTGGGACGGAGATAATTGATAAGGCTGCCGGCTACTAAGACTAATTACATCGAAGCCCCTGAAAATTTATGGCGGTCGTTGCCAGTGCGCCAACTGCTTTACGTGGAAGCGGCGGGCAACAGGGTGGCTGGCCGGCGCATACGCGACCGAGGCGTGTGTTCCTCGGTTGCAGCTGCACACGCTGCAGCCGATGTATGCGCGATACTGCACCGGCCCCAGAATCAGCAGTTTTAGGCGGCCAGCCTTATTGGCTAGGCAGGAGTTACGATACTGGCGAGTAGTTAGCGAAACTACCTGCTCCCAGCGATTGGCCCGCCGTCATCGGCGGTCTTCCCTGCAGGCTGGTGTTTTTCAAATCGCTATTCCAGCGAGCGAAGGGGCGGGCCTGGCCTGGAATCGCTTTTCGGGAAACGTTTAATAGAAACCGTATCTGGCCGCGAGTTACGCTGGAAAGCGACTGCAGTGCGCGTTTCGGGGGCCGCAGAAATTTTAGGAATTCTCGGTCGAACATCGAGGTCCAGTGCGCTCGTTGCTGCACACGTGATTTCGAACGTTCGGGATTTGTAGGGGCTGGTGATTCCGGGCTGATTATTAGACGACCACGGCTGGGGAGGATTAGGGGCACAGATGCAACGCTCTCACGGGGGTGTATTAGAGAGAGGGAGGCTTTGGGAAGCGTCCGGTATCTAGGTGGCTTTCTTTCTTTCGGGGGGCAAGTTCATTTGGGCCTTGGAAGTTGGATAGGGAGGTGTTGGAAGTTTAAAATGTTCTTGCTATCCGAAAGGAATCGTGAATTAGAGGGGAACGTTGGCAGTTACTTAAAATGATTTGATGAAGGAAAAGGACAAAAATTTTATGCATTTTCACACTTGTAGTAGAATCAGAAACGATGCGATGTTATTAATAGTATAAGGTAAATCCGGGGGTGTCGGTACGGCAGGGGAGTTGAATTGCTTCTCTAGAAGCCACACAGTTGAACGAATAGCGTCATTTAACCTCTTTTATCAAACGGCATAATATTCTGCACATATTAGGTTTAGTCTGATAAAATAAATAATAACAGTTGTGTTAGGTGTACCGACAGTCCCGGATTTACCCTACTCAAAGCAAACGCAAAATTGTTACCTTTTATATTATATAAAAAGATGTTACAAAACCACGCCAATGCTCCGCCCGTTTACGATATCTCTGGAACCCCGAATTATCGTTAACAAACGTGCGCACAGACTCATCAGCCATGATGTTTCGTGAATCCACTCTTTGAATTTGCGACTCTTGCACGAATGAATTCTAAACAGAATCCGTCCGTTTCCACATAGATTGGACCTACCAATCTCTATTCACACTCGAGGATTGCATTCGCGAGAGTTTCATCGACTAGCCGAAATAGAATGAGCGAGCATTCATAATGCAAATGGTGATCAATCACAGTCAATCTTAGCGGCGGTTAATTCCCGGGGGTCGGTCGAAACGTGGGTCAGATTTATGCAGCGGGGTTATGAGCTGCTGGAAACCAGTGGATGGCAAACGCCGCGGGAAATCCGAGTTGACGCGGGCTAGATTGAAAAAGCAAAGGCGCAATAACCGCGGGGATGTCTTGGGCTTAGGCTGCTTTGGGATCGTAATATCCTGCCCGGCGAATTCGAGTCTTCTGCGCCAGCATTAATCATTCCACGTTGCGGGGGGAGGGAACGAGCCTCGACCGGTAATGGCCACCGAACCTGAGCATAATCTCGGGAAACTTGGATCTTAGTATATGTACAACTATTTCCACTAATTCCCTCGAGGAGCTGACTGGCTTCTCGGATGGAATCGTTGCTAAGCATCCACCAGGACAACTCCCGTCTGGAGGCATCCATTTCCTGTGTGAAGCACACTTTCTCCCGCTGACGTTACTGGACACGCGTAAACACTGTAAACCAGTCCACCGTTTGGATTTATGGAGACAGTAGGATTCTCGCTGTTTGCAACTCTGTTCCTCCGTGGTCTACGGCAGGGTCTTGCGGAAGCTTACACGATTGCACGAAGACAGAAGAATGCGAGTTTGAGGCAGGATCCCTCGATATTTTCTGTTGGCATTCGACGTTTAGGAACAACCTACGTTGCGATTGGCACATAAGTGGCGCACCGTTAAGTAGAGTTCGATAGAGAGTAACTTCGGGGAGTATAGGCTTTGGGGGAATCGGTTAAGGCGGCTGCCCAGCGCGCACAGTGGATCCGAGGATCGTGGGTTCGAGTCCCACCGCCCCCGAGTCCTCCATTTTTCTCTTACAATATATTCAGCGATATTGAGGATCTGAAAGCCAGCACGATTCAGAGGGTCGTTAGCCCCGGGACGGGGGAGTTTGTCAGCGGTTGGAGATCTCGAAGAAAAGCTGGTGGAACAGGGAGACGCGGCCGCGGCCGAGCGAAACAATAAAGCTGGAACGATCTCTCTGCGGTTTCAGACGTGCCAGAAGACGCCACTCGTGGGGTCCCGTCGTAATCTCGCGTGACACGCCACGAATCCAGCGGTAAATGGCCTTTCTGGACCCTATCCGCCAGAAGGGGAAGCTTTATCTCGATGCTGGAAGCTGGCGCGAGAAGGAGCGTACTTACAGCACGAACCGATCTCTCGCTGGAACGCGCGATGGCGCGCCAGCCAGCTCCTTCAGCCTTCCTCGAGCTCTGGCCGACAAATAGGAGGGCCAGTCCCCTAACCAGCCACGGATCTCGTACTTTACGCGCAGCCCGACGACAGGCTCGTTAAAAAGGCGGAATCGGTGGCCCCCGTGTCTGGGAGCTTGTAGGACAAGTGGAAACAATTGGACGTTCCACGCGAGCCGAGAGACTCTCACGGGGGAACAGAGGAGGGAACTGGTTCGTGTCCGTCGGTGGACTCGTTCGGAGGTTACGAAGATCCTGTTGGACGTTAAAGCCCGTTAATTGGCGCGTATTTGGCCCCGTGCGCATCGCGATCGCTCGGGTCGGTCCGGCGAGCTGGACGGCGCGGAGGGCGGGTGCGTGTTCCGTGACTCGATCGCGTGCAACGGGGATAATAAAAGCTCGCTACCTCTGAGGAACATAAATATATCGTTAGCCCAGATTGATAGAGGATGGAGGTCACGAGCGTCAAGTTCCTTGTGTCGAAGGTTCACCGGCGGAGAAGCCGACACGAAGGGAACTGGCTCCTCGATTGGGGTTACGGGGCGATGTGCTCTATATGTATGATACTATGTAAAGGGTCTTTCAGTAAGGGCGCTCGATCTTTAAAATTTAATGAAAAGGCGTGTACGCGAGGTATGGCGGAAAGCTTCATTGCGGATTAAAGTACATTCAGTGCCACTATGTTTTAACAATAACATTGTTCAAATGGCCTGCACGGTTTCGATTGCAGGAGGCGATCCGAGAGACGCAATTTTTGGATGACGCTGTTCTCTAAGTCGTGAATTGTTATTGGATTATTGGCATATGCCAGAGACTTAGGGTGACTGCACCTAATATCGCCACTCGCTATATCTCGCAAAGTAAGCTCTAAAATTTATCGGTTATGCACTGAATTAGTACCTAAACATATGTAGGCAGACATACTGTAATTGCAGCATCATGTGATCAACAATTACAGAAAGGGAAGGATTTTAGAGAATCTTAATAGTGTAGAAATTTATTGGGCTATCACAATTGTACATCGCATTCGGAGAATGTAAGTCTAATAATTCTGTGAATGCAAGAATATCTACTAGAAATACCTAATTACTGATGTACTTAAGGCAGGATACCACCTTTGCTCTTAAAAAAAATTGAAATTTTTTTTTATCTTAAAGTACTCTTTCAAGTGTATAGAATCGAAATTCATTCATTAGAAAGGTGGCCGAAACCTTTTTCTTGTGTAAAAACCGGTTTGGAGCAGATATATAAATCTATATAAAACTTTAAACGCGTTTTTCTCGAAACGATGTTTTTCAAATCGGCGTGTCAGATTACTCTTAAAATTTTCATCGGATTGACTTGAAACTTTGCACAATTCTTCCCCGTGGTATAACCTAATGCTGTACGTAGGACTTTTGCTGTAGCGTTGTTATTTTTTTTTTGGTGCACAATTTTATAAACTTTTTTAAATTTTTTTACCCTAAAAAATTGACCTTTTTGTTAAAACGACCGCCATTTTCTTAAAAATCGAAATTTCGTAAAATCCCTACGTACAGCATTAAAAAATATTGTTGTTAATAGGGACATTCTTTGGCTTTTTTTCTAAGAGCCACGTACAAAGCAGAATTTGACACGCCGTCTAACGATGTTCCTCCAAAGGAGTGTATTTTGGCGCCACCTACAAGAGATTATTTTTCACTTTTTCAGTTTCAAAAAATGTGTAATTACAGATTAAAGTTACATTAATGAATGACTGAAACCGGTTTTGTTTCTGCGCATTCTTTGTATGCAAAAAAATTCATGAAAAACGCCTCCAAAATCGCAGTCAAAGGTGGTATCCTGCCTTAAGAAATTAAATCGAGTCAAATATTTTTTGTAATAAAAATAGCTTTTTTCTTTTAGCAGTATGCGTGTTCTCAATACCGCCTACCGGAGAACAATGGTTTCGATATAATGCTTGTTACAGGTGAGGTCTCGAAATATGCGGAGCAACCGAAATAAACTTTATTTGTCCAATATGTGCATCGGAACGTAAAAAATAAAATATGTTAAAAATCTATATTTTTAAATTTCTATATTTGAACGTAATGTTCTTCAAACTAAAAGAATTGATTGCGCTCGGTTAATTTTAGAGAGATGGGATGCTCGGGTAATCGAACTGGTTACGACACGTGTTCAAAGAAAAAGTGTATTTCGCTCCGATCCTCAGAATCGAACAAAATCGGAGACGATAGTTCGTCTCGTCGACACAAAATTGTACGCAATCGTACAAAGAAGAAGTCGTACAAAATAGAAATCGCACAAAAGAAAAATCGGCTCGAAGCCCGAGACCGAAAATCGTACTCGCGAGGTAATCAACAGCGTGTTTACACTTGCGGTGCGCGAACAGGAAGACGCCAAACCGCTATCTCGCGGATCACCGTGCGGATCGGTACCCCCCGTCCCGCCGCGCCCGCGGCCCGAGCTACTCGGTCCACCCGAACCGCGGGAACGACGAAAACAGCCGGGCCAATCCTCTGTTGTTCGCGCTAGAGCGCCAAATACAAAGATCTAATGTACACTATATACAACTTACAAACTAACATGAGAAAAGGGGAAATATAAAATAAACTAATAAAGGAAACGGCACGGATAAAAATGTCTCATTGTCCCGCTATCGCGAACAATATTATTCTACTAAAAATAAAATCAAAGATGGATAAAAAAAAACATTTATACAGCAAGAAATAATAAAAGCACATGTGAAAATGACTTTAAAAACTCATATATACATGAATTAATCAATATTTCTTGAGTAGGCGATATTAGGTACACTTTTTTCAGGACCCGATTTTTGCATGTCTTACGTTTTTTGAGTCCCAATTAAAAATCTGTAGGATTCAACGATTCTAACTTATGCTACATGAAAGATGAATAATTTCTCTTTACTTTGAAACGAACTGCATGCAAAAATATCAATTATTATTCAATTGACAGCGATTTAACTTTTGCCTGGCGATATTAGGTACAGTCACCCTAACGTAGCCACAAAGAAAAATGTCCAAGGGTGTTAAATCGCACGATCTTAGCGGCCAGTTGACAGTGTTGACACCGCCTCTCCTCGAAACAGCGTCGAAATAAAAATTTGGTGGTTAGAAATAAAAATGTTATTTTGGCAGGCTGTGATTCCTCGTGCAAAAATAAATACGAAATGTAGGTATCTACTTAGAATAATTTTCTTTCATCGCCCGTACCGTCCTTTCGACCGCGCCGTGTACAGCACAGCTCTGCTTGTCAGCCACTTTGAGAAAAGTGATTATCTTCCCAGAGTGACCGCATCTTCCAGAATTCGCGGGCGCTGAAAGAAGCTACGCTTCAAAAGTGGATGAGTTGGCGATCGCTCCGGCTACCGCGCACCGTCCATCAATGGGCTAGCCAACGAGCAGGCGTCGGTGAAAGAGCTCGAAGCTGCCCGAAATCTTGCCCGGCGATTGCCCCCCCCCGTTCCTGCATGCTCGCCGGGCAAGTTGGCGCCCCAAGATTATTAAGCAAAAGCACGGGAAACTGCCGCGGCGAATGAACGCAATTAAACGATCCGTGGAAACTCGCGCAATCACCGGCAGATAGATGCTGTATATATACCGCGGCCGAACTTTCCGAAGGCTGATTGCACGTACGCGTGCGCGTGCAAGTTATCCAACTACTCTCGCCTGGGAGAAGCCAGCCTGTGTATTTAGCTGTCGTGTGCGCGAGAAAGCCTGCGATTCGATAAACACTGGGCGCCGAAAGGATCGGCAAACAGTGCTGATCAATCGTCGAGAAACGCTGAATTATCTTTCCAGGAGGTTTGCAGCCGATGTTTCGCCGCGTCGAAGATCGATCGCTGGTTCGGTAGTTTTCCACGATTTAGAGAGTTTTCCAAGCCTCGGCCCCGGCGGCCGAGGCCCTGGGGCTGTTTGCGCCGAAGGAAGCTCATCGAATCCGAATGAAACTGGGTCCGCCACTCGGGCCGCTTGCCAGATTCCAAATTCCGCAAGTGTGTCATCGTGATTATGAGCTCGAAGGAGGTAAAAAATCGGTTGAATGGACGGGACGAATGGCAGGCCGCTTTGTAAGCGCAGCCGTAGAAGAGGAAGATCGAGGGACGTTGATTTTCATGCGCCGAAACGCCCGTCGGACGTTTCTGCATCGCGAGCGGACAAAGGGGATCGCGATTATGCACTCGTCACGTACTCTCCTCCGTGCTTGTCTCTGGGGAATGATAAATTCACCGCGCCATTGTCCCGTACCTGGAAGCTCGTTTTTTTCTTCCGCGAACGCCTCAAAGGAGCCGAATCGAGGTGTTGGCCGATGGGGCGATCCTCCAGCCGAGATAATTAATAGTCCTTTCGGCGACGAGGATAAAATTCTGTACGCCTGTCCTCCTCGAGACGCGGGACACCTTTTGATAGGGGACAGCGCGAGCGCTGCCTCGAACAAGGAAGGATATATCGACGCCTACGGACCGCGGAATCGATCACCCCCGTGCCGCCCGATGAAAAATTCATTTCACGGCTCTGGCTTCCTTTGTAAATGTGCTGCGAAACACTGGCAGCTGGCAAGCTTCGGATTACGCGATTCTAGCTCCGATGGAAACGCTTGAGCCAGTAGAGGAGTGCTTGTAAATCGCTTGGTTAACGAGGCCCTCCGCTTTCCAACGTTTCCAAATTTGTCTCTGCATAAACTCCCCGGAGGGAGCGGAAGTTGAGAGCGGAAGTTGAGAGCGGAACTGGAGGGGGTCCAGTTTCCTATTCGACTTTCCAATCAGCCCCCGTGGAAATTACAGGGCTCCCGGCGAAGATCCGAGGAACAATAACGCGGTCCGCGCGTCGCGCGTTAATTAAAAACACTTCTCGGAGGCTGTGCCGTAAGTGGAGGCGCTGTCTGCGGACGAGTGGCAATAAGCTCGCAGTTGACGCGCAAAGATGCTCCTCGGAGCCGGCCGAAATCCCAGGGGAACGGCGCTCCATATCCCGCGAATCTCTGCTCGCATTGGCCGCGTCTGGCTCGCGATTGCCAGGGGGGGCCTGGTTAATTAAGCCGTTGCTGATTAGTAGCTGGCGGAAGTAAACCGTGACAAGCGACAGTTAGGTGGACGGCGCAGCTATTATTAGCACCTGTTGTCTGCGCCGTATCGCGTCAGCCAGCTTGGGCTGAGCCCCCTCGCGATATTAATCCAGCCGCAAACGCGGATCGACGCGCTATCAGCTTTGCCGGGGCTGAACAGCGTTCGAATCGAGTGCGCCAACCGATGAAAAGAAATCGCGGGAGCGTAGAGTCATGAGCGTGGTGCTCGATTCTACGAGGCGAACGCTACGCCCCGAAGCTCCTTAACGGACAATTCAACCCGCTTTGAGGCATTCGGGGCTTTCGCGCAGCTAAAGTTGACACAGCCGAGGGTTCGTGGTGTAAGCCCTTTTGGAAGAGCGTTTGAAGGCGCGCTTAGACTAGATTCACCCCTTTCCCGAGGGAAGGGAAAGCCTCTTGGCGACGTCAAGGTGGTTGTGTCTAGTCGCCGTGCGATCGTCACGTTTCTGACCCCCCGCAGCCACGAATCGCGCCGCTGAAGGACACCCTGCCAGACGAAGAATTCAGAAGCAATAGAGAAGAGAAGCCTCTAGGCCTGATGGGCAGCTAGGATTTGGTGAATTGGCCTGAGAGAACTAGCGAAGTTGGGCAGAGTCGAGAATGGAACGGCATCGGAGGACCAGGCGTTCTCCGTCGAGAGGATCTCCTTTGGTTGCTTTCAGGGCCGAGCGCCAGCTTCGGGCCCCCCTCTGGTCGCCACTGGGCCCCGAAAGGTAATTCGTGCTCGGAGATCGGAGCCACTTATTCCGTCGATTCTTTCCCTTTTTTCGAGGGGAGGCCGGAGCGTACGAATCTCGGGCTGGAAGTGGCCCGGCTGGTTCTTCGAGAGGCACGCAGAAAAACCGAGCGAGTCCGGAGCTGCGCGTCGAACTCGCGAAGGCACAGCGGCGACGCAGCTTTGGTAACGGGGTAGTAGGGGAGACCGGGTATGGTTGTCACACGGGTAGGTTGTCACAAGCGCTATAATAAAGAAACTATAAACAATAGGAATGTACTAATAATCCATGGCGATGCGTAAACATATCGTCGCCTCCTCCCCCATCACACAAGTCGTTGTGCAGTCGCATGGAGACACGATGTATCATTCTTTCTTTTCGTGCGCTCGAAGTAAATTATGCCGTATTTTCTATCAAGTAAGTATAGGTTGTTCCTTAGTATTGACTATAACATTGTTGCATTATTCTCGTAGTTAAGAGTTTTTTCCAACTTATTGTAATGATTTTTTTGCATTTTTTAAACTTTTTAATACATGAATAGAGAGGTGAAATTGTTTAACGGTTTGGGGCAAGTTGTCACAGAATATTTGGGGTGAGTTGTCACAGAACATTTGGGGTTACGTATTTGCCGCATGTACAGCTAATCCCACTGTAACTTGCTGTACCTATCATGTGATATTATTTTCTTGTTTGTTTGGCAACAGTTCTCAATAATAATGCCGCAAACTTATAAGAAGAAGACGTCCAGAGGTGAGGTGTCCCAGGAATTGATATTAGTTTCTTAATTGAATCGACTTTTTATCCATAAACTTAGCTATCCAAATGTGTGACAATCAACCCCAGATACTGTGACAACCAACCCGGCCTCGGGGTATGTTGTCACAAAATAGTTCCTGCAAATAATGTGAATTATCTCCTAATCTGGTTGACAAAATCCACAGGACCAATTTTTTTTTATAAAGTCGAACGTACGTAGTATAAATTAATCTAAGTTTGAATCAACTTCCCTGCAGCTATGACCCGTAAAAAAATCAAAATAGGAAAATGAGACAACCATACCCGGTCTCCCCTACTTTTAAACGATACCGCAGCCACGCTTAGTACGCGTATCGACGACAGCGTTTCCAGGAAGCCGGCGACGGCCCCTCGGAGATCTGGATCTTCGAAGCTTTCGGCTGGAGAGTCCACACCCCCGCAGCGTTTCTCGAGCGAGTTCACACGTGTCGAGTGCGCTCTCACGCACAGCTCGAAACGGAATGGCGCGCGAGCCGCTTATTATCCTCCGCTCGCCTTCTCCCGTCCTCCTTCCTCCTCCTCGCTCCTCTTTAATCTTCTCCTCCGTGCCTCGTGCTCCGTCTCCCCCTTGCTTTTCATCCTTTTTCGTCGCCGATCATCCTCCCTGCCCGCCGTACTCCCGAAACGCGACCCGCCACGAGCATGTTTCGAGAGTCAGGTAAAACGCGCTCCGGGAATGTCCCGAGCTTGAATGGGACGAGGCCAGGAGGCGGGGGGCAGAGGGGAGAAAAAGGAGCGCCAGAGGGACCGAAAGGGCCCGACCACCGCGGTCCTCCATTCCGTTTCGATTTCTTTTGCCTGGTCTCGGGGCCCGCGATCGTGAGAACCTGCACTTCAGCGGAACTTTGGACCCTCTGTGCCTTTTCTGCAGCTATCGATCTGATTCTGCTATCTGGCCACCTATGATAATTATCGCGGAAACTTTGCTCGAGCAGGTACAACTATCGCCGGCAGAAAGGCTTCCGGTAAATAGATACTGTAAAGTTCTCAGTAGCGGAAGAATAATAAAGAGTAGGTATCGTGGGAGGAAGAAGTATAGCGAGAGTACCTATGTACAAGGCAGGGGCGAGGATTCCACGAAAAGAGGTTTGCTTTCAGCTCGTGACTCGGATCGATCGGCCAGGGAGGTGTTTCGCGAAATTTTTCCCACCTCGTAGTAACACGCGCGCGGCCGTTTCCCGCTAACTCGTTTACATCGATCAAAGTTTTACGGAGAATATGGCCGGTGGGGGGCTGGGGGCCGCGTCGATGGATCGAGGGTGGAACACAATCGGGATGTTGCAGCTGAAGGCGTCTTTACGAGATGAACGCTGGATAAGGGTGCTCGTAAAAATACCGAACGGTCCACGGTGTGCCGGAGTCGTTACGCAGAAATCCTCGTGTCTTCCCTCGGCGCGAGCGTTGCAGGATTATGTACCCGATTATTTCGAGCACGGGGAAAGATAGTCACCCAGCGTAGCCTTTGTTGTTAGTTATTGATTCCTTGAAAGGGGGAGGACTCTTTGGGTCGCGCAGCAATCTGAAATGGCCAAATCTGTCTGTTCAAAGGATTAATAACCCCGCGGCCGCGGGGGTGTGGCGGTTCATTAGCGAAATAAAATCCCGAGCCGCGAGATAATCCAATTTCCGTCGCGAAAGGAAACTTCCACGCCGTAAACATCGTTACTGGAGGAGCCTTAAACACGATCTCGGGGGGGGGGGGGGGGGGGGGGGGGGGGGGGGGGGGGGTGGCAGCGCCCCTAAGTCGTTTGCATCGAGAGCAAACTTTTACGCGAGGGGCGGCGACCTGGCAGTTTTAACCTGGTTATATCCGTGACGCTTTTATCGGGGCAGCTCTGGAAGAAATATTGCGTTCCGAGTGCTCGACCACAGACAGCCGGAAGAATGGCAGCGAGCTGGCCAGCCGGCTCGAGGATGAAACGTTTCTGGCTTCGGCTTACCACGCCTACGGTGCTGATTCTCTCGCGACGTGGAATTCATGGGTCTACTTGCTCTGTACTTGAAAAACCTATACGCGATATCAAAGAGACGTAGAATCATCTCAGGGATGCTCAATGGAAGCTAGTTGCAAGTTTAGAGTAGGTACAGAAGTCTTCTGCAATTTGCGGAGTTGAAAAATAAGTGATGCCTATGTGTGCAGCTCTCAGAAGTGAAAATTCTCAGTATTTTCTTTTCAACCACAGCGACGTTGGTAGATACTTACCGACCACAGCCCTGGAAACTAAAATAAATTATTCTACCACTTACAGAGTTTTCTACCTTCTCCACTAAAAGAATAATTTTTTATTTCTTTGCCACTACCACCCTCTACCATTTCAACTCCTCAGTTGGCTTCTACCGCATTCAGAAGATCCTTTGATTCACATGCAGTTATTTATTACGCGCACCCTGGATTCCCGAAAATATTGACGAGCCGGCCATGCACCGTCCGCTTTCGCAGCGGGGCCCAGGTCGTTGAGCCAGCGAAAAAGAAAACAGACCGAGAATGTCCGGTTTTAATGGACTCGCGTTATCGGTCCGCTGGCCACCCTCGCTCAGTACCCGCCTATCTCGATCTATGACGACCATCGTCGCTCACAGGGCACAGCCACGTCTTCAGAGGCTCGATGCCTCGGGAGCCGCGATAAGCTTTGGCCCACAGCCTTTGGGAATCGTGCGGACTCCTTTCAGAGGGATCGGGTATGCTGGTGGTAGACCCGGAGTGGAGTACTCGATACAATATTCTAAAATTCGTAAAACTAAGTAGGCTCGGTCCTTTGCACAGAGAGTCCATTAGCCCCACCGCACTTTGGCGAAGCGCAGCGCGGCGAAGCGAATCGAAGAAATTAATAATAATTAATTAATTGCCGCTGCGCTTCGGGAGGCAAGGGGCCCTGGCACCCCCCAGAGAAGGTGCTTTGTAAACAGAAAAGAAACCTACATTGTAATCTTTAAATTAATTTTTATAATCACCTAAAGAAATTAATCGAATTTGCATTAAAAATATTTTTATCTCTTCAACTCTGCCCCCCCCCCCCCCCCCCCCCAGATTAAATCCTGCGTGCGCCACCGAATACTATTAAACAAGTTGGAAGACGAAGCAAGCTGCTGCCTAAGTAGTCAGTTTTCAACGTGGACTGAAAATTCTGATTCCTGGAGGCCCTTTTTGGTTAGGCAAGTGGCTGCGCGTGTCCCAGGGAGACGAACTAGCCGGAGTAACGTCGCGGAAGGAGGTTAAAGCGGCGCTGTTGGTGGACATTATACTTAAGACAGCGGAGCCCTCGCGATGCCGATGAACCGGTCTGGCGGGGAGTTTTTGCGGAAGCTGGCAGGTTCAGGGCTGCTGGGCTGGCGATCCTTGGCAGCCAGGATCCGCGCGAATCTCCCCGATCCTCTGGAAACTTTTCTCCCCGCTGATAGCGAGTTTAACTTAAACTCGACGGGGGGATTCTTTGTCTCGTGCGAAACGAGGAAAGTTAAGCCTGCCTGAGCGTTTCTCCTCGATACAAGTTCCCCGACGTTTCCTCCTCGCGCTATACGTCGCCGTAATCCTAGCAGGCGGGCCCGGCAATGCCATCGCGGATGATATTCACGCCGCGACGCGAGCTCCTCGCGAAGACGCGCGTTCTCGTATTCGAGTGCAAACAGCGAGGCGGTGCGAGGGGGGTAGGTACCTGTTGTTTGGAAAGGACTCGACTTACACCGCGTTACCCCCGAACAGACGCGGCCCCCCCGAGATTCCAGTCGAAGCTGCACGGTGTCTGCAACTTGTACGCGAGACCCGCGCAACGTTCTCCGAGATGAAGACAGCTCGCGGTGTCATCGAGGGAGAAGGATCGAAGAGAGATCCCCGTCCTGGGCGCTCTTCGAGTGGGTGGCTCCCTCCCCCCTCTTGTCGATTTACGGCGTACTTCCGATTCTCGAAAGCTTTTCACCCGGCAAGTCCAGCTCGAACTTGCCCGAGCGATCCGAATACAATGGCACGCCGTTCACAATGCTCCCTCGTTTCCACTCGGACGGGCCTCGAAGCGCTCAACATCCCTTGTAGCGAACTTACCGGGGATAAAGACGGATCGTTTGACTGGCGCGCGGAGGCGGGGGCAGATAGAGAGTCGAAGAAGAAAGCGGTCCAATCGAGAATTTGTAATGCGTCCCGCGTCTCCCAGCCGCTCCTTCGCCCCCGTTCCGCTCTTACGGCCCCTAGATCACGAATCGACGGCACGCTCCTCTTGATATTTGCGAACGCCGCGTTGCGAGGTCCTCGTGTAAATAAATCATCGGGCCGTCGATTTCTCGCTGCTCCTTTCCAGGAGGAACTGGGGTTGTGACCCGTCCTCCCATTTTCTCGGGCGAAGGAAGCGCTCCTTCGTTTCAGAGAGCGTCCGGACACCTTCCACTCGAAGGGAAGCTCGCGAGGAGAGGCGAGAGCCGCGAGAGGAAACCTGCGAGACTGAGCTTTTCTAGGTAGGAAGCGACTTGGAACGATTAACGAACGACTGGGCGAGATCGCGAAAAGAGGTCTCTTCTGCTGCGCGACTGTTAATTGCAGAATTACTCGAGGGTGTAATCGAAGTCTTTATTAATTTACACTCTCTAAGGTCGGTATCAGATATGTATATTGGCCGGTGAGTTTCGTGAGGAGTACCAGTCCGGGACAAAGAGATAGCACACCTTAAGAATTACTTAATTTCTGTGTATTAAACATTACAAATTAAATTTTTGTTATATACATTTGTCAGACTGCATGTATTAACACATATAAATTAAATGAACTTAAATTTTAACAACGGATTCATTTTTATTAAAAATAACAGAAATATTAAGGAAATATAGAGGGACAAAATGATAGCACATTTGTTATAAAACTGGGGATATGAAGAAAGTAATTGGTGATATTGAATGATTAATATTTAGTGGCACCTCCTTTACATTTAATTACAGCAATCATTCTTTTTGACAACGATTTATATAGTTTTTTAATGTTTTTTTGTTTTAATTGTTCCCACTCATCCTGAATACATTATTTTAAGTCATTCACATTTTGAAACTGTCTGCCATTTTGGTACACTGCTCTGGAAACATTTCCCCAATAATTTTCAATAATATTGAGATCCGGAGATTTTGCTGGCCAGTCTAAAAGTCGAATTGGTAGAAAAGTACTGCGTTATCACTTTCGCAGTATGCACGGCAGCATTATCTTGTTAGAAGATATATTTATCTCCGGCAATTTTTGTGGCATACGCATTTATTTGTTGATCAATCATTTCCAGATATATTTTGCTATTCATTCGGCCTGTAATGAATTTTATTTCCGTTTTACCACGATACCCAATGCCGGCCCAAATCATTACACTACCGCCTCCCATATGACGACGGCTCAAAAATTGTTCTTCCTTTCTCAAATCGTGGTAATAATAAGTAAAACCATCGGGTCCATCCAAATTAAATCTCTTTTCGTCCGTAAATATCACTCTACGCCATTTTTTTTTTTCATATGTATATATTTTTCTGTAAATTGTAAACGGCGAAGTTTATGCAGCTCTGTTAGCCACGGTTTCTTTTGCATTTTCCTTCTTATTAAATGTTTACAGTTTTGTAAAACACGTCGAACGTTCTTGACATTAGTATTTACTCCAACATTTTCAGCAATTTGCCTTGCAGTCATCTTTGAATAGGATGCAGCTCTTAATATTGCACGTTTTTCCCGAGCTGTTAAACTTTGTGGACGTCCAGAACTCCTTTTTTTCCCGTAGTTGTCAGGATTTTTTAATACATTCATAACTGCCTTCCGACTTCTATTAATAACTTTGGATATTTGTGCAATTGAATACTGTTCTTCTTTTAATTTTAATATGGTATGTATTTCATTTGCATTCAGTCTCTTTCCACGGCCCATTTTTAATATTTTATTGTATTTTCTTACTAAATAAACACCACTGATTGTTAGTGCACACTTCGCTAACCTTCTTTCACAATGAATGTTATAGCGAATTCGGACGGTCGCACTGGTGCGCACTGAGTGCGAGCTTTTTCGCTTCCAATTGGCTAAAAGTCGCACTCAGTGCGCACCAGTGCGACCGTCCGAATTCACTATTAGTCATTCAATAGCTTACGTACCACTGAGGAGCGTAGATTTGCTGTTCGTGCTATCATTTCGTCCAACTTGCGACCTACGATGTTTACGTTTACATTCGTATAACTTTGTCGAAATGTGTATTGTGGACGACATTCAACACGTTACACTTACAACCATGCCCAGAGT
Organism: Andrena fulva; assembly: GCA_946251845.1. Taxonomy (NCBI): domain Eukaryota; kingdom Metazoa; phylum Arthropoda; class Insecta; order Hymenoptera; family Andrenidae; genus Andrena; species Andrena fulva. Next base: position 62,207,484 of record OX276327.1, read on the forward strand.
TGCTGATATAAAAAGTATGTATTTTTTTCAGTTTATAGTACAGAATATTGAAAAATATGAGATGTGCTATCTTTTTGTCCCGGAGTGTATTCTCCCACCACATCGTTTGCCTGCCACGGTGCTCATTTTCTAAATGTTTTCTGACTCGCTCTCGTTCCATCTCGCTCTCGCCTTCGCAGAACAAGAGTGAGCCAGAAGTGGTGGGGATAATGCCAAGCTTCTGGCGTGTAGGGCAAACCGAGCTGTCAGCGTAGAAATACACACATCAGAATAGGTGTGCGTTAGCTTCGAAAAAATTCAGGAGCTTTATTGGTCAGAACATTGATTCCTTCTCGATAGCTTCATCTCGTATTAGTCCACGCATAGCTTCGTAACGCACACAACTATTAGGCTAAGAATAAATAACAGCCAAACAGCTAGGTTCAGGCGGAGCCGAGCAGCCTTCCCGTTATCCCACCATACCCTTCGAGGACCTCGCAACTCCAACTGACAAATCCACGATCGTCAGATGGTGGTGGTTGATTTCTCCTCGATCGCTGTTCCCGAAAACAAACTCACCGGCCAATATATCTGATACCGACCTTAGTTTATCTGAAGATGCTGGCAAAATGGAATACCCTTGAGGAGGAAAGGTGTCGGTTGCGTGGTTGCCAGTGGCGCGGGATGAAATTTTACAGTCACTCGCAGGCTTGTTCGCGAAGAGTATAAAAGTAACGCGATAATTTTTGCAATTAATTCTTTTTTTTTATTTATGTGAAGCAGTGGCACACGCGGAGGGGACCAAGGGGCCCTGGCACCCCCCGAAGAAGGGGCTTTGTAAAAAGAGAAGAAACCTTAGATTCTATTCTTTAAATAAATTTTTGTAATCACCTAATAAATATTATTGAATTTGCAGCAAAAATATTCCTGTCCTTCAACTCTGCGCCCCCCTAAAATTAAATCCCGAGTGCGCCACTGATGCGAAGGAACCAGTGGTCGAGTTGAAAGTCAGGGAGATGTCGCTGGAAATTGTTTCACAGGACACTGCACGAGCTGTTGACGGGCAAAATTCGTGTAGGTAGACTGAGCATCGCGGTGGTGAAGGGTTGGAGAACGGTTGCCGAAAATCCTACTGGTGGACCAACCAGCAGTGTCGCAGCTGCCTGTTGCTTCCGCGAGGTGACAAATTTTTCCACGTTCACAAGGGTCCAGCTGACTCGTGACAGGCCTTGCTGCTGACGTTTTCGCGACACCGCGGATTTGTACGTTAAAATGGCGTGCACGTGGAGCGAATGCATCGCGCGAAACGCAGGCCGCCGGTCCGCGGCGAGACCTGCGGTGGACATTGTCTTGTTACTCGCGAAAATTTCCACGAGAATATTTGTCGCGTCTCATTTTCCACATTTTCTTTGGAAAAATGTATCGTCCACGGTGGAAGTTTAAAAAGACGATTGCACTGGAAACGTTCGTCAGCAGAAGTCGATGCTCAGCGAGGAGCTCCATGAATTTGTATTATTTTCTTTTCGACTACTCGGCTACTCTCTTGGTCGACCAAGAAACCAGCCCCGGCGACGAGTTGTCGGAAATTTTCTGCAGTGTTATGGAGCGTTGATTTAACGCTGGCCGTGGAAAATGGCGGGAAAAGCGTTAGTAGGGCTTCGAATGAAACCATTAAATTACGTTGACCGGTGATCCTGTTTGTGACGAGCGGCTGGTCGCCCCTCAAATTCAATGATATTGTTTAACGCGCGTAATACCCTCGGCTCATTTGCGCTCGGCCCCTCTACCTGTGCAAATACACTGGTCAAAGCGAGCGTATCGGCAATTTGCGATATTTATCGCGGTCGTATTATGTTCCATTGCTGGCCATTTTGACCCCCCCCCCCCCCCGGCTGATTGTCAATGGAACTCAAATTAAATGTTTAAATATTCCTGTTTCGCCTTGTTCGACCGCCGATGGCCGCCTGCATGGAGGCTTGTTTTCCAGGATAAATTCGAATTGCTCGGTGCTACATTGGCAACTCGATTTGGCTAATTAGATATTGGACCATGTCCTCGTGTCCAAGTATCGTTTTAATCACGTTCACGATACTTGGATGCGTAGTTCGCTTAAGGGGTCATTCTGGTTAGGCGGTTTGGAAAAATCAATTTTTTTTAACATTTTTCGAAAGTACATATCCTCAAGAATGTACTGTTAAATTTTCATTGACAAATTCCGATTATTTTAGCTTCTACAGAGGCATTTATAGATGAAAACTTTGAACGCGTTTTTCTCGAAACGTAATTTTTTTCACATGGTGCAGGTAAAATCTCAAAATCTATCGAACCGATTGCTTTATAAATTGAACTGCTTATTCTGCACACCTATGCCTCTGGCCGGTACTGCAACCAAGTATTTCTGTTGAGTCTAACCTACTTTTAAAATCGAAAGTAGCACAGAAAACACAGCCGAAATACATTGATTCTTGTATTTTACCCGCCATTTTGTTAATTTTAAGGATAAATCATTTAGTCTAGTTCGGGCCATAGCGACAGTCACACTGATCAAGAATCTGTTTGTATTTTTGGTTTTAAATAAGTCCAACTGCTGAAATCACCTGCACGAGCGAGGCATGAATTTTTAAACATGTCGTCAAAATCGCCTTCAAAACCATTTTAAAAGCAATAATTTTATTACTTTTATATTTTTTATTTACTGTAGGAATGTAGTTTAATCAATAGAAAACAGTTTTATTCCATTACTATAATTCCTGTCTTCGCAATAAATTCCTGAAAATCGCCGAATTTATCGGCGCGCTAACCAGAATGACCCCTTAAGTGTCAGATACAGCAGGGAAATGACGGCTCGGGTAACTGGATCATTCGGATAATAGGAGTCCACTGATTCTTCTGTCACTTGCCCAAAATCGCTATCTATCGTTTTACTCATCGGTTGAAAGGAAACACATGTATTCCATTTTAATAACGAGGGCTCAGCAGCCAGTGGCGCACGGAGGATTTAATCTCGAGATGCCCCGAATTGAATAGATAGAAACGTATTTAAGAAAAGTTTATTTAATGCAATTTCATTTAATGCATATTTAATAAAATTCATTAGGTGATTATGAAATCTCATTTAAACACTAAAATCAAGTAGGTATTCTACTCTTTTTACAAAGCCACTGTGTTACAAAATGTGTCCCGCGATGCTCGACTATTAGTAATGATTATTTCACCGCTATAATTCGAGTTGGCGGGCGATTACGTAAGACCCGTAACCGGGGAATCTCGCGCTGACGAAGATCGAGAGGTGACAGTTCTCGATCCAGAAGCGTCGATTCGAGAGGCCTGAGACGTGGGCGTAGGTGTCGGCGACGAGGGGAGAGCGTAACCACCTGTCTATAAAAAGCGTGACCGGATGTCCCGGACGGAATATGCCGTTTCCTGTAGGAGGAGAGGCCGTAGGCCGTAGGTGGGCACCGGTTCGCGTCCACGAGCTTACACGTGTTGCACGGCCAAGTGCGCTTTGGAAAAACACCGACGAATCGGTGCTGTCTGCGTCGCCGCGTCCTGTGCACGGCTCGTCAACAGATTTTCAACTGTGCGGCGCGGAATCAGCTTTCAAAGCCAGTCGGCATCAGGAACCACGATTCGACCAGACAGCCTTTGACAATCGATCCAGTTAAATCCATTTGCAATATTACACGGGAACGTAAAAGGGAGTGATTCATCCTGCCGCACAGTTTCGGGCAGCTTTCGATGGTCGTGCAAGAGGCGGTGGAATTGAAGAGTCCTTGTAGAAAATACTAAGTGCCAGAATTGAAAAAGAAAAGGTTCATTTTCATTGGAAAGTGTTCTGTTTGATGTTTGGCAGTTGAAGTGTTTTCTACAAGGACTCTTCGATTCATCTAATCGAAAGAGAAGATTACGCTTCGAGTTGCCCGAAGCCGCGTCGCACAGGAAGTCGCATGCTCGGAGAAATATCGTTACAAGATCGTCCCGTATCGCGAACTCGGGGCCCGCTTCGACGTCCGTAACGAAGTCTGCGGATAATCGGATAGCCTGGGCCAGGAATCACCTGGCCGGCCGATTTCTGCTCCGCGCGTTCCCCGAACGGTCGAGGAGCTGTGTTCCTCGCGGCCAGGGGAAAAGGAATGGCAGAACGGCCAGGCGGGAAGGTGGAGAGCGAACGGGACGAAAGGAGAGGCAAGGCACTAGCTCCGGAGAGTGGATCGGCGAGTTGGAACAAAGGGAACTCATAACCGCTATTCACCGGCTGCTCCACGGCCCTCTGCGATCTGCCTCGGCTGATTATTCCGCGAACGGAGAACGGCAATTGGTCGGGCCGGCCGGGGGTAGAACGATGCTCTCGCTGCTCGAGGGCCACGGGCCTGACTTTTCGATAATAATTGTTGCATCGGCTTGCCCCGGTGGGCGTGTGCACCGATTACAAGCGCCGGTATCGATTTCACCCTCTTTCTTCTGCCCCCTTTCGATTGATCCACCGGGGCTGCCTGGCGTATTATACCCAGGCCTCTTCCACACGCCGAGCCCCCGTAAGTTTTCCTACTCGTTTGGTAGTCGCGCTGCGAACGGTTTCAAGAGCCGCGTCACTTGCCACTCCTTGGCTCAATTACCGTGAAATCCACGTCGCCGGGAGTCGTCGAGCGTTCCGCCACCAATCTGGCCGCTTTGATCCGCCTCTATTTCTCAGCGCTCAGGGCTCTCTCTCCGGAGACGGGGGAATGAAAATTCTGCCCGTGGCCTGGCCCTCCAGCTTTCTTATCCTTATTGCGTTTCCTCGGCCAGGCTCCCCGGAACGTCCACTGCTCGATATCCGGCCGTTGGCCGCGCTGAAATGGACCGTCGGTCGTTGATTCCCGGCGAGCTGGACGAAGGATCCATGCAGCCTCTGGAGAATCGTGCAGGCGTGAGTCCGCCAGATCCGCTCCCGTCCCTCCTCTCTCTCTCTCCTCTGGCAGCCACGAGCCTGGCTCGGCGAGCGCGCATTAGTCATCGTCAGAGAAAGCGAGCCAGCGACCTGGCAGCGCGGGGGCAAAAAGGAGGATAACGGTGCAAGCCTCTTATCGTCATCGACGGAAAACGAACGAACAGGATCCTCCGGGTCGATAAATCGTCGGGAATCAAAAGCGACGTCTTCGGAACCTGCTCTCCCATTAAACGAACCAGAAAACTCGAAAAAACTGTGAAAAACGGCTGGCCAGCGGGACGAGGCCGTGAAAGGAGTCAGCGACGATCGTGTTTCAGAGCTGGGGGTCTCGTCTGCTCCAGCGATATTAGTTTCAGAGAGGGTAGGCTGGATGAGTTTTTCAAGATCGTTATCCCGATGAGATCACCGCGTTCCCGTCCGCCTTTAAAAGCGAACCTGGCCGTCCACGCTTTTGTTTTCCAGCGGGCCGGACGAGTTCCTATTAAAATCAGATGTCTAGAGTTTCGTATCTCTATCTGCGGCTACCACGGACAGGTATAAATCTCCCGGCGACCCACATACCACTGCTGCTGTCTCGACCTTCCTCGTTTCCCATGGAACGGAAAACCTCTCGGCACCCTGTCTTCATTGTGGTCAGCTGTTTAGTGAAGAGTAACTGCACTGACTCAGCTTCAAGAGAAATCAATGCAAGCTTCATGACTCGTGGATTCCTTGGCTGGTTTCAAGTCCTTTCGTTACACTAGCTCCGTTTTCTAGTCTCAGTTTTTTTTTCAGTATGCGCTGAAGTATGTAGCTGTTGGCTGTGTCGAGGTGGTTCGAAAGACTTGGTACCGCCACATTCGAGTTTGAAAATACGGAACACATCGTTTCCGCGGGACGCGAAGCGAGAGGTGGAACACAATTGGCTGGCTGGTTCGAGGGGGTCGACTCTCCTCCGCAGCTGGATTTTCCTTGCGCCGTAGAGTGGTTCGAGCTCAGGCTTTGTCTCCGCACCGAGGTACACTCTCCCGCTTATTTTCGCTGGCTCTCGCCTTTTCGTCTCCTCTTTCTCGCGAACGGTTTCGCGCCAAGCCGACAATGCACCTCGAAGCAACAAGTACTCGAACCGCTTTAACGAAACGGGCGGAGAACGCTTCGAGGCTAGATGCTTGCGCTGGGTGTTTGCTGTTTCCTGCTGGCCTTTGGGGCGCGCCCGGTTCTCGTGGATTCAAATAACACCCAAGAGCACCGGGCGAGGCGGATGGAAGATCGAAAGGGTCAATCCCATTTCGACGGGCAAGCGGAGAGACGGGACGCCCGAGCGTGTAGAACAGGGCAGCTTAGACGGGAACTGACGTAACTCGCGTTCGATCCGGAGTTCCCGTTAAATTACACCTCCTCCCGGTCGAGTACACGGGTAGCTACATACGCGGAGGACTCGCCGACACGAGAGGTACGAGTACCGATAGTCTGGGCCCCGGGAATCGCCCTATAAGTAATCTTGTCCGAGAGTAACAGTCCGTTCCGTGGACACGCGCGCCTTTAACAGCGCCTGTCCTGATGGATTATTCAAGAAGAATGCGCGACTAGTGGCGTATCACTGGGACGGAAATAGAGCAAGATGATTGCGCGATATTTCCAGGGGGAGGCTGATTCCTCTATAAGCTCGGAGCAGCCAAAGTAGGGCAGAGCGAATCCTCGCGAGGCGAATCGAAGGTGGTCCAAGGTGTTCGGCGAACGGAAGGCGACCTTAACCCCCGACTACTTAGGCGGAGAAGCGCTAAATCGAACTTGGAAATGGAAAGTGAAGAGGCTCTTTATTTGCGGAGGGTTAACCAAAAGGCTGTTCCAATTGCGAGGACGCGATCGACCTGCAGTGGACGTGCCGTAAATCCAATTTCCCCGATAGTATCGAGGCTGACCTCGAAGAGACGGTCTCTCGAATCGCGTTAACCCTGGCGGCGCGAACGAACCGGCCTTTGCCTTCGTCGGGTTTCTTTCGAGCGGCTCGTCGAAGATTGATCGCCGTCCTCCGCGTACGCGGACGGTTCTTGCGACCTCGCCACGTCCGTTCGGGACATTTATTGGCCGTTCTTGCGCCGCTCCAGCCCTGGGCGTAGGTGTTGCTGGACACGCGGCGATACCGCGATAAATTTCGCATTTTTACCACGTCGATTCTCTTCCGCGCGTACTCCGCCCTGTATCTAGCACGCGAACCTCCACCTTCGACACCTATCGTCCCACTGAGTAGGCCAGATTAAAATAAAAATAATTGGATCTTGAATTTCGAGGTAAAGATGAATTTTACGGCACCTTTTTTCCCACCCTTGCGAATCACCTATATAAAAGAAGAAGTCCTGATTGACTGACTGACTGACTCACTCATCAACGCCCAGCTCAAACCGTTTAACCTAGATACGTGAAATTTGGAAGGTACATTGTTTTCATGGGGTAGCCACCCACTGAGAAAGGATTTTTGGAAATTCCATCCCCCAAGGGGGTGAAAGGGCGTAAAATGTATTTTCTGGGACTCCCTAATATCTCTGAGGCCCGATTAGATATCAACTTGGTTCTTACTCGCAAAGATTACCCACGCAAATGCCTTGAAACCAATTGCCAGGATTTTGCCCCAACCAACTCCTAAGGTGGTGTAAAGGGGTGAAATGTGTTTTCTCGGAGTCCGTAATATCTCTCAGCCCCGAAGCGAAGCGCGGGGGGGTATTTTGCTAGAGGCGTATAATTTTTTTTGCACTCTGCACATCGAGAGCAGTGGAAGATTCGACGGTTGAATTTACGTCGCGAGCCCCGCACCGTTGCTGAACATTTTCCTGGAGTCCAGCCGATTCAAGGAGCCTCCGCTGTAGGGACTCGCGATCCGTCTTCCAGCTATCTCGCCCGTGATCTATTCAACTTACACACCGCGAGGAAGGAGCGCGCGTTAGTCATCGCACGGTCGCGAGAGGTCGAGCGAGATGACACGGAATTGAATGTTCGCAGCACGTGTGGACGTGGAAGTTTTCTCGAAGGATAACGCGGGCCTCGCAGCTCTCCCCCCGACCCGCCCCGTGCAAATAACTCGATCGAGTGTTCCGCGCAACTTTCTTCGAGAGCCTCGCCCGCAGTCCCGGCGAATTCTGCCGGGAACGGCTGTCGAGGACTGCTAGCAGCGGCTCGATTAGTTAACGGGCTCCGCAACGGATTAGCAAGTTCGCGGGACTATTAAGGATCAACGAGTTTTCCGGCTGGATTCCAGTCCGGGCGGGAAAATCTGCTAATATCGCGGCCACGAGGGCGGCAGCCAGCTGCTGAGCTTTCGGTTCAGAATTCTTGGAGTTCGCCGCGTAACGTCGCTCGGGATATCCGAGGAATCTCGAGCCCCCTCGTCGCCCCTCCACGCTCGCTGCTTTGCGTAATTGCGTGCTCTGCGAATTGGATCGATATTTCTGTAATTACACGGTGGTTGGACGCGCGAGGCGACCTTCCCCCCCGTGCACGAGGAAGTTGGAAGAAACAGTGGATCTGGAATTGAAGTGGGAATTGCACGCCCGTCGGATAGACAATCGTGCCGGGTTTTTGGTGTTTGAGGAGTGTTAGATCTGTCGGATCCGGCGCGCTGTACAAAGAGCATTTCCACTCGCCCCGCAATATCGCGATCTAGGCTGCTCCGGGCCGAAACGATTCATCTCTCGGAGGCAAAGGGCTCTGCCTATCCCTTCGCCCCTCCCTCGGGTAAACGAGAAAGCGCCGCGAGGAAAATACCATGCAAATCCTGTAGCTATTTTATCAAGCCCGCTCGTATCCAGAGGCAAAGAAGAATGCGGTCTCGCGCTCCTTCTCTTCCCGCCCCGAGTTTCTTTTATTTTCCCATGCAGCCCACCCCCCCTCGCGGCTCCTTGCCGCCGCAGCCTGACCCGCAAATGCAAATTTCCCATCGCATTTGTTCGAACTGCAGACCTTTCGCCCTTCCCTCGCGGTTCCTGCTCTTTGTTCCCGATTTGCCCTCGCTCCCCGACCGAAACACCCACGCGACCCCGTTTCCCCTCCCTCTGGCTCACCGCACCCGATCCCAGCTCCCCCCGGCCTCTCCGGACGAGGGTCAAGGCGATCTCTTTCGGGCTTCTGGGTAAATTCTCGATCGTCGTGAGGTCGCATCGAGAAACACCGCGAAGAAGCAGTTAACTTTATGAGCAACGGGGCCAGGCCTCGGGTACCTGCTCCGAGTGCCTGCAAGTAATTAATTCTTTAGCGATGCAGTTTTCTGAGTGGGAGGATCTCCTTCTAGGTAGCCGAGTGGATGCAAATGTTCTCCGGGTTACGAGCACGCTTTACGAGCCTCGTCGAAATGATCGTGACTCTGGAGCGGGATCAACTGGACGAGTAAAAGGGGGGGCGGCACTCCTGGCGCCGTTGGGGAGCAGCGCAACTTCTCGCAGATAGATCGCGAGAATACTAGGTGTTGCTTATCGCTACTGATTTATTACCGGCCTTCCTTCCCCGAACGCGCAGCGAAAAATCTTATCCCGTTTCCTAACCGCGGCTGGATAAAAATTGCTGGATGATCGATCCAGGCATCCATCCAAAAACCAAGGCACGCGCCCCCAAGGGCTCTGTATCGCGATTTACGGGACACGCTCCCCCGATCCGTAGCTCCCCCCGACAACGCGTTGCTCCGTAATCCACTTTATCAGCGTTTTCGAGGATCGCGCGGAGCCACTTTCCTCGCCACGTACGCGCTGGTAGGCCAATTAATAGCGATTAGGTCCTGATGAGTATAAGTGGCTGAGCCTCTGGCGCACGTGGAGCAGGAGGATCGATCATGTTTACTCGGAACACGGGGCCCTTTCTAGAAACCCCCGCCGGAATAATTTACCTTCGTCTGGTTCCCCGTATTCTCTTTGACGCGCCCCTGGAGACGCGATGCACGCTCGGGCAATGACACGCGGTTGGCCCAGCCTCTCTTCAATAAATGCGCGGGTGAATGTGTAAAGGACCAGCGAAGCATCGATTGACTATTTAGACGGTAAGAGCCACCCAATTTTTTGAATTTTGCTACCCAATTCTAGAACTTTTCTATTGCTAGTGTAGGCGCACACAGGTTTAAATTACGATTCTAGTGGAGCAAAATTATTTTCGTCATCATTCTTTCCTGTATTTACTCATTTATTATTTTTAATGTTTTTTTGTATACTTTATTTATGAGTATTTTTTGCTCGTTTTTACGTGTAAGTAAAAATATAGGTGTTCCTGGTAAAAGTTAATATTTCCAGGTTATGGTTATTTCCTTAAAAAAAATCAATTTCTCAATAACCTGCAAAAAACAGCAAAAGCTTTCCTTAAGGGGACCTCCCACCCTTGACCACCTCAAAATTACCAAAAATGAGCCTCTTTGTTGAAAAATTGCAGGAAAAAACTATGAGACATTTTAGTTTTAAAACATGAGGCGTTTTAGTTTTAAAACCAAAAGTTTATAAATGCTTTATAAAACTGGTTGTAGAATTTTCCCAGTGATGATTGTAGGTCACATCGTAGCTATGGGTGTGCCAAAGCTGTGCTGAAAATTTCAAGACTTTATATGTCGAACGGTTTTTGAGATATCATGTCGGCCAGCAGTGATCATCTCAAAAGTGAAAGTTTGCGGTTTGAACTACTGTGGTTTTATTCAGAGGTGAAATTGACTGAATTATTTTTTTTTATGTTGTGTAAGGCTAGCCCTTTCAGAAATATATCCACTTTCTTCAATATGTCTCATAGTTCTTTCCTGCAATTTTTCAACAAAGAGGCTCATTTTTGGTAATTTTGAGGTGGTCAAGGGTGGGAGGTCCCCTTAAGGGGTTATTCTACTTTGATCGGCCGAAAAATGAAGCTATTTTTAAAGATTTTTCTCAATAAATACAACATATAATGAAATAAATCTTTTTGGAATTTATTATGCTACTCTTATGTTACACAAAAATAATTTAAAAAGATTTGTTTCATATGTTTTTTTATAGCGTCAATGTAACACCTACGAAAATAAGGAATATTCGTGGCGTAGGTGATTTCCCGGCTCAGGCTTATCTGAAATAAAAAATTCGAAAAGGTTCTTAATCTGTATGAGTGTCGCTATCGCCCGTAGCTCAATTAACAATTTTTGTCGGAAAATAACCGAGATTTTTCTCGGGGAACATTCGAGAAAACACAATTTTCGAGAGGTTTCTCTTTCAAACTGACGCCATTTTGTTATTCCTCAACACAAATTGTTAATCGAGCTAAGGGCGATAGCCACACTCATACGGATTAAGAACCTTTTCGAATTTTTTATTTCAAATGCGGCTCAGCCGGGAAATCACCTGCGCCACGAACATACCTGTTTTTTGTAGGTGTCACATTGACGCTTAGTTGTGAAATAAATCTTTTTAAATTATTTTTGTGTAATATAAGAGTAGCTTAATAAATTCCAAAAAGATTTACTTTATTATATGTTGTATTTATTGAAGAAAAAATCTTTAAATATAGCTTCATTTTTCGGTCGATCAAAGTAGAATAACCCCTTAAATTCTATTAATGTATTTATCAAAGTATCAGAAAAACTAAATATCACAGCACTTCCAGATGCTTCGCACTATTTTTATTCTATATACATTTCTTGATTTCTGCTGAAATAATAATCTGTGTATTATTTGAAATCTCGAGGGTTCGAGTCCCATCGCCCGAGGATCCATTTTTCTCGGCCCACACTAATCTGTTTCAAACCTGCCCTCCAATTTCTATCGAATTTCGCGTACGTTCGCCACCGCCGAAGCAACCCCTAATTTCCAAGCCTCTCCCTTCGCTTCTCGCCTCTCGTTTGCACGATACCTCAAGAAGAATCGCCCTGCAATTCGGGCGTTTGGTTTGCACCAGACGTCTGGCTGCCTCGTTTTCGCGCGAGGCTGCTTCGAGGAACCTGGGAGCAACGGAGCGCTGGCAAACAATTCCGCGCTGCAATTACGCCTCCGTCACGATCCTCGCGCCGTCTGTCTGGTCCCTCGCGATCCTTGCTCCTCGACCACTTCGCCTCGCGCGTCCCCGACGTCGTCGACGGAGGGCGTCGCTAACTCCGGCATTTCCTGGGGGCTGGTGGGCGCAGGGGGCAAAAAGGGGACGCCAGGAAAGTCGTGGAAAGTCGCTGCAGCCGGGCCTGATGGCTGCAATCGTTTTCTTATGCGTCGCGACGTGTCGCGGAATTGCCTCGTCCCTCTTCCCCCCACGCCACACCCCCGTGGGTCACACGGCATATTTCACGGGCGTAATGAAAATTTGCTCGCGTTTTGCGCCGCTGCTGCTTACCTCCGGACCTGGACCTTTGGAATATCGCGAAGGTATGATTCCGAGCACTGAAAAGGCAGTCGGGAGCCTCGAGTACGATGGACGGTGGATTCTGAATTCCAATTGCAATGGATAGTATCGAAGATGACTCTTATTTGCATCGATAGGTGAGATCCCCAGGTGTGATCCACTTAGAAGCGATCGAGACAGAGGACTCGGGTAGAGCTATATCGAGAATTGGAACTGAACTGCATTATCCCGAATTTCCATAAATTATTCCTTAATCCTGGTGGCCAAATGACCGCTGTCCGTTCTGGGGAATCGTGACGGCGCGTCCCAATGGGAACCGCGTGCGAATCGTCCGTTGGAGCGGACCCACGAGGGAGAAGACGAGAGGGCAGAATTACGGCGAGCCCGGACACCGGCCATTCCCCGTGTGACGTACAAGGAAAGTCAGTTTAGCGATCGTAACGGGGTGCACAGTCTCCCAGCTCACTGTCTCCGAGCAGTCTCCTCCTGGCAAACGACTGTTTACGGCTCGGCGAGATCGCGCCGGGCCAGTCATAAAGCGATTTATAGTTGGCGCGCGAGCCGGCCAACTTTCCTCGCGCGGACAGCCTCGCGTCGCGACATTGTTTGCAAGTTACGTTCAGCTGGACATCGAATACCGTATTTATTAGAGCGTGCACAGCTTGGGATTAGAGTTTATTAGCTGACGCCCGGCTGGGATTGAAATTTATCGCGTCGTTAAGACTTTCATCATTGCTATCCTCGAAGCGGATCGCGTGTATTCGAATCCTGGGGCAGATCTTCCATTGGACGCGACACCGCGGCTAATCGTTTCTATTCATCCCTCTTCCAGTCACCGTTTCTCGCGGAGAAGCGGGAAAAGCGTCGCGCCCAGTTATCGAATTTCGCGAGCGGGGCGAAACTGGTGAAACGGATGAAACCGGGGAACGATGGGATTCTAGGTGCTAGGGCAACGTGCCGTTTTCACCGCGCCAAATAAATTGCCCGACCGCGCCAATGAAATTCCCGCATACGATAAATTCGCCAGCCGCGGTAATTGCGGCTCGGCCGCGTCGCAGAAATTGCGCGGATAATCCTGCTCGTCGGCCGAAAGAACGATCATTGCGCGTTATGAAATTGTCGCTGAACCAACAGCGCTGTGGCTGGGTTAGCTTAAACCACCCCCCGCGCCTCGACCCGAACAACCCAGCCCCCGATCGCGATTCTAGACTCACCGAATCGGGACGAGCGAACGTGGGAACGTCGAGTTCGCGCTCTCCCCCGCGTCCTGGAGGGCTAGTGGGATCGACTGGACTTGTAGCCCAGCCACGAAAACTCGAGAATAGAGGAGCACGGGAAACTTTTTCCATTCCCTGGCTCGAATTCGATCTCGCGCTCGCAATATCCGGCCGCAGGCGCGGGGCGAGGGCGCGGGGCTTTTGCATAACGAACGGCGACGTCGATGTAACCGCGAGTCCTTGGGCGCCGTGCATTCCAATCGGCGTTCGGCATTCGTAGAGCGCAGAACGTGCATTCCGGAAGCGCCGACGAGTCACTGCGACCGCATCCTGCCCGTCTGACCGCGTCTGGCCGACGCGGAAAGCGGTCCTTTCGCGATTTATCTGCCAACTTTCCGCGTCCGTCAAACGCCACGCGCGGTATTCGCCGGGAGGCATCCACCTTGCGGATCCACCGGAGGATATTCCACGGTAAAGAGGAGGCGGCTGGACTGTCCCTGGACCAGCCGGACCATCCCGCCGTTTACGACTATCGCCCGATGCAAATGAGTCGATCGACAAATGCCACGTCTGGTTGGGCGCGACAGCAGCTCCGGGCGCTTTAATCCTCGACAGCTGTAGGACAGCTTGTCGAACGCCACAGTGGCGTATTAGCATCGTGTAATCACGCGCCGCCCTGGATCCGACCCGGCAGAAAGGCGGCGACAATTTCGTGGCGGGACGCGCGTCGTCGCGACGCGACGCTCCTCGCCGCGGCAGAGCTCGATCTAATTGGATCGATCGACCGCGTGTAAACGGTATCCGATAATTTGACGCCGGTAATCCGTTTACGCCGGCGCTATCTCGGCGACTGGCGTAACTCGATATAATCAGCCGACGAGGTAATTAACCGGGCGTCAATTAATAGCGACGACAACCGGCGTCGCTGGCTTTTTTCCCCCCACCGCCGAAGCTGCGGACCGCGACGCCTGTAAACACACCCTCGCGTTTCTGCTAGCCATTTGCATAATTGCGCGCGCGCGCTCCTTGCCCATAACCAGCGGCCACGCTCGCGATAACTGTATCTCTCGCGGCAAACTGCCACGGTCCGTTGTAGTTGGCAGGCCGCGGCTGGGCCCTCCACCCTACCCACGATTTCGGTATTTCACCTGGAAATTGGGCTGTCCTCGGTTTCCACCTCGATTCGATCCCTTCGTCGATTTTACTGCAAAGCAGGGATTTCTGAATCCGATTTGCGCAAGTGCGATCGGTCGCCGATTCTTTTTTCCTTTAAAGAAATTTGCAGGCGATTGCATAGAAGGAATGGAAGCCTTTTATTATCATTATTATTATTATTTTTATTTTTAGTATTTCACGAGCTCAGCTCGGCATTTTGAAGATATACAGCGGACTTATTATCAAGCTGTGATCTTCGACTATTATCCTTATTATTATTATTATTATTATTATTATTATTATTATTATCGACGGGAAAGTACAGAGAATACAGAGAAATGTAAAAACTAACAAAGGCAGAATAATTCGGTCTGAAGCACTTATACTCTAACGCACCTGCGCAGATGACAATCGTGCGGCAAATCGGCGGTGCAACAAATTTCAGAAGGTATTGAGAGTGATAGAGAACACGTCAATGTCAGCCCACGGAGTCTTTCCCAGGGAGTATTTTTCAGTGGGTTAGTCGAAACGGCCCACCAGCCAGCATTGATTATTTGCAGCGAGCGATGACGCGCCATCAAATGTCTCCCGCTGTATTCCAGGGATTTCATCCCCCCCCCCCCCCCCCCCGTCCAGCTAACGCTCGCTATCCCGTTTGTAATCGAGTTTCAATTAAACGGGTATTTAATTTTCCGTCCGGCAACATCCAACGTTCCACGGTTAAATAGTTCGGTCTGTTTGCCTGGGAAATCACGGACGTCGAGATTCCCATTTCGATCTCCTCCCTTTTGCTGCCCAATCATTCCGCGGACCTAACCAGCCCTGGCACTTGCGACGCAGCATCCTGATGTGCATCTGTTCGCCCGTAATTGAGTACATTTCATAACGAGGGGGACGAAAGTTGCCCCAGAATCGCAGCGGAGCAGAATCAGTCTACAGTGTCATTCGGGGAATGCCAGAAAGTTTGGGAAAACTCTGCTTGGATGACGACCCTTCTAAGAAGGCCCTCCGCCCTGGCGCGATGTATCGATCCAGTGTAACGACCCCGCAAACCGCCACCACGCCGGGTATTAGATATGCAGAAACAGTGCAGCGAGAGCACCCTGCATTACGAGCCGCCGGCTGAATTAATGGATTAATAAATCGCAAGGTACACGGGCGAACGGAAGTATTAACGGTTCGAAGCGACCCCTTGGCGAACGGCAATAAAATCCGTCGCGGTCGCGCGGGGGTGCAAAACATTGTATGCAGTGGTCCCGTAATCCAGGACACATGCGCCCCGTTATTTACGCCTCTGTCCCCCGAATTCTCGGAATTCTCGGAATTCTCGGGATTCTTCAAGCAGCGTTAAATCCTCGGCCCGGCGAATAATAGACAGCTCCGTTCTCCATGCTCGATCGCCAAAGAAAAAAAAAAAAAACAGCTGTTTACACGGCTGTTGGCGGGCCAGGTTGGATTGTTTCGCGGGGGGGAAACAGAGCAGGAAGAGCGGCGCGTCCCGCCTCGGGAAACTTTCTCTGGGCAGGAAAGCGTGGAAAGTCGAGGAGCTCGACGGGCGAAGCCCGGCTCCGTGTGGTTTCGGTTTCGCGAGATTGCCAGAGGTCGAGGCTGTCCCCGAGGGAGCCGGACGCGCCACCAAACAACTCTGACAGATCGTTGAATCGTTGCTCGGCCGCGGCTCGCGATGCTCGACCACTGTCGATCCCCTGCTGTTCGTTTGCAAGAAAAGGGGCCGGAATAACCGGTTGCCCGGCGTTCTGCTCCAAGCTGGAGATTGACGGAAACGGGTCTCTCGATTCGAGAACAACGAAACACGGTGAATGAAGGAGCGAAAATGCTCGAGGGGAACGTGACGCGCGGCGGGGCCCGGCGACGCGGGTGTGCGTGTGTGTGTGTTTGTGGAGGAAGCGTTTCCGCGAAGAGTATTAACAAACGAATCGGTTCCATTCGCGGCACTCCGGGAAGCTTTGTAATCCTCGGTCGGAAGGCGCACGAGATAATGTCGAGCGCGTCCCCCCAGCTCTGTACGCGCTCCTCTTAATTAATTAAAACGAACGAGTCCTTTTGTTGCCTCTCCGTGGGCCCGTTTACTAATCTTAAACGATTATTAAACAGACGGGCAAATAATTACATATTCCTCGCCGCCCGCGCTGTCGCGGCGGTCCAGGTCCCGACGCTTATGAATTCGAGTTTTAAAGGTCGCACTGATGCGCGAGAGAGGCAGAGAGCGCGAGAGTGACAGGGAGTATGATGCTGGACGATTATAGAAAAAGAGTGCGAGGTGAGAAGGATTTATTAACTGAAAAAGTAAGTTGCGAAAATTTTAAAAAGTATCAAATCACTTATTTATTTCATATTTATTACTCTGTTATAAGTAGTACCTATAGTCCCAATATATTATATTTAGTATTCTGATTTCATATACCTAGTGAATTCCTACGATTGTAACTCAGCTATTTTATCGTTCTTATAATATTAAGTTATTCTTAGATTTTCGTGTTTTCAAAAATGTATCAATAAAATTATATCACGTTAATAATAATAATAATAATAATAAAAAAGATACATACGAATCCTCCTTTTTGCGTCGGGACTTTAAAAAAATAACTCTTGAGTCAATTAACAAAGTCAATTGAGTTTTTGGATTTTTTTTCGAAATCCCAGTTCCTCCGTCTAATTACTCTAGTTTCCCGTTGGCCAGAGGCGACACGGAGAGAGCAGAATGCCCCAGAGAGAGAGAGAGAGAGAGAGAGAGAGAGAGAGAGAGACGATCGAAGACGCGTGTCGCCTCTGTCCGATAGCATCGAGCAGCGTGTCCTCCGTTCTGTAAAGCAACGAAATTAGCGAGGAAAAGGGGGCCGGGCCGCTTCGACAACTTCATCGGACACAGAAACAACTTGTAACGTTCCGCGAACGCAGGTAACAGGCCGTAAAAAACGGGGAACAGCGGGCAAAAGGAACGGTGGAAGGACCGACGGGCCCTCTCCGGGTACAAATCTATGGAATCTGTCGAAAGAGAGCCGCTACCTGAAGAAGTCGGGGCCCGTGGCCACGGCGACGGGACCAAGGGCGGACACGAGGGCCGCTCGGGCCCAGAACAAGTGGAATATTCGTGCGGATTTGTGGGTTTTATATTCGAATTGAATACTCGCGAACGTCTCTCGTTTCCATTAAGCAGTGGCTATTAATGTCGTATCTCGACCAATAACGCAGCTCTTTAAACGGGGCACGATTGTTAAACGATAAATAGTGCCCAATGTCCATAGGACCGCGAGGAGAATCGGAAGAACCCCATCACGATCCCAGCCAGGCAACGTCAACCTCCGAATAGCTGCCATTGCCGAAACGATTATTCGTTAGCGTCCATTCAGACGAGAAGCCACGAGCTGTGGCTTGCAGGCGACCGACGTGCAGAATCGCGCGTTAAATTGCTCGAAAACTCGCGAGGGGCAGGGAATCGAGTGGGCATCGACTCGACCGAGGGAAAGAAAGGGAAAGAAAGGGTCTCGGGCTGGGCAGGAGGAAAAAGGAAGCAAAAGGAAGCAAAAGGAGGGCGTAGGAGAGACGGTAGGCGGATCCTGTCTGGACCTGCTGAAATTCCAGCATGTACCGGGTGCTCGGGAACAGAGGCACCGAGGGCGCGCGAAACGCTATGCAAATTAGAGGGCCTACCGTCCGCGTTAATTAATCCCGCGGCCTGCACACGGCAACGTTTTCTCCCCTGCGCGCTTTCTATGCTAAGTGGATCTCGGGGATGACGAATGAAACGGGACCCGGTCGGCTCCTCAAGTCGCCGGGAGACCAACTTTCCTCCGTCGCGATAAATTCACTTCGCGGCGGGGACTGGCTTGCACGCGGAACACCTTTTCCTCGCGCGGCGTGTCGGCGTAACCGCGCGGGCAGTACGCACCACTGGAGAGCTGTAAAACGGCTGCAGGAAGAGTCGACCACCGTGGGAGTCTGCGGTGGAGGGCTTGGACCTCGGCAGCGACGTTTCGGGCTGCTGGGTCTGATGGTTTCGGAGAAGGATTTTAGGCGCTGCTCGGTGGATCTGCAGGTCTTAAGAGACCCTTGCATTGCGGTTAAGATGAAGCTCCCCGATGCTGCAATTTAATCGTTCCTCGTGGGAAGGGCAACGTTCCTCTCTCGTTGTTGTGCAAGCTTCTCCGCTGCTGTTCATTTCTCCACTCGACTCCCGGTTCCCTGCGCGTCCCAGGGTTACAGCAAGCGGCCGTCTCGATGCGCTCGCAAGTCGAAGCCACGACAAAGAGTCCCCCTTCCAGCTGGTGCGCCGCGGTCCTCTTTACTTCAGTGGCCCTCGAGAGCTCGAGAGCTCGAATGCGCCCGCAGATGCACGGTGATCCGCTCGGAGGCGGGTAGCGCTAGCGATCCTCCCTTCTCGAGATTCATATTCGTGGCAGGCATCTCGATTCCTTTGGATTCCCTCGTTGAAGAGTGGAAGCTCGTGCAAGAACGTGGCGCACGTGCTGGTGGCTGATGGCCGTGGCGTATCGACCCGTCGAGGCTCCGCTCGAAAAACTTGCCTCGTAGCGGCGCGAACGAATGAAACTTCCGTAACGAGCTAATAATTACAATTTAACAGGCCACAGGGCCCCCGATAGAAGTTTAATAAAGTTCCCGGGGCAGCGGAGTTCTCAGCGACTCATTTACACTTTCGCAGCGTAACCGAGTCTCCTGTAATTCTCCCCTCGCCCTCTCCTCCCCTCCAGATCGACAGGGGATTCCGTGTGGGCCCTATTATCGTTCGAGAAACACGATTTGAGGGACGAGGCCTGGATATGGATCTGGATCGTCGCTGGGCAGAGCCGAAGGAAAAGCTAGCACGTCCCAGGGTTCCCCTTGCTGCCACGCGACGCCAGGTAATTTCCGTCCCCGAAATAGCTCGCAGGGCCACGGAGGGAAGCCGGAAGCAGCTGTCCCTGGGAACGCGAGCCGCCTTTCAATTGCCCCGGCCGGCTCGAAAAGTCCGCGGGCAGGGATGCAAATGCAATTAAATTAACTCGTCGGCCGACTTGACCCAATTCCAGCCTAGCGACCCTGGTCTCCCGTCTTGTTTCTCGTCTCGTCCGCGAAAATCCTACGGTAAATACGTACCGACGGGGGAGTTCAAAACCCCTACATCTGCGCGGCCGAAAGAATCCCTCTGTGCCGAGCCCTAACTTCTTGGGACACGATTAACTTGCTGGAATAGCGTCTCGAGCGGCGAGTTTCGGTTCTGCTTCGCCGGCAGACCGAGGAAACGTATTCAGAGGGGCACTGGAGCCTTTAGACGGGCTCCGTGGATTGTTGCCCCAACTGAGGGGCTTAAACCTTTAACCTAACTGGGGTGGTAGCGTGGGGAAGAGTTGCTCGAGCACGATGGAACGTGAAAGTAGGTAAGTACTTAGTGCTTTGAATTTTCGGTGGGGCTGTGTTTCTTTGTTTTATGAAAATAGTTCCGAGGAAGGCAGGTCGTGTAGTAGACAAGCTATCGATAATCCGCTGTCTGTCGCATGGAAATCCTGTTAGATAGTTGGCTAAGGAGGTGGAGCAGGAGGCAGTTTCCCACTTTCCTCGCGACGGCTGTCAGAACGACGCCCGACGCCGTTGTAGACGCGTCGATGCTTTCCGTCCCGTGGTCGTTCCGCTGACGTAAAAGGCCGTGGATCCCGACCGCCTTCAGGAAATTTCATCACGTGTGCCGGGTGTCGGAACGACCGGTGTCGTCTGCATACAAACCATCCTCGACTCTCCGCGTCGGCTCGCTCTCTGCCCGTCAGGCCCATTATTACCTGTCCTTTGAAAACAAACTGCTCGACCTCTTTCCCCATGGTCCTTCGCCCCGCCAAACCCCTTCTCCTGACCCCGCTTTCTCATTTGCTGATAATAATCCACGCGCATGACCCCGAGCACACCTTCCTCCAACCGTTCCACCTTTCATTCCACTCTGTCCCCTTATATCATTCGTGGCTTGTTCTTGGCTAAATCTTGGCTTACTCTTGGCATTATCTGCCCCGAGCCTCTCCTTTCCTCGTGGAACCCCGATGGTCGTCGATACGACCGACCCCTATCCCGATCTCGCGTCCAACATTCAACTAGACTCGGAGCAATTCGCTTTGCCGACTTGGAAGAGCTACGTCCCAGTTTCTGAAGCCCGCCGCTGTAGCTAAATATTCCATCATCCTCTTACCGCTGACCGAGTTAATAGCTGTTCTTTCGGGACAGCTTTGATCAGCCGGTCGCGCACATGCACTCGCTGGAAAGAGAACGGCGCAATTTTTAATTAAGTCCAAGGACCCCGTCACGAACGTCGAAAGCAGTCAGCTGACGTAGCCAGGGAAGGCCTGCGTTCGAAAGATTGCTTTGACGAGGAAACGGCTCGCGAAAGGAGCGACGCCCAATTTCGCGAAGCGCTCGTTGAGACGACGCGAGCGAACGATCACTCGCGATAACGCATTCTCTTTTTCTGTTTCAGGTGAGTGATACGCCCTCTTCTAAAGGTACCTACTCGTGGAACGGGCTCGCAATCAGTAGGTCAGTCTCTCCGTTTCACTCTCATTCATGAATCAAAGGATCGCACATTTCATCTGTACCAACACAGCGGCCCGACAAGGGGATATCCCCCGTGCACGCAGGAGTGGAAGGCAAGGGAACCGAACAGCGTAATCTAGCGAAAGAAACGTAAATGTTTGCGCTCCCCATCGAACTCCATCTCCGCTTAATCCGCGTAGCGCGGCAATTCGAGGAAGGGACGGGATCTCGTTTGCTCCAGCTCGAGATTTTCCTGCGGCTTAATTGCCATCGCGTTATCAAGAACGTTTATCCTCGGGACACGGTGAATTCAGAGGGGGAGCTGGCTTTTTCCAGCGTGGGGAATGACTAGCGGCCCCGAACTCTGTGAAACAGATGGAAAACGAAGGAAAGACGGATCGCTGTCGTCCGACAGCGCGTCGTTGCGAAGGGGATGGGGGGGGAGGGTGAAATGTGTTCCCTGTCCCGAAAGGAACACCATTTGTCCGTCCCGCGGTTAGGAATCGAAGGGACATGAGAAACGACGCAGCCGCCTGGGCGAATGGCGGGGACACTTGCTAATTTCGAATTCCCGGCGACCGTGTTCTTCATCCTCCCCTCGTGGCAGAGGTTAGACGCGTTCCCGAGACTCGTTCGGGGGTTGAAAGAGGGGAGATTCGTGGTGGACGTGTTGGGACGCCGCGGATGAAGGCGCTGGGAATCATTTAGCACGCGATTCTTTGGACCGGTTGCGGTCTATCCACGAGGGATGAAAGCTCGTCAGGGTGGTATCACGTATCGCAGAGGACGTAGAGGATTCGGGCGAAGTATAAGCCTTTGCAGGCTACGCAGCGTCGACTTTTAATACACAACTACTCCGAGAAATTCCTCTCGAAACCGAACACCCGTGGAAGATTTGCCGAAAGATGCAGGAGCGCGACGGGATGGAAAGTGTCGGTTGGAAAGCTCGATATTGTCGGAAACTGCTATAAAGCCTGCATTGTGCGTCGCAGATCGAAAGGAAATAAGTACGGCGAGGCGTCCTCCGTGGCCTGACATCAAAATTGGCTTCGAACTCCCCTCGGACGGCGGACAATCCGCGAGAAGGAGGAACGGGCGGGGGTGGGAGTGGAGTTACGGTAGATTCAGGCGTCTGATTTTTCAGCTCGTCCCGGCTCTCGGAGGAAACGTATCGTTCTGCTTCTCAGCAGAACGGAAATCCTTCTTTCAAGCAACTGCAACGACGGTGAAGAATGGCGCGGAGCTTTCGGGGCTTACAGCCGCGTCCTTCGGGCCCTCTCTCCTCGAGGATTTCCCTTCGCCTTTCTCCCCGTGTGGATTTGAAAAACCTCGTAGTCTTCGAAATGCCTGCACGCGATCTTTCCACGCAGCAGTGATCACTTCGTCGCACAGCAGCGCAATAACCATGCTCCCGTCGCAGGACCTATCGCCATTTCAACGATTCCCCAGCATCCAGCAGGCCTGGGAGCCCGCTGCTAGCAGCGCGAAAGAGAATAGCGCCAACTGGCCGGGGAAATAAATGAGGAGGACGGCTCGTCGAGAATATCCTCGGTTCGTTTGGCGCGAAACGAGGCGAGCTCGGACGCGAAAAGCGCGTGGCCGACGAGGAGCCCCCGTGTTCCAGGCCCTGTTTCTGTGTCCCGGTTGCGCCAGCCGTTTCTATCGCTGCTCATAAATTCACGGGAGGAACTGCCTTTCCCCAGGCCGCGCTGGCTCACGTCGCGGTCGGCCCCCTCGGTTTCGACGCCGCGTAAACGACACCGAGCCACTTGTAAACGATCCTTTAACGAGCGAGTAACCGAGTTTCCTGAATGGCTCGTAAATCTCGCTGCCCGATTCTCTTTTCCCTCCCCCTCCGCTGGATTATTGGGATCCCCGTCGCCTCGTGAATAATAATCGACCGGCTTCCTGGCAATGCGTTTCGGCCACCCGAGTCTTTCTTCGGTAGAGTCTCCCGAGCTTCTGCTCGCAAGCGACAGACTCGGGGATGAAAGTGAAAGCATCTCCTGGAAACGATGCCCAGCTGGACACTCCAGCAGGCCTCCCAAGCAATGACTTATTTCCCCACTCGATCGCAGCACGACGCTGTTGTGTCTCGGAGTGGAAAGTGTCGACAGCGACGGAGTGCATGGGTATCCTCGAACGACGGCCAGTCGATTAATTCGAGCCCCGGGCGATCTCTCCAGGAGGCGCAGCCACGGTTAGCACGAAATCAACCGCCCCCCAAGGACTCTTACATTCCCAGCAGCTTATCATTTCGAGGAACGGAGTATCTGCAAGCTTGCGCCGGGGCACAGTCAGCTAGTTGAGCGAGGAGAGCGACGCGGAACGTGGCTGGTAGCGGAGAATGGGGGCGTGTGATACATCGGGCTGGTAGGTGAAAGCGCGCGAAGGCCTAGGCGCGTCTAACATCGATTTCCCATAAGGACTTCCGTGAAATGGCGTGACGGAGCCGCGTTCCTCGGAAACGCTGTGCCACGTGGCCTGCCGTGGCAATCGATCGCTTTATCGTCCACTCTGCCGCGAATTTATCGCTCGGCCACCTCGAAACTCTATAAGCCTGGCTCCCTGGAAGCGATTACGCTGCGCCGTCGATTAGCGCGACGGTCGACCGTACGAAAAAATCCCGCTCCTCCAGTTACGCCGATTCCCTTCTGCGAATGTAAATACGTGCGCTAGTGGTATACCCGGGCGAGAGCGCCTCGTGTCCCATTTCTCGCCGAACAGTGGAACGCGTCGCGACGGAATTTCACGCGCGACGATACGTAGTACGGTTTCCCTTCTGTGCATGCATTCTCCTCCCGGCCGATATTCGCCCCGCTGCACCGAGTTTCCCGTGGAAACGATCCCCCAGCAGTAACGAAAAACGACTTCTTTCTCTCGCCCCGCCCCGCCCGGAACAACGGCGACAGTCGCGCGGCCGAGGAGCCTGCACGTTTCGATGGAAAAACGTCCCCGCCCCGTCCGCGGGGAATATTCGACGGTGTCGAAGTAAAAACGATAGGGAACCCGATTAAATCGCCCCCTGGTCTCCAGCGCAAAACGGAGCCGTCCTGTTTACAGAGAGCTCGCTGCACGGGGAAACTTCACCCCCGCCCCCCGCCTCCCCCCCCCCCCCCCAATTTCCCGGGCCGGCTAATTTGTTTCCGCGAACAAAAGTTGGGACAAACGGAATACATTACCGTGCCAGGGGCCTCTACTTCGTCGCTGTTTTCCTTCCGTCGGTTCCCTCGGCGAAATTGCTTTTTTGGGGGAGTTAGGGGACCGTCGATCGGCAGGGGGGACGAGATTGCTTCGCCTCTGGCACCGTTTCCAAAGCATCTGCTCCCGGGCGGGGACAGCGAGCGGACGCCACATTAACGCACGCGTTTACAGATTTTTCCCACCTCGCTGGGAGACCAGCCACGATCAGCGCGGAAACCTCGTCGACCTGCCAACCCAATTGATCGACGCTGACCTACCGCGGGCGTCGCGTGCTCGCGGCCTATGGACTGGAAAGTTCGCCGCGACCCCTATCGCTCGGAGGAATTTATCATACTTTCGACAACTTTCCGGGTAGTCGTGTCTCAGCTTTCTTATCGAGTTCAGCGACCTGAAGCACTTTGGGGGCTCGCGAGGAACTCGCGGAGCCGAGCGGAAGTATCGATCGAAATAAGGTAGGGGGCACGGCGAAGCCGAGGGAAGATAGCGCGGGATGGAAAGGCGGTTCGCGTTATCGAAGCACTTTCCCGCCAATTACACGGCTCATTCGATTAGTATAAGTAAGTTACGCCGCGGATTTCACAGCAGTAACGGCTGGAAGGCCGGGCTCGTGGCCGTAAACGTGTTCAGGGGCGAAAGTTGGAACGCGAGCCGCTACCGTGTTTGGCACCGTGGGCCCCGACAAAGCGAAGTTCGCCTGAAAAATGGGAGGCGTTGATAAGGCCGAAAAACAGCGTGGCCCGCGTACGGCGAAAGCCCTCCGCGCGCCCCCCCCCCCCCCCCTCGGTGCAATTAGAGGATTATTTAGTTGCCACTGCGTGGGTGGCTGACGCGGATTTGCTAGTCCCAAGGGGGCGAAAGTTTGCTCGTTAAAAAGGTACGCGTCCGTGCTTCTCCAGGGGACATTCTTTCGCGGAGAAAGAGAGGGTCCCGGAGAAATCCATTTACGTCGGATATTCAGCGAGCTGGAACGATGAAATAAAACCAGGGGGCCGGTGACGAGTGGCCGAAAGCGTCCATCGGAGGGGTGCATTGTCCTCCCGGGAGTGGTGTTTTTTGCCAAAGGACGGGGACGACCCGGTCGGGAGAGTCTTGTGTAGTTTTATTGGGGATGCTGGGCGGCAGCCGTGGACGGGGCCAAATGGAGCAAAACACTGGCGGAAAGTAGTGGGCGCGATGGCGAATTAGCAGCTGGTATCGCGGTGCCGGTTAAATGCGACTCTTTCGTGTGGCCCGGCAAAGAGAGCCGGCCGCCTCTTATCGAGGGAACAGACTTCGTACATCAGGTCTCAGGTCGCGGCTGTTGTCTCTTTCGTGCTGGCCCGGACCGGTCCCGGACTACGTGTCCTGCCCGTTGTTCCTCGGCCACGCAATTAGCACGGGCCGCGACGATAGCGTCGCGGGGGCCAATGGATGGACGGTCATTAGGACCGATCCCCAGCTCCCCTCTCTCGCGTTCTATCCTCGCTTCGACGGCAGTTTCTCCGCGGGGATCCGAAAGAATGCGCGCCACTTAATGGCGAGGGATCAGCTGGCCGCTTCGAGGACCCGATCTTGTGGGAAGACGGTTTTAATACCCGGGACCTGAGTGGTCGATCGAACGGGCGAGGGACGAGCCTGTCTTCGATCATAATGCACGCATAATTGGCCAAGCTAACCGCAGACCTGATCGGCCAGTTAAGAATCCCAGGCCCGGCTGTCTAATAAAGCAGAGTCTATCGTATCATTACCGCTGCATCGATCTGGGATCGAATAATGGCGCGGTAATGGTCGGGGTAGAGTATCGTGCCTCGGAGGGGTTGGTTTTCGGGGGGCGAGAGAGATTAGGCGGAAGAGCTGGGCGGGATGGGTATTGATGGTCGAGTCGCGTGTCCCCCGGAAAGTAAAGCGTGTCACGGGCGAGTTTTACGGCGCGGCGAGCAGAAGACGCGAATTGCAGCTGGTGCAAAGGTGGCATCGGTATTCGTGGCCGGGTCTCCTTTTCAAGCCCCTGGGATAATTGGATCGGCGCAATCTCGCCGTGCCTCGAGGATGATCCGTTCCTTTTCTCCCGTCGAATTGCTCCGAGACGGGATCAAATTGCTAGCCAGCGGACCGTCTCTAATTGCGTCTAGCTTGTCCACGGGCATATCGGGCTAGACGAACCGCCGGATATCTGTCTGCTCTCTTTTTTCGCCGTCTCTGGCGGTGAAATCGAGAGTCCTCGAGGTTCTCCCCGTGCCTCGTTAATATTCCCTCTGCTTGTTTCACGGACGTAGGCGAGCGTGGCTAGCCAATGGATAGACGTCGTCCCTGCTCGTTCTGCAGGGACAAGTTGGCGTCGACGTCCCAACAACGAACGATAATAAAACGCGGGAGTCATCCAGGCCCGGGACGTGTCCCTGGCAGGTTCCGCTTTTAATATTCTCCCGCTCTCTCCAGCGGCGAGATGAAGAAAGTTGGAAGCCACGGCGAAGTTGCCGCTGGCCCGTGACACGTTCCTGTTGCTCCATTCCCGCGGGAGCCTCGTCGACCGAGGCGAGAAATAATAATCCCCGGGGACCGCTCGAAGGAACGGTGAATCGCTAATGCGGTCGGAACTCGCGCGACGAACGACCCCCCAGCTCTGCAGCGGAACGAGCGTGAATTTTAGAATACGTCGCCCCGCTGCGAATCTCGCGGTCGAGGGCCACCGACACTTCCAAATTGCTTGATTACAGCTAACGGTAGAAACGGGAACTCAGGAGTAACCGTGCTCGGGGCCATTCTTCTCGTTGAACTCTGGAAAGAGTTGCCTTCCGGAGCACTCGATGTCATCTGAGATCGTAGGAGATTTTACCGCACGTTACATGGAAAGATAAGCCCACATAGGGCTCCTTGTAAAAAGTTGTCGCGGATCAAGCAACTGGGACGGCGAAAGAAGCGCTCCTCGGGGACTGGACCGGCGAGCGAGGGGCGCCGCTTTAAATAATAACGAGGTCGACTTAATTGCACTCGCGAGCGAAAGGCTGGCCGTCCTCCTCAGATTGAATTTCCAGGAGCCGATTTCTTTAATCGGCCCGTTGCCGATTATTCGACGAAATTACGCCCCGCGTCCCTCGGCAATTTCGTCCTCGCTTTACGTACACTCTGCAATTACTCTGGCTCTCCCCTCGAAGCGCAGCGAGTGGACGGAGGAAGACGGAGTAGGAAGAATACAGAGCACGGGGCGTCATTATTTCGATCCTCTCGCTGGATTTGGCCCCGCCATTACGGTCGAGACGCCGGGGACCAGCAGGATTTCCAGATCCACCCCAGGGCGCGCGGCTTATTCCACCGACACGTGACTGGAATTCTCCCCTGTCCTTCGAATTAATCGGTCCCTCGGTCATTTAGCCGAGCTTTCTCGTCCCTCTCGCGTGACGCGGTCTCGGTGACACTTTTGTGGCCGCACCTCCCGCATTCGCCACCAACAGACCTCCATCACAAGTCCCCCGTTGCCCACAGCCTCCAGCCATCGATCCTCTCGAACAGGTTCTACTGCTCCAATATTGTCCCAGCCCTGATTCCCCGCGTGCAGATACACGAGGTCTCAAGAGCTCCCCACGAAACAGATTTTAGTTGCATCGTCCACCATCGGGGGTTGTAGGAAGCTTGAGGGGTCGTTGACCGAGCGACGAGATGTGCGCGAGAAAGTGTATCAGATTCGAAGGTGCTGATTGAAATTGTGCCGTTGGAAGTCCATGATTCTCGCGGCACGATCGAAAAGCCGAGGGCATAGGGGAGGATCTTGAACCGTGTTAATTTCCATGCTCGTCTGAAACGACGATGGGTCCCGAGCCACCGTTTATTTGGACGCCCCCGGTTTTCCTATCGATTCGACCTTAATTCATGGCCCGTGCACGGGCAAGGTACTTGAGGGGCCGACAGACGGAGATGGACGATCCACCTGGTCCTTTATCTGCTGCCGAATACCTCGGGGGTCTCTCTGTCTGGCGGCCAGCGGCCCTGTCGATCAGCGACTCCTCCGCCGCAGCGCGTTCCCGTTTTCCAAATCCCCGATAATTGACTCGTTCTCGGGCGTCGTTGAAACGCCATCGACGTTTCCTGTCTCGTAAAACACGTTGATAGACGAGTCTCCCGACGCCCATCGATTTCCCCCGCCCGGGAAATAACTCGACAGAACGTTGCTTCTATTTCCCACCCTTGGAGCGCGATCAACTCGACCTACCTTCCTTAATTATGAATCCAAAGGTTGCATCACCCACTGCGCCGTGCAGCTAGTTCAAACTTCAAACTGTGTATGTATAAAGTTTCCACCGCCGAGAGAGGACTTTGCTCGATTTCGCCCATTAACACCCTCTCGCAAGCAGCGAGGAGAAGAACTTGCCGGAAGGTAATCCAGGGAACTGCGAGCCCCCACATGCACGCGACGGAATCGCGCGCTTCGCCCACGGAGAGGTTCCGTTGCCTAACGAAAACGAGTCTCTGGTATCGATCGGAGCGCGGATGCAGGCCGCTCGCGAAACAGGGGCGCCCTTTGAGCACGGCGGGGCTTCCGGGTCGGCCTTTGATCACCGCGCGAGCCGCGGAGATAGTGGATTTACGTGGCCGAGGGAAATCGAGTCGCGCGAAAGATTTCCTTTCTTTACCCGGGGGAGATTCCTCGTGGCGATCGTGGCGTTGGCGCGACAGGACGCCAGTGACCAGCCAGCCTAGAAAAAGCGCCAGAGATGATCCTGCGCGCGGGGGGGTCCGATGGGATCCCTTTGATCCGCGTCGAGGGAGTGGAGGACGGCCAGGCCGGCCACCACAAAGCCTCCCCTTGCGGGAACTCTCTTATCCGCTGTATCACGGATTACTTTATTCCGCCTTGGCGCAGGCAAGCACGACGAGAGGCGGAGAGGACAGCTTCGCTCAGATGCTTGCGACGGGCGTGTGTCTTGGACTTGGATCGATAGATCTGATAATCTAGCCGAGGCGTGGGTTGGAGTTCGGTTATTTGGGGAAGAATCGAGTAGGTAGTGTGTCGACTGTCGAAGACACTTGTTCCGTTTTTACGCCAAGTGAATTCAATTGTCTGCCCGAACAGCCAAGGATAAGAGGGACGATTGTTCGTGTCGGTTGATTTTCGTGAGGCTGCGAGAGGTTCGCATTGAATTCTACGAAGGTACAGGCGTCGACTTCCGTTCGCCTATGCCCTATCGCCTCGACCACCAGCTTGCTCGCCGCAAGAAAGCGATCGTTTGCCTCCTATCAGGAATTCCTTTATTAAAGCCCCGCACGCGGCCACCCTGTTTTACGAGCTTTTGTTACGGCCAGACTTTGAATAAGAATTTTTAATAAAGACGGAACGCCGACTGTTCGCGCGCTTCCCTCCGTGGAACATCATTCAAACGTGGCGTCGAGGAAACGATACCCAGACTGAATTCACCCCTCGAAAAAACGGTTACTCTCCACCTAAACTCGAGGCTCTGAATTTTCCTCGATCATAGAGTCGAGCCGAACTTAGCTCTCGGCGTGCAAGCGGGGCGAGGAAGAGCGTATTTTGAAACGGTGTATGCAAAACGAGGCAGACGAAGCCAGCTGTTCGATTACTGGGCTTCCCGCGTGTCCCTTAATTTCTACACTCCCCGGGCATTTTAATTGCCGACAGCGGTTTTAATTACCACGGTCCGCGATGCTCGAGCTACGCGCAATCTCCATCCGCGATTTTGTATTTCGCTGGGCGTTATCCGATCAACTTTCGCCGGCATAATTGCCGGCTTAGCCCCCTCCAATTGCGCGCCCCTCTGGTCCCCTGTCAGACGTCGTTTCAAGCCCCCCCCTGGATATAATTATAAGCCTGCTGGGTCGTAAATCCTCGACCCAACGACCAGGGAAGAGGAGCGACGACAATAATAGCCCGTCCAGGGTTTTTTTCCCGCGATTCCAGTGAACGCTGCTCGTTTATTCATCGAGTTTCGGTAATTCCCCCTGTCACTTTTGCCGCTCCGCGTAGAAAGGAAGTTACTTCTCCGATTCCCTCGATCGCCCGTAAAGTTTAATCGGGACCCGCGGGTCCCCTGGCTGCACCACTGCTATCGATTCTCGATGCGGCGTGCTCCGGACAGATTAACGAGACGCTTATTTGGCGCGGCATGGTTATGGGAATTGCGAAAGATGAGGCGTAGCTCGAGACTGGAATTAAGTTGGCTGAACCCTATCGCGACGAACCACCCCGGAGGAATTAGAATCGATTTGCAGTCGATGCGTCTTTACACCCTCGTGGACTTCCGTCGTGCTTGCCGGTGTTTAAATAAAACGATTCGTAATTAGGAACCTCCTTATCAGGAGTTTTAACTTCGCGTTAATGTATCGCAAGTAGGGCCGGCGCGAGGCGCGTTCAGTTCAGCTCCGCAGTCCACGAAAAGCTCATCGTAAATTTTTGCGAGACTCTATGCATAGATATTTATTATTCTAAAATTTAGAAGTACATAGGGGAGAGCTGCCAATATCGTACCGGTCACCTAAATCGTACCGCATCAATTTCTCAAAAATGACTGAATACAAACGACGTCTGATGATAAAAATATCAAGTAAATGCGAAATAAGAAATAGAAACAAAACCTTTCGAGCTTACACCCTATTTTGTGCGTGCTACAAGCATTTAAAAAAATCAGGTATGATTGATGTAACTTTTTACCAGTTTATTTTAGCTGATAATAATCAAACAATGCAATTTTCTCCTGTATTTATGTATTTCTCTAAAAGCGGGTTTAATGTAGAATATTTTACATTCATTTTAAGTACATATTACATTCATTATAAAGTTTAAATTTATATTTATAAATAAATTGATCATGTTTCCTAAATCGTACCACTACAATCGTACCAGTAGGATTTGACAACTCGTGTGTTATATAGGTTATGTACATATATCATATACATAGTTTATTGCGGCCTGTGTGTGATTCATATACATATGTATATGTAACTATATAATAATCATTATTGCATATTGAATAGTTTCTTCTCTCTTTGTTATTGACACAATTTTTAGTGCAGGTACGATTTAGGAGACCGGTTGCCTAAATCGTACCTTTTACAGTATGTGACAAAAAGATTAATAACAAATTAATTTGTTCTGAACAAAAGGTTAAGCGTATAATAGTAGGTGCCTAAAAGACCAAGCTCCAATATCCAATAGTCATTTCCGTTCAAATTAGTACCAAATATGAAATATGCCTTAGAATGTCTTAAGTGGTACGATATAGGCAACCCTCCCCTATCTAGGTGAAAATTATTTTTCTTTGGCATCGCACAATTTTGGAATCCCGACCCCAAAACTTCACACCGGTCCTGACCGCAAGTCGGAGGCCTGAGGAAAAGTATTTTCCACTACTTCATTCACCCCCGGCACACCAGTTCCTCCGCTTCTAACCCGATTTTACCCAATGCCACGAGCAACGTAGCCTTCGAAGCCTGTCTTCGATACCCTGGAGCCCGAAGTGCCCATAAATTCGCGGTCCCTCCGTGCGTCTGACAACAGGTACAACAAGGGGTGAAGTTACAGGAGACGAGAATCGTAGTCCCCAGCGAAGCTGTTGCTTGAAAGGGGTGGCGCGCGGCTGTTCAGCTCGAGCCGCGTGTTCACCGTGAAATAATGTTGTTCCGCGAACTCCCTCTCCAACATCCACGATTCGGGGAACCGTTTCGAGCCGGTGGAGCGGATCCATCGATCGCACCTGCCTCCCACATTATGCTCGTACGAGAACTCGTCCAGACCCTCGCAGTCACCCTCTTTCGCTGCCTGCCCGTGGGTGAGTTCGAAATTAATTGGAAATTCGGCGACCGCTCGGTGGATCACGAGGGGATGAACCGACTTACTTTAATTCCACGACACAGGGCGGATGGGCCGATGGTAGCTCGAAGCATTGCGATTTAAGGGATGCAGGGAGGGTCAAATGTACCCCTGCAGAGAACGAGAACAACCATCCCGAGGAATTCCGCTTCGAAAGGGTGAAACTGCAGCGAGATTCCACGAACGTAAATATTATTTCGAGGCGAACAGGGGCGGTAACACGGTTATCCGGTTATCTTCGTTCTACCAGAGAAGAGAGCGAATAGTAAAAAGGGAAAGGGGGTGGAAGAGGGGTCGATTCGCCAAGAGAATCTGTGGAATTATTGACAAGCCTTGCCCGTAGCTCGGATCCAGAGCAAATTTACAGCCGGACCGTCGAACCAGCCGTGCAACCAGGAAAGCCCTCTTTATATCTATCGACCCCTCGGTAGGTACTCGCGTTTTTCAGGCTGTTTGCCGTTTCGTTACCGCTCCGCTTCCTTCTGCACATTCGCGCCTGCAAGCGTCGAGCACGAACGGGCGCTCTGACAAAATTCCAGAGTAGCTGGACCCGAACATTACTTCCTCCTTCGACGCGATTTATTGTATCCAAAACGGGAGAAGGGCGGCATCGATCTCGATCGCCGTCGAACAAAAGGAACCGAATCCCAGAGGAATCCTGATTAATATTGGTCTTCCCCGGGCTATAAACTAACGATTCCTTTCGAGACCAGTCAGATCTCTCAATTCCACGCTCCCAATCCCGAGGTCTCGCTACGTCTCCACGTCCCGGACGGATCGTTCGAGGGTCTCGGAATAATAGGGCACGATTCCAACCCCGTCCCGATCGAGCGTCGAGGAAACGAATCGCGGCGAAGCACCGTCGATCGTAAATTCCAAGTGGAACGAAGCAACTGTTCCAGCCGAAATGGAAGAAACCCGCGACATTCCAGCCATCCAGCGGGAGGATCCCAGACCCTCTGGAAGCGTAACGAGGCAACAGACCCTCCCATCGATTTCCCGCGTCAGAAGGAATGCCTACCGTTGCGGTAAATAGCCAGATCGCGGATCGAAATTACACGTGCAGGCTCCGCGCGTTGCCCGCGACCCGCGAGAATCGCGAAACGACTCGCCAACGGACAGATTACACCAGAGAACACAAGAAACGCGCGCCGAGGCTAGGAGTACGTACACTCGGGTCGGGCGGCTCGATGATTTCCATAATCAGGAGATAAATTCTGAGGGTAATGACGGGCCGTCGGAGCCGTCAGAAGTATTTCCACGGGTAGCCACTCTGTCGATCGGCCGTACCGTGTAATTTCCTCTGTCCCGGGTGGAAATCCCGTCCTCGTAATATCGTAGGCGCTGGCGCGCTCCAGTGGGACCGAGCACAGATTTAATATACCAGCGCGTTCACCTGACAGGCCTCTGACACGCGCTCTCCGCGGCGCTGGTTCACGCGAGGATCGAGCGTGCCGCGCGTTTAAGTAGAGTTTAACTACCTGGCTGCATCAGAATTTTCCAACCTCCCGGTGGAAGTCGGTCGCCGCCGTTTCCAGGAACGACGCGACGCCACGGTTGCGTCACGCCAAGGATTGCCGTCATCTCGTGGTCTTTCTGGGAGAATTGCCCCTGCCGCGTGCCCAAAAGCGAGCTGATAGGTACGCCGCGCCAGGAACGCGCCGATTGCCCGCGGATGTTTGTACTCGACTCGATCCGTCGGGGAACATCTAGCGAGGAATCAGACGCGCGCAGCTTCCGAGAACGGCGTTCGTTGCGTCATCGGTTATCAAGGAGCTCGCGTTACTCGCGGCAAAACTCTGGCTCGCTCCCGCGAATTTACGCTTCTGCGGTGCATCTTTGGCTGGCGCGCCGTGGTCGCCTTGTTGATTAAACCTAGTTGATCGGTAAACAACGCAGTTTCGTGGTTTGAACGTGGAACGTCGAGCTCCCCGCGGGACGTTAAAACGTGCCGCTAATTCAGGAAAGTTTGAACGTGGCTCCGAAAGCTTGGATTAAAAGGTTTCGATTGCAAACGAAATTGTTTGAAAATCCAGGGCGTCTAAAGGGTAGGCTCTCGTTACGCCGTGGCTCGTTTTATTCATCTCGAGAATATGTACTTTGAGGAAGATAGGCGGCTAGGCGTGCTATGAGTGGATGCAATGCCACGAAACAAAACAATTGGGGCCAAGTTGTGCAGAAACCTACCAAACTTCGAAATGACAAATATTTGGTAAGCACAGTAACAGATCCTATAATTTTGTAATCTTGATTTTGCAAAAAGTTACCAACCCATAGAACAATTCTTACATTATACAATGCTGGATATTTCGGGTCTGCCGCGAGTGCATGATGGAATGTAGAGGTCGAAATTGAATCAACACTGTAAGAGGAGATACTGCTTTATGGTTTATTGTTTAAAGAAGGAAACATGTTCATTTTCCGATTAAGGGGTAACACCACTCTAGAGGCAGAAAAAAATACCTAAATTTGACAATTTATTTTGGGAGTATGACAAACGGAATAGAATTTCTTTTCAGAGGGTTTATTTAACACATATTGAAGTACGAAAAACAATTTTTTTATTGTCAGTTTCATACAAAATGGCGGCGACAGAGCCCGTCGTCGAAACCACTTCTTTCAAACTGGGAGGACAGATTTCTCGGAGACTATTGCATGGATCGATTTGAAATTTTTACAGTAGCTTCACAACAATATTCTCTTTGGAAGTACGTAGCCGTTTTTTGATTGAATGTAAACTCTTTTTTTATACACAATTTAATGCTCATGTTTAGGGCAAAAAATCAATTCATTTCTTAAAAAGTGCACCACTTCCACAAAAATTGATTAAAAAAAAAAACCCTACGTACTTCCAAAGCCAATTGTATATAGATTATAATTTTTTTTTTATTTTTTGTTCCCGCACTCATACATGCCGAGAAATCCGTCCTCCCGTGGCGGTGTTTTCAAAAAAGCTGTTTTCGACGACAGGCTCTGTCGCCGCCATTTTGTATGAAACTGACAATAAAAAAATTGTTTTTCGTACTTCAATATGTGTTAAATAAACCCTCTGAAAATAAATTCTATTCCGTTTGTCATACTCCCAAAATAAATTGCCAAATTTAGGTATTTTTTTCTGCCTCTAGAGTGGTGTTACCCCTTAAGCCGAGTGGGCACCGATATTCTTTCCCTCGGCTCTCGCTGGAGCCATTCGTTCTTAGCGACTTGTCTGTTACAGACGTACATTCCAACTTCTCTCTAATTAAAGTTTCAGATCGTAGTTACAAAAAGACTTGCTTTATGTAATCACCTACCCCACAACCAACACGCAATTATTAAAACTACCAAAACTACAGAAAATTGAAAATACTATTAATCATACTACCTACTATTAAATAACTAATTAAAAAACATTGCAAACCAATAACAAGAAATAAAATAAACCCAATAGAAATACAGCTACTTTTCTTTAACAGCTTTCCGCATAACTTGGCCCAATTATCACTCGCGCTGGCGAGCTGAAAACTTCAGGCACCGCAAAACATGTGATTAAAAGAAAAGAAATCTCTAAGCGAGACCTTCACGGTGCCCACAATTTTGAATTCAAATCGAAATGAGGGGAATCGGGCACCAAAAGGGCACAGGGTTCTCTGTCGATCGCGTCGCCGGAAGAATCGGCTGGGAAGAGGGGCGAACGGGGTCACGGCACGGGATCGTGGACGGTCGTTCGTTACAACGAGAAACGAAATCGCGTTGGTCAGCTCCGTCCCCCCCGTCGGCCCTGTTCTCCATGGAAACGGTTTTTCCAGATAGTCGGCGAATAATTTCCCGCTCGCTATTGATCTCGCGGGGATTGAACGTCACGGAATCGGCGGGGGGGGGGGGGGCGGTAATTTCATTCGGTCGGCGTGGAATCGACGTTGAAACGGGGGTTATTAAAATCGCCGACCGCCGGTGTGCCCGATATCGAGCCACGCCTGACTACGGCGAACGGAGCACATGCACCAGCGCAAAGAAAGAAAACCGTGAAGGGTGAGAGCGGGGAGAACTATTCGCATTTGTGGCTGGATTTTCGCGCGCCTCGGCGTTGCCGGGATTAATTTCCTCGGCCAGGTCAGGGTCCAGTTCCGGCGCGAGCTCGCGGTCGTTCCCCCGAGGGAAACCTCGAATTCCGTCAGACGGGATATTACGCGGCCGCCAGCCGCGAAAATTCGGGGCCCGCAAATTTTCGGCGCTGTCCCGTGGCCCATAAACCAGGCCACCACTGGCTGCGGACCGTCGATCGCGCAATTTCTGGCCCGCCGTTTGTCCCGGTTGACGCAAACCCGCCCCCAATCTGCCACGGATGGCCATCGCGATAAATACGCAGCTAGCACCCAGTGGCAGTGGAGGTTTGGCGGATTTATTCCCGTTTCGAGCTCGCTCCATGGCTCCAGGACCGGGAGACCCTCGTGTGGCTGCCGCCACAACGATGCTCCCCGCAATTTTCCTCGAGGGGTGGCCTCGCTCCGGCCAAAAGAAAGTAATTAAAAGCAATGAAAAGTCGGCTGGATGTTTACAAGCTGCCAGGGGCGGGGGGGGGGGGGGGGCCCGAGACGATCTTCTATTTGCTCGTAACAGCCGTTCCAGGTGCTCGGCGTTAATTAAAGCCGATAAGCAATCAAGGCGCTGGCTTGCTCGTTTGCTCGCGCGCGCGAAAATCTCTCGCGCTGCTGGAGCAGCTGGCACGTTACAAAACCGTCGAGAGACCCGTCGTTTTTCTCGTCCTCGGCCCTTGTCAATGAACGCCCCCGCGGCCGCCGCGCCGCTATCTAAATGGTCGTCATTAAGGCTCATTCTCCTCGGCTGCCTCGAGAGCCACGCTTTTCCTGGAATTCCTTCTTTTCCTCGGCAGTTGGCCAGAATTTCGCGGCCGTAACAATAGCGGTAACAATTATTATTATTAGGGATTCAACGGCGGCCGGGAACGACGCCGCGATAACGCGAGCAACGTGTGGGAGTAGGGAGGGAGTTTTCCCTCGTTTCCCCCTGGGCTGTCCTCGCGGCAGCGTCGGAATCGATGCTCGCTCGAGGGGGGAAAAAGGTTTCTGGGACGACGCCGCGTTTTCCCAGAAGCGACCGCGGCACGAGATGCAGTTGCAACACGCAACGGCCGTCCTTCGAATCGCCTCTCTCCTGGAATCGCGTCCATTCGTCGAAATCCAACCAGCGAAAGTGCCCCGGATCGGTGAATTTCCGTTCTCCGTGGCCCAGTTTACCATCCCCCGTGTCCTCTGCCACGAGGACCCGTCCCGTGTTACGCCCAAGTCCCTCGAGTCCCAATTCGAGGCGAGCCTCGCCGGCAGAAGACCCTGAGATCGCCAGTGGCCGGGGAAAATCGAGAAACCCGGGGATTTGCCGAAAATCGAAGAACGCTTAGGGGAAGTGGAAGCCCCTTTCGTCGAAAGAAATTTTCAAAGGCTTCGGCAAACTGTGGCGCGGGACAGCAAGCCCGGTGAAAGCCCGGCCCCGGAAAGTGGAACGCGGCTTGAACAAGGAAAGCCTGCGGAGACGGAAAAAAGGGGGAAGGTATTATCCTTCCTCCGTCGTTTTAATATCCTCCGGGACGAATAGCTGGGCCAGGGGGAGGATGAAGGAGAGGGGGGGGGGGGGGAGAGGAGCGGAAAAGGAGTAGATACCAGTCAGCGCTGGTCTTCTAGCAGCGAAAGGATTTGCCTCCTTTCTGCCTGCTCTCATCCCTGCTGATCATGTTTTCAGCGAGAAATCGAGTCTACGGGCGATCAGCTGACTCACTTCCCTCTGAGTTCTTAAAGCACCTTAGTCTCTTCTTAAAATTCCTCGGCTCCCCGTTTCGTTCTTCTACCAGCAGCGATGGCACGAATGATAGCGCCATGCGCGTCACGTTTGTCGACGACACCGCTGCGAAATCGAATAGTCGTAGTCCATTAATTCCCGGCGATTAATTTTCCCAGGGAACGCGATATCCCGCGCCGCCCCAGAGGGCAACGACGCGGGGGGGCGTAGCGTAATTAATTCCCAGTCGCAGTCGATTAAGGAAACGCTGGCTGCGAAGGCAGCCCAGCGGCGGCAGTAATCAGCTGGAACAAATGTAAACCATTAAGCACGACACCCTGCCGGCGATGATTTTCGCAAATTGTTTCGCGAGGGCGGCGGGTGCGCTACATCAGAGACGTGGAATTATCTCTGTGCTCGCTGCGCTGCTACACAGCCGGGTCTAGTCGAAGACGAAGCAGAGCGATCCATCGATATATTCCGACTAGCTGGATCCCCCGCGATCCCGATTTACAGTTTACCGATCATCCAAGGCCGCCGCCGGGGACCCGAGCGCATCAATCCCGGCAGCGCAGGCGTCTCGATAAAGGAAAATGGAAATCCCCCTCGTACTGGAATTCTCGTTGATTCCAGAAGCATTTTCGTTCAAAAATCAAGGGAGGATTTGCAAAGGGCACTCGAGACGCGGGAGTTTATTTGCTTGATAGGGATGAACGATGCAGGAGAGTGGAATCAAGTAGCGAGCGCAGGATTTGAAAAGAGGAGACAAAGCGCGGAGGATCGATCGCGGGCGGCGACGGCGGCGGCGGGCGATGTACGTTCCAAGAAGAGACGGGCGTACGCGTCGCGACGCCCCGCGGTGCACGCAGCCGACGTCCGTGGAAATGTCGCGCGTACCGTATTTTCCCCGTGTAATTGGTTCCGCGAACAGGGAAAAGTGGAAGATTGCTCGGCTGGAAATCGATCCGAGTCCCCTGCGTAATCGCCGTATCCTGTCTGCCGTTTCCCACCCCGCAATTTTCCAGGTAAAGCCAGTTCCCGTGGGCTGCGCTGAAAAATAACTCGCGCACCTCGGCCGTGACGAACTGTCGCGGAACAGGTACTCCGTTAGCATCGTTTCGACATCTCCAATGACTGTCATTTCGAATGGAGAAGAGGTGGCCTTCCTTTTGTAGAAGAGGGCGAAGAATCTCCTTCCCCGCGGATTCCCTCTGGAACAGAAAGGACGAATGAAGAATGACAGAAGACCAGCGGCAACAGGATTTAATGAAAGCCCCTTGTTTCGAATAAAAATATTGCCACGGACGAACCGTCCTCTCGGGGGATGGTTTCTCAGAAAACAGAGTTAAACGACGGAATCACCGTGGGGCAATAGAAATCGATGAAAGCGAGAAACTGCTGGCTCCTCCTCCGGACAAACATCGGCTGGATTTCTTTTCTCCCGAATGTCGTTAACGTTTTAATTATTGTAACAAGAAGTAAAGATTGAGTGAAAGATTTCGGAATGAAGATTCCTGTGGAGCACGAATCTAGTTTCCTTTGTAAGACACCAGAGAATTGGACGTTTTCTTTCGCCCAAGCTCGGATTGTCTATTGCGAGCGGGAATCGAGGAAACTGAAGGTAAATGAGAAAACCTGCGCGCTTGGAATTGGAAGAGCGTATACCCAGCACGCGCGCTCGGCGATGCTATCACACCTGGCAGCCAAAGAATCAGATCCATTCAATTAACAATCACAGGCGTTAAGAGCCTCGTTCTCGTCGCGAGCGTCGATGAAGGGGGCGCGGGACCTTGGCCGTTTTTCCGTCCAAGGAACTCCGCGGCAAACTCGATTAAAGTTGGCTGAAACGTCGGGGCGAAGGAAACGCGGAGGGCTCGATTATCGGCGCGTTTTTCCTTTTCTCCTGCTCATTGCCAGCCTTTTAAAAACTGGTTGGTTGAAAGGGGGCTTCTCGAATGCAATCGTCGTTGCCAGAAATGAGATGCGTTCAGGGCGCGCGCCGAGACGATGCCGATGCCGCGAAATAAGAATGGCCACTGCAATTTGCCCATCACGGGGGCGCTTTATTAAATTCTTTTAACGAGTTGACGAGTCCCCACGTTCCCGAAACCCCTCCACGAGAATCCCTTTCGTGGATCGCGAGGATTCCAATCGCATTTCTTCGAGAGCCGTTCAGTTAAAGTCGAACGTCGTCGAAAACAATTGGACGGTTATGGAGCCCCGCGGAGGATCGGCCGCATCAAGCCGGGTATCAAGGAAAGTCGCTCGATTTGAGAAATCTCTGCTCGACGGCGGCTGAGGGGAAGAGCAACGAAGCGTGACGGATGCAACGGGCGTATGGCAGATGTCGAAGACGCCACGGGACGTGACTGGCCGTTGGATGGCGGCGGACAAAAGCGCGGACGGAGACAATGCTGTCGGTTGTAATCTGTTCCGCGTAATATACGTGTACGGTCGCGGCGGGTCGCCGTGCTGTTGAACGCAAATAAAGGTTTCTCGGAAGACAGGTGAAGGAGCCGCGAGGCAAACGAACGCCGCGCCGCGCCGCGTCCTCGTGGAACAGGGAGCGGCCCAAGAAAAGAGGGGCCCTTCTGCTGCTGCAGACGAGAAAAGCAAAGCGAAGCAAAGGAAAGCAACGGAACGCAAAGAGAGAGGAGAGTCGCGTTTGAAAAGTGCTTTTCGATTGCGCGTCGTGAAATACGGACGCCCCTTTGTGCCTCGGACGAGCTGCAAGAAGACATCCATCGAGTGGAAAGAAGCGGACGCGAGCTGCTGCTACCTTCTTCTCCCTTCTCCTCTCTTCTGCATGGAAAACTCCCGCGAGTGGCTGTCGGCGAGAATAAATCACGAGGATGCCGTGCTCGGCGGGGAGAAGGATCGCGGTAACCGCATCGTTCAGCGCTCTTATTTGTTTGTTTATTGTTCGAACAGGGATATTAGGTTTTCGGCTGACGGGCACGAACGGGTTGTCCAGATCGAGCGTGAACCTTGGGAAATTAATAGGTAGAAAGCTCTTGCTTCGATATGAAGGAGTTTTAAGTCGGCAACTATTATAAATCTTAGAGAAAGGTGCTGAAGAAATGCTGCAAACGAAACTTATCCTCCATTAGTTGATCCTTATTCCGTTTCTGAGCATTTGGCTTTTAGGAACGGCCTATAGAGATTATTATTATTATTATTATTATTATTATTATTATTGTTGTTGTTGTTATCATCATCATCATTATCATTATATTTATT
Organism: Andrena fulva; assembly: GCA_946251845.1. Lineage (NCBI taxonomy): Eukaryota > Metazoa > Arthropoda > Insecta > Hymenoptera > Andrenidae > Andrena > Andrena fulva. The sequence continues at coordinate 62,248,606 of OX276327.1, forward strand.
ATTATTATTATTATTATTATTATTGTTATTGTTATTATTATTATTATTGTTATTATTATTATTATTATTGTTATTATTATTATTATTACTATTACTATTAAACAGATCTCGGAGAGTCCGCTTTGCGGGAGTCGGGTAAGCAGTTATACCTAAATAGTCAGGCGGCCGAAAAGTGGCGAATGTTTGTGAATTTTTTTTGAAAAAGCTTTTGCAATTAAAAGAGCAACATTTAAAGAACATTTGGTAATTTTTTCATAGAAAAATATTTACGTTTATAATAAAGTAACAACCGATATCAAAGGAGCCTTCTTAAAAATTTCGTTTTGAGGTGAGCACTGCTATTCGGAACCAGATTATCTAAAGTCAATAGACAAAAAAGATTTCATTATATTAATGTATCCTCTGATTAACGGAGGGAATTTCCGAAATATTAATTTAAAACAAAATGGCGGCTATTTAAACTTGAAATCTTGACTTTGTTTTAAACTAATATTTCGGAAATTCCCTTCGTTAATCAGAATGTACATTAATATACTAACGAAACCTTTTTGGTTTTTTGATTTTAGATAATCTGGTTCCGAATGGCAGTGCTCACCCCAAAACCAAATTTTTGAAAACGCTTCTTGGATGTCGTTTGTTACTTTATTATGAACGTAATATTTTTCTACGAAAAAGTTACCAAATGTTCTTTAAATGTTGCTCTTTTAATTGCAAAAGGTTCTGTAAGAATATATGCTTCCGCTTTTTCAAAAAAAATTCACAAACATTCGCCTCTTTTCGGCCGCCTGACTAACATAAGTATAGCCCCTGAAGGCGGCTGGCCAGCGCGCAGTGGATCCGAAAATCGTGGGTTCGAGTCCCATCGCCGCGGGTTCCGTTTTTTCCCATACACTTTGTAACACTTTGTATCTTCCCAGTATACTCATGATTGGCAGACCGCGACGAAAGAAGTAAGAAGGTGTAGCTGACAGTTGGTTTTCCTGTGTGGTGTTGCAGGTACAAGGACAACAGGGCTTATCCTTGGCCAGGTGGCGAGAGCCACTTTATCCTGTACCCGGAGAGCGCGAACCAGACGATCTACGTGCAAAAGGTGAGGGCCTCGGACGCGGGACGGTATTCCTGTCGTGCCAGGAACGACACCACCATCCTCGAAGGGGACATCACACTGGCCGTGCTCGGTGAGTCGAGTTTCCTTCATCCCCTCGAGCGGAAAACAGTTTCCACGGGATTAGAGAAAACGCTGCTACCACAGACGGCGAGGGGCGTCGAATATTCCGATTCGGGGGCAATTACCAGGATACGCAAACAGATCTGCTGGCAGTGTTTGCGCGAATTCGGCCATCGGGCAGATTAATGGCGCGAGTCGTTGGCACCCCGCGTCGGTGCACTAGTGGCTACTAACTCGTTCCAATAGCGAGCAAATAAATAGGGAGCAGAATCACGGTGTGTGTGTGTGTGTGTGACGTTTAGAGCGAATAGAGAGGTTCATCCAAGCCGTAAGATACCCGTCCACTGATCCACGTGATGCGACAGTCGAGTTGGAAGCAAGCAGAGCGCGATTGTCATTTCCAACTGACAATACCGTGTCGATACGGTTTCTTGCACCGCGCTGCGGAGATGGCTCGATTTATTCCAGCTTTCGCAATCTCTTATTGTTTGCTTCGCTCCGGGCCTTGGATTGGATCTCTGGTAGACGAGTCTCGGCGATCGATCGGAAGGCAGAAAAGAGGAGAGAGAAAGGCGCTCTTATAACTCCGGAGAACGAGTTTGGATTTCTCGATAGGGGGCGGGGAAGAAGAAGGAGCGCCATTTTAATACCACCGCGACTAAAGATTTCCCTCTGCGATCCGCGAAACCTAACGTCTCGTTAACGATACACCCCGCGTTCGTCGACCCGTCGGGCATTTGCACGAACGCCAAGCCGCTCGCTGGATGTTGGGCAACAAGGTTCGTTCTGGCCGAGTATTTTCGCGTGCCGGAGCGTGCCGCGGATCGATAGGCAGAGCGAAAATTGGCTTCGTCCTCGGTTATTTACGCTCGTCTTTCCGTTCACGGGCCGCCACGGTTCCAGGGATGATTTACGTTCAGCCAGCAGAGAGGAGGCGATCGGTTCGAGGGAACGGGCGCCGAGTCGATCGATGCGTCACGGCTCGCGTAGGTGGTGCTTCCAGGAGGCGCGAATCGATTCTTTTTCCTGGAAATTAGAGCCGTCGCGACTACGGGGACGGCGATGAAAGACAGCCGGGGTAGAGAGAGAGAGAGAGAGAGAGAGAGAGAGTACAGTTTGCGGAGGCGCCATATAATAGTTATCGTTCGGATGCGCGCAGCTCGGGGACGATAAGTCGACGCAGGGGTACGCGACGTGGCCTATCTCGACGCCTTAGTTTCGAGGAATCTCGATTAGACGTTTTCCTCGAACGAGTTTCCGTCGACGAGCTGCAACGGTATCTCGCGTGTTCCTCCGTGCAACGACTAATTGCGGTCTCACGCTCGTCCCACTTTCCGCCGATCACTCCCCTCGCGGCGCAACTTTTCCACGATCGCGCCTCGGCTTTGTAATTTCCGACGATTCTCAGCTGCCACTGCATACGTATGTGCCTATCTCGAATCGCGTTCGAAACTTTCTCCGCCTCCCACGGACGAATTCCTCCCCCATCACCCCAGTCTTTCCGTCGCCTCCGCTCCAATTACAGAAATAGCTCAGCTTCAAATCGATTACTATAGATCAGTGGCGAGTCAGTTCTAAATCACTCGTGCCTCCCGACCTTTACAATGGCGAGCGAGAAGCTTACTTTCGCGAGACGTTCGTCCGTCGCGGATGTTCTCTCCTTCTCTCCCATCGTCCCATTCTGCGCAATAACCAGGATGAAAAGCTATCAGCGCTTAGCCGCAGTTTCCGCCGACAACATCGCCCGAGGGTTCCGCGCGATCAGCTTTAGTCCGCTTAATGTCAGCGACGGTCCGCCCAGGCTCGTTCTATTTCCTACATTTTTCATCCGTCCCCCGATTTCTATCCTCGTTCGCTGGCTCTCCTCGTCTTCTCGCCTCTCGTTACGGGCATCTGTCTCTGTCGCCGAGCGACAGCCTCGTTTCCCCGCAATTTCCATCGGCTTCCGGGACAGACTTCGTCCGCGGGACGGGCATTATTCTTGCCGGCGTTACCAGCGGGATGACTTTTTTTGGCTTAACGAAAATGGCCCCCGCGCGTTGCGAGACGTAGGGAAACGTATTCCGCGCTGCTCGCATGGATACCAAGGACAACTTCTGAACGCATAACGAGGCGAGTTTTGCTAATTGATAGCGGATCGAGGTTGAATGGGCCGAACGAGGCATCCACCGTGTCTCCATTAACGTCTGCGTCGCGTTCAGTTATCCCAGGTCCATCGAATCGGAGGAGGCGATGTTGTCAATCGTTGCATTCACAGCCCCGGGAATAATTCCACCGTAATTTCCCCCCGAAATCGCCGAAGGGCCAGTCTTGCTCGTCGAGCGCCTGGGAGTCGCCGCTTTAAACCGTTTACATCGAAGGGGTTGACGCCACGACGCTGTAAGCCGGGCGCTTTATCCCGAGCCCATATTACGTCGTAAAAAAGGGAGCGTAGCTTGCGGGGTAAATGGATAAATAAATCGCATCGGGTGCATACGGGGCTCACCCTTGATAGTGGAACCGATTCCGGAGTTTACGAGGGGCCGCGAAGGGGTTTCGCGGGTGTAAAGCTTGGAGGGGACCAGGGAGGACCCTCTAGAGCACGAGCGGCTCGTAAATCGTGCAACGAAGGGGGGGGGGGGGGGGCTCGGTGGCATAGATCGAGCGTGAAATCGCGTCGACAACTGTGCAAGCCTAGGGGGAGACCTCAGCTACCTAGCCTCCGTCGTCGTCCCCGTGAACAGGTGAATCGAAGGTTTTCGGCTGTAAATCCTCCGCGATTCGACTCGTCGACGGGCGAAGAAGACTTATCCCGTCACGGAAGCGTAATGATTCCATTAACAGGAGAGAAAGTACAGACTACGGAACCACCGATCGTATTCCATAGCCTTGCGACGCGCTTCTTCCTCGTCGGTCGACAATCAACGGGGCAAAGTGAACACGGAAGGAAAAACAGAGGAGGCAGGGGAAAGGGGGTCGGCCCTGGCGGAACGAAATTAATTTCCGAGCGAGTAACCCCTTGAAACTCGGCCCGTATAAATATGCATACACATTTAGCGGGAACGGGGCGGCGGCGCAGGAGGGGAGAGAATTATGAGCCAATACCTCAGGGCTAAGTGCACCGAGTGGTTGTGTGCCACGTACATTAAGTAAATGCGTATGATCTCGCAACGCGAGAGCGGCAGAGAGCGGCAGAGAACGAGAGAGAAGGGGGGAGGGCCTCGCCGATGATGCTGCTGCCGGTAATGCAATTAGCTGCTGCACCGTGCGCTATCTCTCCCGGCTATTTCTGCTCGTCGAACCAGCCTCTCTGGCCCCACTGTCTCTCCCTCTCTCTCTCTCTCTCTCTCCCCCACCTTCTCCCCTTTTCTCCCGCGGCCTCGTCTCGCGTTTTACGGGAAGTCGAAACGGTGAAAAAACGAGTCGTCCTCCCAATAACGCGTACCGCTGGCAGAGCCAATGGATCCTGAGCTCGGAGCTGCACTCTGCCTCAGGGACCACCGTCGTGGGAGCGGAATTTACGCGTGCTGTCAGCCCCCTTCCGCTCGATCGAGCACGGGGTTGCGAGCCGCTGAAAACTGGAGACGAACTTCCTCCTTCAACACCCACGATCTTCGGCTGGCGACGCTTATCTGTATTTACAGCGACGTAGCTCACAGGGGAGGCGCATAACGCCTTATCGGGCGGCCCCCGCGCATCCTGGAATGCATATGCATGCTCATGAACCTCGAGGATTATCCGCGCAGCTGCGCGGCCTCCGAACACGCCGGGAAACTCGGGGAAGCCTCGACAATTTCGGCACTTCCTTCGACGCCCATGATAAGGGGGCTGCGTTCTCCTCCGGTGTATACATACGCATACCGGAAGGTAGATCCGTGCGCGCGTTCAGCGGGCGTTGGAACGTGATTTTCAACCAGCGAGGGATTTTTTTCCATTTGAGAATGCAGGAGCGACGGGGCTAGAATGCCACGCGGAGAATGGTGGAATCGAGGGCGAGGGGTGAACTTTCGTCGACATCCGTAATACCGAGGTGATGACGGCCATTAGCGAGCCGATGGGGTCGCTCGGAAGCTGAAGAAATGATTTTCCCCGGGATTAATGGAAATCTTGAAACGCCGGCTAGAGCGCGGACCTGCACCTTTTCATTGGAGATGGAGAAAATGAACGTGGGTATCCGAAGTTATTACATCCCCGAAGGCCGCTGTCCCCTCCCCGGCTCCTCGAGGATGCTGCCTCGAGATATCGAGCCCCGTATCCATCGATTCCTCTCGACCGCCACGGTAAACAGAGGGAGAAGAAGCGAGTATTTGAATAAAGCTGCCCACGCTCGCTTCCGAGAAGCCCTCTTAAAACCGCGAGTGGAATCGTGCGCGCCCTTTCTTCGCCGCGGTAACCGGGATTCTTGGAAGTGTTTCTCCAACCTCTTCGCGCGCTGGTATCTCGTGGTTGGCTAAGCTCTGGCTCGCAGCCTCGCAAGCGGTATAGTAAGCTTCGCCTTCGAACGCTGCCTTCGAGGCTGTACCCGTAAATGGCTTAACTTATCAGTCGACTCGAATACCGAACACTTCGCCGTTCGAATTCAGCTTGCCGAGGTGTGAAGTCTCGATTGGATGTCCCCGGATTCGAATCTCGACACAGATTCCGTGGAAAATAAGCGCCGAGCCAGCTGGCTGGGTATAGGGTGCACCCTCTCGTAGGATTGCACGTTCGTCTTGCTTGTTCCGCCAGTTTCCTGCAGGAGAAATCCTTCGCGGGGTCGACCGAGCAGTTCTATCGCTATAAAGAAAAGATCCTGGGAGACGTTAAGCGCGACAGGAGGAGATGGGCGACGCCAGCAGTGTCAACAGAGGGCGGGGAGCAGAGAGCGTGAAGCACGACGAGGATCCGTCCCGTCGAGCAGACGCCGCGAAACGAAGTGGCTTTTCCCCGCGCGGCACCGAGGTCTCTTCCAGGGCTCGATCGAAAACTTTTCCCCCGGCCGTTCCGCTTAACGGCTTCGCAGCCCCGGCTCTAGCCAACCCACGTTCGACGTGGGACCACGTAAACTGTCCAACAAAACGACGAACAATCTGGAGTTTCGAGGAGTAAAACCGTGAAGCAGCGTCCACAGGCGTAACCACGTCTCATTACAGGGGCGGGAAACTTGCTCTACTACCCCCAAAAGATTCAGTGGCTGGAGACTCGGTTTTCTTCCCCTCTGCGCTCTCTTTCCGCTTGTCTTTTCTTTCGAGTCTTGTTCCTCAATGTCGGCTCAAGCTGCTCGAATAGATTTTCGAATGGTTTATCAGGAGCGGAAGGTTAAAGGGGGTAAAACATATCACTGCTAGATAAGCCTTACCGATGAGAGTCCACTAGCAGCCCCAGGACGAATCGCCCGCTAACCAGTTGATACGTGTGAATTGCGCCCTTAGCGATCTGTTTCCGAGCACAGCAGCAAGAGGATTTTTACGAGTGGAACGCGCGTGTCGCGGTGAACTACGCCAACCGTCCCGACCAACCGCAAAATTTCGATACGTATGCAGGATGCGAGGCGGTGCACGCGCGTCGCCACACGTGAGCCACGCGTGCCTCCGCTGTGTCAAGGAACAGGCTGGTATTTCTTTCGGAGCTGTTGGAGCGTGGGACGAGCAGTTTTGCTCGTCGCGAGCCGTGAGTTGCGTCATGAATACGCGCGGAGGGATCGATGAATGGAACAGCGGAAGGCTGCTGCTACACCTCCCAACATCCACGATTCCCAAATGTGGACGATACGTAAGCTTTGCAAAGAAGAAGCCCGTAGACGCTGTAAGCTTGTTTAATCGAAGTTGATGGAATCGATTGAAGCCAGGACCGCAAATTCGGTGCGATTGTCATTAGCAAGGGCCCGCCGGGCGACCCCTCGATTCTCTGTTACGAGCTGGGCTCACAGGATCTGTGGATGACGTGCACACATCCGTGTACCAGCGTCAATTCCACGGCTCGGCGAGCGTGTGCGCATAGCTAAGGCGTATGCACCGCGGTACACGTGACGCGCCGCTGCACACGTACGCGGCTGTATGCGCACCTGGTCTTGCGACCCCGTCCAGCGATGCATCCTGGATATTGCGCGTGCACGTGGACGTGTAATATGCGGCGAGAAGCCTCCCGAGAAACCCAGCCAGGTCATGCAGCAACGGAGACAATTTCGGAGACCGATCGCCTCTGGATCTCCACGCTGATCCCGATCGATTCGATGCTTATGGCATCGAGCTGACACGGGATGCATTCCGGTAGCCATCCACTGAATGGAGTGGACTAATGAAACAGTAATCTCTAATTGGGAGAGCCGTTGTTGCTCCGCGTAGGATATTCATGCGAAATCCCGGCTCAAGTAGCTTGTGTATTTGATCTACCGAAATTGGGCTCAAGCTAAAATTGCTACGGAGTATCGGTAGCTGTTTACAGTTGAAGGGAATGCTTCGAGTATTACCCCTACCTGGCTTTTCGCGGTAGCGTGTTCCATTCCGCCCACTTGGAATAGTTGGGAAGCATAGTTTCCACAGAGAAACTATCGCTTGATCGAGGGCTGGAGCCAGTGGGTGAAAATCGAGGCTACTTTAGGGAAACGGACAGTTGGACCGGCGATCTCGACCTGCCGTTTCGAGCGCTCGAGATGAATTCCTCCGGCAGCGAAAAGACAAAGCGGTCCGGTAGTCGGTGCGGGCACTCCAATTAATCTCGTTACGTTACGTGGCTCGCATCGATCGTTGATCATCTAAGAGACTCGCCGGATCGTAACGGGCGCAACGGGGGAAAATTAACGCGCGGCGAGCTGCGCTGCTGCGGCAGCCACGGAGTAACGATCCTCCCCTGCGCGCCTGCAACCCGCGATTCGATGCACCCAGCCAAATTAAATCCCTTCGCGGGGTTCGATGAACCGTTCTTACGCTCCTCTGCATTTACGATTCGCGCCCGGCCCTCCGCGATCATTCGTGGAAACTGCCGGTGAAACGGGGTATTGTGAGTGTACTTGGAGCTGCTACGCGAGTATTCAGAGGGTTGCGGGTTCTCTGATGGCTTTTAAGTAGTAGGAAATTCGAAGGTACCTCCGTCACTTTCTCCCCCAAGTTCCAAAGGGAATATGTAGCCGTGCCCGGTGCACCACCGCTCCTCGAGTTTTATTCCCAAATTGAACTTCCTCCATTCATCTTGCAGCGCGTCGACTTTGTCCGGGTCGAAACAGTGAGTTGGCGAGCCCCGAGGTCGTTTCTTTGTCTGTCGGCGAGGGAAAGGAGAAGTTCGGCGGTGACCGTGCGCGCAGATAATTTGCGGGATCCCGCGAGGGAAATGAAATTTCGTAATTATTCCCACGAACGCGCGATGACGGGCTTTGGTGGCCACTGGGAGGCGGCGAGGAGGGGGAGCGACCGTGAGCGAGAATGAATCGCCAGGGAAATGAAAATCACTTTAATAACGCCACTTTCGTGTAAGTGTAATTCACCGCCATTATGAATAGTCGGCATTTCCATGAAATACAGCGGGTTATGAAAAGCACTCCGGTGTCTTCGCCGGGCGATTACGAGTCGCGAAACGGGGGCGAGGCGTACCGCGTCGCGTCGATTAAAGGCGAAGGATGGAAGGAAACGGTTGAAACGAAAGTTCCGCGGCTCCCGTTCCCCCTCAGGGATCCGCTGCTTCGAAAGCTTCTTCAACTTCAAAGCTGAGTCTGCCGCCGCTCCCACGGAGTTCTTTGTTTAGGCCGCGAACCCGTAGCACGCGCTTTTAATAAATAACAGCACTGTACTAGATTAGCTGCCTCGTGGAAATCCAGCAACGCCGACTCGAGCTTGCACGATCCCGACTTCCTCCTGCTGGTTGGAACCTTTGGTTCTCGGCTCCACGGGTCCCGAAACTGATCTAATCCGCCAGCACGAGTGCCGTGGACCATGATGATCCGCGCTGCTGCGCGATCTTTGCGTCTGATTCTTAACAGGATCCCCCGCTCTGCCTCTCGCGCGCCGAGTTGGCGAACTCGCCGAATATCCCCGAAAGATTCTTGCCGCCCTTAGCGAGCAATAAAGCGCCGAACAAGGCGCGCCGCTTTGAAAAGTTGCGTCGTTGAGGGAGCGAAACAGAGGCGAATGGCATCCCTACGTGCCCTTTACGGGCTCCCTTTGAACGTCTGCGCGTTTCCCAGACGCATTCCTGCCGGCTTTCTCGAGCACGGATGGACGTGGACGCGGCGGAAACGCTCGCTCGGAAAGTTGCGCTCGCGTCGGGCGATGGAGCCGCGCGAGGCTGGCGACGCGGAACGCAGATGGGAAACAGGAAACGGATAATGCAACGTAAACGGATTTGCGCGAGGGGGTTCGTTCGGGGTAAATATCAGTCTGCGAGGAGCGCGAGGAAACGCGTAGAAACGCGCGGGATTCCCGTATCCTCGCCCCGATTAAACGTACACAGGCATGTATTTTTCCTGGCCGCGGTTTTGTTATTATTACCATTGTTGATCCACGAACGGAAGCCGTACGTGCTACGGCGATTGGCGGCGTTTCTGTCCCGATGCCGCGAGTAGAGGCTACCAGCCACGAAACGCGATTCATCCTTCGCGATTCAATCCAGACTCGATCTGGAAAATATTTTATAACCCGGCCATTACGCTTTCAGGGGAGAAATCCGGCGGATACACGGGCAAGCCTCTGCCAACGTACAGGCCGGCCTCGCAATTGGTCCCCCTGGGAGGAGCGGCCAGATTGTTTTGCGAAGCTTATCTGGGAAAGGTCGAGCTGCCCGACGCGAAAAACTCGGTGACGTGGTCGAAGAGCGACAGCAACGTCACGCTGCCGAATCACGGCAGGATCGCCCAGCACAGAGTGTCCAGGTGAGTTCTCCCTTCGTCCACCCCCCTGGGGGGTCAGCTTGAAACCAATTCCGTGTCGCTTTACCGGAGAAAAGGGGGCGGTCAGCCGGCGCTACCAGTTCACCGAGCGCAATTCCAGAATCCGCGATTCTTTATTAAACACGAACGATCGCTGAGCAAGGGGCGAACGGTTGATTATTTTTAACGAGTCGGGGGGAAGGGTGCAAGGAAGCTAACGAATGGGCAGCGTTTGACTTTTGACTGGGGATCCCCTTTGCAACGGTCCGCTTCGTTCTATGGAGAGTTGGGTCTGTCCAGCGAAATGCTGGGGCGAAACAGCGAGACCCATCGAAATCAAACGGTCCACGGGGAAAATTAGAGGGATGGGTAGCTACCCCTGCATGGCGAGGGCGTATAGCATCAAGCCGTTAATTAAGGGACACGCTCGGCCCGATAGCATCGGAATTTCTCTTTGATCCGAAGTCGCGCGTATCCTGCTTCCGGGGCGGTCGGACGGCGCAGAATGCGTGCGTCCCCGAATCGGTTAATAGGCGCGCGGCTAACGAGGGATACCTTATGAAATCCCCACGCGCTCATTATCACCGTAACCTGGGATTTCCTGCTTTTTAACCGACTTCAAAAAGAAAGAGGTTCTACGTTCGATGTGTATGTATGTATGTTAGTATGTATTATGTTTATCCGTGAATTTCTCCGTATCTAGTGGACCGATTTTCGGGAAACTTATTGCATTTAGTTTAGCTTTAATCACCTTAGGTCACGGGCAAAGAATTATCCAAATCGGTTAAGTAGTTTTGAAGTTAGACCAGACATAAGAAATCTGTTACATTAACCGACTTCATTATTTAAATGAATGTAGTTATATATCTTAAATAACTGAAAAGTAAAAAAATTAAAACAAACTTCAGAAAAATAAAAATGCGCTAAGTAAAAAATAATTTTATTCCCTATTTAATCTACGACTCTCAGTGCAAATGACGAGGCGGCGACATACAAGAATTGAGAGTCGCAGATTAAATAAGGAACAAAATTATTTTTCACTTTTTAGCGCATTTTTATTTCTCTGAAGTCGGTTTTAATCTATTTTAATTTTTTTTCAATTCGCCCTCTTCGATGGTTAAGCTGCGCGAGCTTCGCGTTTGAACAGCGATTTCGGGGAAGCTGGCTTGCCGTCGGTAAGCAGAGTTGGGAATTAATGCAATCGACGGAGGTATCGGATCTAAGAGGAACGTCCCCGTGTACGCGCGTAACGCTCGGAGCGCGCAAACGATGGGATTAATTCCGTAAACTATGGTCCGTACGAGCAGCGGCGGAGAGGGTGGGCGCCGTTGCATAATCGGAGGAGACCTCCCCCTTGTTGTCCGTGGTTTCCGCGAATGCAAATGCTTTCGCGTTCAACCGTGTGTCTCGCGGGTAAATTTCGAAATTGTGCTGCAAACCTGTCCTCCAATTAGTGACCGCATCCGCCGCCACGGTAATGGGACCGCACACTGTGCGGGGCGAGGCGGGAAGCTGCGCTGCACCGTTTTCCACGCTGGTGCCGCTGCCCCGGAGACGAATTCGCGCATTAATTCTCAGAACGCATACCCGCGCCGTTTCTGGGCTACCCGTGGCGAGGGAAAAGTTATCGTTGACTTAATCGACCGTCGATCTCTGAGAATCTAACACCAGTTATACACTAAAAAGGGTGCAGTTTTCTTCAAAACAATTCTAACCGCTCGACCGTTGCGGGTTGTCGATTGCGAGGCCCGTCCGCGGAAAGCGGAGTTACGTAAAGGGTTTCTGCGAACGGGCTTTCTCCTCGCGGGTCTCGGGGGAGAGGAGCGCGCGTGCAGTCTCGCTGGCGATTCTGATCCTGGACAAAAGCTGCGCGCAATTTCGCGCTGGAGTCGGCCGTGGTTCCGCGAACGCGCGCCGCTCTCCGCTGGAACGTTGCGCTGAGCGAGGAGAGGAGCGCGGCTTTGGTCAGGGTCGACGAGCGCGGTCGCAGGTCCAGTGATTAGGGTTTTTGCGGCGAGCCTCTCGGGGCATTATAGACGTAATAACGTCGGGACAAACGTCGACGGAGTACGAGGAACGGGCACGAAATCCGTTCTTCCACGGAAGGAGTCGTGGAGAGGCAGAGGGCGAGTGAGAGAGAGGCGGGTAAGAAATTCCAAGGAATCTCTGGCTTTCTTCTCTCCCTCTCTCAGCGTGCTCCGCGGTCCCCCTCCGTCTGCTCCGCGCTCCGTCATTACACTAATGATACCCTGGTCTCTTTCCTCGGTGAATCGCCCCCTTTTTCGTGTGTGTCCCTCTCCGTTGCACCGGTTGCCGATTCCACTCGCCTCCTGGCAGGCCGATCTTGCTCGAAACTCGGCGACCAGACGGAGAGGAAGCAGAAAAATGTCGGCTGGTAATCGTCCGTCTGTCCGTGAGCATCCGCTGCCACGATGCGTGCCGTCTGGTCTCGATTTCTTGCGACCTTCCCGAGCGAATCGGCCGTCCCAGGGCTCGCCGCTCACCTCGGCGCACCGTCCAACGAAAGATCGCACGGTTCCGAGGCGAATTAACTCTGGTGGCTTCCAAATCGAGAGTGGAACAGGCTAGACTTTGAAGCGGAGACCTTTCCATCTGTCAATCACGGTCTAATTCCTATACAGGGCTACTATCCCTTCGGCTGGAGTCCCGTTCCCGCGGTGGAATTATCTTTCACGATCCCGTGCACCGAGTTGCCTGTCGATTCGAGGCTTGTCCGCATCGGTTCGCCCGTCTGTCCTTCAGATTTCAATGGGCCGAGAAGTCGATCATTCCCTTCCGACGTGTATCCGTGGATCCGTGGTTCCTGTTCACGATTCGGTATCTTTGTAGATATCTGCCCATTACTCCTGACTGCTCGATGCTCCCGCTTTAGAGATATGATTGGCAGGGCCCGTGAAAGCGAAGTCAGCCGACTACCAACTCATCGACTATCCACCGAACAACCCCTCCGGACAAACTGCATCGAGATGAAAGAGAATCGAAGACACAGAGACGCGGATGGAGAAACGCGATGCTCGAGGTGCACGCAACGACTCGAGGGTCCAATTAAACGGAAGGGGCACAGAAGTGGAGGGTTGGGCTTCTCAGGGAGACGAAAGTGTGAGGTCAAGTCGGGACGGAAGAGAGGAAGAACCGGGTCGAGGAGACCGGAATGAAACGGAGCCAGGGTCACAGGCCCCTGGCCGGTTCCCCGGCTTTTGCCTGTCGTTTTGTCGCCGAGCTCTCGATCATCGTGGCGAGATAGCGAGCTCGCTGGGCCGGGCCATGGGTGGTCCCCGTCGGGCTTCTCATATTCTAAGCGTCGCGTCGCCAGCCTCTCGGTCAGGATTAAACGAGATCGTCGATACCCGGAGCGACCGCTCACGAGCTACCCCCGCCAGCCTTCAATTTATATTCCCTTCGCTTTTAATCGACCCTCCATTACGTGCACGGGGATCCAGTTAATACGATCCGCGGCTCGTTGGACGCACGGCGAGCCATGTCCCTTCGCCGATCACCACCTCGCGATTAGAAGTGACGTTCAAACAGCCGTGGCGCCTCCACTTCCGGCATCTCCTCCGCTTTCAAATAGGTCATTCCTCGCCGGCCATCTCCGTTCCGCGTCTCCGTCGCGTGACTCGCCGCCTCTACGCGCTCCTCTGTTCCTCCTCGCGGGCTCGAGCCGTCCACGGGCAACTTCTGTCAGCCGAATCGGCCGCCAGTCGAGAAATCCGATAGCATCTTTCCACGTGGCCAGATTCCCCGGCGCGGAGACCATCTTCTCATCGCGACAAATGCGGTGGCTCGAGACTACCCCTCGACAGACCCGTTTTCATAGGGCGGAAATTCGCTGACGCGCTCGCGGAATTGCAAGCTCTCGCGATCTGGCGGTGCCTGGAAAAGGAAACGGCGCTCCCAGCTGGCCTGGAAAGAGTCGGTCATCTGTCTCCGAGGCTCTCGCAGGGAACGGCCCCGACTGTAAGCTCGTCGGCGTAATGAAACCGTACGAGCTGGGCGGTGCCAAGAGGGCAGTTTTGAAAAATAACCCGACACTGATTGCAAAGGGGCAAACTTGAACAGCGGGGCTAGAGGAGGCGCGAGCACTGTTGTTTCGGGGGGAGTGGCCCATGAAATCTTGGCCCCTCGTGACGGGGGGCACCGGGAAACTTTCGGGAGACCGAGACGGGGCATCTTCGCGGACGAGGTGGGAAACTTTGGCACTCGGCGCGGCAGAAGTCGCTGGCGAGAAGTTTCAACCAAGAGTAATGAAATATGTGAGAAGGAGGGAGTTCTACTTCGTTTCTCCGCTTCTACTCGCTCGTAGGTCTACGGTGGAGGTGTGATAGGACAAGATGGAGGTTCCCTCGAAAGCGAACTGCGCGCACAGATGTTAGAATTGAAGACGGTACGGTGGAATTGCGCGTTAAGGGGGTAGGTAATCCTCAACAGCCCAATATCAGGCCCTTTTTCAAACGCATATTCCGAAGTATTAAATGAATATAGAGTTAATTTTTGTTTTAATTTTTAATCGTCATTTCGTTGACTTTAATGCACAAAAAGAAAATTTTAAATATATTTACAGGAAAAAAGTTATAAACAATAAGTGGTTTCGGCGCACTGGTTCGGTCAGTTAAATAATTTAAAAGCTAATTTGCAATTTTAAAAATTATAAATTTCCGACGTTTCGGTCTGCGGTTTAGACCTTTTTCAAGGAAAGATATTTATAAAGTATACTGCGTTCGCTTTAAAGTCACACGTTTGATACGACGTGTAACGTGCTTTTAAATTATTTAACTGACCGAACCAGTGCGCCGAAACCACTTATTGTTTATTCTAAAAATACGGTCGATAGCTTAATTACTTTATTCGAAAAAAGTTATAAATATAAATGTGAGAGCGGGTGCGCGATGCACCGTCTGATGGTGAACACGATCCTGGACAGGTGAATTATCTAAAACACTATGTAAAGGCATTTTTATAACCTGTAAGACAGTCCCCATCTTGTGTCGGAAGCAAAATTTTGATAAACAAGTTACTACAATTTTTATTGTTGATGTATATGATTTTATTCTTTTTTTGTGGGAAAAATATATTTTATCTTTTTTTTAAGAATTTATATTGACAATGTGCTCCCGACACATCGTGGGGAATAGTTTTCTGCACCTCCCTGTAAATTTTCATTCAAATCGTTGGAGCGGTTTTCGAGATTTTATGTTCACCGTTTTGGAAAACGTAGTTTCTGGGAAATCACGTTTAAAGTTGGACATGCAGTTTTGAATATGCAAAACTCCCAAAATCGAATTTTCGAATAGTTTGAGGGTTACCTACCCCCTTAAGTGTTCTAGGCAGTCGAAAACGATTTTTTATTGCAATTTCCAGAAATACTACCTTTTCTGAATAAAATGCCGCTTGGTTTATATTAAAATTCGCAAATTTATTTCAAGCCTCCCTCGCGTCGTTCAGTTCCTTAGGAGACTGCCACCTCGGTAATCTAGCGTTTCACCGGGTACGGCGATAGAGCCGTGTATAGACTGACTTGTTCTTGTGTTGTTACTGTTGTTTTGTTACTTTACTTTATATTCTATGTTTTTCGTTATATTTTATTTTTAATCTTATTGTATTTTATTGTATGTTTCTGTATCTTAGTATTTTGTCTACACTTTGTATTCTAAAGGGTTCCCCCGTTGAATCAATAATAATAATAATAATAATAATAATAATAATTTCACAGCTAAAAAGGTGGAGCGGTAACTTATAGCGTCGCCTATGCCCACAATCTTTCAACGCGTTTTTCTCGAATCTTTTTTTCTCTTGGTTTTCGGGTACCTAGTTGCGAATGAACGGAGGTTCAGATCGACTTAAAAAAATTACAGAATGTGTAAAACATCTGCCATTTCCCGCCAAACCTCTGATATGGTTCGTAAAAATTCGAGATTTTCATAAAAAAAATAAAAAGTCGCGGATTTTTAATAGCGCACGAACACGACCGAATTGTTCTTGAAATAATCGCGGTTTTTTGGCCACCAATTTAATAATTCTGTTTTAATTTTACTTTTTATTGGTTCTGCGGAAAACTACTGATGTAACAAAAATAGAGTTACACCTTGAAATTGGATTACGTCCCTTTTTAAGACCAATACTACCTGAAAACTACAGAAGAACGTTAAAATGTTTACCAGTCAGTAGCGCCATTTTTAAAGCACCTGTATATTTCATACCAACTTTCTTTCAATCTCCATGATAATAATAAACATTGGGTAAAAGGATACATCTGGATTTGCTTTCAATTTTTTACAAATACATTGAAAAGAAAGTGTTTCTTTCACGGGAAACGACTGCCCAAGTAGTCCCCTTAATTCGTGAGATTGACCGTTCCACGGGCCTCTCACTATTTTCGAGCACTGGAGAGCTCGAAAGCCCTCGCGATGCGTCGACCTGGAACGCGGGCAGCGATCGATCCACCGAATCACCAGGTGTAACGAACGGATCCGGGCCGATCGAGGGGCAACTCGTCCTCGTAAATCTTGAGCGACCGAGGGACTAATAGAGACGAATTACACGCGTCGGCCACCACCGACGCGGATCTATTAACGTTCATTACGTTCGAATGCAAATCGCGCCAGCCCCTCGCGAAACTCCGCTCCGTCCACTTTTGCTCGCCTCGATCGCCGGTAATTGTCCTTGGACACGGAGAGAAAGCGACTTCCCGCGCTCGTCCCAGGATTATAGCGCCGATCGCCGTGCCGGAGCATGAAGCTCTCTAAATAGTGGAACGAAGGGTTTCCCTGTTCTCCGCCTCGAGCCCAGACCACTCTTCCTATCCGCCGGACGAGTTATCGGCGCGGCGTCCGGACGTGCTGCGAGCTTCTAATGGACGGTCTTCTTCTCGCATTCGGAATTTTTGCAAAGGGCACGGATACGTATCAGGGGCGAATGCGCGCGTGGGCAGCTCTGGGCGAATAAAAGAAATCGCCGAAAGTATCGAGGGGACGAGTCGGGATGGCAAAGAGAAGCAAAGGAGTCGAATAAATGGATCCGAGGCGAGTCGGGGGTGAAAACGGGTTGGTAGCGCGGCAGAGGGTGGGGAGACAAAGACCGCTGAAATATTGAAAAGAGTCGACGCGGAGGGAAGAGAAGCAAAAGAATCGGTGTACGCGGCGGAATTGGCCAGTGGCGGGCGAGGGGTGGAAAATGAAGAGGACGAGGGACACGGTGGAAAGTAGGAAAAAGTAGGAAAAAAGTGGACGTCGGCCGGAGACAAGGATGTAGCCGGGAAAAAAGGGCCGGGGGCAAAAACGATATTCGATGAAGCCGAGTCGACAGTGTCGTCGATGAATGCGATGCAATTACCCGGAGGTCGACCCACTTTCCTCCAACGCATTAATTGTAATGCCCTGGCGAGGAGGGGGAATTTTCCGGGGCAAAAAAAGGCAGCGCGGACCTCCGGCGAATGGTGAGAGGGGGTGGGGAAAATGCCGGGGGTGGGAACGTAGCATGGGGATGAACAAGCGACGAGGACGACGTCGACGTTTCCATCTCTCCAATTTAATTTCATTTTCGTAACAATTTCTTGCAGAATTACCTCGGCTTGCCGGGCACTCCCTTGGAAACGAAACCCGCCCCCATTAAGCAGATCTCAAGCTCAACCTCGTTCCCCCCCCCCCCCCTCTACCACTCTTCTTTTTGCGACAGACTACATTCGTTCCGTCGCGGAGGTAGCTGCGGCATTTCTGAGGCATCCCAAACAGTATGCGACGCGTAACTCGCCCCCGCGAGACGCTAAAGCTCTGGATACTTGGAGCGCTGACTCGCGGAAACGGTAGGAGAGTGTCTAGTAAAAACAGTTCCGAGTTAAATCCGCCGCATGATCCGTGCAATTCCCCTCGCCTCGGCGAATTAATCGGCACCCATGACGCCGAATTAATATTAACGACCGGGCGAGATAATGGCCGGCTCGGGTAACTTAATTCCGACCCGTTTCGCTCGAATAATACCTACCCCGTTGCCCGGGGGTGAAACGGGGAGGGAACCTAACTCCGCGATCGATTAACGCCCCGCGTACATACCAACCACCCCGAACGGCTGGAGCAATCATTTTTTCATAGCCCTGGATGGGAAATTCTTTAGCTTGGCGAGTGGGCGGTGGTGAAGGGCCGTTTTAACCGAGCTCGCTGCGAAATTCCATCACGCGTAATCCCCTTCGCGGCCAACCCCCCGCCGTCCTTTCACGGAGCTAAGTTCGCGGGTGCTGAAGTCCATTGAAAGGACCAGCCCGCGAACGCCACCGTGCAAGCCAATCGGCTTTTGTTCAACGCTGCTCCATTGTCCAGCGTCGCGCGCGGTGTAATACAGTCTGCGCTGGATATCGATAGCCTTATCGGGCGGTGTTCGCCAGCTTGTCCTCCTCTGTCGTTTCCACCCCCCGATTATAATCGAGTTTCGGCCCCGGGAAGGAGGGAGCTCGGCTGGAAACGGAAACGCGAACGTTTCGCGAGAGAAGAAACAGAGGGGGGACGATGAAGTTTGGACGCCGGCAGGGAGGGTAATGAAAATGGGGTGGAAACGGTCGGGAAGGGGTGAGGCACGAAGGGACACCGGACGAGGTATGAGAAAGGTGGACCTTGTAATTTGGGAACGGAAATGGGACGTGACAGTGACGGCGGGCTTAATGGGGGGAGGAGCGGAGAACGGCGGAACGGCGGAACGAATGCGCAATAGAGTGCAATAAATGCTGGACATTGGAAACGTTCTGCTGTGCTTTCTCTGGGCTAATATCCTGACTAGTAACTTGACCAAAGAAATTCGACTGATAGGTGGTAGGTTTGAAATGGCCGAAAAAGTGGAACTGTAGGCAGAATTCAAGCTGGTTCGAAGAATTCAAGGAACGTGCCGCGCGAAATGTATCGAGCGCGAGAGTGGACGGGCGGAATTCGCCAATCGTTACGATAGCCCCGCGACAAACTGATTAATTAACATTTGACCGTATCGCTAATTCGATTTCGCGATCGATGGAAGCGCGAGGGCGCGTGCCGCGGGCCGCGTCCAATTTGCTCGATTAAATTAGCGCATTATCGGCCGTTCCAATCGGTTCCGGCACGCAGTCGTACTTCGACCTCCTAGCTAGTGGGATTCGAGCCATTGTCGCGAAATTGCCATCAACCCCGGAAAAAGCGACCAACCGTTACGCGTACCCTCCGCATTCTTCATTCCCAATTGCATATGTTGGTAGAACAGACCAAGAGTCTAGTAGCCTTCTATCTAAGTAAACTTTTCTGCCGGTTGTGGGAAAGAGTGGGATCGGTTATTTGGGAATCGGGCACCGGTCGTTGCACGTGAAACGGAGAGAAATCGCAGTCGCGGACACTTAATCCCGCCTGACCCGTGCCTACGCACGCGAAACTGTCTCTCCTCGGTGGAAACTTAATCTGGCCTGATTCAGCCGGCTGGAATTTGACAGACGAGTCCCGTCTGCTGGGACAACGGGGACTGTCATCGCGGATTACAATGTGCCGTTTAATTATTCCGACCCGCCACGGCCAGGACCGACAGGATATTACGTCACGCGCATTGTCCTCTCCATCGCGTACGAGCTCCGTCCTTGATTCGAGAGAAGCTCGACCCACTTTCCAAACAGGGAACCACCATTTTTCCCTGTCGACACCCCGACGACTCCCACATTTCCAGATGCTTCTGGCTCCCGGGCTTACTTCACTAAAGGTAAAAAGTTCGGGACCGAATATTACCTTTTCTCCGTAGGGTAAATCCGGGAGACGCGGACGGGCCGGAGAGTTGGTCGTGTCGCTATATTTCAAAGTCTATACGTAAAAATGCATTAAAGTGCAGACCAATTACTTCTCTAGAAGCCAAATAGTTGAATGAATAGCGTTATTTCGCTTCCTTCTGTGTTTTTCTGGATTTATAGGCTATAAAAGGTAAATTGATGTTACATTTAACCTCTTTTGTCAAACAGCGGTTGTACAGAATCGTATTTAAAATATACTTCTAAGTTTAATTTCCTTTAATGTTTGGAATAATAAGATAGTAGAGATATTGAGGGACAATGCAGCCGATGTATTTGGCCATATTAACTCTTCCTCTCAAAGCTAACGAGAAGACCATGTCTCGCTGCAGAAAGGTGAGATGGTCGAGTTATGATTTTTATATTATTTTTGTTTATTTAGTTTATTTATTCACTTTTGAATTCATTTGCCTTGCTAATCGCCAGTAGGTAATTCACTTTTTCTTTGATGTGTTCTTTACTTGTTTAGCGTAAACAAATTAAATATCAATGAATCCGTAGTTGTATTCACTCATAAATAATTTTGCTTTATCCTTTGTTAATTTTCCATGAATAATTATGTGACTGGTCTCTGCCAACGACGAAAACCAGTTCTCCCGGCACCTCGGGGGAGGTGGTCAGATGTCATGACTTCAGTTTTCAATCCGATTTACAGTAAATATTGTCTTAAAGCAAATATCGACCAGTTTTTCTGAATCGGCATAACATTCTGAACGCATTAGGTTTGTTCTGATAAAATAAGTAATACCTATATTAGTTTTAATAGCCATTTTATATTAGGTCGACCGCGTCTCCCGGATTTACCCTATTGCCTGTTATTACCTCGTCGCTCCGAACGAGGGAGACTCATTCCCCGTCTAATTCGTCGCGGCAATAACAGAATCAGTGGAGGAGATACCGATCAGCTTGTTTCGAGACAGAAACCCCGTCCTTGTTTCACTGCTGTACATATCGCGCTGCAACCGCGGGTTCCCTCGCGCTGCCACCGTGCAAACAAATGAGAAAGGGCGCAGAACGCGCCCTGGAACCGGAAGCCGTTGGACGTGCTCCAAGAAATCCAGAACCCTCAGCGACGACAGAGTGAATTCGTAGGTCGTGCTGTTGAACAATGCACAGGGGCGTGTCTGTATCGCGCCAGGTATCGATTTCACTCGCTGTTTCTTCGCCGCCTCGCAAATTCCCCGTGTCGACGATACCGAAACACAGCTGATAATTCTCAGAAAATCTTCCAAGGCAGACCTCCGCGCTGAACTTTACCGGGGCGCTAGTCCGTCGCGAAGAATCGCATAATCGCGGCAGAAACCGTTTCCACGGATCGCCGCTTGATATTTGCGATCGTACGCTCCCTGTTGCACGAAAGATTAAAGTGGGAGCCGCGAACGTGACGTTGCCGGATTCCCGCCGGGCGGCCTCGGAAAATCCGTCGATTTCCAAGCGAATTCGGCGTCGAGTTTTATCGGTGTCGGGTGTTAACGCCGATTCCATCTGCGGAGCGAATGCGATTTGCGTCGAGCGGAGCGCGAGATGCATATGCGTTAGATTCGAGGAGGTGCGACGAGCCCGTGATCGACGGACCGTTCGGTGGCTCGATTTGAGCCGCGCAGCCGAGGATGGCGAACGAAGGGGAAAGGAGGATCGTCAAGGTTTAATTAAGACTCGACGGACAACTGCGCTCGAATCCAGACCTGTGTTACGACGGAGAGTAGCGAGTTTATTGGTTTCTCTTAATTAAGCAGGATCCAGCGGACGAGATGTTGATGAGCCCGAGGGATAGGGGCTGGGGGGACGAGGGGGTAGAGAAATGATCGGAGCAATCGATTTTCCGTCAGCCTTAACGAGATTAAGGTCTATCCAGAGCCGCGATCGTAACGCGTTTCTGCGAACACTCTATAAATTCCGAGCCGTTAAGTCGATTTAAACTATTTCAATTGATGGGATACTTCGAAGCTTTACAGCCTGTTCTATGAACTCCCGTTAGAGGCGACCCATCAATCTTCATTCCTGTCGATTGATCCCGAAGATGCGCGCGATCACGGGCCGTCGGGCGGTTAATGGAAAAAAATCAGGTGGTAAATCGTTCCCAGGAATCGATTGGCCCCTCTGTCAGCGAAAATTCGAGCGCTCGGCGACGCGGATAAGCTGCACTCTATGCCGACGCCGTCAAACCATGCTCGAACTCGCTTCTATAATTCACTGATCGATACGGGCTTCGCTAAACGACGAATTTCAGCGGACCTCTATCAAAGCTTGCCGAACAGAAACGCCAGACTGCGGCTATCGATTCGCGCGGGAGGAGTGGAGTGATTTAAAATTGCCCGGTTGTTGCTCGCGGCAACTTTTCTATAACGAACAGGACCCAGTTCCTGAACACTTAAGATGCAAAGGGAGCAGTTTCTGATCAACCTAAAACATTTTACTATGAGCTATCAAATGTTTGCGTATAAATTTAAAAATACTTGATAATTATTTAGTCATTTTTTTGGAATAAATTTGTATCGTGATAAACTTATTATTTGGTATTTATATACTAAACTGATCAGGAATTGGGTTCTGATCAGGAACTGGGTCCTTGACGGTATTGTAGTTTCAGCAGCTTGGATCGCGTGGAATTACAGTCCTCGGCGATGAAATTAAATGCAGCCCACCCGGGGAAAGGAAATATTGAACGCGTGCGTTTTCGAAACGAAAACACGCCGAATTTCCCTGGAACTCGTTTAGCGATAGAGGAGTAATCCAGCCGGTCGAAAAAATATCAATGATAGGATCCAATTTCAACCAGTGGCGCGTTGGACGAGTGTGGTCTCGAGTGAAGAGCGGTTTACAGTTTCCAAGTTCGCTGCACTCGAAACGCCCCGAGGTCTTATTTATAATGTTACTTTCCGCTGAGTCTCCACTCTCAATTTTAATCTCCGGTAGTTCCCTCTTGCCTCGCGAGTCCGCGCGGGCGAACTCGCTAGCTCCGATCGGGCGAGTGCAGGCAAGCGACCCAGTTCAGGGGGACTGGGAAATTTTGGATGGAACGGGGCCGCACGCTAGGTGCGCTGAAAATCGCGGGTGGCGATAAGAAGCGATAAGCGGCGCCGTGTCGCGTCGCGGATAGAGGTTCTGAGAAAAAAGGGACGGCTGGCCTCGATCGGGCCGGGCGATTAGTTTACCGCGAGGGGGACGCGTCCAGGAGCGATACCCGGGCAGAAGTAGCAGACGCGGCAGGCGTAGCAGACGTCCGTGGACAGCTGACGGCTCTATAAGCTTAATAAGCCGCGATACTCTGCCCCGAGATCGCGAGAGCCCGATGAAAGAAGCACGGGGGAACGCGGCCGCTCGGCTCCGACTGATTTATGGCCGTTCACGTCCCTCGATCGCCGATCCTTTCGCTCTCCACGAGAAATCTTCGATCGAGGGAACGCGAAACTCCGCTCGGCGATGTTCCCCGATGTTTTGCCACTCCTCGGCCGCGTGGTTGTCCAAGCTGGACGGAAGTTAATAAAAGGGGAGACGCTGAGGGGGTGAACTCAGCTCCAAGGGCAGGGTGTGTAATTGTTCCGAGGATGCACGAGTAAAATTCCAAGGCTCGGAAAGATTGGAAAATCACCGTGCGATCGAGCACGGCACCAAGTGACCGCACCGAGACCTCGATGGTATTTCCTCGAAATTACTCGATGGGAGTGTTCGAGCTGGCAGATTTACACCCCTGGGGCACTCTCCCCACTTCCCATTTCACTTTTTATCAGAGAACTCCTCTGTCGCGACGCGGATACTTCGAGCACAGAGATGGGCAAAAAATTATTTCAAATAAAAAATTGATTTCGAATAAAGGACAAAAATTTTATTCGAGACTCATCAAATAAAAATAACCCAGAGTTATTTTTATTTCAAATAAAAATAAGTGAGAGTTACTTTCATTTGAAACGTCACAAATAATTTCTTTCGTTCGACGTGAATATGTATATACATAATCTATGTTCTACTCTTTGTATATTTAAAAACGACTTTATATATTTTTCTCTTGCGTCATTATTACAGACTGTCTCTTACTTAGCTTTATGTTTTATTGCAACTAAAGGGTGTTTCCCGTTAAATAAATAAATAAATAAATAAATAATCTGTAAGTTTTTCTACCTGATTTCAATACCCAGGGTACTCAGGTGCCCATCTGTAAAAATATGAGTTGTACCTGCAGTTGTTGAATAAATTATAATTGATAAATTGTTAATATGCCTACAGGAAGGATTTAATAAATAAAACCGATTGTTTACATATTTAAAATTGTATGAAAATTATTACACCAGGTAACAACCAAACCAATTACACATTACCTGTAAATAATTTACGCATTTACACAGTATTTGCTGAAAAAACACAGCCCCTACGTTACATTCCGCACTAAATTTCACGAATAACTTACTCAACACAAAATAATTATTAATCCAAAAATCGCTCTAACAACTACCTCCTCGCATCATGCTCTCCTGCTTACCCCTACAGAGAGCGAAAAAGTATCATCTATCTCTATCCTTCTCGCACACGCTCCCCCTCTCTCTCGCTCTCTACTCCCAGAGCTATTTGCGCTTCAAATAATTGTTTTCAAATACAAACGCATGGAAAGACGACAAAATTATTTGAAGGTTAAAATGAATTCCGTCAAACGAGAAAAATATTTGTGGCCGTCGGATAACTTCACGTCAAGTCAATTCACGTCGAACGAAAGAAATTATTTGTGACGTTTCAAATGAAAGTAACTCTCACTTATTTTTATTTGAAATAAAAATAACTCTGGGTTATTTTTATTTGATGACAAATAAAGGTAAAGCCTATTTTATTTGATACGTTATTTAAATAATTTTTTATTTAAATAATGCCCATCTCTGTTCGAGCACGGGGTATCGAACCTCCACTTTTACTTGACCAACGATTAAACTGGTTTCAGGGAGAACAATCAGATCGTCGGCTCTTATTTGGAGATCGAGGACATCACGCTGGAAGATTACGGGGAGTACAAGTGCGAAGTTAGCAACGGCGTGGACGAGGAGATCACGTTACCCGCTCACGTTTATCGACAAGGTGAGTAACCAGGCCTTCTAATCTGCCTCGCTGTTCAGGAGCGCACCGCGCCAAGTGTTTATCTCCCGCTGGACTACTACCTCTCTTCTCCGCCCCGTGTTCGCGGAAAGCGAGAAAGCTTCTATACCAAAGTCTTCGTTTCAGCTCGATGCGCGGTGAAAAATGGGAAGGGAAACTCGCGTACCGACGGCGAGATGGTGCCGCGAGGGCGGAGGGGGGCTAATTAACGGGTCCGATGCGCTTTAAATCGACGGGCCGCGTGCCGATTTCAATCGGATCCGATTTAATTCGCCGCTCGTTACTGTCCCGGGCAGCGTGGCCCAATTAATTCCAGCCAATTAACCGAAATTCATACGCTCGCCGCGCTGTCGATCGTTGGTTGAACGCGAGGGGGAGGCGGGACGGGACCGCTTCGATCGCGGTCTCGTTTCGCGATTTACGACCCGGACATTTCTTTCCCAGCGTAAAGCTTGCCGCGTGCTCTCTCGAGAACTTCGGCCGCGAGCTTTGCAGCGACTTATCGCGAAATATTCGGTGTTCCTGGTGTTGCAGAGCCGCAGTTCGCGCTGGGACTGCAGAATGGATCCTGGAGGAAGTCGTTCCTGGTGGGCATGCTGGTCCTGGTCCTGCTGATCTCCGCCGGCGCCTTTTACGCGCGCTGTTGGTTGCCCATGGTGCTCCTCTGTCGCGATAAGTTCGCACCCCTCGAGGAGAATGGTAATTAAGTTAGCTTTAGCGAAGGAAGCATGTTCCTCGATCATCGATGAATATTCTCGTGCCTCCGCTTTTCCCCTCGCCGAAACCTTGCTGTTCCTTGCAACATGCCATTCGTTCCAAGCCACTTTAACCTGCCCCTTTAGCCAACGCGACCTCAACATATCGAATTCCCATTCCGTGCGTCTTCGCGTATTCTTCGGACGGCGGGTCGGGTGCTCGGTGGGTGCTCGAAGCCAGCTCCGCCAGCACGTTCTCCCTTTGAATCACCGCTAATATCCCCGAGTCTGCGAGAAAATCGGGTGCTTGGAGTCGATGGCCACGCCACTAGTTTACTTAATCTTCGTTTAATCCCGCCCGGGAAAAAGAGCTGCACGGCGCGCGTTAACGACTTGCCCGTTCAAGCTTTTTCGTCGCGGACGCCGGGGGACGGGCGAGCTTAACGTCCCCGGTCCGTACGAAATAATTGGGGGATCACTCTTTGCGAGTGAAGCCAGAAACGAGGCCGTCTCTGAGGATTCGAGGACCGACACTGAAATTACCAGGCTGCTGTAAGAGTGATCTGATTCCAACGAGCTGCCCGAAGCAGCAACAGTTCGTCCGCTGGTCGGGAGCCACGCGGAGGCTCGGAGGAGGATCACGAAGAATGGCGGAATCGTTGGAACCGGTGGCGATAAATCGCTGCCGTGTGGCCGCGGCTCGCGAATGCTCGCAAGTTACACGTGTAAGCCGCAGCCTGTTACAGAAGGCGATCCCGTCTCGCGGACGAGATCGCGTTCCCGTGGAGAACGGGGGTTGGGACACCGAGTGCCGCCGCGCCGCGAGTGGGCCCCGTATACGGAAAG
The DNA here is from genome assembly GCA_946251845.1 of Andrena fulva. Taxonomy (NCBI): domain Eukaryota; kingdom Metazoa; phylum Arthropoda; class Insecta; order Hymenoptera; family Andrenidae; genus Andrena; species Andrena fulva. The sequence goes on from OX276327.1 coordinate 62,275,008, forward strand.
TAGAAAATTACCGCGATTACGGTGCTTCTCGGAACCACCGCGGCGACATCGTCTCCCATTAACGTTTCACGGAGATCGTTTTCTCTTTGTTAACCCGGCTGGGAACTGTCGCTGCCCGGTCGCCCGCGAATTAGACGATTGTTAGCGCAGCCACGCACTCCACAGTACTTGGCCGCTGTAGTAACGTCGAGAGATACCCTCCTCCGAGTGTAATAATTAGACGTTATCCCGCCGCGTAAGACTTTTCCTCGCCCATCGCTCGGGGCTCGAACATCGGGGCTACCTGAAGCGCAATATCGATCCGCGTACCATTCTCCCAGCGTTTGATTTTCGAACGCGCTCGCGAGAGAAATTTATTGCTTCGTTCCGAACACGATGAACTGGCGCGCGAACTAATACCTACTTTTGTTGCCGTCAAAGAGAAGGCAGCCGGCGAAAATCGCGCGCATCCGATGGGCGATGCGTGGTCAAAGGTGTCGGATCGATCGCGAAGGAATTTATCGAGATTTTTAGCCCGTCTCGGGGCGTCGTTTATATGCGAATACGTGCGCGCACGCCTCGCGGATCCTTGCATACTATCATTGTAGCCGCGCGCAGTCCGCCGCGCTGCAATTTTATCGTCGCTTATTGCCCATTGTTCGAACCTGTCGCGTTCTGAGACATCGTTCCGCGTCTACCCGCCCGGGGAATACAAAATGCGCTCCTAGCTCCTGCGAGGGGATTCAGCGGGAAGATCGGTAGTCGCTTAAGCTCGCAAAGATCGCGAAATAACGATGCAACCGCGGCTCGTAGAATTCTTTAAACTTTAAAGGCTCGTGGGTGGCTGGCAGCCCGCGCGACATCCTTTTGCTCGTGACTGACTCTCCTTATTCGCGCTGCGGGCGGATCGTTTCATAAACAATCCGCCACTTTCACTCGCGCTCCTGTTCGCCACAGAATTCGCGATATATATCGTTTAAGCGCTGTCGTAAACGCGGCTGCAAGGAGAAGCCGCCGGGCGGCCGAGAAGCTGGGATAAACTTCGCGATCGAGGCTACGAAGGATTTTTACTACTCCGGAGTAGATAGTACCTAGGTACTTCAACATTTCGTAAATAGGAAGCGTGCTGTTTATCAGTTGTTTGCTGTAACGATGACTGGCCCTTCCTTATCGCGTGTTTGCCTCTTCCCCGTTCCCACAAGCGCGGTTATCGTTTTTCTATGAATCCCTATTCCCTTCAACCGCCCACGCTAACCTGCCTTCCAATTTCTGAAAATAATTCTCGGTCTGGCTAATCCATGTGGCTAATCCTATGCACGAGGAGGCAGAGATTTGCCACCTTCATTTACATTCCCCTGGAATCCTACGATTTTCCTGCGCGGTAAGCTTCTCCCTCGGGCGTATGGCTTCGTCCGAGCGAGAAGCGATTCGATGGCCGAGAACACAGCGGGGATCGACGGTGCCGGTCGTCTATCGCGATCAGAAGGTGCACGGGGACGGCGCTCCAGCCGGAAGCGAAATTTTCTTAGACACCGGTACACCTTCTGATTGCAAAGCGACGTTACCGTGTACGAGGCGAGCTGCCCACGTACTCACCACGGTCACGAACACGAATTGCAGACGGCAAGGAATGCGACGCTCTGGTCTGCTACCACGAGAAGGACTCGAGCCTGGTCATCGGTATCGTGATGCCCACCCTCGAGTCGAGGCATCGATACAAGTGCACGCCGCTCGAGCTCACCCACCTCAATCAGAATTGTAAGTATCGGCCTTTAATTAAACTCGAGAGCCACTTCCGCTACGGCGGGGGCCCCTCGTTAATAGCGTAACTAAGCTCGCCTTGATAAGGGGTTTCGGAGTAGACCTTCTCACGCGAGCATTCCATGAAATTAGAGCCCAAGCGCGTAATGATACTTCGGCCGGGCCGAAAGAAGAGATAGAAGCCCAGAGGGGTGTAATCTCTGATAGAGAAAGGGACGAAGCGTAAATCATTACGTCGACGGGGTCGAGCGTACAAAGAGCTGCGAAGCAGCCGCGATCACCGCGGTCGGCGAAAAGTTAGCGGGGTGTTTATAAACGGGGTGGGACTAGTTTCGCTCCCTGCCGCCCCTGCATCTCATGAATATCAACGTGGCTAGACGCGCAGGGCGCAGCGTGATAACGGCCGCTGGGCGAAAAATATTCGGACACTAATTTCCTTCTAATTGGCAGGGCAGAATTGGGCCGTGTAGGTGAACGCGCGCGCCTGCGCCCTATAACCGCGGTTTTATTCATGCAAATTGTTGCACGCTGCCTGTCCTCGGAACCACTGATGCAAAGTAACCTATACATAAATTCCATTCCGCTGCGTCTCCTTTTTCGCCCTTTTACACCCTCCTTCAGCTTTTTTCGCTGCTGGAACCGCGCACCTGGCTGGCCGCGAATTTTTACCGTCCCCATAGGTATATATATGTATATATATATATATCGCCAGCATCCAAATCCTACTTTGCTCTCGCGTTACTCTGTATCGCCGCGAGACCCTCTCGACGATGCGTTTTCTACCAGTCGTCTATTCGAATTATCACGGGAGCGTTTAGTTTGCCCGACGGAGCAGGGGCTCGCGGGACCGTGGCCGTATTCAAAGGCAGCCACGGAAATCTCGTTTCGCATGCGCGCGGGAGATAACTGGAAGATAACTGGGGATCCTTGAGGATCACGGAATCACGGCGTTGAACTTGGCAAATTGAATTAGAAAGTTGGCCGCTTTCTCGGACGTCGAGTGTGTCTCGTTTGTTTCGCGGAGACAGACCCGCGGTTTCGAATTAGCCGTGCGCGAGGCTGATTCTCCGGCCTGCCGACGCCGCGTTTTCACTCCGACAACTCCTGATAACGCCCCGAAACCGAGAAACTGTTCCACGTCCCAACTACCCCGGCGATATTTCCTGCGTCGCGGACGTATGTACTTCCTCCCTAATTCTCTAATTCGGCGAAGTTGCCAGCTGCGGGCGGATTTCCCGCGTGCTTTTCCGGCATCGAGGAATTCAGGAGGTTTATTAAAAGAAAGAGCGATACAAGGAACGACGGCTATGGTCGATAACCGGTACGGGAATTCTTACCGCTGGGTGGCTAAATTGCCTAATATCGGCAACAGGTGAAATAAGCACGTCTAACGTAATTACCCACGGCAAAAGACAGCTGTAAACTGGTGAAGCGCGATATTTATCGGTAACTGTACATATCGATATTTGCCTGTGGATATTTTTTATCGATATTTCGTACACTAATAATTACAGGTATCGATAACTTTGTTCAAAATATCGATAATTATTATTACTGCACCTTCTTTCGTTCAAGCCAATTCAAGCTAATTTTAAAATTACTGCGTCTAAGTGAAATTCAGTAATTCTTTTTCATTCTCATTGAATATGATGCCCATGATGTTTCTTATTAAAATATACATTCTACTTAGTTTCTCCTTTTATAAATATGGTGTGGAAAGTAAATTTATTTGTTTTCATTTCAATACTTTTACTACAATTTCTTTATGGTACTACCTACCTATATAAAAACTTTTATCTTAGAAAATTCTTTTTAATCCAAAATATTATACATATATTCTCTTGAATATAAGGTAGATGGCCCCATTACCGACCACGTCCCCATTAGTGACCAATTATTCATTTATTACTGTTTATTGCAACATAGAAAGCGAAATATCAACCAGAAAGTTCAGAAATTATAATTAGAGGTGTTTCATTTATTGTTTCATACGTTATTTATGTAGCCGTACATTCATCTTTAAGTAAATTCACATGTAAATTAGGACTTGGTCATTGACATGAAAGCTGGCAGATTCTAATAACGTGAGGTTATACTACAGATATCATTAAAGTCGCAAATTTTACAATAAAAATACATGGATCCGTGCAGTAACGTACTCAAATTAACTAGAAATATATACAGAATTATAAAATACAAAGAAAATATTCATTTTCTTTCATTATTGTAGCAGAAAATCGTGGTCGGAAATAGGTACCGTCAAAGACCGGTCTGTACCAGTTTTCGGATATTTTACAAGTGCTGTTGTTAGACCTAACTAAAGTACTCAAGTAATTTTTTAATTATTAAATTTTGAGTACATTTGATATGTACTCACAATTGAGTACAAAAAGTACTAACATAAATATATTTTCGTTAGAAAATTATGGTGAAAACAAAGAAAAAGGAGCAGAAGCGCGCGAAATACACGGAAACCGAGTTAATTGAAACAATATGTAAAATAAAATCTGGAGTACCCATATGTAAGGTCAGCCGTGAATTTGGTATTCCTAAAACCACATTGTTATATAAGAAAAGGGAGCCCATAACATCGATAATTGTTTAATTTTCATAAAATGTTAATAAAAATAGTTTGTTATACTCACGAACACAAATTTAATAAACAAAATGATGCATTTACAATGGGGGAAACTGCTGGTCAATAATGGGGACGTGAGACAGTCGATAGATGGTACAAGTTGGTCAATAAAGGAGACATCAGGTCCAATATAATTTTCACCATAATTTTTGTGTAAATAGTCAAATATCACTCTAAAACTAATTTGATTAAGAAACTAGAGACTTAAAAAAATACACTGATCCATACTTTACTCAAACATTGTCGTATATTAGTAAAAAAATTACTATTTCGAACCAGTCACACTCTTAAACGGTCGCTAATGGGGACATTTACCTTACTACGTAGGCTTTATTTTTGATTAGCAATATCGATACTTTTTGAATAATATATTTCATGTATCGATATTGAACGAAAAAATATATATCGACAAGCATTATCGATAGTTGATACTATTTATACACTAGATCAAAGAAGGAGCCCGCCCTCACAATAAGAGTTTCAGATCAGTTTCTGTTTGGCATTGCCTGCATGACATTTATTTAATAAGCATATGCATGAGTAATAAAAGGATTCCAGAAAAAGCTAGCAAACAATAGATCGGTATATAGACTACAGCGCGACTGAAAGCTGCGAGAATAGGTTCAAGCGAACGGCCACCTGGTGGCCGATACGCGAACTACCGTGATGTAAATAGAGATAGCATCAACGACGACGAATGAGTTAATCGAATTTTAATAAAACAAAGTGATCACTTACCATTGCAGGGAGCCTGGAGATAGGTCCACACGCAGCTTCCAGCCGAAGGGTGGTCGTGGTGCTGAGTCCTGAGGCTCTAGGGAATATCTGGAACGAGACCAGCGTGGGGGCTGTGCTGAAGCAGTTGTCCTCGCTGGCCACACGGATTATAGTGATCGCCACGAAGGACATGCCGAGCGTGATGACGATCGCGAAACGATCGAGTCGAGGCTGCAACGACGCCGGCGATCTATCCCTCGACCGTTTGAAAATCTTAACCTGGGAGGGGGCCGGTGGCAACACTGGCAAATCCGCTAACAAGAAGTTCTGGTATCAGCTTCGCCTGGCCATGCCTCCTGTCCGACCGATTGGCAACGAGACCGGCTGCCAGTCGGTCGCTATGATAGTCCAGGCGAACGGGAAATGCGGACAGCAGAAGGCACGGTCGCGCGAAAGTCTCGAGGTTCTCGTTTAAACTAGCGAAAGAACGAGCCGACTTCTTTGCCTCCGCCACTGCCACGGCCCCCCGTTCTCCTTTGCCACGCTTGTGCGCCGACAAACCACGCGAGAACACGGCGATCGAACGCGCGCGCGAGACTGAGAAACTCGCTACCGACAACTAAGCTCGCGATTTTAACGAATTTCCCAACGTTTCCCGCGAGACGCGTGCCGAAACCGCGACTCCGCTTTGCCGGGGACTGAGAGCTCCCGTTCGAGAATCGCAAGGCCGTAGTTCATCGAGAATCTGGAGAATCGCAAGCATAGCTGATCGAGAATTTCGAGAATGAAAAATCGCAAGCAACAGTCAGTTACAGAACGATGGCGGCGCGATGTGTACAGTCTTTCGATGTTGTCGCACCGTTACGCGAAATTTTAACGGTTAAATCGACTTGCACCGCGATAACATACTGGTCGATCGAGAGAGGGAGGCGCAGGGTCACCACTGAGAATCAGCACTCGCGGTTTTCTTCACTTTTCGCAATGTTTGCGTGAAAACGCGAGCTGGCACACTCACGCGCGACCATTTTGCCAGGCTTGGTGACGTCACAGTCGTGGGCTTCGCGATCGTTGGGATCTCGTTCGAGAATCGAAAGCATAGTTGATCTGACACTTGGAGAATCGCAAGCAACAGTGACGAAGTGATGGCCAACCGTCGCGTTACCCCTCTGTCGAAGCCCCCGAGTCGTGTCGCGAAGTACCCTTAAGTAAGTCGACAATAATCGCGGAAAGTGCACCCGTGCGTTCTGTTCGTGTTGTGTGACAGCTTAGCGACTGTGTATGAAACTTTTCTACATCGAAATGGATATATTCGGGGCGAGACGGTCGATGGGCCCGACGAGATATTGCGAAGGGAATCCCACGCGAGAGTCGACAGCCCTATCGATGTGAGTGTTCAAACCAAGCGAGATTCCATTTCCTAATTACGTTCGCGGGACGCCCTCTCTCGATAACGACAGAAAGAATATATGCGCGTTGAATATTCAACACGAATGCCCTGGAGTCCTTCACTCCGCGAAACTGAATCGTTCGTGGCGAGCCCAGATTTTTGGGAACTTACAGTAGGAAAATTCACGTTATTCGAATCAGACAGCTGTTTGGGACTTTAAGGTCCGTGGAAAGTCTCTCGAGGTATTCTTTCAATCGCCGTCGAAATTCACGGTATCGTGTCGAATCGCAAACGTACCGGCTCAGGTGCGCGCGCGCGCGCGCATCGCATTTCATTTCAACATTGACGAACCGCCTTTGCGCGACGAACACGTTAAGACTCGTCCGTTGTAGCATAATAAACAGGCGCGACACTATAATCGTTTCCTCTTCGAATCTCGCAGGATCTTTCTCTTACGCGCGATTTCTGGCGGGTCACGACCGTTCTTCTGAAACTTCAGGTACAGTCTGTCTACAAGCTTCCGCCTGATAATCGTTTGGTGCTCGAGGAATCAGTACCACATTTTAATACGTATATTTTCTTAATTACATAGGTATTAGGGGATACTTTTGACGCTCCCCGGTGCTCCTACACGGGGGAAAGGTATTATACGGTACACAAATTACGAAATGAGTTTTATTCGCGAAAAGATCTACTTTTGCGACAGCCTGTACCCTCTGTCGATAACCATGGGAACGGTCGGTTACCGTATCAGGTTACATTTTTATCGCGATAGCCCGCCAGATGCATGCGTATGATATTATTGGACGCGCATTGCCTCTGTCGCGCGTATGCAGGTAATATTCCCCTCTCATTTAATCGTTAAACACGCGAGATTCGATGGCGAAACGATGAAATGCGTAGTCTTCCTTCCCGCGGGTACAACGTTTTAAAACACGAGTCCACAGGTGGCGCCACCCGCTCTGCTCTAGCTCCCTCTGATCGCCATATTTTGTACTAAGCCCGTGTACAGGGTGTCGGAAAATTCTTGATGCCGAAAGATGGTGGGGAATTCACATTTCCTAGAATGACCCTGCATGAGCGATCGCGCGCGTTATGCAAAAGTGAGTGCAGGAGCGAGGGGAAGCTTTGCGGGACTGTTTTTAAAGCGCGGCGAATCAAAGGGAAAAGATGAAACAAGAAGACAGAGCGAATCTCGTTGCTCGCATTGCGTAATCGCTCACGTCGCTACACCTCATACTTCTTTTCTGTGTTTGTATATATTGGATACGTCGGTGTTCCTTTATTTATTTAGCTAGCCGCATTTTATTTATATCCGTTTAGACTGTAGTGGGCGTCTCGGTTTTCGAAATACGCCGGGACAGCACGCGCCCGCGTATATATCTGGGCACACTTTTCTAAACGGATTTCGCGCGATAGAGTAACGAGAACGCATCGAGTATTTTATACTGTTTTGTATATACATGTACAAGGGGAAGAGGATATATACATATTATACATACGCATACAGATATATATATACATACATATATATATATATATATATATATATATATAGGTCAGTTTTTATACTGTTCTCTGATGAATTATTATACTGTCGTCGTGCGACTACGGAAGACTTAGAAATCTGTTAACGATAATCCCGTAATTCTAATCCTAGAGTAATCATTACCTGTAAAACTATACAGAATGGTCCGTTTTAATCCACGAGTTCATTTGTCTTGGAAAGCGTATTGAACGTGAAAGTATCAGGCTTAATTTGTTTATTTCTCGGTTTATTATTATATAGAACGTTGACGGTGCCCCATTATTACTATACCACTCCGTGACGGGTTCCGTCGAAAGTCTTTAAGACCCGCGCCGTCAGTTTTTCGTTTGCCTTTCAAGATAAAAAGAACTCGTTTGCAGAGCGAAACGGCTCAGCCCCATATATCATAGTGTGTAGCTGTCGTTCGCGTAATTGTGTATTTTAGGCGTTGCAGAGACCGATCCGCGGGAGGTGTGTGTGAGCTTAATTTTAAACGTCGCACTGTAATCTCTTTACTGTCAGTATTACGATACACTAGTGTACTTGTCTCGCGGGGAGACGCTCGAGCGGATTCCGCGACGCGGGCGATCATTGCGAGCCGAGTACGAGCAGAGTATAGACGTAGCAGTTATTACACTCGTTTGTTCGTTTAGCGATAGAAGAACAGACACAAAGACGAGCGCGTGCACGTCCCTCCTATAAGGGATGACGCGCGCTTCTCTCGTCCTTTCTAATTTCTTTTCTTTCTTTGTTTTTATACTATACCAATACCTGGTCACGCAACCGTGACACCCCCCACTCCGCTCTCTTTGGATTTCTTAGGGTTCAGAACGAGAGGGGAAACTGCTCTGTATCTACACGTTCGCTTTACTTTTCCGTTGCATCGCGTACGAGTAGCGTCGACGATGTAGTAACGATAGGATATACGTACCAAAAAACGCAAGGGTCTGTTTCTCTTCGAACCAGAGATTTGTTGTTCGTGAATGCCGATAAATAAACAAGAATATTTATATTTACAGAAACCTTCGGGTTGTTACTCTATTTCTTCCCTGAAACCACTGCTGTTTTTATTTTCCAACGATATGGGAATATCGTTATGAGACTATAGGCACTTACAGGCCTGAGTTTCGGACACCATTGAAAAATAGACGATATGGTTTAAATAAATAATTCTATCCACCTATATTTCGCACTTGTTTGTACTGAAATTACATAGGCACTATAGGAATATCGTTATGAGACTATAAGCACTTGCGCAGGCCTGAGTTTGGGACACCATTCAAAAATAGGCGTATGGTTAACATAAATAATTCTCTTCACCTATATTTTGCACTTGTACTGAAATTACATAGGCACTTGCACGTAAGGCCACTATCTTCGCCGAATAGTATAATATACGCTTAGTAGTACGGCGAATAAGAATGCATTATTAAGTAATATGCACGGGGCGATTATCTTGCGATGCTCGCGATAGGAAGGACCTGCACTTTTCTTACGCATATCGCACAGTGGCAGAGTTTAGTTTAGTTGCACCGATAACGACCCGATTGTCGTCAGTAATTATTCGCGTTTTGAACTTGCAATACGATGGCAAGAGCATCGTGGCGGTGACCTCGATGAACGCTGACTCTACGATTCATCTTCCGACGATTACGTACAATAGGTATAATCTAGTTACGCATATCTTTACACGCCTCCTTCTCGACATGCACAACATTTGTACTTGGCTAGCACCATCGTAAGGACGAAAGAAAACGAATGTTCCATGTAATCTTGTTCGGAGACATAGAGATAGAGAGAAAGAGGAGAGTGGGGGGAGAAAAAATATGCTGTGCTATGTAACATGTACAGCAAGGACGGTGCACCGTGAGTGTTTAAGTACATACATCATTGGTCTCGTGTATCGGCTTTGTTTTCCACTGTAAAAGGACAGCAAGCTGTTTACAAAAAAGTTCTATGCAATAATACTGTATCTAGGAACGCGACTGTATCGGCCGCAGAGGAATTCCAAAAACGGTGGATCATGGAATCGTTTCGCGCCAACGATCCTCGCACTCGATCACAGCACCGTGTGGAACGTTGCTTCGCTAACTAAACTATTCTCAGAGAGACATATTTGTACAAAAAGTCTATCCAGTAGAAACATCGAATACAGCATCAATTAATATAATAACGGTGCAGATATTATCAAAGGGCAGCCGTTGTACGATTCTGGTAGTTCTCCCTTGCTACTTCCTTCAAGGCATTGGCCATTGCTGACCCAGTTTCGTTCACTATGCTACTCAACGCCCCCGTGGTGTTCTGCAACAGCACGTAAGGAGCGTCGAACTCCTGCGATCGGGAAATGTCGATTAATTTCCATGATACACTGACTCATCGTGACGCAATGAGATGGAAAGATGGATAGTAACTTACCACGACGCTGCCGGCGTCCATCAACAAAATACGGTCGCTGTCCATTACGGTGTTGAGTCGATGCGCGATCGTCAGCACCGTGCACTTCTCGAACTTCCTGCGAATCGTCATCTGAATGAGTTCGTCTGTTCGTGGGTCGACGTTCGCCGTGGCCTCGTCGAGTACCAAGATAGGGTTGCTCCTGACGATGGCGCGCGCCAGACATATCAGCTGCCGTTGCCCTACGCTCAGGTTCGAGCCTCCTTCGTTGATGTGAGCCTCCAGACCCATCTCCTTCAGTTCAACTTCCTCTAGCGCCTGCCACAGCACGTTGTCGTCGTAACTGTCGAAGGGGTCCAGGTTCTTTCTCAACGAACCCGAGAATAGGAACGGTTCCTGAGGGATTATGCTGATCTTGGATCGTAAGTCGTGGAGGCCAATCTCGTTGGTATTCACGCCATCTATCTCGATAGCGCCCTCGAGGTCCGCCAAACGGAAGAGAGCAGAGATCAAGGACGATTTTCCAGCGCCTGTTCTTCCCACGATTCCAACCTTCTCGCGAGGGTAAATGACGATGTTCAGATTCTTGAGTACCGGTGGTTCCGCGGGGTCGTATCTCATCATCACGTTTTTGAATTCGACCCTCCCCTCTTCTGGCCAGCTTTCCCTGGGCTTCTTCGCAGGCGTACTTTCCAGCGGTGGTTCGCTCTCCACGCGGCTGGAACAAAGAGATTCGTTTAAACAGATGACTCCATAGTCATACGCGATTAGGTACTTGATGCAACGCTCACCTGTATTCCAGTACACGCTCGACAGAAGTCATTTGATTCTCCAACTCGGCACTCTGCCGCATTCCCCACTGGAGCGTCCCCGTTAAACCGATACTCTGCGTGATGGCCAGGCCAACGCTGCCGCCAAGCGTAGAGCCAGTAGTATTGTCGAACAGCAGCAAGAAGCTGTACGTGACCAGGAGGATATATACGACGCAGAAGATGTCCAGCCAGAAGCCAAATGCTCTCGAGGTTCCTATGAATAGGAACCACGAAGACGAGTGCAAGTCTTGGTGTTGATCGAACTCCTTCGTCAGGATTTCCTCGGCTGCGAACGCTCGTATGGTAGGCAACCCTTGCAAAGTCGCGCTCAGATGACCAAACACAGGGGATCGGGCTGTGGATCGTTTCCCATCAAAATCGAACGTGAGAAAGTTCCACCTCTCGCGCATCAGAAACGACAGAATACACTTCCGCTTCTCAAAGAGGAATATGACGAAACTAATGGCATTGAAGAGAAGTACTCACTGACTCCTTCAAGACGTTTGACGCTGCGACTGGTTTCCAGGTAGTAGACGCGAATGTAGAAGAAAATTACCCCGATAACCGCTGCGGGTATGAGCAGCCACGGGTTGGCTATTGCGATTACCACTATGATACCAAGAAGGGTTAGACCGATTTGCATGCAGTCCATTAGCGCAGCGGGCAACAGCTCGTCTGTGGCACCAATGTCCTTCGAGAACCTATTGAGGATACGTCCCGACATGTTCGTATTGAAGAAAAGCATCGTCGCTCGACTGATGCTCTGGAACATGCGATCATGCAATCGGACGGAAGCATTCATGCAGCTTGTGAGGAAGGCGAACGAACGCGTCAGAGTGACCACTATCGTGAGAAGGACAATTACACTGCAAATGTACACGCAGTTATTCCGACTTATTGGACCCTGCCAGTTCTCCACCAAACCATCTGGTGTTTCAGTCACCTTTAAAGAAACAGACCGAAGTGTTACAGTGGACTCCCAACAGTTGCAGAAGGAACAAGACCGTGGAACTTGTACTTACGTATTTCTCTTCCATGTTCACCCACAGGGATATGAGGAAATCACTACCGCTAGCCAATGCTTGTGCTAAAATGCACAGCAAAAAAACTGTAATCGCGACATACAAAGGTCCCGCCGCGCGGAAGTACCCTGAGTACACTGCACCGGAAATCTTGTCTTTAGTGCGCGCCTCAGCCACCTAAACGTTTCATCGTCGTATAGATTCATGCAGTTTACGTTGAAGTCTGTATCTTCTGTATACCTACCTCTATGGGCTCTTGCGTCTCAGTAACAGTGCTCATGAATGAACTTAAGGACGTAATACTGGCGGCCCTAGAGTTGCCCCTGCTCGGAGGAGCAGAGGTCGATTTCGTCTCCTCCGCGGGCGGTTGGCTCACCAACAGCCTTCCAAAATCTACTCCCATCGTAGCCAGCTCGTCGTAAGCGCTGCAATACAAGGTTGTTAATAGACGATACGTCCCCTAGCTAGGTAAATAGTCTGCGAATGAAAGATCGTTCAAACGTACCCCTCGGCTTGGATTTCCCCATCTTTCAACACGATTATCCTGTCGACGTTTCTTAGGTACTGTAATTGATGAGTGACAAGGATCCTAGTCTTCCCTCTTAAGTATTTCTCGATACATTCCTCGAACATGTGCTTGCCGACATGAGCGTCCACGGCGCTCAGAGGGTCATCCAGTAAGTACATGTCCGACTCGGAGTACACGGCTCTGGCCAGGTTGATCCTGTACAGTAAAGAATCGGTAGGTGAATCGTTCCTGATTCTTACGATACGTAAAGGGCAAGCACTGGCGATTAGAATCACCAACCTAGCGCGTTGGCCACCCGATAAACTGATACCCCTTTCGCCCACGATCGTCTTATCGCCATACGGCAACAGGGTGAAGTCCCTCTTCAATTGGCACACTTTCGTCACGCGATCGTAACGGAACTTATCCATCTTCCTGCCGAATAGAATATTTTGCCTGACAGAGCCTGCGAACAGCCACGGTTCTTGGCTTGCGTACGCCAAGCTCGCGTTTACCTGTAGAAGAGAACGATCGTATTAGGACTATAGAATATTCGTAACAGGATAACGTAGTTGCGCGAAAGACGATGCAAACCTGTATGGAACCAGTCTGCAATGGTAATTCCTTGAGTATCACATTACATAAACTACTTTTACCCGCGCCGACTTGGCCAACGACGGCGATAAGCTCGCCTGGCTTGACTGTAATGTTAATGTTCTTTAAAGTCTCTTCTTTGTCGTAAGGCAGCCACTTAGCGCAGGCATTTTTCAAGCTAAGTGGGCTGTCGTCTTTACAGTCGTTCGTCTCGATTTTATCATACTTGGCGTCGTTCGTCTCCTTCGTTATGCTGTTGATATCGCTCTTGTGGTTCTCGGAATCCATTGGTTTCACTTTCTCACCTTTGTCCTTCTCTTTGATATCGTCCATTTCCTCGTACAACATGAATCGTTGCAAACGTTTTATAGAAACGAGTGCCTCGGCCACTTGTGTTACCCCTGTAAGGTATGTCCTCTCGTTAACTATTTAATCAATTCTCATGAATATACACCAGATCCAATTGTACTTGCCAAGAGCGAAGTAGACAGTCATATTCTGGCGTAGTATAATATAGTACGCCGATAACATATATACTTTCTGGGCAGTTATCTTGTGACCGTACAAAATATATGCTAATATAGTGATGAACAGGGACATCCTCGTGCTGAATAAAATGAAAGACAGTGTGATACCTCTAATTAGAGAGGAGGCCCGGATAACATTGATTTCCCTCCTGCGTAAAAAGAATATATATTACGTATTTAATAACGTACACATGGAGGAATTCTAATCCCCGCGAAAGAGAACTTTACCTTCTCGCTCTGTCGACTAGAGCGCTAAACGGTTTCTCCCATGTGTACATCTTAATTGCCTGAATGCCGCTAATGATTTCGTTCGTCAATCGAACTCTCTCGTCCGTTCTCAAGGCAGTTTTCATTCTAAATTTCGAGGCCTTCTTCCCCAAGTACCCTGCACAGTTTCAAAATAGTTGTGATAGTTGTGGTTCAAACAGTTCCTTGTAAGGTGGCTCCTCTACTGTAATATACAGTTTTCAGTACCTTGCAATGGAATGAACATTAAAAGCGTTGCGACTCCAATGATAGCAGATATTTGCACCTCTTGGTACATGAAATATGTGATAATCAGTGTCTCCAGCGGGCCAATCCACATGTAATGTAAAAACATAATTGCCATGTCGAATCTATTGACATCGTTGGACAAGAGATTCACCGCCTGTCCTACTGTTGTTTCGCCCAGGGCTGTTCTCGAGAGTCTCAGTGATTTTCGGTATATTAAGGAACAACATGCCACTCGCATCTTCATCCCCATGTGGAGTATAGCCATCATGGTTGGATTGAAAAAGAAAACTACCAGAGCTGAGCATAATACTACACCGGTTGCGTACAAATAGGCATCTCCCTTCGGTACTTTGTCAGTGCTGAAGTATTGTAATAGTTTACCAAGGAATATTGGTTGCATTACCCTGCATGTGGAAAAATGAAAAGTTAGCGTGGGTATTTAACTGCAAGCCACGGGAACGGTATGCTCAAAATTCAACTAAGTTCATTAGCACTGCCATCTAAACTAACATAGCATACACTGCAGTCTAACTAGAAAATCCTACATTAATACTGAATAAAACGTAAAATATACGCCTAGCATTGTTAGATTTCTAAAACGTAAACGTTATAAGAGTCGAGCTCTTGAGAAATCAAGTTGATAAGAGTATTAGTAGATACAGGATACAAGGGGCATAGAGACTTAATGATCTCGTCGCGTCTTCATTTTCATGAACTTGCAAGTCGAAAGAATTATGTGATCAGGGCAGTGATAAGTTATATACTGGTAATTGTGGTAACGAAGCAGAAGACCACGATACTGAGGCTGTAGTGATCTGAACAAGTAATAGAGAAACTTTAAGAACTTGTACCCGGCGCCTTTCGATCATCCATTGCAATAGTAATCATTGGTGACATAGAGAAACGCATGATACTCCTGTTACATACCTGAGTACAATCTCCCCAATAGCTAGAAATATTCCATACAACCCTAACTTTAAGCCGAAACATCTTAGAAGAGCTTTCATTAAACTAGGCCCCTTTACTTTCTTCTTCACATCATACTTCTTTCTACCGCTTTCTTTTTCATCGCTAAGTAATATGCGCTTTTCGTACGCTTGGCATTCCTTCTCCCATGCATTCGCTAGCTTTGTGCCCAAAATGCTGCTTGTATGCTCTTCGAGGGGCCTGCATAAATCGCTCACTTCTAAGTCTTTCTTGTAACCAACCCAGAACGTGGGCAGGACCCATCTGTTAACGGGAGCCAATAATGGCGATTATCATGTATAATTGAGTTACATTTATTTTTAGTACGAAATATAAGTTATTTCAGTCATCAATTCTATGTACTATTGTCTTTGAATCACTGATTGCAACCATTATTCCAAGGCAGAGCGATTATCTCGATTTTTATGCATTTAATACCAATCGTAATTGATCAAAGGTAACTCAAAACTTCTACCCGGGACTACTAATCGATAACAATAAATAGATTAAAAAGTCCACTTATTTGCGGATCAAAAGATTTCAAGATAGTTCCTACCTTGCGTGCATAAGGCTTATTTGTCCATTAGCTTTTAAGCCTGGCTTGGCCAGGCATTACTCTCCTATATAATAAGACGCCTAAGGTAACCACAATTTTGGTGGAAACACCCCTAGAATCAATTTTCACTGCGAAATACGAAATTTTACAACTTTTGGGTGCCAGAAGAGCAGCTGTAAGGCATTTCGAGGGGCCTAAGTCACATACATGCCTAGACTCACCCGGACTCAGTGCCCGGTGACATTTGAGACATTTCCGCCCCTATCAGAATCGAAATAATTCCCAATAATATTACAACTAATCTGTGACAAAGACCCCGAATCAAAGAAATTTGTGGGGCATATTCACTCATACAACAGCGCTTTTTCGTTTGCCTCCATGAGAGCCCAAATAAAATGTCATAAGTGGCGCATTTTCACTCTGTGTTAAGCGCGAGTTTGTATTACAAGTAGTGATGGCTAGAACCGTGATTTGTGAATCACGAGTGATCCGATCACGTTCGTTCCCAATCACGGTGATTTTTCACAGTGATCCGTGATTTTCGTGATCGCTTCTGATTGGTGCAGGCAGAACAGTGATCGCTTCTGATTAGTGCAGGCAGAACAGTGATCGCTTCTGATTGGTGGAGAGTATGACTGCTCTTTGCACGCTTCCACATAACCCCAATTTCTAATTTCTCTCGAAACATTCTCAAGTCCTCACTGTTCTTATAGAATTTCAGTTGTACACTTTGAACCAATGTTATCGTTCTTGATCTATTTAAATTAACGAATATTTATTCACTTTAGTTAAAAAGTATAATGTATATGTGAATACTTTTAGCCAATCAAATCAGTGCGTGATTTATGAATGTTATACTATGGGCGGTATTTTCAGTCGTTGCTTATCCTTAAGCAAATGCTTAAGCATTCGGCATCCTTTATTAGCTACTAGGTTAGTAGAAGATGCCGCATGCTTAAGCATTTGCTTAAGAATAAGTACCGACTGAAAATACCGCCCTATATATTCGCTGAATTAGCACATTTTGACTATAACACAAGCTATATTGAAGTATTTTATGAAAAATAATTCAATCATGATCAAGAATTAAAGATCACAGTATTCACAGTGAACAACTTCACCCAGATAGCACACCTCGTCTTTAAGACGTCTAGTTTAGGTCTATTTTAGGTCTGAACGTCTTGATTTGTAACAAGACGTCTTTAAGACGTCTTTAAGACGCCTTTTGGACGTCTTTAAGACTTTACCAGACGTTGTGCTATCTGGGCACTCGAGGTAAGAAAATCACGATCACGGTGATAAATCACCGGTAGTGATTTTGCACTCCATCCCTAATTACAAGGGATGTTGATAAAATATCGATGTATCGAATATTCGACAGTTTTCGCGCAATATCGATATTTTTGGTCGATATTCCGATTCGATTCTTTAGAAAATCGATTCTTTTGGTTAAACGATCGATCTTTTGAATCGATTGTTTGGTACTCGGTTCTTGCCCCCTGGGGGAATTAATGGTCACTAGTGAAAGGACCAATCAAACTGCTTGATGCGTAGGTTTTCCTGGTCTTACGTTTTCCGCCGTTTATTTTATTTTAATTTACTTTATTAAATGGATGACTCCTTTTATTTTTATTGTCAGGAAATAAATGAATGGGACGTTATTCTCCTCGCGCTTGTACATACTTTGAAGAAAGTAAGTGGAAATCCAAAAAAGTTCAGTCTGTCAGCATAGGTAGGGTAGATGTCCCGATTACCGTGCTCGGTCCCAGTTACCGTGCTTTTGTACTTAAAGACGCCGTACAAAAAACTCGCGTAAATAAATAAGGAAAGAAATTTTTTTAATTAAGTTACACTATTAATGTATGTGTTACAAACGAGAAAGTTGCGTTTTTAAACAACTAAAGCATAGTAAAAAAAATTTCAAAAATGCATATGAAGATTTCGATGGATTTACCTAAATCCTTACCGGAAACGGTAAGGAACACGTACTTTACAGAAGTGAATAAATTGATAATTATCATGATTTGCACTCATGTAAAGTGTTTATTATATCATAAAAGGTTCAAATTTTATTAAAAAATAGCCAAATGAGCACTTTTGAAACGTTTTCGTATTTTTAAAGTGAATACGGTAATTGGGACAGGTATTTAACGCTTGTCCCTATTACCGTGGCCCTCCAAGCCCACTGGCGCCATCTGTAACTGCTAAACCTAACCTTACTTTCGTTTGTCAGAACGGGTGAACAGAAATTTATATTTGCATATTTTGCTTTCGCAATGAAAAGGTCATATTAAAATTACATAAAAACACCTCACGTAGAGCATAAAAATGTTTCGAACAGTTCAAAGTTGAAAGACATAACCTAACCGCGGGAACGCTATTCGAAAACGGGCACGGTAACTGGGGGCACGGGAATTGGGACAACGCATTTTTTCAGGGCACGGTTACTGGGACAAAAACATGTATTTTTATTTCAATTAACAAAATATGAAAAATTAACATTTTCAACCCGAAAAAAATGCCTTAATAAAGAGAAAGGTTCAAAATACCAATATAAATTTTCACCAAGCAAAATTATAGTGAGAGAAGTCAGTTATTAATTCCGTCGTGAGCAAGTCGGCGTCAGGGCACGGTAATCGGGACATCTACCCTATTAGCTAACTTGCACACCCTAGTAACCGGATCGGCGTGACAAAAAGAGGAAGAATACGGTTTAGGTTTAAACAGAAGAAAACTCCTGACTCGTCTTATAGGTGCATATAAATTAGTCAAAAACCATCGGTTGACCAATCTTGTATGCAACATACCGGAGGAATTTGTGTTGTACTTTTTCGAGTAGGGTTATATACTTGTTGAAGTGAGGTGACCAGATTAAGGAAGCGAATTCCAAATGAGGGAGAACAAGGGGAAAATAGAGGATTCTAAGCGTATGGACATTTTTTACATCAGCCGAAACGCTTTGTAGGAATCTTAGAGTTTTGTTTGCGGTAAGAAAGACGTGATTATAGTGATCGACGAAGCGCAGTGCCGTATCAAATATAACCCCAAGGTCGCGATTTATACACAATTCCCGTCAATTTTATTGGGAAACTTAGTGGAGGCGTGGCTTAGACTTCAGCGCTGTGGTGGTAAGTTGGCAAACTATTGAATGTAGGTCCGGATCCCACCAAACATTCCGAATAAGTATTTATTAATCGAATAAGTAAAAATTTAGTGTTCAAAAAAATTTAAAAACACTCGTTTTTCACAACATGTCCATATAAACACTGATAATCATATGGACTTCGACGGATTTCGACTACTCTCAGTAGTTCAATTTTCTGTCACTAGTTGGCGTATCGAAATTCTAGGTTTCCCAATAGATGATTCTTATGTCTTGGATCCATGGACATAGGAATAGTTGCATTGTTGCATATCACCAGTGTTCACGGGAAAAGGCCTGATAGCTCTCGGCTACCCTCTGTTGCGCATGCCCGCGACGAGCTGTGACGTCAAACCAATCAACGCCAAGCTGGTAAACGAACCGAATCGACGCCAGTGGCTGGCTTCGTTTCCCAGCTTGGCGTTGATTGGTTTGACGTCACAGCTCGTCGCGGGCATGCGCAACAGAGGGTAGCCGAAAGCTATCAGGCCTTTTCCCGTGAACACTGCATATCACTCCCCTCGCCTAAAGTCGCAACTATTCCACCGTCCCTATATTCCTATGTCCATGCTTGGATCTTATT
Organism: Andrena fulva; assembly: GCA_946251845.1. Taxonomy (NCBI): domain Eukaryota; kingdom Metazoa; phylum Arthropoda; class Insecta; order Hymenoptera; family Andrenidae; genus Andrena; species Andrena fulva. The sequence continues at coordinate 62,294,617 of OX276327.1, forward strand.
TTACCATTCTTTCATGTGGCGTGACATAGTGCTCTACACATTGAGCGAGTTGTAAGTGAGCAAACATTAAAGTTTCACTGAATATAACAAATTAATACAGAAGTTGGTACATATTGAATTATAGGGTGACTGTACCTAATATCGCCAGTGTTCCTAATATCGCCACTCGCTATATCTCTTAAAGTAAGCTCTAAAATTTATCGGTTATGCACTGAATTAGTACCTAAACATATGTAGGAAGACATACTATAATTGCAGCATCATGTGATCAACAATTACAGAAAGGGAAGGATTTTAGAGAATTTTAATAGTGTAAAAATTTATTGGACTATCACAATTTTACGTCACATTCGGAGAAGGTAAGTCTAATAAATCTGTGAATGCAAGAATATCTACTAGAAATACCTAATTAATGATGTACTTAAGAAATGAAATCGATTCAAATATTTTTCGTAATGAAAATAGCGTTTTTCTTTTAGCAGTATGCGTGTTCTCAATACCGCCTACCGGAGAACAATGGTTTGGATGTAATGCTTGTTACAGACGAGGTCACGAAATGTGCGGAGCAACCGAAATAAAATTTGTCCAATATGTACATCGGAACGTAAAAAATAAAATATTTTAAAAATCTATATTTTCATATTTCTATATTATTCTAATAAAAATGAAATCAAAGATGGATAAAAAGACATTTATAGAGTAAGAAATAATAAAAGCACATGTGAAAATGTCTTTAAAAACTCATATCTACATGAATTAATCAATATTTCTTGAGTAGGCGATATTAGGTACACTTTTTTCAGGACCCGATTTTTGCATGTCTTACGTTTTTTGAGTCCTAATTAACAATTTGTACGTTTCAACGATTCTAACATATGCTACATGAAAGATGAATAATTTCTCTTTACTTTGAAACGAACTGCATGGAAAAATATCAATTATTATTCAATCGCCTGGCGTTATTAGGTACAGTCACCCTAATTAATTATTGCATAAATATTTCTGTTTGGTGTGGATTCTCTGGTTTCGATTTTTTAGAAGGATCGATTACTTTATGACGATTCTTACAAAATCTCTTTTCATATCGATTCTTTGGTTTCGAATTATTAGAAGGATCGATTCTTCTAATCCGATTTTAAATCGATTCTTCTAATCCGATTTTGAATCGATTCTTCTAATCCGATTTTGAATCGATTCTTGTAATCCGATTTAGAATCGATTTTTCTAATCCGATTTTGAATCGATTTTTCTAATCCGATTTTGAATCGATTCTTCTAATCCGATTCTGAATCGATTCTTTGTGGTGAATCGAACATTCCTACAAAGTACAAACCAATCCACGCCACGGCGCGGCGTCATGACGCGCATGCGTGGCGTATTCCTCCTCCACTGACAAGTTTGGCTTCCACTGGCTAGTTTGTTGATTCCGCTAATTAATTTATTACGGCAAGAAATTGAACAAGCGGGACTGTGAACTGATGTGGGATTGTCTGTCCAAAAAGACTTATTAAAAGGAATTAAGGACAGATTGGGGTCACTTGAACAGAATATTTTTTTCGCAAAAGCGATAATTTTGGATCCTCGCTTTAAAAAAATACATTTTAATTCAGCAATGGCTGTTGATAATGTAATATCGGAGCTGTCGACAAATATTAGTATGGAGCATAAGCTAAAGAAGAGATATTTCACCTGAAGTTGGAAGATCTCCATCTACAGCGGAAAATTCTAGCAAATTCATCGCCGTCACTTTGGACTAATCACGAAAAAATGAAAATGCAAAATATGCCCAATCTAGACGTTCGTAGTTTTGGCACAATACCAGCAGAATTAAAACAATACTTAGATCAACCAAATATTTCACGGACGTACAATCCATTAAAGTTTGGGATAGATAGTCGACATTTTATACCCGTACTTTCGGAAATTTGCCAAAAATATTTAATTTCACCTGCAGCATCTGTTGCACCTGAAAGGGTTGCATCAACAATCAATATTATGGTTCCCAATAATCGTAGTAAATTGACAGCCGAGCACATAAAACAATGAGTTTTCTTAAAAACTATTCCTGAAATACTGGTTTAATTAATTTTTGTATCTTTTTTCAGTACCTACTTAATTTTTGTATTTTCGTCTTTTTTCAGTACCTACTTAATTTTTGTACTTTTATATTTTTTATATTACTTAATAAATGTAATTAAAATAACATATAATTTGTTTAAATTCTATTTCAATAATTTAAAAAAAGAACCGATATATCGATATTTTTTTTGGATGCATCGAGATGCAATATTGACATATTTGAGAAATATGGATACCATATACATATATCGACACTTCTGAAAATATCAACATCCCTATGCTGAATCTGAACCTTGTAGGTCATCGGGAAGTACGAAAAAAACGTCTGGACACATTTTGCTTAGAAATGAACATCCACCTTAAGCGTCTTATCATATAGGATTATATAGGATGATAAGGGTATACTTTTATGCCACTGCTCATTTACCTTGATTTCACCTTGGTTCGGTGTTTTTATTGGTAGACCATGACAAGGAGAAAAAATGCTGAGCCATTGTATTTTGTACAACTTACGTAAATGTTAAAGCACTAAGAAGATTTACCCCCTCCCGTGGATTCTTCTTTCTGTCGGCCTTTACTTTCCCGTCCATGATAATATTTTTCTATAGTTATAGATAATACTTATCTTTCCTGTAAAAATTTATTCAAATATAACGCGATACCTCGCAGCGATGATGTAATCATGATTAAACTCCAGACAATGAAATCAACAAATATGTAAACGCACATAAAATTCAAACGAATAATATTGAAAACAATTCTTTGTTAGACTTCATTCTTTGTTAGGCTGACAATATAATAATGACTGTGCGATATATCTTGCAGTAGCTTTACTACTCGGCTTCGCCCGAAATTTAGATTCTGATTTTGTAAAAAAAAATTTATTTATTTATTTTTTTGTGAAAATAGTCACATTCATCTGGATTTGCTAGGCATAATGAGTTGGACAGAGGTGGTGGCCCCAGAGTTTACCGTTCGAAAGTTTTTAGGCGACAGACGAACACATAAACAAGTTCTGCGTTATATATTAAGATTATTCCTGATCAAGACAAATTTAGATATCTTTCTTTGATAACCTTTGTGTGGACATTCGTTCGGAAGGTATAAATATTCGGGAAGAACATATAAAAATAATTAACAATTATAAGAATTTCACGAGGAGCAAGGTGTCATTGACACATGTTTTGTAAAGCATGTATGTAGGGGAGACCGGGGCTAAGCCGCCACCGCACAGTGGGGAAATTTTGCGATTTTATGGCCAAAACCCCAAAAATGAAATTTTTGAATTCGACAAAATAAATGCAAATACTAAATGAAGAACTATATCCATTTTCGTGGTCAAAACCTCGAAACTTATTTTTAATATATAAAATTTGGCACTTTTACGTTCTGATATATGAGAAATTAAATTATCCGAAAAACAACACTTACAAACATTACGAACGATAAAGATTTTTTTATTATTTACATTTATACACTTAAACCTATGGTACATCAGGGCATCGAAGAAGGGTTATCGCTTCTGACGACAAACCTTTTAATTTTTTATCGGGAAGTTTTCTTAAATTACTAATTACTGGATCTGACGATAATAAAAGCCAAAACTTCAGCACTATGTTCGGTTATTATTATTTGTGAACGTGGTGGATAACAACGAATTTTGGCTTCGCGAACTGTCTCATAATTTGGATATAGATCACAGTTGGTTTCCTTCATTGAGGCTCTGATCGTATTGTACTGATGCTAGATAATTTTGCTTCTACTATTACTGAAAGAGCTTTATCAGCAGGTAATCGGGCTGTAGATTTCGTGAATTTAAAAAATAATTTTGATAAGTTCGAAAATGCGTCGGAGTGAATGGAAACTTCGCGATTATTATTTGCCTTAAATTTTTTTCTAACTGTCGCACTTGCTCGCGAATATTCTGTTTCAAATAAATGTGTACTGTTGTAAATAATTATTTTTTCGTCAGTATTATTTCATTTTGACAAGATGCTAAAATGAAACAAACAAACACACATAATACAAACAATCAGACAGAGGATCGAAGCTGAATAAAATCGTTTAAAAAAGAATAAAAAGGTTTGTAATGTATAACATGTGAAACAGTCTCGGTCACAGTTATGTCGTATGTTATACAAGACACACTGGATCGTGTTTAAAAAAATGCATATAATTACAAGATTAGCAACTATTAGCAATTAATAATTGCATTTATAGAATCAAAAAAGTTCAATGTAAAATAGGAATGATAAATCATTGCGGGATATTATGGGATTTATAACTATTTTATGTATTGAAAATTGATTCTTATATGAAAAGGTTATTTCTAAAACACTACTTTAAAAATTGTATAAATTACGTATTAAGAACCGAAACATAATTATTTTAGGGACAAATAGATATCTTACGCACCACCAGGAATTGAATCCATGCCTTCAAATTATTTTCTGAACTTTAGATAACACAATATAAGTGTTTGAAGCAACCTGAAAATCTGGAATAATTCTTCGCGATCGGACTAACCTCACATGAACATAAACATTTGCGAGTCTATACGAGCTTTGTATTAAAACATTTAGCAGTAACATTGGAGGCATTTGATGCCCAAATTAGTTCTTCAATTGACATTTGCATTTATTTTGTCGAATTCAAAAGTTTATTTTTGGGGTTTTGGCCATAAAATCGCAAAATTTCCCCACTGTGCACTGGGGCTAAGTCGCCACTTTTAAATATCTCCGAATCTATGCATCGTATGATCTCGCGGTCGATACTGTAGATCTTCAATCAGATTTCAATGCGATCGACACAGGGATCGGCGAGCCGTGGCTACCACTCGGCTACCTCACACGTACAGGAGCGGCGCTAATGTGTGCGTGAATTGACGCCAGTGCGAAGGCAGCCAAGTGGCGACAACGCGAAGCGAATGTGACGTCACGAATGTATAGACGCCAACGCCAAAGACGCCACGTGCGATTGTGAATCGAACATTTTTAGTAGTTTTTCCAAGTTTTTCATTAAATTGAAATTACACTTCATTACGACATGAATAAGGAATCAGGTAAGACAAATACTTAATACTTTTGCATCATCAGAATTATAGAAATGATATTTTTTATATATACCAGCGCCAAGCGAGTGACGCCGCGGCCAACCAGCGTCGACAACATATTTCCCGGTGACGCTGGTTGGCCGTGGTTCGGCGGCTCCCATCGTGGCGTCTCACGCACACATTACCACCGCTCCTGTACGTGTGAGGTAGCCGAGTGGATAGCCACGGCTCGCCGATCCCTGGATCGACAGAGTATGGTGAATTTAGGTACTAATGGCGTTTTCGGATGGTCGCACTGGGGCGCACTGAGTGCGAATTTTGGCCAATCGAAGGCGAAAAAGTTCACACTCTTCGGTTCCGATTGGGTAGGGTTCGCACTCGGGCCGCCCCAGTGCGACCGTCCGAAAACGCCATAAATTGTAATTTTTATTTCGTTGAACGTGTTGGTTCCTATGAAAAGTGGCCGAAAGTGAATTTGTTTTCGCAACGAAAATTTCGGTTCGCACCTTCGCACTCATCGCGGAAAATCTGAAGGTAAGTGATTCTTAGAGAATCAATAATAACACATCTTTGAGTATTTTCCTTGAAAAAATCTTAGAGAATCAATAATAACACATCTTTGAGTATTTTCCTTGAAAAAATTTTCATTTTCTACTAACAATTTGGTACGAAAAGAAGGTGGCGACTTAGCCCCTGGGGGTTGCGCCAGTGGTGGGTTTACTACGTTACATCGAATTTACTACGTGACACGCGTAAAAAATGTAAATAATTGTATAAAATGTAGAAAATGTATTTAATATCAAAAATTCAAATACAAACTATTAACTTCTACCTATTGCATTGAATTTTACTGCACACTATTTTAAATTACTTTAAAAAGAAAGATTGGAATGTAATTATAAAAATTATAAATAATTTGAAATTTTTTAGTAAATTTCATATCTTTGGTGTGCGAAAGATACTCGAATTTTTACATATATCAACATGGATTCTGAAGAAATTGATAAAGCTTTAGCAGATTATTTCTTTGGATGTAACATTCCATTTAGTAGGTATTATTGAATCTGACCACTTCAGGAACTTTGTTCATAAATTGAATCCAGCTTCTAAAATTCCAACTCGAAAGACATTGTCGAATAATTTACTTAACGCAAAATTTTAAGATTACAAAAAATCAATAATCGGTGTGGAATCCGAAGATGCAGTTCTGTTTTTAGATGGTTGAAAAAATTTATCATCCAACAATAAGTATGTTGTTGCATATCTGAATTTAATGAATACGATATGTATGTCCATGCAGGTTATGGCGTTCCGCAGTCTGCAACGGTTTTTTCAAACAATATGATTTTATACAGTAAAATACATGAACGTAATAAAGTTAAGCTATTTACTACGTCTTATTCTACACGTAGAGAATTCACTTTTCTACGTCAGGTAAAATACGGACCCACCACTGGGTGGCGCCTTAGCCCCGGCGAATTTGACATTTCAGAAAATACACCAACGTCAATTTTTCGATTTCTTCATTACACTATGCCAGATAAACATTATATCGTATAGTAATTTTGTAGCTGAGGCTTTACTCTTTCCAACAGTATAAATATGTACGGTAAAATAATTTATTTTATTGCCGAAAATTGGCACCGCCAGAAAAGTGGCGGCTTAGCCCCAGTCTCCCCTACATACAGACAGCAAGTAAACAGATGAGTGTTAACTTGAATGGAGATTCGTATCATGAAAAATAATGTGGAAACAGATAAGCTGTCTAGGTAAACATAGAATATATTCTATAATCTTCAATAGAATGATGTTTGTTCTTGAATTTCATTTCATCCATCAATTTCATTTTCTATTCGCGCGTGGAGGAACATAACCTTGCATATTTTTTTCGGGTGTTTCATATCTACATGTGATGTCTACAAATGGCAACATTGTGTAGTAATACAGGATAGTTGCGATACAATGGGAAGCAGCAATTTGCTGAACTTTACTCACTTCCTCAAAGTGTGTTGATACACATGATCACACTGTGGTAAGGCAAAGATCTAATACAAAGGCACTATAAATTCCTTGATATCAAACACTACACAGATAAATCTTGAATACCAAATAAAACTTTCTGTGATTTTTTAGAACTTTTCCTTTATACAGTCTCGCTCTTAAAACAGGTTCCTTTCTTACAACCTAAAAAATGGCAGAATATTGCAGGTACACAACCTTGCTTCGACCTTTTCAAGAGAAAGCATCTTCTAGCATTCCATCAAAATGTACAGAGTGTTTCAGAACTACAGGTATAGGCATAAGATTGAATTCGTGGAAAGAAACACAATGGTTTAAGGCAGCTCTGTTCAGCGGTGGGGTCCCTCACGCGCCCGCTTCCCCTTCCAACCGCTCCGTCAGTACACAATATTCACGAGAAATATGTAGTAGTCTGTAGTAGCATTATATAGTAGTAGAGGAAGTGCAGTATATTTGGAATACTGTTGGTAATTTGTAAAACCGTAGACAATAGAGACTAATGACCTGTTAACTAATGACATTTGTGGATGAACCGCCATTTTTACATGTTCGACTTAATCTGCAGAATAAGAAAACGGGAATCCGCAAAACTTTTTCAGCGAGTATTCAATCGTTCCAATCGTGGTTAAAATATGTCAAAACTTTAGAGATAAACACTTTATCTACTCATTTGCATGTTCCTTCTATGGTTACGTTTCAGTTTTGCGATAATTTCGAGAATACAAAATGTGACATGAAATTTTAAGTTTCAATGCCATGTTGCTAATTCGGAATACCGAAGGTGAAGGCAATGAGAATGTATCGCAATGAAATTCGGTCGAGGACTCGAGGTGGCGCTATGGTGCTAGTGCTCAAGATGGCGTCTTGATCATATATGTGTGTGTCCATGTGCGTTGACCCGCGCGATTTTTAAACGTTTGGCCTAGCGCTGTCCATTTATATTTACCTACGATTATTCCTATACCTATTGTGATTTTTTAGCCCGATTACATCATAAAAGAAAATAATTTTATTATCTACGTGTTCTTTTTTAAGTTTATAAAGTGAAGGTAAATTAGAATACCGGTATTTCAAATTACCTGCACTTTAACGAAATCGATCCATCCTGTCATTTTGCATTTAGACCAAAGTTTCAGCTACTTTTTGTTTTTTATTATTGCTGAGAGTTTGAAATATAAAAGTTTATTAGTTTCCCTATGATATTATGCAGTATTATCTGTTCCGATCCTCTGTCGTAATTTTTTATTCGTCTTAAACAAACTGGTATTCCAAATATACTGCACTTCCTCTAGCATTGGCTCGTTGTTGCGACGCGTGTCACTAAAGGTGCGTCCAGACGTTGCGCGGCGTGCGCGCGAGGCACGCCTCACCCATCGGAAAGTCTTCGGAGACTGCTTCGACATGAACGATTACAAAGCAACTTCGAGCTACCTCGAGAAAAGCTCGCAGGGTGATTCTCCAGCTACGCCGGTCATCCGTGGCGAGGACAACAGCCTGCAGTGCCCCATTGAATTTTATGGCTTTCGACCCTCGAAGGGTTTGGAATAACATTAAGAAGTTGTGAAATCTTCAACTTCCGCATTCCTCATTTGCGAAAACGACGCCAATGGATTCCTGGCGTTCCGTCGATTAAAATCATACCAAATATCATGCAAATCGCACTACTTTGACAGAAGCTATGTGTGTTCCTTATGTAAAAGTTGTCCGATTTACATGACATTTGGCATGATTTTCATCGGAAAACCCCAAGGAATCCATCGGCGACACCTCCATATCCATACGATAAAGAATAAAGAATTATTTTATTTACTAAACAGATACAGGGTAATTCTCGAGGTACGCCCGACATCCCGTGGGGAGGACAACACCCCGCTGTGTCCATCGAATTTTATGGCTTTTTCCGGAAAAAGGTACGAATCCTGGGCCGAACGTAGCGAATTGGGGTTGAGTCCCCGCAGTCGAGGGTGAAATACCCATTACAGCGTATTAAGAAATTCTTTTCTTCATCGTGTCGAAAGGGAAGTGACGCCAATGGATTCCTTATGTTTTTCTGATGAAAACCATACCAAATTTCACGTAAATCTGACTATTATTAACGAAATTTCCTTCATCATTTTCCGAATTACGTCGTTCTTGGTGTCAGTTTCATCGGAAAAACATAAGGAATCCATTGGCGTCACTTCCTTCCCGATACGATGAAGAAAAGAAGCAAACATTTGAAATCCTGTACATTTTTCACTTCTTAATGATATTCCAAACCCTTCGAGGGTCAAAACCCTTCAATTCGTTACGTTCGGCCCAGGATTCGTACCTTTTTCCGGAAAAAGCCATAAAATTCGATGGGCACTGCGGGGTGTTGTCCTCCCCACGGGGTGACGGCCGTAGCTCAAGAATTATCTGTTTAAGAAATAAAATAATTCTTTATTCTTTATCGTATGGATATGGAAGTGTCGCCGATGGATTCCTTGGAGTTTTCCGATGAAAATCATGCGAAATGTCGTGTAAATCGGACAACTTTTGCATAGGGAATACAAATAGCTTGTGTCAAAGTATTCCGATTTGCGTGATATTTGGTATGGTTTTCATCAGAAAAACATAAGGAATCCATTGGCGTCACTTCCCTTTCGACACGATGAAGAAAAGAATTTCTTAATACGCTGTAATGGATATTTCACCCTCGACTGCGGGGACTCAACCCCAATTCGCTACGTTCGGCCCAGGATTCGTACCTTTTTCCGGAAAAAGCCATAAAATTCGATGGGCACTGCGGGGTGTCGGGCGTACCTCGAGAATTACCCTGTATCTGTTTAGTAAATAAAATAATTCTTTATTCTTTATCGTATGGATATGGAGGTGTCGCCGATGGATTCCTTGGGGTTTTCCGATGAAAATCATGCCAAATGTCATGTAAATCGGACAACTTTTACATAAGGAACACACATAGCTTCTGTCAAAGTAGTGCGATTTGCATGATATTTGGTATGATTTTAATCGACGGAACGCCAGGAATCCATTGGCGTCGTTTTCGCAAATGAGGAATGCGGAAGTTGAAGATTTCACAACTTCTTAATGGTATTCCAAACCCTTCGAGGGTCGAAAGCCATAAAATTCAATGGGGCACTGCAGGCTGTTGTCCTCGCCACGGATGACCGGCGTAGCTGGAGAATCACCCTGCGAGCTTTTCTCGAGGTAGCTCGAAGTTGCTTTGTAATCGTTCATGTCGAAGCAGTCTCCGAAGACTTTCCGATGGGTGAGGCGTGCCTCGCGCGCACGCCGCGCAACGTCTGGACGCACCTTTATACACACGTCATGTGTTAGTAGCGCATAGACGCTTCTTTAGGGTCGCGCGTATCCCTGACGACGCGAACGGGAGTGGGAGAACTCCGAGACTCGACCTTGAACAGCGCTGGTTTAAAGGCGCGGTTAAACATGTGCAATGCGCGCTGCGAACATCATTAATAAGGGTCGATTTTTATGGTTCGGCGCGCAACGTAGGACCTCGTACCGTAGGAAATTTTTATGGTTCGGCGCGCAATGCGCGCTGTTGCACATGTTTAACTCTGCCTTAAGGTTTAAGTAAGCATAAACCCGTAGTATCCCTAGTAGCATTTATTGTTAGCATTTTGATAGTCAACTAATTCCCAACTTAGGCATACTGTGGGCCAACCAGAAATGCTACTAGGGATAATTATGTTCAATGTACTCAGTGTCTCGAATCATGAATAAAGAGCACTTTGTATGTACAACTACACATGCCACAGAGTGATAATATTGACTTCAAACTACAAAGTCGAGTTTCGCGAGAACTACCTAACGCAATTTAATTGAAGCACATTTTACGGGCTGTAGTGATACTAGTGAAAGCTGTAAGTTCATAAAAGCTGTATACATTCTATTACATTCTTCGGCAATTACACGGGCTGTTGCGAAATATAATAAATATTCGCGCGCAGGCATTTCAAAGGTGTTAAAAATAAAATCACGCGATCAACATTTAATCCTAGAATTTTTCGTAACAACACTTCATTTCCTGTTATTGAATTATCTCCAAAAATGGGGACTTGCTTTCGAGCTGCCTTACTTATAATTGTCGGTACTATCAGGAGCCTATTTAATCCTCCTTTATTGAATTAGTAAGTTGCATTTATAATCATTGTCTACCATCGAAATCGATCGAACCCCTCCCCCCTACGCCGATACATGCTCGATCAGAAATTGCAGCGAAAGGCGGCGAAACGATTGGGGAGACAATTCGCTATTCGGCGTTTCGTGGTGCACTTACGATCAACGAGAATTAATCCTGTCTAGTTGCCAGCACATGAATGTTCCATTACTTTTCGATTGACTAACGATTTGTCAGATGACAACCGACGACATCCACAAACATCCACTTAAGTAGAAGGCCGTTACTCGACTGACGGTCGAGTGGCCGATGCTCGCATGTGTCATTCGTTAACCTTAAACTGACACGTGATCAGAAGCGGCGGCCGTGGGTGGATATCTCTGGATTCTCTGGTGAGCCAGGGCATTTCTGCTTCGCGCTTCCCGACTATTTATCCCCATGCCGCCCCCTGGATCAACGCCGCAGTCGCCGCACATTGGAACGGCAGCCTTAAGGCAGCAGAAACGTGATACTTATTGGACGGTACATCACAGGTAGTGGTGGGTTTACTACGTTACATCGAAGTTACTACGTGACACGCGTAAAAAATGCAAATAATTGTATAAAATGTAGAAAATGTATTCAATGTCAAAAATTCAAATACAAACTATTAACCTCTACCTATTGCATTGAATTTTACTGCACACAATTTTAAATTACTTTAAAAAGAAAAATTGGAATGTAATTAATAAAAATTATAAATAATTTTAAATTTTTTAGTAAATTTCATATCTATGGTGTGCAAAAGATACTCGAATTTTTACATATATCAACATGGATTCTGAAGAAATTGATAAAGCTTTAGCAGATTATTTCTTTGGATGTAACATTCCATTTAGTATTATTGAATCTGACCACTTCAGGAACTTTGTTCATAAATTGAATGTCGAATAATTTACTTAATGCAAAATTTTAAGATTACAAAAAATCAATAATCGGTGTGAAATCCGAAGATGCACTTCTGTTTTTAGATGGTTGAACAAATTTATCATCCAACAATAAGTATGTTGTTGTAATTCTGAATTTAAGGGGGTAGACACGGGTAAAACAGCGCTCTGTAATCGACACTAAATTGGCCCGAAATATGGGTTTTATAGGATACGTTGTTTGTCTTTATATGAGCACTTTTGGGGCTGGGTGAGGTCTCATTCGAAAGAGGAAGGTTCAGTGCAGCGCGCTCTGGTCATGGTTCGACGAGATTGTGTTATTATCTAATAATATGAGTGTACAAAGTAGAGCAAACGTTGAAAAAAAAAAAAAGTGTTTTGTGACTCAAACGATGACCAGAGCGCGCTGTATCGAGTCTTCCTCTTTCGAATGAGACCTCACCCAGCCCAAAATGTGTTCATATAAGGACAAACAACGTATCCGCGTGACTGCATTCCCAAATACGAGTTCCGCCATATTGGCGATAAGCAGAGCAAGTCACGTGACAAATTTAGTTCAGCTAGTGGATACGAGATGGCGCCTACTCGGGAGGACTGCCAGCGTGGAATAATAGCAAAACTGAAGCGTTAGCTGGATACATGTGCCACAGTAAAAGCGTGATGCAGTCAATGTATACATTTTCGTACGATTAGAGGTTAGGTTATATGCATTTTAAGCATACATTTACTAGGAACTGCTGGGAACTGTATACATTTACTAAATTAACGCCTTTACCGTGACACATACATCACATGAAATCGCTGTCGAATTTATGTTATAATTATATGGCCACATTATTTAAAGTAAAAAAAGAGAGATTGGAACATTTTTACTAATACTGGAAATACTGATTTACTGATATCATATTTCAGAATGTGGAAGTTACAGCACTTATTTATAATTATTGCTCTTATTATTACTCTTTTTTATTCTTCTGACTATTGTATAAAACATGTAATAAGGAAAAGTCTCCAAACCGGTCAACAGTTGACTCCCTGATTTTTTTATAATTCTTTACGGTCCAATGCAGAGATGGGCATTATTTAAATAAAAGGATATACTTCCGAATGGCCCCAGTGGCTGATCGACACGAGGTTTGGGGGAGGGGTGTGTACCCTAAATCTAAAATTCTATATAGGTTCGGGTATTGATTAGTTTCCATTGTTTATTCGAAGGCTTTTCATCTTGGGTTTCGAATAATTTTTCTTCTTTCATTATATCTTTATCCTAAGGTCGTATTCAGATATATTGGCCGGTCTGACGATCGTGGATTTGTCAGTTGGAGTTGCTGGGCCCCCGAAGGTAACGGGAATGCTGCTCGTGTGGCTGTTATTTATTCTTAGCGTAATAGTTGTGTGCGTTACGAACTTAGAGCATATATACTTACTTGGAGGTCTCATCGACAGCTTGAAACTGTCGCCAACATGGTGCGAGAGAGAAAGACATCGTGCGAACTGGTGCGAGAGAGTGAAGTATAGATTCTCTCGCTCGCACGATGTCTTTCTCTCTCGCACGATGTTGGTCGGCAATTGGATCCACAGGAGACAAGAGGCCATGAGACCCCCATGTATACCTACTATATGCTCTAAGGTTACGAAGTTATGCGTAGACCAATATGAGGTGAAGCGATCGAGAAAGAATGAATGTTCTGACCATAAAACTTCTGAATTTTTCGGAGCGAACGCAAACCTATTCTGATGTTTGTCTTTCTACGCTCAGAACTCGGTTGGCCTACACGTCAGGTGCTTGGCGCAATCTCTACCACTTCTGGCCCACTCTTGTTCTACGAAGGCGAGAGCGAGTCAGAAAACGTTGAGAAAAGGAGCACCGAGGCAGGACAGCGGTATGGTGGGAGAATACTCCTCGCGAAACTCACCGGCCAATATATGTATGTATCTGAATACGACCTTAGAAGCTCGAATGCCGACGAAAACCTTTGTGGCCCGAGCCGCGCGAGATCGCCGTTGCTCGGCGATGCGTCATCGATTATACAGAAGCAGAATTTGTTTATTTTTCATCGCATCAATATGAAAGTGACATCAATGGATTCCTCGCATTCTCCTGATTAAATTGACAGAAAATTATTTAAATCTGACTATTTTTAACGAAATAGGCTTTCAATTCTGCAAACAAATATTTCACGTAATTTCCTTAATTATGATCCGAGTTATATCATTTTTGTGGCCAATTTGATCGAGAAAGCATAAGGAATCGATTGACGCCACTTTCGTAAAGATCCGATTAGAAATTGCAAAACTTCAGATTCATCAGTGCTTAGTGCGCAACATTGTATGGCCCCGCTGGTTCCGAGCGTCGAAGCCAATGAAACTCAGCGAGACACATGATTGCTGGCGAGAGGGACAAGAGGGGACTTTCGATGGCGAAGGAAAATCAGCCTTCTACAGAACTCAAATCGAGAAAGACTTTGCTGACCGACTTTATATTCACGTCAAATAAATACTTTAATTGTATAATTTAGACAATGAAGTATTGTTGAATTTCGCCAGTTCTTACATATGCCCCATTTGGTTCGGATTCCTGATCTCAGAGTTTCATGCATGTACCTATTGAAATGTTATTTTTTCTTATGATTACATGATTAGGACACACTCTACGTTCACTAAAAATTGACCGAATTGCACCATGTTTGATATCATTTTCATCGGGAAATCCTAAAAAATCCATCGGTAATACTTTCATCAACACTTATCAAAAACATGAACATTTTATTTTTCTGTACTGGGTATTTTATCTAGCTCGTCGGTTTTATTGCTCTCGACTGTCAACGGGCGGTCTACTAGGGCCCGAAGGTCCTTGCTCGCAGCGAGAAAGCAAAACAGTGGGGTGGGTAGGTCTTTCCCGATAATCTGAGCCCAAAGGCTTCTCAACAATTGGAAGACTGTACATATTATTTCTGATGCTTTCGACAATACGCGCAACCATTTGCGTGCGCGGTTTCATGCGCGTCAAAAAGTATTATTTTAATTACAATTAGTAATTCAGTTTGTAAGTGCCATTAAATTAGGCGTCATTAAAATCATGCACAGTTCATTAATTTTAACTAATTGACCAATTCATTTATTTTTTAATTCATTAATGCAGTACTCTGATTAAGAACATCGTAACGCGAAGCTAATATTATAGGCCCTAGAATCTACGGTATTGCCAATGTGCAATTGAAACGCGCCGCCACTTCACACTATCGTTTCTTAGCATTTGTACAAGGTGATTCTTTAGCCAGAATCGTCAAACGCGATGCTCGCCAGCAATCATGTGTCTCGCTGAGTTTCATCGGCTTCGACGCTCGGAACCAGCGGGGCCATACAATGTTGCGCACTAAGCACTGATGAATCTGAAGTTTTGCAATTTCTAATCGGATCTTTACGAAAGTGGCGTCAATCGATTCCTTATGCTTTCTCGATCAAATTGGCCCCAAAAATGATGTAACTCGGATCATAATTAAGGAAATTACGTGAAATATTTGTTTGCAGAATTGAAAGCCTATTTCGTTAAAAATAGTCAGATTTAAATAATTTTCTGTCAATTTAATCGGGAGAATGCGAGGAATCCATTGATGTCACTTTCATATTGATGCGATGAAAAATAAACAAATTCTGTTTCTGTATAATCGATGACAACATCGCAGGACAGTTCGAGGACAGAAAATCTGCTCCTCAAAGTGACAGAAAATATAACCTATACGCTAGACCCGATTTCCTAAAGATACTGTTGCGGCGTAATAATAATGTTTAGGAAGGATGATAAAAAGTTCACAAATGTAGCGTAAAAGAACGAAATAGATAATAAAGATTTATTGTCATATAACATATACATAGGTTATATTTTCTGTCACTTTGAGGGGCCAACCATATAATATTCACGCGCATCCAGCCTGCGCATTTTCAGTAGCCCCAATTCAACATCCAACACAATTTTATTCTATAATGTTTGTTCATAACTGCTTTCTGCATAAGACGTTTAATTATCTTGTAATAAGCGTATTTCATGATCTGTTTCAGTGTTTTGCTAATAAAAAAAATGTCTAACCTAACATACTTCATTTTCTGGGGATATCCCCTCATCTATTTTTCCTTTTCACTTATATAATTCCTTACTGCCAACGTAGCATATTGTAGCATAAGCACATTTTAAGTAATTAAAATGTATGTACAATGAATTTTCTACGTTTGCTCTATCAGCAGACATTCCATTTAAATATTTACATGTACAACGCAACAGCTGAGAATTTATTTCCTTATTCAGAAGAGAATACGGAAATAGCAAACAGCTCCCTCTCGCGTGCACCAGCAGCCGCGTATCTATGGGTATTACCATTTCTGTGCAGAAAAATCTGCTGTAATACCGACCTGCCGAATCGGCCAGGTCACGTGACGTGTCTACCCCCTTAATGAATACGATATGTATTAGAGGTCGTGGCTTTTCACGGGTATCTAAATACACCTGTACACGGGACACGTGTAACGTGTATTAAGGAATTAAAATTTGTGTTCTTAATACACGTGTACACGGATTATAAGTACACGGATGCATGGTCGCCAAATACCGCCTCGTACAATCAACTATAAATAGAAATACATACTTTGTTGTCAAGTCGGCATGACAACGTTCATGTCGTCCGTGAACAGAACTACACGAATATCCGTGAACAGAACTACACGGGTATCCGTGAACAGAAATACACGGGTATCCGTGTATTAAAAATTACACGGATTGAAGTTCGGTTACGTTTACTACACGTGTACACGTGTAATAGGGACCTCTGATATGTATGTCCATGCAGGTTATGGCGTTCCACAGTCTGCAACGTTTTTTTCAAACAATATGATTTTATACAGTAAAATACATGAACGTAATAAAGTTAAGCTATTTACTACGTCTTATTCTACGCGTAGAGAATTCACTTTTCTACGTCAGGTAAAATACGGACCCACCATTGATCACAGGTAATATATGAGCAAACAACAGCGTCATCCAGGTATCGTAATCGGCAAGTACAGTGTTACGAGTTACGACAGATCAAATACGTAACAGGTAACGGATGATGCTACGAAAAAAAAGAAGGCTTAGGCCGTCTGTCCACGCAGCATCGCGTCATGGACGCGTACGGTATTATAGCTCAATGCGCGTAGCGTATTGACAAAACCAATCGTACGACGCATCTGTCGATGATTGATCTGCATTTGTCAAGATGTCCGGCGTCGCCAATACGTCACGCGTACGCGTTTATGACGCGCGCTGAGGGGACAGACGGCCTTACCCTTATACAGTTGTCGATACTTTCCATTTGACGGTGACTCGACCCCCACCTAGGGTTCGCGCTATCAAGTAACCAGCACGTAGGAGTAGCTGATATATTCGATTTCTGCGATACATCCTTATCATTTCAGCAATCGTTTATCATCCGTGGATTTGTCATATTCTGTCGATTCATTGTAGATAAAATAGTGGAGGTGTTTCTGAATAAGATCACAGACGAGGTATAGGATAGACCACAGACGAGGTATAGGATAGACCTATCACCTTATGAATGTTCTATGAAACTGTTCTCCCAAACTGTGTTACCGACCCACAATTTTTTTTTTTTTTTTTTTTTTTTTTTTTTATTATTGAAATAACGCTTTAGACCAGTTCTGGTCCATAAGCTACAGCTTACCATATACAAATGCCTTACATCTGTGGCAACTTACAGAGATACAAAAATAGCTATGTATAAAGGAGGGGTGTACTTGCCTTTAGGTGTACACTTATCACAAGCTTTACTTATACTAATTTTGCTATGACTTTCTTATGTTAGAGTAACTCTATACTATAATATTACAGCCAGCGCATATCAGGTACATAGTTCCTTGTGTATGACATCTATCAGTCAGCGTGTTCCTAGAGTGTAAAACGATTTACTTATTGTATTATCTTTAATGGGCTATCATCCCCATTATTTACTGAGATCTTTGTAATACTTAAAATCTAATACTTAAAACCTAATATTATTAGTATCACAGAAATTATTGATTATATTGAGGGCCGTAATATTCATGCTGGATATGATTTTCTGGATGCTGTACGGGGGTCTCCAATTAGCTTTCTCCAGTTTGTTTAACATTTCCATTCTTTCATTGGACAATAGAGGGCAGTGCCAAAACACGTGATCAATATCCTGGGATGGATGGCGACACTGGCACTTCGAACTTTGAATTATTCCCAGTCTTGCCAATGATTCTTCACAGGCTGTGTTCCGATTCACGCATAATGCAGCATAATGCGCATGAAGTGCAAAGGGTACGTGACATATCCTATGCAGTCTATGCGCAGTATGCGTGAATTGGAACACAGCCACAGTTATGGTGGTTTGACCTAATTCTGCCAAATCTAACAATAAAGTCCCTAGAGAGGTTTCTTCCGTCAAACCATGGGCTCTTACTGCTTTCGTAGTAGTGCTCGTAGTACAAAACTCCCTTGGAGAGAAACTGCACCCTAAGTCTTTCTTCAGATTCCTCCCACATCTTCTTTTTAAAACATTCTTTAAAATCGGTATATGGTACCTTATATTCGTCTGAATAATCCATGCTGGTAGCCTCCTTGGCTACAATGTCTGCCCTTTCATTACCAGAGATGCCACAGTGGAGGGAATCCATGCAAATACTACTCTGCTTCCGTTGGGACTCTGTTCTCTAAACCGGAGCACCTTGTTTTTAATTTCCAAGATATATCTATTTGTTTTAACATTAGCTTTGGTGCTTTTAAGGCTCATAACTGCACTTAAAGAGTCTGTACAGAGTAGATATGATGTCTCACAGTTGGACAGGGCGAAATCTAGACCCTTATAGAGAGCAGCACACTCCGCTGTGAAGACCGATGCCTCTGGGTTCATGCTAAGAGGATGGCAATAAGCTCTCTCCAGGCATACAACTGCCCCACCAGTCGATAGGCCTTCTGTGGTTTTTGAGCCATCTGTAAATATGCAAGTGAAATATCTGTAGTGCTCCTTCACAAGGCGATTGAAGATCAAATTAGGGTACCGACCCACAATTTGAAGGCTGAATGTAGTGGCATCTGCGCATGAACAGCGTCCAACTCAGGAACTACTCCGAAATGTGTTGAAATGCTGAAAGGTGTTTGCGTGCTTGTATACGCGTGACTTGTTTAGAGTGAGAGTTTGACATAGAGCAGGGGTGCACAGGGAGCCTTTTTCAGCGCCAAGCGGCAGGCAACCAGCCGTACGCCGTTACTAAGGGTAGAATCGGTGATGCGAACTGCAGTAGTGTAGGTGCGGGCTCGTAGCCGCGTAGCGTAAGTATGTATGGTTGGGTTCCTTGTGGGGCCCCAGTGCAGAGCAGGTCCCATAATATAATTCGGTGGGGTCATGAACGGTGGGGTATGACTTGACGGTTCGATTCTACTCATAATAAAACATTTATTACTAATAATACTTATCTTTTCAGCGACACATAAAATAATTAGAAGGTTAATAATATAGAAATAAATAACTCCGACACAAGGAAAACAAGTAGTTTTCAAGTAACGATATATATCATTTATAAAAGCTAGAGCATGATATATGAATAAATATATGTATACATATGTACAGTACGCATCTGGTGCTTATCATTGCACATAGTAATAGTCTTATAGGTGTAATATTATATACATAATAGTATGTATATGTATATACTGAACAATACACGCAGTATTCATGAAGAATACGAGATGGAGTATGTAAGTCAAATCACACTGACAACATATAATTATAAATAAATTTATATAATAAATAATTTTAAAGACAAGCTTTTATTCAAATGTACTAAAAAAGAAAAAAAAATTTGATGCCGGCCGAAATGACTGCCTCAGAAGAATTCTCTCATATAACCAAAAACAGCGTGGGGCGTAAAATTTAATATTAAAGGTTATACAAAAACTCATTGCTAAACAACATAATTTTGTATTGACTTTTAATCTGGTTAGATCTCAGGGCAGACTTTGAATTGAGGAATTAGACTGCTTGCAATAGAGTGGAAAAAACGTGCAACAAGTGTCACAAATATATTTTCTTTCTTAGTACATTTGAATAAAAGCTTGTCTTTAAAATTATTTTTTTATTATAATTTATTTATAATTATATGTTGTCAGTGTGATTTGACTCGTATTCTTCATGAATACTGCGTGTATTGTTCAGTATATATACATACTATTATGTATATAATATTACACCTATAAGACTATTACTATGTGCAATGATAAGCACCAGATGCGTACTGTACATATGTATATATTTATTCATATATCATGCTCTAGCTTTTGTAAATGATATATATCGTTACTTGAAAACTACTTGTTTTCCTTGTGTCCGAGTTATTTATTTCTATGTTATTAACCTTCTAATTATTTTATGTGTCACTGAAAAGATAAGTATTATTAGTAATAAATGTTTTATTATGAGTAGAATCGAACCGTCAAGTCATACGAAATGCCGGCAGTAGCAAATGTTTTGGAAATTTCATGACCCCACCGAATTATATTACGGGACCTGCTCTGCACTGGGGCCCCACAAGGGACCCAACCATACATACTTACGCTACGCGGCTACGAGCCCGCACCTACACTACTGCAGTTCGCCTCACCGATTCTACCCTTAGTAACGGCGTACGGCTGGTTGCCTGCCGCTTGGCGCTGAAAAAGGCTCCCTGTGCACCACTGACATAGAGGGTAGGCTTTTGCTACGCTACGCTTTGACTCGGTTCGTCAACGACTCATGCGGATTTTTCTCCGAAAATCAATTTCGGGGATCAAGACACTATGGCGCTCAAAAATGGTATTTCTTTAAAGCTCGTGCAAGCTATAAATTGCAAGATGACAATGTTTATTAACACTTTGCGTGCAGTAGAACCCTCTCACTGAGGGTTACTGACATTCCAACAAGTTTCTAATGCACTGTTTAATCATTCCAGTGAAGTAATAATAATTGGATCCTATTTGCCCCGAGTATTAGTTTACTGCCAACACTGAAATTTACAGTAAAATCTAATTCTTAAAAGCTTCGCAGAAAGTTGCATGATGCACGAGGTGCGTGGGGTGCATGGATGCAACTGCAAATCGAGTTACTTTTCAAACCCGCATTGCGAAATAAAATTTGGTCTAGCTCTGAGAAATTCATCGGTTCCGTGCAGTGTGTGCGTGTCATAGTGCATACTATTTCGTGATTTCTCAATTCGTGCATCAATTTCATCGATTACTGGACCATGTGGGAGGCCTTTTAACAGGATTCCACTGAGATATACCGTTACCTACTTAGAAGACTTTTTCAGAAACTGAAGGACGTTTAAAAACAAAAAGTGGTTTTGTAATCGTGTGTAATGCGATTGTAGGAGTCAGTGGCTCTGCGTGTTAGTAATGTGGACGCGAACTCCCATAAAGTGATAGATCTATCGCTCTATCCTATACTTCGTCGATGTTAGTAACTAAGGGGCAGAACAAGTACCTATGTCACTCATATTTCTCAAAATATTCCTGCAACTATTTATTTGCACCAAGTTCAACTAAAATGTATTTATACATAATAAATAATACTATGTGATATGTATAAGCATTAACATTAATTTATCGAACGATTAAACATTGAGAATAAAAGAAAATTCATTCGGCGTAGAAAATCATTTGCAAATCCAAGGCCAAATGTTACTAATTGCTAGATATCTCGGGTTGTATTGATCATAGTTAATAATAATTTATATTGGGCAGTTAGTATGCATGTTGTTAACATTATTTGTCATAGCAATGGCCACTGGAATGGATATTTTAGCAGAAAATCCATTTTTGCCAAAGAATTCGTTGGATTTCGCAATTGTAATCAACCGTCGACCTTGTTTTGATCGGGGGACATCGTTTCCCGAAGTCTAGGTGGGGAGCTCACGCAGCTCCATGTACTCAGTCGTCGTCGCCGACGACTCGTCGGTCTTCCGGGCCTGGAGGACCTCCGGGGACCCTGGAGCTACCGAGCCACCTGGACCTACTGGACTCCCTGGACTTCCTGGACTTGGTGGGTTCCTGGCCAGGGTTTCAACCCTGGTCCTTTCTCCACCCCCGGAGCTCCCGAGCCACCTGGACCATTCGGACCTACTGGACTTGCTGGACTTGCTGGGGACCTGCTCAGGGTTCCAACCCTGGTCCTTCCTCTGGCCCCTCGCTCCCTGGCCTGGGTTAGCTTATTCGGTTGGTGCCGATTAAATTTTCGGGTTCGTTAAACCATTTAAAATTTTATTGTTCTGCCAAGGTCAAAACTAATTTCTCTCCCTTGCTAACTGATTTCTTCGATTGTTTTTCACCATCTGTCCTATTTCATGCATTCCGTCGAAGATTTTTACACGTGACGTTCTATTTCGTGTATTTCTTTGATGGGTTTGCATGATCTGCCCTATTTCATGCATTTCTCCGATGTGTTTAAACGAATTATTTTAATCGATGCATTTCTTCGATGGGTTTACGTGATTTATGTCATTTTATGCATTTCTTCGATGGGTTTAAATGATTTATTTCATTCCATGGATTTCTTCGATGGGTTTGTATGACTTCTGCTACTCTGTCATGCATCTCATCGATGGGTCTACATTCTCTCCTGTCTCCTTCGCGTATCTCTTCGATGGCTTTGCATGCTCGTGTGTGCTTTCTATTGGTCGATATTATCTCGATCGCCACAAACTCAATAAGCGTTTTCATAATTTCCTTCCAAGCCGATCACACTTTTATTACTAACATAACGTAGTTGATTGTTTCAGGTTTTCAGGGTCATCCTTTCGCAGGGAAGGGAGTTAAAAATAATATATTTAAAACAAAACGAGTGAAAAGTGATAGTGCAAAGTGATAGTGAAAGAAGACATCTAAGGAAGCCTAGGCTAATTTATTATAGAATGAAGTATTTAACCTTCAGAGGGCCGGGATTTTTTCATTGAAATTGTAAATTTTATTTACTTAAAATTTATGCATATATACAACCAAAATAGCCGGCAAAGTATCCAAATTCTTAGGTGGCCACTATGGTGGCCAGCCCGGCCCTCTAAAGGTTAAGGCCCCATGTAAAATTGCCAATTAGTCACTGAATTTTATTAACATTGTTGCTCGTTTGCTGGCTCCTCATCTCCGATGAGGAGGTCACCGCTGCTTCCGTTTGCGGAAGCAAGTGACTGAGCATGGAATTGGTATGGGTGGATCGGTTTCATCCTCTGGTGTTCTGGTCGATAGGGAAAAGATTCGGGCGTAGGGGGTGTGCCTTTTGGTATACTGCCTGCGTAAGTCACCCTGTCCGACTACCCAATCTCCGCGTTAAGGTCTAAACACACATATCCGTTCCGTCTCAGTTCCGTGTCAGTGTGCCAGTGGTAAGAAGAAGAGACCCTCTACGCCCTTCTTCTTCTTACCAATGGCACACTGATACGGAACTGAGGCGGAACGGATATGTGTGTTTAGACCTTTAGTCGGCTTGAGTCAGGTCACACCTGGTAGTGCTCCTGACGAGTCGCTCGGAGCAACAGGAATCGCCTGAGAGGCGCCGAGCGCCTTTCCCTTTCGACTCAGACATTAGGGTGGTAGGAACTGCGCCATCGAATACTCGTTTCATGCTTACCTTCCGTCTTTCCTTCTTTGCTGAATTTCTTTTAATCGGGTGATTGCTTGGCAGTTCCCTAGATTCTGTATCTAAACCGAAGAGATCGATGGAACTTTGTTTCCATCCATCTCCTTGGTTTAGTAGGCTAAGGCTTTCATGTACAGGGAGATCGATGGAACTTTGATTCCGTCTATCTCTCTACGGGTCTCGAAGCGCAGCAACCTCCTCGTGGTGAGACCTGGTAATCGGTGAGAACCGAGCCGATGGCTGCGATTGTAAAATATTCTAGTTGGATATAAGAACTTTCTTTATCTAGCAATATTTTGGTAGAATATAAGAGTAAAATATGTAACTTGAAATGTTGCTGGATTGTTCTTACCCGACCACAGATCATGAATATAGTGTTGAGTTAAGATAAGTGCATGTTGGAATATTTCAGCAAAATACTGGAACTGACGGGTTTTTGACAATTTTTAAAGTCCTCTCGGTTTCAGCACCTGATTGAAATATACCAAGTTCCAATTCCTTGCCGTGGTATTCCTGCTTAGTTACAAACGTACTATATTTTTTAAACAAATTCGGAACTAAGTTCGGTCGTTTGCATTTTGCGTAACAATTTTCATCATATTTAGTTTCAATTCTAACCGCTTGTAGGATTGCGTTCGAATTCCACTCTGAATCGATAACGTTGGGTGTAACACGAAAATACTAAGGGGGCTCGCGAGCTCCCCGAGCGTGTGACACAAAATTACATTGCCACTACATTCAGTCCTCAAATTATGGGTCCGTAACGCAGTTTGGGTGGCGACACGAACATTCGTAAGGTAATAGATCTATCCTATACCACAGACGAGGTATAGAATAGACCTATCACCTTATGGATGTTCGTGTCACCACCCAAACTGTGTTACCGACCCATAATTTCAGGACTGAATTCAGCGGCCTCTGTTCATGAACAGCGTCCAACTCAGCAACTACACTGAAATGTGTTGAAATTTTAAAAGGTGTGTGCGTGCTTGTATACGTGTGACTCGTTTAGAGTGAGAATTTGACATAGAGGGCGGGCTTTCGCTACGCTACGCTTTAGCTTGGTTGTCAATGACTCAAACGCCAAAATATGGTACTTCTTCAGAGCTTATACAAGCTATAAATTGCAAGATGACATTGATTGTTAGTATTTTACGTGTAGTGGAACACTTAACTAACATTTTCACGTGTCGTACGCCGAAAAATATTAAAAATTGACGCTGTTACTGACATTCCCGCAAATCTCTGCAGTCCGCGCGTGTCTAAATAGACTGTGCCCATCCTACGACACGTAAAAATCATTGAAAATAATGAATTGATACGTTTTTGTAAAATTTATATTCGTAGTTTTTGGCACCCGAGCCGCGTCGTTCGAACGCTTATACATACACCTAAGAACCCACCAGGGTCGTAAAAAAGGAGAAACCGAGAATGCGTGAAACAGCGCACCAACAAAAGACCCTCAACCGATGGTGGGGCAAATTGGGGTATTTTTAATTATAAATACAACATTAGAATTACAGGGATCCCCGGGTTGAGCGAAAAGCGCGCTTCTGTCAATAATGCAGTTGAAACGCGTGCCGCTTCACGTGATTTTTTGCAAACATTTATAAGTACAAGAACATCCGTTAAAACTGCAACCTACGTGCGCGCGAATAAACGAAAATGTCAACACCGCCTCACGGACGCAGTCCACTACAACCATTCACCGGCCCGGCGTTCGGAGGGTTTCTAGCGACCGCTGGACAGCGGTGATGACCGAGCTTCGAAAATTTTAGGATGGTCCCTTTCAAATTAACGTCGCAAAGAGCTGTGCGGAATTTTTCGGCCCAGGTAAGCGAGCCGAGCGCTTCGCTTTTATGATCGGTTTACCACTCGCACCCCAGATTACTGTAATGAGGTTTGAAAACAATGTCGACTGGTCTCGTACCCGTCTAAATTTAAAAATTTTTAGCTACGACAGGGTTGACCGCGGCGCTATACCCCTGTACGGAGAGATTTTTCGCCACCTGCGTGTAAAAGCCATAATAATGGCGCATCCAAAAAATGACATTAACGGAACCCGCTATAGTCGTGGCGTTGAGTAGCTAAAAGGTTAAAACATTCAGACACAAATATTGTAGAAAAAAATTCAACACCGCTACAATCAAAGACACGTCCCATTAGTTACCCGATACGTCTGATCTATGCATGCACTGCATTAAGCATAAAATTATAAAAAAAAAAAACAGAACAATTGATTCTGAGGTTTGCAGAATTAACACATAATTGAATAAAAATTTAATTTCTCAATTTATGAAAGTAATGATACAGAAACAACTAAGTAGCCTATTGTTTATCAACACCATGAATTTTAAAAAGAGCATTAAATACAGTATCAAATAAACAGTTTGCAAAAGCTTTTCACAACAATATTATGGTTAAAAAATTGATAAAAGAAAAAATAAGTAAACGTAAAATATTTTAAATTATCCATCATTAGCAGGGAATAATTTTTCCTCATGTTTCGGCGCAAATTGCATTCCGATATCTTTTATTGTTCACAAGTTATACGAAAAAGGCCCCAAATTCTTCAACCCGGGCCGGGAAATTTCAAATAGCTCTTTGCGACGTTAATTTGAAAGAGACCATCCTAAAATTTTCGAAACTCGGGCATCCAGCGGTCGCTGGAAACCCTCCGAACGCGGGGCCGGTGAATGATTGTAGTGGACTGCGTCCGTGAGGCGGTGTTAACATTTTCGTCTGTTCCCGCGCGCGTAGGTTCCAGTTTTAACGGATGATCCTGTAGACCTTCTATACCTGTTATTGCGGGGATTAGTACCGCGCCACATTTAGACCTGGTGTACCTATGCTGGCTATTCAGAGGACATCTTAGCGCCGTATGCTACAGTGCAATTACCCAAAACATCATAATAATTTATAACATCTTCGACGACATATTCTCGAAGACGCGATTTTGCACAGTATAGGAGTAAACTACGCATATAATAATAGTTATTATACGGCTAAAAGTAAAAAATCCAAAATATCTGCATTTGCTATACTGGTCCATAATTTACTTGAAATTTGCCACCAATGTTCATCAAGATATCTGGATAAATTATTGTTCAAACATGTGCTCCATACACATCGTTGAGCGCGTTTTAAAATGCATAACAAAAAATATACAATAGTTCCATTTAAAAAAAAATTACGATGATATTGAAATCTCTGTAAATAATAGTTCAAACGTAAATCCTAATATTCTATTCAGTTTCCTCCACCAAATAAAAAAAAACTTTAATATGAAACATTTTTTTTGCTATTTCAATAGTTAGAAAAAGTATAGCGTGTATACGAACAAATCGGACATACTGTATAAACTTACTGAAACATTAGTCAACTTTTCGCCAGAAAAATGGACAAATAAATGTTAATTGTTAGTATATAGTTTACACAAATAAATTTTTCGTATAGCTATGGAGGAGAATGAATTCCCTTTTCAAAAAATATGTATCAAATATTTTTGGCTACTCTACAGACTTGCAAAGTTGCACCATATCGGTGTGTACGGGTTTGATATGTTACTCTTAAATAATATTATACGGTAGAAGAATATATATGTGATATATGTATTGTTGATCTTATCGATGTAATTTATTAATGTTAAATTATGTTAAAATATGGTATTTTATTTTGTATTATTCTATTTTTTTTTTTGTTATGGTATTTTATATATTTATATTTTTCTTGTTTTATTTAATTATTTAATCATAGTATGTACTAATGTGTATTAATTGTAGCTCTGTATACTAAAGGGTTTCCCGTTAAATAATAATAATAATAAATAATAATTATTATTAATTATTATTGTTATTACTATATGTCTGTATGATATCGTATAGACCAGGCCTTCCCAAGTAGGGGAAATCTGCTCCCAAAACAGATGTTTCGGTTCTCCCTCCAACGCTGCGCCTTAGCTGCTAAGGCCGCTAAGGTGGGACGAGTTCTGCTACCCTCTCTCCGAGGGCACAGTAACGTCGCTGGGAAGCATGTTGGGCGCTTTAGGGCGAAAGTACCAAATTTGTCAAATTTTTATAGGAAATTTCATAATGACTTAAAAATAGTAGGAAAAATTAAAATTTAAACTAGCATTTCAAAATGACGTAAAAAGAATTTAAAAAAATGTATTACATACAACGATACAGTAATACAATAATCGTAGTGATGTCTTTTCATTAGAAAAATATATTCATTTTTATAAAAATACAAGTAGTAGTTATTTTCTAAATTTTCGTACAATACATAAATACCTACATTTTATATTTTAAACAACTTTCGTACAATGCAAATGTGTTATACATTTTATTCAGTTTTATGAAAATGCAATCACTACTTATTTTATAAATTTTTGTACAATATACATATACATATATACATGTTATAGAATCTATTTTTGTACAATATATACATATTATATGTATGTTATAGATTCTATAATATATAGAGAATATATACGAATTCTCGCCTATATCGAGAATATATACATATTATATACATGTTATAGAATCTATAACATGCATATAATATGTATATATTGTACAAAAATTTATAAAATAAGTAGTGATTGCATTTTCATAAAACTGAATAAAAATGTATAACACATTTGCATTGTACGAAAGTTGTTTAAAATATAAAATGTAGGTATTTATGTATTGTACGAAAATGTAGAAAATAACTACTACTTGTATTTTTATAAAAATGAATATATTTTTCTAATGAAAAGACATCACTACGATTATTGTATTACTGTATCGTTGTATGTAATACATTTTTTTAAATTCTTTTTACGTCATTTTGAAATGCTAGTTTAAATTTTAATTTTTCCTACTATTTTTAAGTCATTATGAAATTTCCTATAAAAATTTGACACATTTGGTACTTTCGCCCTAAAGCGCCCAACATGCTTCCCAGCGACGTTACTGTGCCCTCGGAGAGAGGGTAGCAGAACTCGTCCCACCTTAGCGGCCTTAGCAGCTCAGGCGCAGCGTTGGAGGGAGAACCGAAACATCTGTTTTGGGAGCAGATTTCCCCTACTTGGGAAGGCCTGGTATAGACAATCATTAATGTATGCGCAAACACATGATATATGGGTGGGGTTCAGCAACAGGTGCTCTTAAAAAAAAAACATTAAAGCACTCTTTTTACAAATTACGTTATTGCGAGCGAATAAAATTTGTTTTGCGTTAAATAAACCCGAATAGGACAACAAGGTTAAAAGGCGAATGTGATATCGTTTTCTTTTGATTCTCCTTTCTCTTCCGTTTAACGGAATATGTTCATAAGACGATCTTTAACTTGTTACTCTAACAGAAACATTTGTAAATCGCGGGCTTCGACTCTCAAAAAATGACCTAGTTTTACCCGTGCTGAATTCTAATTCCTACCACGCGTAGTGTTACAATCTGTTTCGGGACTTCACCGGTAACGTTGCATACGACACTAAAATGGTAAGTGGGTCCTAGGACCCCCCAAACCGGTGACAGAAAATTACATTGGGTGATAGGTCTATTCTATACCTGGTCTGTGCCTATACCATCGACAAAGTATAGGATAGACCTATCACCTTATGGGACTTCGTGTCACCGCCCAAACTGTGTTACCGACCCATAATTTCAGGACTGAATTCAGCGGCCCGATTCATGAATTATATATACGTGTGACTTGTTTAGAGTGACAGCTTGACATAGAGGGCAGGCTTTCGTTACGCTACGCTTTGGCTCGATTTGTCAACGACTCACGTGGACTCAAGGAACAACCGTTTGGGAAATATGGCACCAACATTGCTATTGGAGTCTTTTTTTTTAATATTATTGGAGAAATAAAATGTAATTGAAGGATAAATATTTGGAATCGCTTCTGGACGGATGGAATAGAGATTAATGAAGATAGATGATCGCAGCCAATCGGCTCGTATTATTTGTCATGGAATTAATAATTGTATTACAATGTTACTTGTGATACGATTAGTAATTATACTTATACTAAATAATACAGATTGCCCAGGTCTCACCACGTAGAGGCGCTGCGAGTGGAGACCCGCCCTAACCACGGCCCATCCGCCCTCCTTTTATGCAAAATTGTATTTTCATTTCCATGGATCCTTCCATGAGTCCTTCTGTAAAAAGCTACCGCGATGAAGCTAAGCAGAATTTAAAACATTTCTTTGTTTCTTTCATTTCAAATTTTAAGAATATCTGGTATATTCCTACTCCTACCATGATAAATATTCACAAAATTGGGAATGAAACAAAGAGAAAGGGGGGAAATTTTGGGGAAATTATCAGGAAAAACACTGATAATGATATATCATTATAGGGTAAAACTTTTAGCAAAAAATTTTTCTATGCCAGTGCATATTTCCTATGCCTACTTAAATACTAATAATTCCTACATATACGAGCGCTCGTATTTAATAATTGCTACTTATATTTAGTTAAACACTGCAGTGTTTATCTATTTCCTTAAAAACTACTTAATTCTAAGTGGCCACTAAACACATTACCTAACCATATACATATCTACTTAAATTTAAATAATGACCTGCCTAATATAAATCTGAAAGTGTCGTGTGTGTTTCTTACTTCCCTCGATGGACCCACGATGTTACCTGAAACATTCTCAAAAGTATTAATAAAAATTCCTTGAGTTTTGTTTTCTCATAGATGATGAACCTGAAATCCTCTATTTGCAATATTCTTCACACATAATACTCTGCAACAGAAACTTTATCAGTCGATTAGTACCTACAATCTATCTCGATTAAGCAATGTAATTTCAACAAATATAGTCTTTTCATTGAATCACTATTGCCCAAATATTGAAATATCATATTTGAAGCTACAAGCCAAAACTCAATATGGAATATCGATTTGGTATTAAGATGAAAGAAGGAAAAGATTAAAAAATACTGCTTCATTGTCAGCAGACAAGGGTAGGCAATCAAAACTTTAGCAATTGATGAAAAAGAAGCTACTAATGATATTACATTTCATTTCGAAGCAATCGATATTTATAAATTTAAGCACTTTGTTTCTAGTTTCCTTCTAGTTTCTCATTAATTGGTATCTTCAAAGTTTAGGTATGTATCAATGACTCGACTATACAATAATCAAAAACATTGATGCAAATGTTCAAGATTAGAATAATTGCACTTTACTGCACAGTAAACGAAGTTACTTTCATACAGAAAGTGGCAGCAAAGAGCACGCATTAATATTGAAAATTTACTATCAATATAGAGTGCCGAATTGCATTTACCTACTTTTTCAGTGCAAATTTCGTTTCAACATCATCAAATTAAGCAATAATCGCGGGTGAATTTTGATCAATGCAAATTGCAAAGGAATGTTGAAACTTTATAAAAATAAAAAACTACATTTCTTACCAATCTGAAAATAAATACAACAATTGGCGGAGCTACTATGCAAAAATCAGCAACGCTAATGAGGAATAGCTGCTACTACTTTTCAAAGACTCTAATTAGTATACTAGTTATTCTATACTAGTATTCTAGTTATTCGATTAGAACTTCAATGGAGGTGCGTCAGAAGTCTGTAATTTCTGTTAGAAATAATGAATCACACCTTTCATCGCCATTCTTTCAGTCATAAAATAACATTTTTCCAATGCCAATCCATGAAAATTGCAACTTCAAATTTAAAAATATTCTAAAAAAATAGAAAACATTTTTCTGCAAGATATGAATATACTTTTAAAACAATATTTCCAGCGACAAACACTCGATTCAAGAGTGGGTAGGTGGTGGTAAGAGGAGGAGGAAGGTGCAGCCACGTAGGGCTGCTAGATAAAATGATCAGTAGCCAGAAGGGCAGAGCTGATCATTGTCCACTCATTAATGCAAGAAAACCGTGAGTGGACCGCTTCTTTCTTTCGCAACGCTAACTTATAACAGACTAAAATCAACTCCCGAGCATAGTCACTAGGACTTTGGACTATTCGCAGCACTAATTTCTCAAACAACTTCAAAATTCCCGGATGGTGCTTCATTACTGAAAATTCTACCGAACTTGTTACAAATACCGAATAGCAAACATAAAAGCTCCCAAAGAGCTACACTACTCTGAAAAATATAAAAAGCTACCGAGAACCACCACTTAGGTGGTTTCATTTTTCGGAACACTAATAAAAATTCAGTGCACCTGTGTCTCGTAATACGCAACTCTAACTTTAATTCGTTGCAGCCTTCCTGAAGGCTGTGCAGCAAATCCAGCTGCTCGTGACTCCTTGGTCCCAGGAACATGTCTCCAGACATGTCCCAGGACAGTTTTGGGGCATTGGGGCTGGGGGCGCAACACTAATTACAAACGCGATCAGTCATCATCGCAACACTAACTCGAAAGAATATTAAGAATCAAACTAGGAAGACTAATTAAAAAAACGCGATCAGTCGCATCGCAACTCTAATAAAAATAATACTATGAATCAAAAGTAATGCAATAAATCAAACTCTAGTAACTCGAATTTAAAACACAAGAAAATTTCAAAAACAATCGCGACTCTTTTTTCGGAGCACTACAAACAACCACGGTCGATATTCATTCGAAACGCTATGCTGGAACCGTACGCGGGGAATACTCGATACGCAACGCTAATTCAAACCGTGATCAACATTTAGTCGCAACACTAACTGGACCCTAATTGAAAACGCGGTATGTTCAGTTTAAGGGGGGGGGGGGGGGGGGTGGTCGATGGGTCAGCCTATTGCCAACCAAATTACTGCTACTACTACAACTACAGGCGAGCATAATGGCAAAAGAAGAATAACCCTGCACCCGAAGATGCAGGGCCATTCTTGGTAGCCCACATGATGTGGCCTTTTCTCTGGCCGGGCTATCTTCGGCTCTTTGGCCACTTCTTGCTTCGGGCGGTCCGCCCTTCTGAAAGTTAATAGCCCGCTCAAGCCCGTCCTGCCGACCGCGACCAGCGACAATGGGTGCGTTCCACTTGCGCCCAAATCGCCCGCAACGCCCGCGATTTTCATTAAGGTGGGTTCTCCTATACGCGACTGGACACAACGTCAAGAATTTCAAAGTCGATTTTCTCGAAACTGAAGCGCGATATAAAAAAAAGTTACTCTTTCTTTTCGACTTATAACAAGTAAATAAGTCGAAAAAGAGGAATAAGATTTTTTGATATTGTGCTTCATTTTCAAGAAAATCGACTTTGAAATTCTTGACGTTGTGTCCAGTCGCGTATAGGAGAACCCACCTTAATGAAAATCGCGGGCGTTGCGGGCGATTTGGGCGCAAGTGGAACGCACCCTAAGTGCAATGTCCCACTGGCGTCAAAAAGTCGACACAGCGAGGCTAGAAGCGAGGGCATACCCCACTCGCGCTAGTCTCGCCGTCGACTTTTCTCACAAATTTCCTGAAAGCAGGTCATCGCGCGAGGGAACATGCGATCAGAGAATACGATGACCTGCCCCGGCCCTACCTACTTATATTTAAGTCACACATTCGTACCAGAAGGTAAGTTACCTATCCTAAACCAAACCTATATTTAAAAAATGGCAAAACAGTCTCTCAAACACAATCACCGTCAACCCGCTCCACGATTCTCAAGCATCGCCGCCCGGGTGCAAAGCCTACACTAGAGAGACCGTCCCGGGACGACTCCGTCACCCGAGCTTGGCCACAATCACACACTAAAGGTCCGCGCACACATATCCGTTCCGTCTCAGTTCCGTGTCAGTGTGCCATTGGTAAGAAGAAGAGACCCTCTACGCCCCTCTTCTTCTTACCAATGGCACACTGACACGGAACTGAGACGGAACGGATATGTGTGCGCGGACCTTTATAGGTACGTACCAGTTTTCACTGAAATCGGCTGGCAAAGGCAGTGACCATTGCGTATACGTATGATTAACATAGCAATTAATTATTTTCAATTTCAAACAATGTGCACTGTACGTATTATGTACATACATCAATCGTTATTACTTTCTCGGTTGATTGCACGAGATTGATTGAGTTTCATATTCCAAGATTATTTACTAGAATGATCATCGTGCGCAACAAGGAATATGATACATTGATATCATTATTGCAATGAATAATAATGTAATTTTATAGTTTTGTTAACATGGTCTTTGATAAAAATTCCGACGCAAATTCCACCGCCTAACCACACAAACACACACAGGTGGAAAATGCGGCGTGCACGATACACTAACGCAATGCCAGCCGCCGACATGTATTTAATTAATAAACAAAGTCATCGTACCCCATTGCCTTTACTCACCCAAGTAACGCATGGGCACATCGGTGAGTTAAAAGGCAATGGGTACGGAAAGATATCTTGAAAATCCTCAACTAGAAAGTACGATTAGTCTGTATAGTGTCTAGCAAGGTAAGGTATTGTTTCATTTTATATTATTAAACAAAATGGCTTGACTTTCAACTTGTGAATAGTTTAAACTTTGATAAATAAGAAATGACTCTACTTCAGATGAAGAAAAATGACTCTACTCGACATTCAATTAGCAAGAAAAAAGACTCTAAAGTTGAATTATTTAAGAAAATGACTCTAAATCATGAAGAATTTACGTTCAGAATTTAAAACAGGCGATTCCATCGTCAAAGTAAATTTCATAAAACCAGAAAGTATGTTATCATGCTAATTACTTTGAATCTGAAATTTGCCCACCCTCAATAATTGTCTTCTTGCATATGGAAATTAATTATTTTATTGTGTACGCAAACGAGTGACCTTTGTAAGAAAGGAATTACACTTTACTGTCTGTTATCATCATTTAAACATGAAGTTACTTTTGAACACGTAGAATCAGAAAAATAAAAGAAATCCAAGTCATTATAATCGTCGCAATGACGAAATCGGAGGGCATCCGATTTTTCCACTACTTTTCTGAGCTGCTATGCACCTTTATGTGCATTATTTAATAAATATCTACATCAATGTATTCAATGTATCAATGATAAACATTCGCGTTAGGAATCGTTTATCATGGGAATTATGATTACAATTTGATGATATTGAAAAGGCGCGGCGTACAAGAAGACCCCAGCCCTCGTCTAATAAATACATACATAGGCAAAACACGGTTACAATTCACGGGCATGGTTACCATACCCGCGATCATTATGCTCGCCAAAGCACGTATACAACCGGTCACTCGTGTCGATTCGGACCAAACGTCCTACGACATGATTGAGTGACCAGAGGAACCATAATGCATGCGCACTCACATTTCGCTGTGCCCCAGTGACGAAGAAGCCAACACCGCTGCTTACTGCTCAAAGAAAGTCATCAGGCTGCTCGGAAAAAGCCATCAGGCTGCTCAGCTGCGCCAAAACTGTAACGAAGGAACAGAACACGATTATAATTTATTTCTAAAGTTACGATTGTTTGAACTCTGATAAAGAATCACGAAGCAATTCAAAATTATCGAAACTAATATCATTTTAACATTTTAAGAAAACATTTTTTTTCTAAAATTTTGAAGAATGAACTCTACTTTAAAGGAATTAAATGAAATACATAGATACTTACATCTTTCCATTAATATTCTGCGCACAAATCTCCTCTTCAGCTGACGCACTGACTCTAATTTCCGATAACGAGTTTCGCTTTCAATAGTAAAAAAAATTAAAGAAATAGAAGACTACTAACTCGCCCCAAAGATAATAATTGACGAACAAACCGCTGAATCTATTCTCGCGATTCTAAGCTCAGAGCCGCGACGCTCGTGAAAGAATGTAAATTGCGTAGAAAACACTGACTCTACCCTCGCGTATCCCCAAATTCTAAACGACACTCTACTATGAGCAACTGTGCTCTTCAAAATAGAAAACTTCGTACAACATAAACACTGACTCTATTTGGCTGCATTGCGCGCAGCCACAAGCTCTGAAAAATAAATAGGATAGGGCGGTGGGATAGGTGTTGTTTCATCGAGTGTTTGTCGCGAGAAAATATTGTTTTTCTTAGAACTAGCCGAGGATAGGAGCAGCTACACATTTCAGTAACACGATATTATCCAAAATATACTATTTCAGAAATAATTATTACATTTAAATTAATCATAGTAACGGCTTTCGTCATTAAAGTTCTAAGCATGTTCGTGTTATTCGAATATTACTTTAAAATATATCACGATCGTTATAAATATCCAAAATTCATGACAAAACTCAAAATTCGTTAATTATGCATGCTCGAATAGCATGTCCTCCATCAACTACGCAGTTTCTCTACATAAATGACAAAACTTGCATCCGAAACCGAACGTAAATTGCAATTACAACCGCTTCGTACAGATAGATTCTTAAAAATCATTGAAATATCATTGAATTCTACGAAAAACGCGACCGAAATGCAATAGAATTCGACCATTCCAATATATCGTGAACATCTACTGACGCCATTTTAAAAATTTTAAACAGAGGTAATTAAAATTATTCAGTATATGATAATTTAATCTTTTCCCACTGGATCCCAATACTAACCGACTGCAAAGTTGCCCAACACCCTCACAGCCAATTATGATTCACTAAAATAACTAGAAAAATAAGTATACCATACGTATTGGCACCTCTATCTTTCTTGCAAGGAATGGCCAGACGCCACCGAAGCCCCGTTCAAATTAATCGCCAAGTGTTATGGCGTCGTATGCCCTTTGCATTTGAATCTCGACGCAACGTCTGTAACTAAACGATGCAACAAGTGTGAAACAAAAGCATTAAAACATTCGTGCATGATTCGTAAGGGAATTAAACATCGAATAAACTTGAAATATTCCCGAAACGGGATGTAATTGAATACGGAGACACGATATGTGTGCAATAAATGTGCAGAAATATCGTTGAGCAACGAAGGGAATACGCGACGAACATCTAACGGTTTTCTCGCGATGTTTAATCAATTTCGGGACGAAAGTGTATTAATAGTAGGAGCAAGGGACGATAGAGAGTAAAGAAGAAGACTAATAATGATTAGAAGTAATTAGGTGGGGATAGATAATGTAGGTACGTGTACCATTTAAATATGGAGCTATCGAAGCGTCTTAACTCAACGATGTCCACGGAACGAATGACCCTCGCGTCCCGCCGCTGTGTGCCGCTGTGCTTAGCGAATATGGGCTTAGGTGGGGGGAGACCAGGCAGGACTCGCGAGGCAATACACACGTACATACTTCCGAAGCGTGGAATATCGGTTTGTTATTTTACGCCGAGTGACGTATATCGCGGCTCCTGGCCGACCGTCTGAACAGAGGTGACTTCCAAAACTGGCATAGCTCGGTCATAACAACAGTCCTTTCTACACACACATTCTGCTACAGATAAAATAGAAATATTATGCGTAATAATATTTCCTTGGTTTATGAAATATCTAGCATCTACATACAGGACACTTTACTAGAGCTTGTAAAAATGAACACACATGGCTTAATTAATAAGTATATATTCGTAAATTACTGTAATATATGATATACAGTTTCTTATTGGAAAACTTTTTACAAGCTTCGCGATTGTTGGATATTTCGTGTCTGGCGTGAGTGCATGATGCAATGTAAAGGTCCAAATTGAATCAACACTCCAAGAGGAGATACTGCGATTATGGTTTATTGTTTAAAGAAGGAAAGATGTTCCTTTTCTGATTAAGCCGCGTGGGCATCGATAGTCTTTCTCTCGGCTCTCGTTGGAGCCATTCGTTCTTTGCGACTTGTCTGTTACAGACGTACATGTATTCCAGCTGGTTTCTTAAGTAAAGTTTTAGATTGTAGTAACAAAAGACTTGTTTTAATTAATCGCCTATACAACCAACAGCGATACAATCGAGATACCAATCCCGTGTTACCATTTGCACATAAAATGAATACTCATTCTGCCTACATTTGCGTGAGCATAGTGAGGCGTTAGTAATTAACACGAGAGGTAATGAAAGCTCCACGGAAAGTAGATATCCATAAAAAACTTTCAAAAAGTAAAAAAATTACACCAAGTACATGAAACAAATAAATCACAAAAAATAAAAGATAATAATATAAATCACAAAAAATGGAAGAAAATATATATCACAAAAAATAGAAGATAATAATATAAATCCCCCAAAAAATAGAAGAAAATATACAGTATAAAAAAATATGTGAAATCAAAATGAGCTGCAAGTACATAAAGGTGCTTTCCAACTGCCCTTAAGATGATATCGCGGACATTTTAATTATCCCATCAAAAAGAATCCCAATTAAAAACATTGTCGTAAATTAATTAATAGCTTTACAAAATTAATATACAAAATTGCGCCAATTATAACAAATTAAAAAATGTATTAAATAATATTAAGCAGATATATTTTTATAGAAATAAATATTTCAATACCAATAAATATTTTATTCAAAATACTTGGCGCTGCTCACCGCATTGGTGTTGCTAAACTGAATACATATGTATAAATTGCATTAATCTTTTTCTTTCTTTCTTGTGCGTGCATTCGTGAATGTGTGTATGTGTGCGTGTGCATATGCTACGTATGATATTAGAATTAAATATATGTAGAATAAATCTGACTGCGTTTCTAATATGTATATGTTTATGTATTTTAGATTGTAAGTGAGTTATTGTAAATTATTAATTTACTATTAATAAGACAATTAACATTTTTTCGGTTTCGCAGCGCCAAGTATTTTGAATAAAATATTTATTGTTATTGAAATATTTATTTCTATAAAAATATATCTGCTTAATATTATTTAATACATTTTTTAATTTGTTATAATTGGCGCAATTTTGTATATTAATTTTGTAAAGCTATTAATTAATTTACGACAATGTTTTTAATTGGGATTCTTTTTGATGGGATAATTAAAATGTCCGCGATATCATCTTAAGGGCAGTTGGAAAGCACCTTTATGTACTTGCAGCTCATTTTGATTTCACATCTTTTTTTATACTGTATATTTTCTTCTATTTTTTGGGGGATTTATATTATTATCTTCTATTTTTTGTGATATATATTTTCTTCTATTTTTTGTGATTTATATTATTATCTTTTATTTTTTGTGATTTATTTGTTTCGTGTATATTATTATCTTTTATTTTTTGTGATTTATTTGTTTCGTGTATATTATTATCTTTTATTTTTTGTGATTTTATCGTTTATTTTTTGTGATTTATTTGTTTCATGTACTTGGTGTAATTTTTTTACTTTTTGAAAGTTTTTTATGGAGATCTCACTTCTTTTTACAAAGATAATTCATGTACTTGGCGTAACTTTTTTTACTTTTTGAAAGTTTTTTATGGGGATCTCACTTCTTTTTACAGAGATAATTCATGTACTTGGCGTAACTTTTTTTACTTTTTTAAATTGTATATAATTGTCATCCA
Organism: Andrena fulva; assembly: GCA_946251845.1. Lineage (NCBI taxonomy): Eukaryota > Metazoa > Arthropoda > Insecta > Hymenoptera > Andrenidae > Andrena > Andrena fulva. The sequence goes on from OX276327.1 coordinate 62,333,898, forward strand.
AACTACGCACGCCTGCAAAGCTTCAAGACGAGTGGATTGGTGGAATTGGTTTAAATTAGAATTTTCAGATATAAAACAAGCATACAAGAAGGAAACAGAGGATCGAAGCTGAATAAAATCGTTTAATTAATATAATAAAAGCAAGCATACAAGAAGGAAACACAGGATCGAAGTTGAATAAAATCGTTTAATTAATATAATAAAATCAATAGTATGTCCGTATTAGTAATAAAAAATTTTTTTCTCTGATGTAGATCGCACTGCATCATCTTCTGCTTCGATTATCTGTAAATATATAAAATCCACATTTTAGTTATTTTAGTTACAACTTAACGTAGAACTTATAACTTAAAACACTTTAATAAATCTGTTTTCTCAAGTGTCATTATAATTTGACAAAGTCGGAGAACGATACATAATATTTTTAGCAAAATAAAATAAATAATAATCTATTTACGTTTGATTTGATCGTATTATTTTATATTCTTAGGACTTAAGTATGCGTAATTACGATTCGTCTGCATCGTTAACTGAAATAGGACCCATTTACTAATTATTTATTGGATATGCAAAACTCTACCTGCAAATTTGTGCGTACATAGTCTGACGTAGATCACACTGCATCATCTTCTGCTTTGATTATCTGTAAATAAATAAATAAATATAAAAGCCACATTTTAGTTATATACAACTTAACGTAGCGACTACATAATGTGTCCGAAAGAAGTGAGAACATATGGTAGAAAGTCTTGTTGGAGGAAATTTAAAAAATGCTAATAATAATTTAGCGAAAATGAATGAAGAGATTCAATATTTTTATTGGTGTTGGTTTAGTATATTTATTGGTGAATTGAAATATTGTTAATGGAAAACTAGTAAAATTAATGAATAGCGTAGAAACTACTGTGGATTTAATATATTAAAGTATTATGAATATCTTTCACAAAAGATTGGAAAGTATCAAGGGAGATATATTTTCAACGTACTTTCTTGACTAATGTGACTGACTCTACATTGCAAGCGGTACGCCATAATATTCTTAATCTTAATTCTTAACGCTACGCTAATTTCACAAGTTTTGTCGATTTACCTTATTTGACAAATTTCCAGAAACTTGTGCGAAACAAGATGCTCTGTCTATCTATCTAATCTTCTCCGGACAACCTCCAAGCCTGTGCATTCTCTTCATTTCTATCCATCCAAGCCTGTGCGTCCCCTTCATTTCTATAATATAATAAGCTTTACGTAAAAACTCTAAATTGCTGGTATATGTATACAAAAAATACAAGTATCTGGCAATTTAAATGCAATGCAATTTTTTCCTACAATATATTATTTTGTACATGCATGGTACAAATTTCCAGAAACTTATGCGAAAGAAGATACTTCTTTGTCAAACCTTCGCCGGACAACTTCCAAGTCTGCGACTCTACATAAGAAATCTATTAAAAAAAATTTGGCGACTTACCTTGTTAATTGAGACAATAATTCAGTCTCCTATTTAGTGTAAAAGCTCCTGACATTTCAAATTTGGACCACTTACATTATTTGACACTTGGCAGGTTATGACGGTTTAACACTTGGTAGGTTATAAAGCGATGACACTTGGTAGGTTATAATCGACGAACGAAACATACACTAGTTTCTTTTGGCTGAAGGTGTGCGTGTAACGCATATACGTATTATGTTGACGAAAATTTGGCCTGGAGAAGAAGGAAAAGAAAAATCTTACCGTTTCTGACAGATTCATGAGACGATATTATGATATCTCTGTCATGCGTGGACAGATTTTATTGAAATTTGGTCTTATTCGAAAGCTTATATGCGGTTTACATCAGAAAAATGCCTTTAAATTTAGAAAATATTGCAGGCGTCATGAGATATTAATGAAATAAGTTTCAGGTTAGGTTGGAATAGCCGTTTCTCGAATAAATGATAGCGGTAGCGACAGTCGACATATACAGGGTGTATTTCCTGTACTTGGCGTCGAGACGCTACCGCATCTCTAGATAAGTAAGAGAAGCAATCGCGAAATCTAATTTTCGTAAAATATTAATATTGGTTGATAGATCTATCCTATACTTCATCTGTGATAGTAATCTTATTTGAGACTGAGTCGATAACGTTGGATGTGACACGAAAATGGTAAGGGGGCTCACGAGCCCCCCGAGCGTGCATTGGCGTAACTAGTTAGGGGACCGGTTGGGCCTGGCCCCCCCAAAATGCGGATTAGCCCCCCCAAAACACGGAATGCCCACTACCTAGAAACTATCGAAATAAGTAAAAAAACATTCGCCTGTTAAATAATCAAAATTGTTTTATTCACTTTACTGTTTGTTTCAGTGTTAAATAAATATGTAGGTAAATGATTCTTATAAAATGTGTAGGTATATAAAGATTTCCTCTACCTATAAAAAAAGTGAGAGCGAGAGAGAGAGAGAGAGAGAGAGAGAGGGGAGAGAAGATGGGACCAGGCCCCCCCCCAGACAAAATTCCTAGTTACGCCAATGCGAGCGTGTGACACAAAATTACATTGGATGATAAGTCTATCCTATTCCTGGTCTGTGCCTATACCAGTCAGCGCTGTCCAAGGTCGCTCCCGCGGGAACTTGGGATATATGATGCCAGATCGGGGACGGGTTCCCTCGAACATTTCCCCCACCTCGCATGCACACAATGCCGGAGGCTCCGCAGGACCAGTGGTGGGTCCGTATTTTACCTGATGTAGAAAAGTGAATTCTCTACGTGTAGAATAAGAAGTAGTAAATAGCTTAACTTTATTACGTTGATGTATTTTACTGTATAAAATCATATTGTTTGAAAAAACCGTTGCAGACTGTGGAACGCCATAACCTGCATGGACATACATATCGTATTCATTAAATTCAGAATTGCAACAACATACTTATTGTTGGATGATAATTTTTTTCAACCATCTAAAAACAGAACTGCATCTTCGGATTCCATACCGATTATTCATTTTTTGTAATCTAAAAATTTTGCGTTAAGTAAATTATTCGACAATGTCTTTCGAGTTGGAATTTTAGAAGCTGGATTCAATTTATGAACAAAGTTCCTGAAGTGGTCAGATTCAATAATACCTACTAAATGGAATGTTACATCCAAAGAAATAATCTGCTAAAGCTTTATCAATTTCTTCAGAATCCATGTTGATATATGTAAAAATTCGAGTATCTTTTGCACACCAAAGATATGAAATTTACTAAAAAACTTCAAATTACCTATAATTTTTATAATTACATTCCAATCTTTCTTTTTAAAGTAATTTAAAATAGTGTGCAGTAAAATTCAATGCAATAGGTAGAGGTTAATAATTTGTATTTGAATTTTTGACATTGAATACATTTTCTACATTTTATACAATTATTTACATTTTTTACGTGTGTCACGTAGTAAATTCGATGTAACGTAGTAAACCCACCACTGCGCAGGACACGCAGCTCCGGCGTAGTGGCAATGCGAGGTGGGGGAAACTCTCGAGGGAACCCGTCCCCGATCTGGCATCACAGCTTGGGATTCTCCCACTCTCGTCCGCGTTGTCAGGGATACCTGGGGATACCGCGCGACGCTAACCGCGAAGACGCTAGCCTAGGGGTGTTCGATTCCGATTCGATTCTTCAGAAAATCGAATCTTTTGGTTAAAAGATCGATCTTTTGAATCGATTCTTTGGTATCCGATTTTCCCCAGAATCGATTCTTTGATGTATGAATCGACTACCGATTTTTTGCCCTCTGGCGGAATTAATTGCCACTAGTGAAAGGACCAATCAAACTGCTTGATGCGTAGGTTTTCCTGGTCTTATGCGTTTCCCGCCATTTACTCACGATTCCAGCCAAATTTATACAGGATTCGCACCAAATTTATATACGATTCTTATGTTCTGGATATTGGTTACAGTACGAAAGGATTTATCCTACATTAAGTATCATTGCGAAAAGATATCTACCAATCATGGCAACATCTGTGCCATCAGAACGTGTATTTTCCAAAGCTGGAAATATTTTAACTGATCACAGAAATAGTTTATCACCTGAACATTTACAGCAATTATTGTTTTTAAATTCCTTATCAATGAAAGAATGGCAATTACATGATGAATAAAATATTTAAAATGAATATCAAAATATTTCTTCTATTCAATACAATGCCCTTCAACAACTATCCCAAATTGTTCCTTGCAAAAGTAATTTTTATATCGATTCTTTCAAAATTATTCAAAATCGACTTCTACATATATGTACTAATTTTGGAAAAAAGTTTTATGGCGATTCTTTTCATCTCGATTCTTCCAGAATCGATTCTTTGGTTCCGATTTTTTAGAAGGATCGATTCTTATAATCCGATTTTGAATCGATTCAAGAATCGATTCTTTGAGGTGAATCGAACACCCCTAGTAAAGCCTAATCAAAGAGGAGGTATAATAAGAGGCGTCACTCGACAAGGACAGAAATAACCTAGGGAAATCACTAGACAACCAATTTAAATGCCCATTCGGCAATGATCGCTAAGCTTCGGCAATGATCGGTTAACTTCGGCAATAATCAGCCAATTGCGGTAAGGTACATTTAGTCGATTTGAATATCCCGCTCGAAATAGACAACCAATTTAAATGCCAAGGTCAAGCAAGGACTTCAAAGGTTCCGCCCGGAGTGACGCCTCTTATTATACCTACTCTTTGGCCTAATTAGATCTATATATGTACATGCATATGCCTATGAATGCTCCCAGAACAATGGAAAACAAAAAACACAGATGCATTTGTTTAAATGTTTTTGATCGAATGTTTGCAAACAGCTTTTATACAGTTTTTATATTGTTTTCATACATTTTTTATACATGTTTTTGTACAGTTTTTGTATATTTGTTTCAGTATTTGCGGTCAAAAGTGTGTAGTTCTAGGTTAGGGTTTATGGGGGTTTGTGTCTCCAGCGAAACTGTCTTACCGACCTGTAATTTGAGAACTGAATTTAGCGTCCTCTACTCATCAACAGCGTCTAACTCATGAACTACTCTAAAGTGTGTGAAATATTGCATGCGGGCTGCACGCGTTATACTATTACGGTTTGTAGTCTTCATTAAGCGAGCTACGTGTTCTGCTATTACGGTCGACTAAGAGTGGGTGGGTAATAGAGCTGCTAAATACTTAAAAAAAAAGTGCAAGTACTTGAAATTCAAACCGAGTAAAATTCGTTTTTTTTTTCGAAGCGAGCCAAGTTTGGAATGATAGTAGAGTAGTTTGTTGCTTTTCAAGTACCTTGAAGAGATTTGAGTCATTATTTCAATTCGAGTGGCTTCCCAGATAGCACAAAGGCGTTTTAAAGACGTCTTCGAAACGGTACTGGTTAGGTGTAATATAAATTTAACCAAGTAAACTTAGCTTTCAAAATAAGATCGAACTTAATAAGAATTCATTTTATTTATTTAATTACAATTACAATAGCTATACTTATACAATACTTATGTTAAATTATCTTTATGTTATACGGACACATTGTATTATCACATACAAAGACAGAGACAAAGTCTTGATCGTCTTCATCGGTCAAACCTATCAAGATTTTGAAGACTTCAAGACTTTCAAGACGTATCGAGACTTTAAACATTCAAGACTTTCAAGAGTTGTAAGCTTCGAATCGTGTTCGAAGTGATTAGATTTTTTTGTCATATATACAGATTTGAAGGGATTGGAAGTGCGATCAGATCCCATCAAGATCGAGCTACTCCCTCGCTATATCATACTATTTACGAAAGTGAAATTTCCATTAAAATTTTTTTGGAAGCTGCTTTCCTATCAGTTGCTCTCTTCAACCAGTTCTAGATTGACTCTCCTCTGTTCCCTTTTTGGATTGCCCTACGTTTGCTTCATCCGCAGCATCTTGAACAAGAATTTGAATGAAACATTATACATTAAATTCCACAGTAATCAATATCAGCAACAGTAAAATAAAGGTGATAATTACCTATTATAAACTTCGCTATTGTTAATTGGTGGAGTGGCGTTTCTTCCCTTATCGCCCCAGTCAGCTGTACAGCATTGCAATGTCATTCGTTATTAAAGATGACAGCGTCCGCTTAACGAAGTTGTAATTGCTGGACCCACCAAAAATCCCCAAATCGCAAACCTGAAATATAAAAATTATTTAACATTACCAAATGAACTATAATTTTGTTTGTAAGAACTACCGAAAACAAATTTTGAAAAATGTTTGAAACTTTACATATGTTTTGCATACAGGAAATATATATATATAGATGGTATTTTACTTACTCAGTCTTCAAATTCCGCTGCATTTTGTAAAATGGCCTGGAAATTGTCTACCTGATCTGAACAATTTAATGTGAATTTTAAGTGGTCGTGTCTGTTAAAACAGGAACCATTTTTTCTTTCGTAATTCGTGCGCCACCATGGTTGTTTAAATTTTTGACTTCTTGTTGAGTTTCCACCACGAGAGCTATTATTAAAGGGGCTTGTGTCACAAGCATTTCAAAATATTTTTCTTTTCGCTGATACCCGCTACAAAATATTTATTACATTTCATACTTTCTCACTTTAACACAATAAGCATACAATATCTTTGTACAAATAATATTAATTTACCAATAACAATGTCTTCCTTCCTTAAACTTGTACCCCCCCCCCCCCCCCGCCCTGGCTGTTATGTTCGCTGTGACTGGTTGTTTGTAATTGTTCCGGGTTAGGTCTCGCTGGAATACTAAATTAGAGCTCTTACTACCCGACCCGCCGGGTACCCGTGCGATACCCGAGTACCCGGGTAAACAAGAATTACCCGGCTACCCGGGTAGACAAAAATTACCCGGGTATCCATGAGATACCCGAGTAAATTAGATGTGATGAGATAGTTTAGAATTTCGATTTGACAGCCGATCGTCTTTCGACTTTCGATCATTTTCGGCTAACATCAGTAATGAACGGAATAAACTTCAAGCAATTAAACATTTTATCATAATATTCATAATCGTAACGTGCGCACACCATTGAGCTATAAGAATACCTGGAGAGGGAACAGAGCAATGGCGGCCGGTCAGAGAAAAAGAGGGAATGTGCTATGTTCATTGGGCTCAATGAACAAAGCACATTTACTACATGATAGTACAGAGTGAGAGGGATAATACAGGAAGAAGAAGGATAGGTTCACCCGTAATCTTCTATTTTTCTCTGACCGCTGTCGCCTCCACTTCTTCCCATTGCTGTTCTCTCTCCAGGTATACTTATAGCTCAATGGCGCACACACATTCAATTGCTTGAAGTTTATTCCGTTCATTACTGATGTTAGCCGAAAATGATCGGCTGTCAAATCGATGATCATTTACCCGGGTAGTCGGGTATCCTACGGGTACCCGGGTAGCCGGGTAATTTTTGTCTACCCGGGGTCTCACCGGGTACCCGGGCCAAAAGAATAGCTCTACAGGGTGTACTAAAAATGTCGGTTTTCCTTGAAGGGGGTGACTCAGGGGGTGATTTGAAACAACTTTTTCCTTAGCGAAAATATTTTCCGAAGCTTCGTTAAGGAGATATTAACCAAAAACCCCGACCAATCAGAGCGCGCGCCTTCCGCCCGAGTTCCCGCGGTAGCGTTGGCTACGAGGTAGGCGACCGCGCTTGTGCTACGAACGTACGAACAAGCAAGTCGGCATGCATCGAAGGAAACCGCGTTACACAGTTTTTTTTTAAAGCAGAATCTTAAATAAGAATAATTTGAAGTGAGAGGACAAGAAGTACGTAAATTTCGTTTTTAAATAAGGCATAAACGAAAAGGTAACGTAACAGAAAATGTACGACAAGTGATCGTAATTCGTTATTGAGGTAAAAATCCGTAGTTTAACAACGGCCAACACAACTAAATTTAAGAAATAATATTAGGTGTATGAATAAATTCTTTCCGACTGGAATTTCTATCGCGGTGGTATTCAGAAGCTGCCAGAAAAATGGCAAAAGGTAATGAACAATAATGGAAATTATTGCGATGATCGAGTTGTTTTCATATTTTTTAAATCGAACTGTTATTGTACCCTAAAATCGGAAAGAATTTATTTTCACACCTAATAATCACCAATAAATTAAATAAAACTCACCCTTTCGGATATTCCTTTCCTTGCTTTCCTTCCCTTTTCGGAAACCTGTGTCACTAGGCCACTGTACCGATCCTGGTCATCGGCGTCCAATGCTCAGCTGATCGCAGGGTCAATGTACCGAATATTCACTTCACTGCGCGGCTACTAACACTGTTCACTTAATTTATGTTTCACGGAACGTGTTGTTCCTACGTTATAAAAATTGGTGGCCGCGAAAGGGGCCGATTACTGTTAATTACTGGGACGAGATTACTACTATTACCCGGCGAAAAGAAGATTCGTGGCAGACGGTCTCGGGCTGTGCAGTCCGCTGCTGTGACGATTGGTCGCGTCACCTATGTATTTGGGCACACTTTTACAGACGGGGCACACGTATTTTGGTTATTGGCTGAAGTTGCCACATACATTGTCGTACCGCGCGGCGAAGAGATCGAACGAAACACGAGATCGAGTGGGATAGAGCGATCTGACCGATGATCGTCAAAACAAAACAATAGCGTAGGCTACAGATCGCTCTATCCCACTCGGTCTCGATGTGTTTCGTTCGATCTCTTCGCCGCGCGGTGCGACAATGCACAGTAATCGGCCCCTTTCGGGGCCACCAATTTTTATAACGTAAGAACAACACGTTCCGTGAAACATAAATTAAGTGAACAGTGTTAGTAGCCGCGCAGTGAAGTGAATATTCGGTACATTGACCCTGCGATCAGCTGAGCATTGGACGCCGATGACCAGGATCGGTACAGTGGCCTAGTGACACAGGTTTCCGAAAAGGGAAGGAAAGCAAGGAAAGGAATATCCGAAAGGGTGAGTTTTATTTAATTTATTGGTGATTATTAGGTGTGAAAATAAATTCTTTCCGATTCTAGGGTACAATAACAGTTCGATTTAAAAAATATGAAAACAACTCGATCATCGCAATAATTTCCATTATTGTTCATTACCTTTTGCCATTTGTCTGGCAGCTTCTGAATACCACCGCGATAGAAATTCCAGTCGGAAAGAATTTATTCATACACCTAATATTATTTTTTAAATTTAGTTGTGTTGGCCGTTGTTAAACTACGGATTTTTACCTCAATAACGAATTACGATCACTTGTCGTAAATTTTCTGTTACGTTACCTTTTCGTTTATGCCTTATTTAAAAACGAAATTTACGTACTTCTTGTCCTCTCACTTCAAATTATTCTTATTTAAGATTCTGCTTTAAAAAAAAACTGTGTAACGCGGTTTCCTTCGATGCATGCCGACTTGCTTGTTCGTACGTTCGTAGCACAAGCGCGGTCGCCTACCGCGTAGCCAACCCTACCGCGGGAACTCGGGCGGAAGGCGCGCGCTCTGATTGGTCGGGGTTTTTGGTTAATATCTCCTTAACGAAGCTTCGGACAATATTTTCGCTAAGGAAAAAGTTGTTTCAAATCACCCCCTGAGTCACCCCCTTCAAGGAAAACCGACATTTTTGGGACACCCTGTATACTAAATATTGTCTGAAAATAATAATAATTTCTGTAAAAAAATGAATATAACAAAAGTATTTAAATAGCTCCAGATGTTATAATTTTTACCTAATGTTGGATTACCCTTAGTAACTTTTAATTTTCTGAGGCGTGGGTAAAGAAAATTCGTCTGGCGATTGGTACCTAGTTGCTTGAAAATGTTTTCCCTATTCTTTTGCGCTTATTGGAAAACTCTGTTTCGGATATTGTAAATCGCTTGTTTTATTTTCTCATAGCTTCGGTGTATATGTATAGTCATCTGGAAGCAATTGCACATATTAGTGTAGCATGCAGAAAAGGATGCTGCAGGAAAAGACGACCAGCGAGGAGATTCCCGAATAAAATTGTAGGCCGCCCTTCGGCAGAGAGACACGTGTGCTGCAGAACTGCGGATCGCAAAGTTAGTATATATGATGAGCTACAACTATAAACTATAACTGTATCGAAAAGCGGTGAGATTACGAAGAGAAGATGGGCGAATTGAAGTAATACCCAAGTATTTATGAAACAATATATTCTACATTACAACCAGCAAAACTCGGAAACTTAAATAATTAATATTCTCAGAATATCTCACTTCATGTAACACGATTATCTTAAAATTAATATCGCAATGAGATGTTAAGGACAGCGATGCGTTCTGTTTGAGATAACTAAATAATTGCTCGCTTTGTACATTTCATTAGGAACAGTCTACTCTTGGCCAACGACACTTTTTGTATAATAATCAAATTTATAAATGCCAGTTTGTTTTACTTATATGATTTTGATTACACTGTCCAACACGATTTTTGGTCTGCAATATCCGCTGGGTGAATCTTGTAGAGTTTTTCGCCCTGAACACGAATCCGCAAGCAGAAATGCTCTATCACACTCAGTCTTTGAGAAAACCGATTTTGAAAAAAAAAATCAAATTTTCAACTTTTAACATTTTTTGTGTCGAAACGGTAATAGTTATTCGGTTGCTCGTCGCGTCAAATTATTCTACGAACCCTCCCGAATACAACGATATAAGTTATTATTGCATTATGATCATTTAAATTTGTTTAAACAACGATCAAAGGGAAAATGACACCCGAAATGCACCCATTTTTGAAGATATCATTCAATTTATTTCCAAAACTAAGGGTCTGGGAAAAAATCTGTTCTGTTGATGCTTTCCAGAGGGAAAATGTCTGATGCATCGCGTGGAGTAGTCAGATTTTTTCTAAGACCCTTAGTTTTGGAAATAAATTGAAAGATAACTTCAAAAATGGGTGCATTTCGGGTGTCAATTTCCCTTTGATCGTTGTTTAAACAAATTTAAATGATCATAATGCAATAATAACTGATATCATTGTATTCGGGAGGGTTCGTAGAATAATTTGACGCAACGAGCAACCGAATAACTATTACCGTTTCGACACAAAAGATGTTCAAAGTTGAAAATTTGCAGTTTTTTTCAAAATCGAATTCCTCAAAAACTGAGGGTGATGGCGATAAACGGTTTGCGGATTCGTGTTCAGGGCGAAAAACTCTACAAGAATCACCCAGTGGATATGGCGGAACAGAAAAAAGTTTCATTTTGTTGGACTGTGTTACTTACAGTTTATGGAATAAGTGTCGTTGCTTGATGGAAACCACGGGAAGGTGGTAGACTTCTTCCATCAGAAGAGGATAAAAGGATGTGTCGAGAAGGATAATATGGATAGGATGATTATATGCAAATATAGTATTTTATACTACTAAAAATTTATGTAAGGAAAAACAAAACAAGCATCAAAGTTATTGTTAGGCGTCGGAGTATGCATGGTGGGAGGTGTGTGCGCGCGCGCGCGCGCGCGTGTGTGTGTGTGTGTGTGTGTGTGTGTGTGTGTGTGTGTGTGTGTGTGTGTGCGCGCGCGCGCGCGCGCGTAGTGTTGTGTTTCACCGTAAATGCTGGAAAATGAGTGAGTTCGGGTACTCACATTGTTGGTTTGCGAGAAGTAAATGGAGTATAACGACTTGTCGTTACAGTACAAAAATGTTGGATGTGCGCCTTAAATAATATAGAAAGATTTATTATACTTCTGAAAAGTTAGTGCAGTGAAGTAATCAAGATGTTGATATGGTTATTGTTAATAAAGTTAATAAGATAATTGGAAAAAATGTATTTTTTATTGGTAAAGTCGTCCTACCAAAAATGAGCGAGCCTGTGCAAGCGAAGCTGCAGTACTTTTACATTATACATTACTTGGTCTTCTGTCTACGCACTACTTTAAAATTTAAAACGACTTTTCAAACGCCGCTGTCTATCGAATCTCGATATCGCGCTGTTTCGCACCTACTTCACTCTATAATAAAACATATCGTAATGAGACCCGCAACAGTATGTACTGTTGCGTTACCAGATTTTAATGTAACTGTCGTATTGGTTGAAAATCCAATATGGAGGATCTTGGGAAGGGCACGTTATTGGCTAATCTGGAAAGCTGCGCAAGAGCACACATGTCCTTACGTCATGGGTAGGGGCACCTTATTTTCCTATTAGTTTATGATGTTGGCACCATATTTTTGAGCTAAATGCACATGTGCACAAAATATGTGCAACTTTCTTCAAAAGCAGAAAGTTGATTTGCCAATGGGTCAGCTGAAAATTCCGTGAGATCAAGGTTGATGTGGGGACCAAACGTCATTCATTCTCTGGGAAGATTTTCAGCACATATTTTCCGACACCTTTGTGGAATGTTAATTACTTTTGTAAATTATGAATAAATGTACAAAATGCCAGCAGTAATCCAACTTTTGCGGCTATTTCTTCTACGTTACTAAAATTCGTGAGTCAAGCAAGATTAGGAAACGGAAAGAAATGTTGAATACTTGGCTCAGCCAGCTGCTTGCACTTCAAATTTCTCTATTTTACCATACTGATATTTTTGAAAGATACGAATATTGTATCACGAATAACAATGATATTTATTTTCGATTCAGAATGTTTATATGATTTATTTTGTAAAATGGTCAAAAGAACCGTCATGGTCTTTATAAGAAGGATGGCGTCATCCGAAAGTGTTCGCGTACTTTTCTCACAGCTATGAGTCCGTTAAAGTACAGTGAATGTATTCTATGTTCCAAGTAAAATACACTTCATTCGATTAATTCGTTATCACAACATTGCGTGTAGCACTGATTAATACTCCATAAAAATTTAGGATGATCAGGGTGCAGTGGATCGTGCTCACAGTTAAACATTGAGGTAGTTTTGTGCTAGTGTGTTGGAAAGGTAGTAGGAATAAACCTCTATATTTTTCACAAAGAACTGTTACGACGAGCGAAAAGTAGTCGAGATACAATACTGATATCTAAATGACGTCCAATAACGAATGCAATATTATAGAAACAAGTTGAAAAATTATAGGTTTGGAAAAAAAAACCGGAACGTATTCGTATAAGACTCAAAGGCTGTGCTTTTCATAAGAAAACCTTCTACTTTATTGGAATTTATACATGGGAATAAGTAAAGCAGACGTGATACAAGGAATCCTTCGTAAGAAATGATTACCATATCGTTTCTTTACTATAGAAGCTCAACTTGAAAACTTCGCGATGCTCGAGGTTATGTTTCAATGAAACTCCAATTTTTATAGTAAGAAGCGAAGCAAGTTATCAGGAAAACAAAAACAAACTGGATGTAAGTTAAAAAATGGAGATAGATACTTTCTATTATTATGTATCCTGCTTCTTAGCTATGGAAATGTTTCTTTGTAGTGGTCCAGGTTTCGTATATTTTCATTTAAAACGTACATTCTTAGAGGCTTGCTCAGTTCCCTTCCGTTAGTTTGTTCACTCGTAACTTGTACTTTTAAACCGTTCTGTGACTTTGTAACTGTACGTGTTCGGATGACATGTTACAATTTTTAAGCTGTAATGTAAAGCGTCCAGTTATACCTACATAAGGACGTGCTGCTTTCGTATTAATGTTTTATATATATTATATATATTTTTGTAATGTGATATATGTATTACGTATATACATATATATATACACACACAGTATGCAATATTCACGATGTAAAGTTACTTTTATATAAGTTATAATGTAACGTTCTGATAATATAATAAAAAGTATTTTCATATACTTGAACAGTTTATGGTATTTCTTACAAAAGTATCGTTACCGCCTAAGGGCGATGTTATCTCATCATTGAACTTTATTCACCGTTGTTGTAGCAGTGTACATGAATGGATGATGCTTGGAGGCAATGAACGGGATGGAGAGACATGGGCATGGACATGGACACTCGCACTCGCATCGTCATCGCCATCCGCACGGAAATTCGCAGAGCGCATCCCAAAACTCGAATCAGTCGTCCAAACATAGCCACACGCATGTACCGCACTCGCAGAAGGATACGTCCGCCGTACAAGCGCCTCAGAAGCCAAGAAATTACAAGTTACTGGTCGATCCGTTTCTGGTTAAAGGCGCGACGAAGTTATACAGGTATGACGGCACGGTACCGGGAGATCCGACTTATCCCGAGGTTCAGCCTCGAGACCCCAGGTCGCAATTGACAAGAATCTGGACTCGTTTAGAGCAACTCGACCTACCTGTACCTAGATTTAAAATTGACTCCAATTACTGCGGCGAGCCGCCGCCACTCGAAGTGACGTTTTGCCATTTAAATGATAACATCGACAAGACTTTTTTAATGGACATGGTCCAGAAGTTCGGAGCCGTGGAAGAGCTGATCGTTTACTATCATCCACTGACTAACAAGCATCTCGGCATCGCGAGAGTGGTGTTCGAAAGTACGAAAGCTTCGAAAGCGTGTGTAGAAAAATTGAACAATACGTCTGTGATGGGTAAAGTTTTAAGAGTATTCCTCGACGCATTCGGGGACGAGTGTAAAAAGATTTACGACGAGCTGACCGCGGAGAAGAAGCCGGAGAAGAAGATCGAGAAGGAGATAAAGCCCGAGAGCGATCAGGGGAAGCAGACGCCGATCGAAAAGATCGTCGCGGAGGAGAGGGACGATTTCAGAAGTAGTAAGAAAGTAGCGTCGAGTGTCGAGAAATCCAGAGACACGTATGCGGAGAACTCGAGATACAGTAAATACAGGGACTATCCTACCCCTAGCGGCAGTACAGGAAGCGATTTAGGCTACGGTACTGCACCTAGCGAACTTAATTATTCTAGTAATTACTCTCAAAATTCTACCCCGGCCACGAATTATGATTTCTATTATAGTGGCTATCATCACCAGCCTCCGAATAATTATTTAGCAAACATACCTCAGAATGTGTCGCAGAGTCTTTCGATTCCGCAGAATTCGAGCATGTGGTGGGGGAACAACACGGGGCCGGCGGGTTACGCGTCGTCTTCTATGTGGTCCGTTCAACACGGGACGGGTTTAGAGAATCCTAATTCTAATGTGGTCCCGACTGTCAAGACCTCCGCGACGAAGACACATCACACTCCTAAAAAGGAGAAAGAAAATCAAACTGCCATGAAAAACTCGTCGCGAGATTCGCCGGTAGAGACTCGAAAGACGCTGGACTTGGATACTAGAATCGCTATGCTATTGAAGGACAAGGCAGGAGGGATGGCACCACCGTTCTTACAGTTCGGCAGCGACTCTGAAGACGAGAAGAAGTCTGTTAACGCGGAGAACGAAATGCTCTCCGAACCACCGAGTCCTTTCCTGTCCCATGAAACGTACAAATCGTGCTTCGAGAAAATGAGGGAGAGGAGCAAGGAACGATGGAAAGTGCACGAGAATAGCATCAATCAGTTTTCAGTCGACGAAGATTTAGGTAGCGTCATCAGTTCGAGCGAAGACGAAGCGTTATTGGGAAGTTATAGTCCCGCGCTGGATGACATTGAACCGGAGCCGCCGAAAGACCCACCGCCTCCGCCACCACCCGACGACGATAGGATGTCGTTAAGTCCGTTAAGTTCGGGGGACGAGAAAATCGAAGAGGTGATTACCCAACTAAATACGTAGAATACAGTAATCGCAAATATGAAATATGTTACGATTGAACTGCCACAGGTTATAGCTCAAACGGAACCTACGACTCAGTTATATCCAGGAGCTGGTTATCCTGGACATTTAACCCATTATCCTACCAGCGATATGTATCACTGGCCACGACCAGCACAATATCCGTACCCTTATGGGACAACATATTTACAAAGTCATTATCAACCTAATACTACGTCATTCTCTGGAACAGTAGGAAATCACCAAGGGGCAAATTATTATCCATCGTTTCAATCACGGCTGCATGCGATGGCGAATCAGAATATTACAAAAGATAGTCCACAGGTATGTACATTTTGAATTTACACATTTACATGAATAGGATGATTCGTATATCTTAATTACTTAAAACATTTCGAAGTTGTCTTAAATAATAACTGTTTCGATAATCGCGGAAGGTGATGAAAAGACTGATTGATAAATTCCTTCTTATTTTTTATTATTATTATAAATAGCATTATTGATGCATAGAATGGTGCATTTTTATCACTGACTTTGGTCAAGAAAATTTCACATTCGGTAGAATAATGGTAATACAAACGCAAAGTTCTATTAAAAAGAAATAATATATGCAATTTCGAAATCTACCTAAGCAAATCGGGATGAATACTTTTCATCACCTTGTTAGTTTCTCGGAACTAAACAAATGCCGAAAATTCATTTTCGGAAAATTATTCATAATATTTTAAGTGGTATTGATGACAGGTCATCCTATACACATTCTACTAATGTAATACATATGTAAGCATATGAAATTTATTCACTGAAAATTTAGGGCCCTACTATTAATGGAGTATTAAACAGAGTTGTGAATGAGTTGAAACAAATTTTAAAAAAGGATTTTAATAAGAAAATGATTGAGAATACTGCGTTCAAACTGTTCGAAGTGTGGTGGGATGAGAAGAAGTCTGAGAAAAGTCAAAATCAAGGAGGGGATAATACTATTGTTAATAACAGTAATAAAGAAGAAGTTCCGAAGCCTCAAGGGATATCGTTGCTTTTAGAACAGGGAACTTCGCTCGGATTTAATTACGATGGATTTGGTTTGGGCATTAGAGCTAGCATGCCAAAGATGCCTTCATTCAGGGTAATGTATTTCTTGCAAATATTTATTTATAATCTCCGCGATATTTATGGTAAACGCAATGGCAATATTTATATTACAGCGCAAAATTAAAGCTCCAAGCCCATTACCGCAAGACGAGGATAGTCGTCAGTCTGATCATGGAGATACTGAAATCATTGAAAGCGATAGCGATCTTGATTTAACATCGGTACAGAAAGTTAAAAGACCAATCACTTCTCTTCCAAGCGTTTCATCGTCATCGTCGTCGTCGTCGTCGTCGTCGTCGTCAAGTGATAGCAGTAGCGACGAAATGAGTTCCAGCGAATCTTCCAGCAGTTCTAACGACAGCTCTGACGAAGAAGTATGTTCTGCAAACTTTGAAGATGAGGTATATTGATGTATCATGTACACCTTACTCGTTCGATTATAGCCATTCCAACAGGGAAGCACGGTAAAGAATGATCACTTCCCATAACTGACATTTGTATCGCGAACATTTCTACAGTATTTCGAACGCGCTTGCCGAGAGAACAGTCGAGCATGTCCGGTCTATTTAGACAAACGCCTGCGGCGTGACTTTGCTTCAACGCCGTATTCACGAAATATTGTAGGAGAATTCCCGAAACGAATGCGACCTGCCCATGTGAAGTGGGCAACTTGCCGCTACGTATTTCTGTTGGAGCAGCCGGAATCGACTGAGCTGGGCGTACAAGCTTTGCCTATGTAATGAAATGTAAAAATGATCTTTTACTTTTAGCAAGACACGGACAGCCGTATATCAGATCATCGTCCTTTGGCCTGTAACAGCGAGGATCCTGATATTTTAACAGAACTTGCAATTCAAAGGTCGCTAGATTGCCCAACTCCTACGGGCAGAGAGACGCCAGTCCCGCTTGTTAAAATAAAGGATGCAAATTCAAATGAGTTCCCACAATTTGACGAAGCTAGCCCCGTATCGTCTCCGTTAAGATCTGAAAAGGATAAGGAAAGAACTGAAATCGCAAACGAAAAGTTCGTCGACGAAGAACATCGTGAAAAGCTTAGAACGGCCAATAAAGATATTGATGTGCAGAGCCTGGAGGATGAAGCACAGAAGAAAGCAAAGATCGCACACTCTTTGACAATGCCAGGGAAACAAGAATCTCATGATATGCAAAAAATGGAGAATTCTGCAGCAGAGGCTTTAATAACGTTAGCTGGACAAGATAATATTATAAGACATAGAAGTCCGGGACCTGTACAACCAAATATTATTAGAGCTCTCCAAACTATGTCTGCTAAATACATCACTGACGAGCCTATATTAAAAGAATCGGAAAAGATCGAAATGTTTAGTGAGATACCTACTACAGACTCGGAGGAAGAAAGCTTAGAGATCAGGAGATTAAGGTTTGTACAATCATGTGAATTTGTCTGTAAATACGATCGAAAATATATTACACTCCCATGTTTTAATGTACCAAGTACATTATATTGTATTGTAATTGTTTCCATTAGGTACCAAGCCGAAGCTGATCTTCGATTGAATGGTCAACAGAGTCCAAGTTCGCCTGGTTCACAAGCTTCGCAAGTGTTCATGGAACATTCATATTCATTGCCACCGGCGCAACCAGAATTTACGGAATCTCTAGTTCGCGTACCTCCGGCACCAATCAAACCTGTAAAAATGAAACCCTCGAAGATCATAAAAGTTGATAAGAACAAAGACAAAACTCATAAAGTGGAGAAACGGAAATATAATAAGTACACGAAAATACACAGTCGCCAAAGTCACGAAGGGGAAAAGGAAAATATTCAAAATGAATTTGTTTATGAGAAATATCCTCCGAAAGTTCCGGAATCAATGGTGACGTATAAAGAACGAGACCTTATGTCGGAAATGGCTATTTTATATGAATTTTTAACTAGAGGAATAGACGCGGAAGATGTAGAATATTTAAGACAGAGTTATGAAGCTTTATTAGCCGATGATAATCAAGGTTATTGGTTAAATGATACCCATTGGGTGGATCACCCTGCGACAGATATTCCGAGCCCTGCGAAACGGAGAAAAAGAGACGAGCTTAGATTGCATGCAAGCGGGAGTGCGCGAACAGAAGGATATTACAAAGTTGATATACGAGAAAAAGCCAAACATAAGGTATGGTTTCTCTTGCGTTCACGCGTAATCATTTTCTTTTTATTTAAAAAAAAAAAGAAAAAGCAGATATACATTAGCGATGGAGAGGTAACATTTTGTTCATTGGAAATTGCTTATTTCATGTAGCATCACTATGCGCAAAGTATACAGCGCAGTAACGATATCGAAGACAGTAATGGTCCTTATGCTGGAGGCGACGGAACAATAAATGGTCCAAAGAACAATTCTAAAGCTTTAACTGGTAAAATGCAGGCTTTATCTCGCGAAGCTCGAAGTAACCAACGTCGATTATTAACAGCTTTTGGTATTGATACTGATAGCGATCTCCTTAAGTTCAACCAACTGAAAGTAAGATTTAAATTGCTATTTGGTTGTAAATATTACTACGATGTCGTAATTGTTACGAAACGTTTCATTGTGTTTATTTAATCGTACAGTTTAGGAAGAAGCAGTTGAAATTCGCCAAGTCCGGTATACACGATTGGGGTTTGTTTGCCATGGAGCCAATTGCAGCTGATGAAATGGTCATTGAATATGTTGGCCAAATGGTGAGACCAGTTGTCGCTGACTTGAGAGAGTCTCAATACGAAGCTACCGGGATTGGTAGTTCCTATCTATTTCGTATTGATTTAGATACAATTATTGATGCAACTAAATGTGGCAATTTAGCCCGTTTCATTAATCATAGCTGCAATGTGAGTATTGTAATATTTGTACTCTCGACACGATTTAAATATTACATGATCCGTTTTCCCATTAGTAGGTGCAATAGTATCTCAGTGTGATTTATTAGCCTTTATCTTCCATAGAGATAATAGATTTATAGACCTTTTTATCTTCTTTCAGCCGAATTGTTACGCAAAAGTAATTACAATTGAGAGCCAAAAGAAAATTGTAATCTATAGTAAACAACCGATAGGAGTTAATGAGGAAATTACGTATGATTATAAATTTCCATTGGAGGATGACAAAATTCCTTGCCTATGCGGAGCTCCTCAGTGTCGGGGTACTCTGAATTGAATCGTTCATGAAATTATTATTGTTCACCTCTTTTTCCTGTCTACTACACTTCATCGTACCCTACTCATATTTTTGTAAATATTTCCCCATGTAAACATTTTATAAAATGCAATGGAAAATGCTAAATTATGTTAATATGTGCTCCTTTTCTTTCTCTAACATTCTTCCCACTATTATAATAATATGTTTGATGAATTCAAATATCGTTACGACGTTTATAGTTTACGATTGTTTAAACAACTTAAGTTACATTAAAGTGTGGGCGTGTGCATATGAACGGAAGAACACACACCTTATATGTATATATATAACTCGAGATTTATTTAAGAATAACAAGTTATGTTTCTGTTAAAAATAAAATTTGTTGAAAGATAGCTCTTATCTTAATCGGTATAAAAGCGGCCAAGCTAATTTTCGTTTTCTGATCAAATCATTTGAATTGAATGTAAGTCGGGTATTTACAGAATTTTTTCTATATTGCGCATGCGCAATAATACGAACTCTTGCATACGCGTATGCATGCACCATACGCGCTATGCATGGATGTGCCTAGGTATGTAGGCTGGGCGAATATGAATCTCGAACAGCATTCGAACAGCTCGCACTCGCAGTGAAAGAGAGCATGAAGCGCGACATTCCCATCTTTGATACGATGTTCTGTGGGCGCGGCGACAGCGCAGGCGCATATGGCCGTTCTGTCAGTATTCGACTCGTTTGTATTTCTGACTTTTCTCCTAGCACAATTTCTTCGATTTTTACCCTGATAATGCTAATGCGAATAGAATATCATGGACAAGATTCATAAACTACAAATAAATAGCGCTACAATTAAAATGCCTTTATCAACGCGCACAATATGTTGCGCCAGGTGTGCACACACAAAGTGTGGAAAATACGTTAAAAATCAACTAAATTTCTTTTTTACAATTTTTTGTTATTTTATTCTACAGAACGTGTTTTTCTATATGAAATGATATCTTGCGAAATTACGACTGTAACTACTTAATATTTAGAAGAACTATTTTTATTATTGCGATAAAGAAACGAATGCTTGCTGGGAAAGGCATTCCGTGGCGCTATTTATTTATAGTTTATGAATCTTGTTCATGATATTCTATTCGCATTCGTCTCGTGTTTGCATTAGCATTATTATCAGCGTAAAAGTCGAAGAAGTTGTGTTAGGCAAAAGAGAAGTCGGAAAATCAAACGGGTCGAATACTTTCAGAACGGCCGCGTAGCGCTCAGTGGCGCTGTGATCAGCGCCACAGAACATCGTATCATAGATGGGAATGCCGCGCTTCGTGCCTCTTTCACTGTTGAGTGCGAGCTGTTCGAGAATCGAGATTCATCTTCATCCCACTTACACGATGTGCATGCACACACATACGTACATTCACATACGTCACTGCAAGTGATTTTGCACACCATCTTTAGTGTATGTACACTGCCGATGTACATATGTGCGTAATTGGGCCTGTGAACAGTGAAATTGTATGAAATTCAAGTGTGTATGGTCTGAGTTAGGTGTAGTGTATCGGTTTGACGGATAATATCAACTCGTAGTACAGAATATGTTTGAAAAACAATTTAAAAGTGAACTGAATTAAATGAAACATAAAACTAAAATAATCAGATGTGTTGCAACGTTAGAATTGAAATAACTGTGAACGTAATAAACACATAAATCTATTTCATGCGTGTTTACCCGTTACGCTACATACCGAAACATTTTGAATATTGCAATAGCATTTAGGGACAGTAATGTTATATAAAAAATAACACTACTGTTTATATCGGAGAAACTAATCGTTCACAATTTTAAAGGTTATATTTTAAGAATATGGCGGATCGTCTAACACAATTACAGGATACTATAAATCAAGTAATACAATTTTTCATTCTTGTATCGAGATCGTATTAAAATGTTTGTATCGACGAGTATGATTACTTACTTACCTATATTATTGTAGCAAGCTGAGCACTTTTGTAACAGTGTAGGTATTCTGCAACAGTATTCCACACCCAGTAAATTTCCTGGTTTCGATCGTGTCGGAACGCCCCAGCCACACCAGCCTCAAGAAGGTATTTTTCTTCTTTCATATTTAGATCATTTAATGCGTGAACATGCCTTTTATGTGTAAATTTACTATTCTCCTTTATTAAGGGACGAATATGTGGACACTGTAAAAATTCCTCTATTTATAACTCTTCGCACTTTTGCAAAATCTACGTTACTATCAATGTTTATGCAAGTTTAAACGAACCAAGTCCCGAACATATATCTCTCTGCCTTGTAAGTCGATAGTCGACAGTTCAAATAAGACTTCGATTTCTATTTTGTCCTTTGTACCATACACAGAGTGAGTCCAGAAAAATGCTAGAAGATATCGTAGAATTTAATGAGGTCTATTCTCCAATGCTTATATTTTTTCAAAAGATGCACAGATGCATCTGTAACACGTAACTCTTTGTTTAACGCTCTAGGGACGAGTGGGACTCCAGAGTCCCATTCAGATTAACACATTTTTATTTAAGTTCCATCAATAAGATCGAGATTTCATAGGTATAGTGACCTTTAGTAGGCAGAGAAGAAACTGTTGTACCATCAGAACCCGAAATTAAACATTTTTTTGTTATAAACAAATTAAAAAAAAAAACAAAAATTAAAAAAAAAAATTAACGAGTAGCTTCCAAATCCGAAGTATAAAATAGACTATTTTAACGCTCAAAAAAATTCTACGTTAAGTTTAAAACATCCCCGTCCCTAGAGGGTTAAATGGAATCGTTTATATTTCTTTTTGTACTATAAATCCATTTTTTTTCCATCATTCTGTATATAAAAGTATTAAAAGCATTTCATATCAGAAAATGACTTTATTACAGTATATGTATAAAGCCCTCACGTCAGGTCAGAAAACATTAATATTATATCGTATACCAATACATTTTTATTAAATTGCACGAACGCAATAAACCTATCGACCTTTTTCAGTTTTGTGAGTGCCATTACGACGTGGTCGACGAACCAAACGAACTAACGTTTCTGGCAAAACTAAGTTCTTGTGGTAACTAAATACGTTTGTGCGAAAACGACACGTTTGCCGCGATGCAGGACATATCGACGTGCGTTACGAAAAGTCGCACATTTCATTTGTCTTGGAAAGAGCAGCACATTTCGATCTATCACGAGAAGAAGCATGTTTCAATATTTCTGCCGATAACAAGCATGTTTCGAATATACCACGAGAACAAGCACGATTTACATTTCGCCACAAGCAGTAGCACATTTCAAACGCTGCAGCGAAAAGTAGCACGTTTTATTTGTTTTCCGAAGAGTAGCATATTTCAGTCATAGGCAATCTATGAAACCGACCTGCGTTACGAAAAGTAGCACGTTTCATTTTTTCTACATGCAGTTGTCCGTAAGAAAAAATGAAACGTGCTACTCTTCGTAACGCGCGGCGAAACGTGATATGTTTCGCAGCTAAAGGCAAACCGTGCTATTTTTCGCAGCGAAGTACCGAAATGTACTACCTTTCGTCGCGAAAGAGCATAAGATGCTATTCTTCGTGGCGATGAATGAAAACATACTACTTTTCGAGAACAGAATCGAAACATTCTGTTTTTCGTGATCAGAATGAGCAGAGTGCTTGCTTCGTAAGACAAATGAAATGTGCTACTTTTCGTAACGCACGTCGATATACAAATGTTCCTCCAGTCGTTTGTTACAATATCTTTAGAGATAATTAACCAATCCACTTGAAATTTCATTGAGAATAGTCTAAGAAGCTATCCAGAGTTAACTACAATCAAGTTTTTCTATAAGCCCTTTTATTTTCCATTTTAATAAAAAAAAGTATGTAGAAATCTGTTTCCAACTTAAAAAACCACCATGTTGGTAAGAAAATTAAAATTTTCGTGGTCTTAGCTAGCATAGCTACGCTATTATAAATTAAAACTTAATTTGATCTTCTTGTTTCACTTAAACCGTTTAAACAGCAGCACGCGTACCAGAAAATTTTACCCAAAAAAGTATGTCCGGCAGTAATAGTTATATTTCTATTATTCTCTTAAATTTTTTAATAAAATATTATTTCGAAGTATGTACTTTTAAATGAACACAAACTTGACAGACAGAGGTTTATTCCACAAATGACCCAATTTTCCGTACTTGTTTATTTTTACGCAACCCCTCGATTACCGATTTTTCCAAGTTTTCCCAACGCTTCGAAACTTATTGCTGTTTCTACAAACGTAATTGCGAATTTCAGATTATGCGGCATTGTTCGCAACTTTAATAGCAAGGTGTGCAAAAGACATCGATACCTTGATAGAAAGCTTGCCGAGCGAGGAATCATCGCAAGAGCTACAAATCGCGAGTCTCAGTCGTCTGGAGCAGGAGAACCAAGAAGCCGGTGAACAGTTACAAGAAGTTGTGAAACAAGGGGAAGCTCTATTGCAAAGGATTCAAGCTGCTCTACAGGATATCGCTCAGAGCCAACTGGATATGCAAGACCCAGCGTCTACATCTGTAATTAACATCAATCTTAAGACTAATTCGGTTTTCAAGCAAGAGAACGCGAATTCCGTGAATACAGTGCCTTCGAATAATGCAAATCAATTGTCCGATTCTACAGCAAGTTCCATAAATCAATGATATATTTTTTTAATAATCCAATCGTTCGCAAAGTAACAACAAAATAAACTATATAGTGGAGACACCATGGTAAAGTATTAAAACATTCTAATAGATCGTATAAAATATTCTATATTTTGAGGTAAATGATACAAATGAAATAAACGACCGATATATCGAGAACTTACTTGCGTCAAAATGTTTTAGCCGATACATTACTGAATTTAAATTAAAATATTTATAATCCTGCGAAATTTCGGACAAAGCAACAGATGCTACGCGTCTTTGCAATTGTAGCGCTATCTCTTAAGAACTTGTATGAAAGTATCACGCGGTAACGAAATTTTTCCGATCATTTTCATCTTTTTCTTCCCCTCCGATTGTTTCGCTAATAGCTTCATTCTCCTAGTGACGTCGCCCCCGTACTAGAAACAAGAGAGATTGTAATAGAAATACGCGAATACGATACAGCGAAAGAATTCTTACCAGTTTGGCAGTCACGTCTTTTCTGTATGCTTTCAAAGTTTCCCTTGCTACAATCTTTCCGTTAACGACGGCTTGAATCACTATATCGAACTGCTGACGCGGGATAACGTCTAACAATCTGGCGCACAGCCGTTTGCTCATCGCAGCAGCTTTAGTGACATGTACGATAGTACTCAGTTCTTCTACCACGTTGCCGTTTAAATTAATATTCAACTGTAACATATAATTTTGTACCGTACACACAGTGCGAATCGTGCGAAATGTCCGTATATATAATCAATATGTCGAAGTAAATAAACGTAATTCTAGATTACCTTCACTATATTCGAAGGCTCGTAATCGTTTTCCTCGTAATCGAAACTGGCGTAACCCGAGCTCTTGCTTTTCAGCAAATCATGAAAGTCGATGATAATTTCGTTCAGCGGTAACAGAAATTGCAGCATCACCCTGTTGTTACCGATATCTTTCGTTAATTGTTCCACTCCTCGCTTTTCAAGGCACAAAGCCATTATCGTGCCTAAATACTCAGCTAAATATACAATTGATCATCGATTAGTTTAGCTTGCCCATTGCCTGTAGTCGTGTCACTTAAGACGTAATCGTTGAATCTACCTGGCGTTATAATAGTTCCTATTACCATAGGCTCGTAGAACTCCGTTACGATTTGAGGAAGCGGAAAGTGCGCAGGATTATTGAACGTAATCGTGTCGGTGCCATGTTTCTTGATGTTTTTGCTGCCAATAATTTTCGCTTTGTACGTAACGTTAGGCACCGTGACGATGGGTTGCGCGCCGTATTCTTGTTCAAGACGCTGCATAAAAACTTCCATGTGCAGCAAGCCTAGAAATCCGATTCTCCACCCTTGTCCGAGAGCTACGCTGTAATAGAAGTAAACGCTCGATTAGATAAATTACATCCACGTCGATGTTATTATTTAATCAGTGAGATGTTAAACGACATTGCTGTATGTACCTGGAATCCAATGTAACGGAAACACCGCTATCGTTCATCGTCAATTTCTCAATGGCAGTGCGCATAGCGTCGAATTGGGACTGATCGAGTGGATACAGTCCCGAGAACACCAGCGGCTTCGGCGACTTAATTCCTATCAGGGGTTCGACAGTATGGGTTTTCAGGTGCACCGTATCACCAATGAACGCTTCCTTGGAAGATCTCATATTACACGAGATACACCCTATTTGACCTGCAATTCTGAATACATATTGCCGCGGGTAGACATTGTTACGTGCGCATTCTACTGTATCTTACGATAGGATGACTTTTTCCAACGCTTTTTCTAGAATTCTATAAAATAACGAACAGCACTTACAGCTTATTTACCGATTCTTCGTTAGGTTTCAGTAACGCCATCGTTTTAATTTCGTAAGACTTCTTAGTACAGATTGAAGTGATATACTGTCCCACTGATAATGATCCTTCCTTAACATATATCAACGAAATAGCCCCTCTATATTTGTCGTACCAGCTATCGAATATCAAGGCTCTGAACGGTCTATCTCTAAATGCGTCGGGCGGCGGGATTCTTTCGATGATAGCGTCCGGGATCTTGTCTACTCCGGTACCTAACTTGGCAGATACTCTTAAAACGTCTGTCTCCTCTATGTCGAATAACGCTTTCAACTGATGAATCACTCTGGCGGGATTGGCATTCTTCAAATCTATTTTATTAATTATCGGCACTATGACCATGTTTCGTTTGGTAGCTAAATAGAAATTAGCCACAGTTTGGGCCTGTACGCCGTCGTTCGCGTCTATTACTAGAAGCACACCTTGACACGGCGCCAAGGAACGATGGACCTCAGCCGCAAAGTCCACGTGACCAGGTGTGTCTATTAAATTAAGAAGATACTTAGTCCCTTTATACGTATAATTCAGCGAAGCAGTCTGGGCTTTAACCGTGATCCCGCGGTCCTTCTCCACCTGCAGATTGTCCAGTATCTGTTTCCCAGAGTTCGCTTTTATCGCGCCGGTTAATTCTAAAAGCCTATCGGCGAGAGTACTTTTGCCGTGATCGACGTGCGCTATGATACTGAAGTTACGAATGTTTTCTACTTCTATTTCGTGTTCTTTGTTGATTTCCGAGTTTGTAGAATAACATTTCTTTAAGAGAAGCGAGTATCTCCTGAAATAAAGTATGTTATACGTACACGTTAAAAGCTATGGTCGCTTTAATATTTGGACGCAGCGCTATCGCTGAAATTTGTTGCTTCGTACCATGAAAAAGTAACGAAAATACCGGTTCAATTCCGTTTTAGAGTGGCGCGCTATTTATTCTAGCGTTCGAAGACGCGAACAACCTTTCGCGATATATGCAATTATTGCGCAATGAAAACATTCAGGTAGAATTTAAAGGTGAACGTTTTTGTGTATACTTTTTGTAATTGTTAACTTTTAAAATTACAATTTTAGTATTTGATTGAAATGCTATTTTATTTAATAAGTCCTTTTAAATGTTTGAACATTAAAAAATTAGTTTCCTTTTCTCGCAGTCGTATTTATCGTTCTGCTTTCGAATGAAATAGACTTTTACAAACTCATTGCCCCAACTTCGTCGTATAGATCTTAATTCTACAGCAAATGTTGCAACACTATTCATACTTTGCTCGGATGCGTTATGTCGATAGATTTTAAAGATTTAAATTTTTAAATTCTATACGAGTTTTGCGGGATGAATTAGAACGGTGGTTAGAAGTGATTAGAAAAAATTTATTGATTCAAAGGTACCATTATAAGTACAAGTGATATACTATATCGAATTAGAATATTTGATAGAAATTATTCAGAATCTACTTAAATGTCTAAAATCACGTTAATAAAGAAAACAATTAGGTATGTAACTAAATATTACTATTGTCTTTTGTTATTAGACTTGGTACCACCTAATTATTTTGCATCATTTTATTTAAAACTTGTAATATAAAACATAGTTTTCTAGTATTATTGCAAATATTTAATATAATTGTATTATTATTACGAAACAATTGATTAAATCTTTGCAAACTAGAATAAATAATTCATCTGTCTCTAACATGAATATTTGAATATTCAAGTACTTTTTATTATACGAAGAGACAAATTCGGGAGTTGTATGGTATGTATATATCTGGGCATTAAAAAGACTATAGAGGAAAGTATATGTTTGATCTTTTAATGAAATTAAGTTATTAAAAGATGATGAATTTGAAAAGTACGATAATATTTTCACGAAAGTATTATTTAATATTTAAAAGACATGCGTAACACTGACCTTTCAAATGTCGATGCGCATATTTGGAGAAAATTATAATGCCTCTGAGTATACCGTACATAAGAAGTAACCTTACTTATTTTCATAATGGTCCAACAATGGTTATTTAGTAATTATATCCAATGTAAAAACCTACGCGAACAAAAAATACGTATCGCTAAATTATATTTTCTTCCTCTTATTGTCGTAAATATTATTATCCTCTAGTTTGTGATTTAATTATAAGTACGTACTGCTAGTATTTACGGTATTTATTCCTAAAGAATATCTGGAATTAAATTGTCAGTAAAAGGTATATATAACTGAAACTAGGCGGTTTAATATAAAAGAATCGTTATAAGTAAAATTTGCATATTGCGAATAAGACAATCAAAGTGTCGAAATGAAATCATATTCTTTCGCTTTTCAAGATTTAAGGTTAAGTATCGTACACGAGTGGTTGCTTCAGTTACTTGGAAACAATCGATAGTAGTGTTATCTTTACGTTAATCCAAAAGATTGTCCCCGAGTACTTTAATTATTTAAATCTACCGTGCAGAAACTCGGAAGGAAGTGTTTTAGATAAACTTTATTAGCAATTTGGAAACTCCTAAAAATATGTCTGTCAAACAATTCGGGCAGGTAAAATCTTACTTCGCGTTAGAAGACAATTATTACGAAGGTTAACCTAAAACGAATAACGTAAACACGTATAAATGTACATTTTAATAACACATTTAATGAGTAATAGAGTTTAGAATGAAATTAGCGATAAATATTTCGTGATATTATTAATAATTTATGCATGTCACTTTCGTACGTGTTAAATAATAGTTATAAGCAGGGACCTGGAACGAAATATTTTTCGTTCCGTTTCGATTCAGCTCCGATAATAATAATTTCGTTTCGGTTAATATCGTTCCTGCTGAAAAATATTTCGTTTCCATCAGAACGAAAAACCAATTCTGTTCCGAACCGATTATTTCATTACATCGACAATTTCTACTTCATCCATTTCCTCGGATGAACTTGAGTCCGCTTGAGATTCCAGATTCTGATCAGTTTTATTTAACTTTTTAATTGTTTCGTAAGTACGTAACAAATTATTTCTGGCTTTTAACATTAGTCGGTATTTTTATTTCGGTTATATGGCTCTCACTCCTGCAACAGGGTTAAGAATTTCGTTTCGTTTCTGTTTCTGTTCCGGAAAAATATTTCGTTCTTTTCGTTTTCGTTTTCGTTTCTGTTCCGCCCCGGGTTCCTGGTTCTAAGAGAATTTACTAAAAATGAAAATTTCAGCGATTGTATTACATACCGAAAATAACACGTTGGTCAAGAGGAATTGGCGCGGAATTGCCGGAGGAGTATAAAAAATTCTGGAGAGAATGGAAATTACAAGAGCCGACTGCTGTTCATTACGTGAAACAAGAAGGGACCTATGTAAGAGACGAAGAAACAGAAGTTGTGTAGGTTGCAAATAGTTATTGATTTTAAAATATTTCCACTTGACATTTACATATCGACGTGCGTTACAAAAAGTAGCACGTTTCAATTTTCTTACGAAAAGTAGCACGTTTTGGTTTGCCACGAAAAGAAGCACGTTCCATCGTTTCTGACGAATATTAGCACGTTTGGTCTTCTACCGCGGAGACTAACACATTTGACTGCCTCGCCACGAAGAATAGCACATTTCGTACTGTTGCGACGAAAACTAGCACGTTATACTGTTTCGCCATGAATAATAGCACGTTTGGGAATTTATGGCGAAAACTAGCATATCCGGTTTGGCCACGAAGAATAGCTCGTTTTGGATTATACTGCAGACTGCAGAAACTATCGCGTTTCAGCGCGTGGGCAGTTTAAAAGAATTCAACTGTTGAAAATATTGTTTAATAAATAATAATTCCATCTAATCTCCAAAAGACAAGACATATGAAAATTTTAATCTACATAATTTAAGTAAGCGAGGGTGCGGGAATTGCGAACGCGGGGTAAACGCGAACATGCTACTTTTCGTGGCAAACCGCTCTAACGTGCTAGTTTTCGCAGCGAAAGACGAAACATGCTATTTTTCGTGGCAAACCGCTCAAACGTGCTAGTTTTCGTAGCGAAAACCGGAACGTGATAGTTTTCGTAGCGAAAATCGGAACGTGATAGTTTTCGTAGCGAAAACCGGAACGTGATAGTTTTCGTAGCGAAAACCGGAACGTGATAGTTTTCGTGGCAAACCGCTCGTACGTGCTAGTTTTCGCAGCGAAAACCGAAACGTGATAGTTTTCGTGAGAACGAAGGCAAACGTGCTACTTTTCGTAAGAAAATTGAAACGTGCTACTTTTCGTAACGCACGTCGATATAACGCTAACATTAACAATTATACGACTCAGCTTAGCCGACATTTGATTCTTTTCTCTTAACGTTCGCGGGCTAGAAATTAATATAGATCATTTCGAAAACCTTTCGCACGAGTGTGCATTCTTAGGCGTATGAATTATATTAAAATTTGTAAAGCGTTAAGTTTTTTTCTGAAATTTTATTTAATTTCGCGTTAAATTGGTATTTATTTATACAGGCGCCCGGTTCAAAATATACCATTACCACTGACGTATCCCAAAGAACTTCATCAAGGCATCTGGGGTGGCGAAGCGGTGATACAAGGTTTCCGGAAGAAGAATCGTCGAACTCGCAGATATCCTCATTTTTGGTTCCCTGCGCTTAAGAAGTCTGTAGTTTATAGCGAAGTTTTAGATACATATATGAGCGTTGTTATTACCAATAGGACTGTTACTTTAATTCACGAACACTACGGTTTCGATCATTATTTATTAAAGGTACATACACCGATCGTGAAATAATTCGTACATATTATCCGTCGATACTCCGAAACTGAAATTTCTGATTACTTAGACTCCCGCCTGTGATTTGAGGTCCGAGCTCGCATTAAAGATAAAACGTCAGATACTTGCGGCGCTGGCTGACAGAACTTTATATCCAAGCGATCCTGCTAAAAGGGAGAAAATTTATAACAAATACAAGGAGTACTTGACGGCGGTAAAATATCAGTTTCGATACTACAGAAGATTAATATATACAGAAGCGGATGTTAAATAATAATTATACATTTATCGTTAGTACACAAGAGATGAAATCGACTGGTATGGTCTGACGTTTAAGGAGGCTTGTAAAAAATGGATAAAGCAGAAGGAAGATTCGGTTACAGTGGAACCTTTGAAGATTAAATATAGATCCGAGTTAATTGCAAAGCTTAAAGAGAATAAAATCGGGGAAGCGGAAGGTGTGGATGTCTCGCCACCAGAGGGGTAAGTAAATGTTAAATAATGTTTTATTTAAAACTGCACAAGTCTGTGATAGAATAAAACGAAACATTGCTGTTGCAGACATTCATCTTGGATATCAAAGCTCAATCCTTTTGCCAAGAGTTCGAAAACTGAATAGAAACAGATAGTTGTGTATCGTACATAACGAAAACGAGTAAAATAAATTGCGTACAGAACAATTCTCTTTTTTCCCCCTTATATATAACACGTTACAAAGACTTTAGTGTAGAAAATTGAAGTCTTCAAATCATTGGTCAAATTATAGCCGAGCGTTGATACGTGGTTCCAGATACGACATCAATTTCTTTAAATTTGTGCTGCACACAAAACCTAAACGACTGTTAACGGCGTATATGATTATAACAACATTCATAGATATGATTGAACTGAAAGGCTTCTGTCTGCGAAAAATAAACTATGATATTGAACACTCCAAATCGCCTTCCTTTGGTAAGCAATTTAACGACGAAGCTATGGCCCTTGTAATATACGTCATTGTCCCGAAGCTGCCGCTTGGAGCACTATCGTAAAAATGTTGACAAACATATGCCGCTCCGCCGCAAAGAAGATTCCCCATTGCAGTTGTTTCGCGGTGTTCTTTCGGCTTGGCACAGCATAAGGTAGCATCGCCGTCAATTTTCATCTAGTTAGTCGAAATATATTTAATAGTCGTGTTTTGTAAATATTACGTTCGGGGGATTGAAAGCTGATATAATATTGATTCCAGCACGCGAAACAATTCCGAAGAACTGTTACGTCGAACAACAGGTACAACGAATCTGTCGAACATGTCGATTATGATTGCGGTTTCAATATCGGGTTCCGTGTCGATTCTCCTGTCAGTTTTCAGCAGCAATGTGTCTAATTGTTTAGTTTCTGCTTCACCGCGACGGTTCGCATACGAAACCATCTATAGAGCGTGAGTCACGTAAACCATTACATGTGACATCTGTTTTTTTTACGTGACGTAATTTTGTCGATACGAAAGTTGATTTTTTTTAAATGGAACACTACGTTTTGGCCCGTATAGTCATGTTAGGGGTATGCAACAACGAATACAATTATGCACCGTTGTGTGACCTGTGCGGTGAAAGCATAAACAATCAATGGCATACTATCAGTGAGAGTACACTCTTTTTATCCAGCATTACGTAAAGCGACAGATGTTATCAAGTATAATTAAAGACCTTAAATGATCGTGCAATAAATGTGTATAAAATCGCGAAGAAAAAGGGACGCCTTATTTTGGTATGTAAAGAATTATCATTTGAGAACTGAATTGAGAATCGTGAATTTATATTTATATTAACTCGTTTGACTCTGCGACGCGTGTGCATGCGCAGTATGCGGTTGGTCATCTTGACATTTAACGGGGGAATCCCATTTTTTGGGCTGAAATCATAGCAAAATTGGGGATTTTTTTTAAGAAACTAGCGATTCGATTCATGTGAAATTTGGACCAGGTTTTTATGCATCTTTTAAGAAGTCACAGTTTCTTTTTTATTATTAATTTTTAATAATAAATATAGGAGTTATGTATGATCGACCATCACGCCGCGCAAAATTCAATCCCCGCTTTTTGATTTCTTTTAGCATGTGAAATATTTATATTCTGACTTGTCCCATTACTTTAGAACACTCTTATATAACAATTATATCTTTCACTCTATGCACTCTAGGATGAGCTGGGACAAAATATTATATCCCGAACAACTCGATGTTGGAGTTTCAAGGATTAACAATTTTAATCTTTACGGAATCGATATCTGAATCGTAACTAGAACCGACATGTACGAGAACCTTCTTTCCCCCATAACGATTACAATATTATTTTGATTCTTCGAAACTTTATCAGAAAAAATCTTTATATACCAGCTTTCAACAGTCATTTCTGTACGTGTACATTCAGGCTACTTGTAATGCTTGGGCGGCTCTTCGGGCTTACTGTCCAAGTGTGGACCGGTCACATGAGCATTCGCGCGAACCAAACAAGCTAGTCGAGTGGGCAAGGGCAGTGTTTCCCAACCTTTTTTGAGTCGCATTCTTGAAATGCTAAAGGAATGTTGTGGATAGATTATTCTCTAAAAAGCTCGACGATAACGGGAAAAAAATATATTTTTTTGAAAAACATGGTTCAGTAAAGAAGAAAATCGTGCCCTCTTAATGTCAAAGGAGATTATATTGAAAAATAAATATCTTTCCATTCCGTTCCGAAAACTTTTCAAATGACCCATGTAGTACACTGCATTTCGATGATTCGTTCCAGTTCATCACATGTATCCAGCGGAGGTAGGTACCAGTTCCTCCACCGTGCACATGTGATCGGTCGAAACGATTCGTTGGAACGCAGTGTACAGTAATACTTGCTTTAGCTGTAACAATGAGCACGAGCACCACGAGACACGCAATACAAGTAATTTGAGCGTACTCTAATAATTTTACTATCCGGTCACATTAGGTAATAATATATATACCTGATCATCCAAAAAGATTGCATTAGCCTTGTGAACTAATTGTTCTACAGCAATAAGTCCACCCAGGGAAGCCACGACATTATACTCAGTCACGAGTGTTAGTACCATTAAAGCTTCAACCACTAATTGACGATATTCCGGTTGCGGTATGGTATTCAGAACAGTTTCGACTGCTAATGCAAATTTGAGCTCTCCAGGTGTCATTTCCTGCGTAAGATTCTGAGGTAGGACTCTACCCTCGATTGCCAAACCTTGGCACTATCGAAAATAAAAATATTAGTCCAATGAAAACTTTTACGTACGAGGAAAAAATTCTACACTTACCCGTTCGAGTACTTGCCACACTCGGGGATAAAAATCTCGCGGCACTCTATTTAGTGCCCCATCCAACCTTCGTCGTCGTAACCACTGACCTTGCCGGTCGGGTTCTGATTCGCTACCATCCGTTTGGTCAGGACTCAAGAAACCTCCAATTTGTGATTTCTAAAATGTGATAATAAATTTATGATAAAATTAGAAGTAAGAGAAATTGATGGCAATTCTGTTATTAACAAGTACATTACCTTACTGACTCTACTGGATTTGCAACTGATGACAGAGAAATTACCACGACCAACTGAAAGTACAAATAAATTATTCAGAAATCAAGATATTCAAACTTATATTTTTATCAGGTATCTAACTTTCGAATTGTACTTAATCGAATAATTTAATCCGTAAAAAAGAACGATGCACGTACCACTACTAATGGCAAACTCTTTCCCACTCATGATGTGGTGTAAAAGATTCTTCATCTCGAACGGTGATAAATTAAGTAAATGTTCTGACGCTTCTTCCCCAGTACATATTAAAGTCCTTGATAATTCAGTGGCCATTACTTGAATAATTAAACCTACTCTAAGTCTGAGCATTTCGTGAAATAACTGGGGTTCTGTTCTAATGAACATTGCCAAGTAAACGAGTAATTCCTGTGTTAACATAGCGGTTGATTCGTCGTCTCCGTACGCTTGATGGATTAACGCTCGTAATTCATTCTCTGGCAACGGTGCGACAATAGTGTGTTCGTTGGTTGGTGGCATTCCAACTGTAACTTGTTTTTGGCGAACCAATAAATCGGTAACTGCTTTGGCCAAATCTTCGACTCGTTTCCCTAACATGCCGGCAGTGTGTCGTACAATTCCCCACATTTTTTGTTGGCAAGCTTTCTCGTAAAGGTCTTTTAATAAATCTTTGATTAGAACCGGGTGACCTTCTAACATGCCGGTATTAAAATATAGGCCTTGCGAATCAACCTAAGCATTTAAGTTGATTATTGTTTTAAATATAATAAGTAATACATTGCATGCGATGTATTTCATAAAAATATGTAATAATTTAAATTGATAACGAATAATTTTAAGACTTCGTTTATGCATTATACGAGAATATCGTAAATTCTTACTGCGAATAACAATTGCATTTTGAATTTAACGTTGTTATGGACTCCAAGTTAGAGTAAAGTTGTGATGCATTCTAATTATGCAACTACAAAAGTATTCAATATATGTTAATGTTACTGTGTAATGCTTATAACTCACAAGATATTGTAAAATATCTCCTTGCTCCTCTAAACTCTCAGTTTCTCGAAGCATAGATAACAATTCTTCGACTTCAGTATCTGCATACTGCGTTTCTCCTATGCCTCTATGCCTAGGTAATTTCGGACAATTTGTCCAAGACGGTATATCATCTGTAGGAGATGGCGTACGATCGGCCGGAGCTGATTGCGCTGGACTAGGAGGTACCGTTGTATCAGTCACTTCGATGAATGGACTTGTAGGTAAAACTGTTGAAGGTCTTCGATCCTCTCCTGTCATACCAAGAATTTCAGCTACGAATGATAAGAATTATTTTTTCATTTTTTTCCCAGAAATTATTTTGCACATCCTTAAGGTTTTTAAATTTATTTACAAATCCCCGCGACTGGTGTCGACGCTCAAGACGAGCGACGAGCGTCACCATGAAATTGCACCTTTAAGCGTCGGTCACGTGATTGGTTTCGACGCTCGAAACGAGCGTCGACGCTGAAAGTCCCGTGGACTATTATTACGTAAAATAAGTATAACTCACGTTCCACGGCAATTGACCTGGTTTTCTTTATAGCACCTTTTACGGACATTCTACGTCTCAGATTCTTGCCAGTTCGTATAACTGGTCGATTGAGAAGACCGGTGCGATGCGGGAATGCGCCCATTAGATGTTCCTCTAAATATTGCTGAACCTGATCAAATACGACATAAGATATAGCATAATCAGACACGCCATTTGGCAACAGAAATTCTATTTACCTGGGGGTTTAGCTTGTCTGGTCTACCATCCTCGGAACTTCCCAAGAAACTTAAATTTGTGATGCAGGAAGTGCTTAAGAAATCATTCAAATTTCCCAAAGAGACCCGCGTTCCATTGATGTAACCGCTCTTTAATTTCTTCATAGTAGTTATCATTGCCAGTGGTATTTTTCCCTGATCTGCAATAATAATTACGTATGTACGAGATGAAGAATTAATTCTGTGTTTGTATAGGAAGAAGGGAAGCAATGAGTTCTATGATGCTCGCAGGATGTATTAATTTCCGAGAGATTCGTTTGTTCTTCAGCATGCTGAAATTAAAGTTTCATTCCTATGATGATTTCAAGATGCCTACGGCATACCTAGATGATTATGAGTAGCGACAAGTGTTACGGTCGGCCTGCCGAGCATTTGCTTCCAGTTGATGGTGAGGAAGGCCAAGTTGGTTGTGAATGTGTTGGCAAGGAGGGCTGCATCGTTTGTCGTGTAGTACTCCTCCGCATCAAAGTTCTAAGACATGCAACAAACGCGCACACCACCACACACATAAGTTGTTTCCTTACGATGCTACGCTATATTCTCAAGAGAAAATGGATTCTCCGCGAATTTCTTTTTTTAATGTTCAATTGCTACGTTTTAGTTGGAATTCAGTGTCAATCGATTCTGCTCATGATGAATATGATGATATTAACTTTCAAATATCACACACTGAGAAACAATAACTAATAAGACACTAATATTATCTAGTTAAACTACGTGAAGACCTTCCATAGCCAGTAACAAAGGATGGTCACAACTTGGACGAGCACACTTTGGTGGAAACGGACCTTAAAATATAGTGCCGGATGAGTTTAAACAAATCTTGGGATATTAGCCATTAACACTAGAACTACCGAACCAGTCGAAATGGATTTAAGTCTGTTAATAAATTTACCATTTTTAAGTACGAAAAAAAGTGCATTTCTAAGTAGTATAAATATGTAGAATATTATGAAATTTTTTTAATATGATATAATATATAAAGTGGTGTAAAAACAAGCGAAAAAAAAATAATGACGTAACAGGAAAATTCTTAAAAAGTTGCTACTATCCCGCTGTGGTAAAAGAGATACATACGTTGCAACAAAGGACTAAATTTTTTCATTCACCTATTGAGCTTAAAACAATGTTATATGAGTCTGACCAGGGTAAAAAAAACCAAATTAATGCGACGACTTCGACATAGTATTGCTCGAAGCTAATTTTTTATATTAATGATTAATTATTAGTAGTTAATATTTTTAGATTCATTTGTACTCGTGGGCTTCTTACTTTAAGTTTCGATTCATCCAAAAAGTACTCATCCAAGTAGCATCCGTTCTTTGTAAGCAAAATTGATAGCAAAAACAAATGCACGCATGCAGGCAGACATGTTAGCTTTTCTTTGGATAGTGTACGTAACTTTGACAAAAAAGAAAAACGGATATTCTGATAAACATCTATATTTAAAAACCATATATTCCATCTCTGTTACTTCGAAGCCGATAATTTTAAAATGTTAAATCTTATAACTTATCATGTACTCAAGAAGAAGTAATGATTTATGGTTTTTAAACATTGAACTACTATACCTAGATGAATGTTCTTGAGGGGCATGACCACAAGAGGACGGCCTAACATGTTCTGCCAGCTAGACTTCAAGAAATTAATTTCGCCTTTGAATATGTCAATCATGAGCTCATAGTCCGATGCGATGTAGAAGCGGGTCATGTCTGTCAACTAACATTTGATGCGAGAACAAGAAGGATCATCAGAAACGAAACAAAAGTATAGAAGAGCAGATAAACTTGATGCGTCTGAGAATACCTACCTGTGGAGTGAACGCGAATATTCTATCGTTCAGGGAATATAATTTACTGGTGCTTAAAATTCCTACATCTCTAGATTTACGTCCGGATAGACCTAATTTTTTGTTTCGACCTACAAGTAATTTTCAGTTAAATTCGCCAGAAAGATGTTGCAAAAGTACCGAATAACGTAAGGATTTGCTAATTCAAGCATACCTAAATAAGTGTATAAATGGCTGAGAACTTTTGCTGGTTGCACTTCTATCGGAGAAACCTCCGCGATCGTTTGCACGTGAATATCATGTTGAGCTATCTTCTCTCTAATTTCCGCATCTTCCGCTAGTATAACAACTTGCACCACGACATCTGGTTTCTTTTCACTGCATAAACGTCTGTTCAAGGGGTCTAATTCTCCCACAGCAAGAAAACCCTATTATAAGCAAAACAGTGTCGATAATTTCAATTACTACGCACTTTGTATTTCTCCGATACCTTTACACTTACTTCTTGCAGTAATTTTCCTAATATGTAAAGAGACTGAGCCCACATAAACGGACATCTACCTAATGCGATTCGTTTTTGGCTACCTGGTTCGGCATACTCCGCCGACACGTTTGCGGCTTCCACAGCATACAATTCAGGCACCAATCTTATCCCATCGTCCGCTTTAATCATTATTTCTTCCAATTGTTTCGTATATTCTGCCACTGCTTCTTTATTGCCTTGGAAACAATAGTCCACGATTAAATAGCAGAAGAACAAAGGCCATTCGCATTCTATATTTTCAAACATTCGCAATTCCCACGGCTCGTAGTAAAGTCTATAATAAACATAATAAATTCGTTAACGAACATTGATGTTACAATTTGAAAATGGTTCTCATATTATTTCGTTTCACCTGTTGGGATCTTCCTTCGGTGTTTTATATCCGTCTCTTAAGAATCTTTTACATCCGTAAGAACCTTGCAACTTTTTTGTAATAGCGTCTCTCGTTAGCTGAATTACGTTCGGTTCGTCGACAGCGAATGCTGGGAAACTTATGACAGATAATAATCCACTGTCCAATTCTTTTGAGTTCGATTCGCGCGGCAACATCGACTGCAAAACCGCTTGGCACTTTTGCGCCTCATCTGCTAATACATGAATTACAGAGGTGGGCCCACCTCTTGCGCCGAACAAATCTAATTCGTTCAACGCCTCCATTGCAGCTTTAGCCATTCCAATACTGCTCGCGTTTAATTCTGGTAAACCGTGATTTGTTTTATCACCCCTTTCCCAAATTCCATAGTCAGGCGTACAATAGGCAGACTCGATGTAAAATACCAAGTTTTGAATAAACGCGACCTGAAGTTGGGGTGCACAAACTTTTAGTTATTACAATGGAAATTAGATTTTATATATAATGTACAAGATGTCCTATGTAAATGTCGCCGCAAAATTTCGTTTATAAAAAATTGCTTTACCCAGAAGTGACTACATATTTCTCACAAAAAGGCACGGGGAGTTTGTCTCCAATTTTCGTGCGAGATTGTAGGACGATAGTATACAGGTTCGTGCTGCAGCTTGGAAAATCTTAGGTATAAATAAACACTCCACTATTTTAGAAATACAAGTACAGTAGAGCGTCAATTATCCGAACCTCGATTAACCGAACGGTCTATTATCAGAAGAAGGACTACATATTTACAAAGTTTCATAATTTTTTGAATTTCCGGATTCGGGATCTTCCCTTGTCAAAAGTATAGGGGTTGAAACTTGGTAACCCGACATACATGAAAATGGTTACTCCTACGAAAAAAACTCATAGGATCTTTTTTGTAGAGAATTTCCTAAGCTATAAATTGTATAATAACTATTTTTGTCGCAAAACTGTTAGATAACGAGATATTCGCGAAAAACAGTTGTTCTTTTTGGTTCAACGCTCTGTAAAATTCTTAGCGGCGGTCGGATCGATGGGGACTTTTGACATATTATTTGAAACGACCAAATAAAGGCCCGTACCAAAATTTAGATTGGTAGAAATTATTCCGTAGATTGGGCAGATTTCCGTCTAATCTCACTGGACTATAATATATAGAGA
The DNA here is from genome assembly GCA_946251845.1 of Andrena fulva. Taxonomy (NCBI): domain Eukaryota; kingdom Metazoa; phylum Arthropoda; class Insecta; order Hymenoptera; family Andrenidae; genus Andrena; species Andrena fulva. The sequence continues at coordinate 62,374,151 of OX276327.1, forward strand.
TGTACCGACTAGTGGCCGAGTAGTCGGTTAAGCCGACTATCCGGCCACTTTTGTAGTCGGCAAAAAAGGCCGATTGATCGGCTCTCTTTTTGTGAATATTTACTAGAGATGTACCGACTAGTGGCCGACTAGTCGGTTAAACCGACTATCCGGCCACTTTTGTAGTCGGCGACTAGTCAGCAAAAAAGGCCGATTGATCGGCTCCCTTTTTGTGAATATTTGCCCATTTTTCGTTCTCCTTTTCTAACAAGTTTTATAACTTTGCTATTAGAGATGTACTGAATAGTGGCCGACTAGTCGGTGAAGCCGACTATCCGGCCACTTTTGTAATCGGCAACTAGTCGGCTTCTTGGGGGCCGATTAATCAGCTAGTCGGCAGTCGGCCAAAACCCTAGTCGGTACATCTCTAATAATATAAATTAACGCAGTAATACTCCTGTATTTAATAAGTAATTTTAGGTGTAATTCCTATGGTTATAAACTGTGTGAAGTACACGCACGCTTCATTCTCCGAACTCTTCGATTATCCGAACAATTCGAATTTCCGAACCACCTCGGTCCCAAGCAGTTCGGATAATTGACGCTCTACTGTAATTGAAGTTATGTATTTTCTCTCATATAATGTCCATATAAGATTTTTCATCAAAGTGTCTCGGGGATATGAAGCATAAGAACACAGGTCATGTACCTGAGATCTACAGATCAAATCCCCTTTAGCTGAATATTTTTTTTTGCAATTGGTTTCGATTACAATAACGATACGCATGTCGCAATATTATTTCCAGAACAACCATAGGAGTTTGTAAAAGAGAATAAAATATAAATGTGATTTTGTTATTAAAGTCAGATCAGCCGCCAATACAATGGGTTTATAAAGCAATTTCTATCGAAGTTAGACAAGTTTGAAATTCTATGGTCACATTTACGTGAAACATCCCCATATGACATATATTCACCTCATCTAAATTAAAAACTATTTGTAACCCAGACGCTGTCATTTGCGCCAGAATCAACAAATAAAGAGAAATAGCGTCTATCTGAAGATGACCCCAGTCTGTATCAGCCACAACAGTTTGTCCGTTGACAGAACTGTACTTGGCGTGCAGAGCGTCGAGTGGATTCTGACTGGATTTGAATCTTTCGACCTTTTCCTTCTGTTGCATCATCGCCATTAACAGTCCTCTCATTAATTTCACGCAGCTTTGCTCCAGTTCGTACGTCTTCGCCCTATCTTCGTCCGCATCGGCTATTTTCTTATACGCCATCGAAAGGCCCCACACGGCCAGGATGCAATAGACATTGTCACGAACCCATGCGTGGTTGTTTTCCGGACTGGCGGGGAAAAGACCCGTGACTGCATGTTGATGCTTCATTATAATTTTGTGAACGATTCGTTGGTAATAATCCAGGCGGACGCCGGAATTACTGCGACTCCGCATTTTCGGAACGTTACAGTCAAATCTGAAAATGTTTTCGGCCCCGTTTTATAAAAAAAGCTACTACAAACTTATGTTTCCGTAATACATTCGCTATATCTATATATTATGCGGAGGTTAAGTTCGGACTATTATTTTTTTTAAAATACTTTCACAATTACCTTTCGAAGTTCTTCATAAATATTAATAATTGTATCGACGTAAAGGAACTGTCAAATGAAAAATATAAAAATTCGTGGCACGCACATTTTAAATATTTATAGAGGTCGGAAACATACACACATTCGTATCCTTTATATACAATGTGAAACGAATGTCAAACCAGTCAAACACAAGACCTCTACATTATCCCGAAGGAACTACAGCGCCGTCTCGAAAAGAAACCGCGCTTTCTGTCTCCGAAACAACTCGTCGGTAAGTGTCCCTGCTATCAGGGTGTTAATGGACCGGTGTTCCGAACCTCTAAAAAGTTAGCCCTTCATTGGAGAATATAAGTATCAGTTTTTGTTTTTATGCAACCGTTTATGCATCGTTTGTACATCATTGTTCATTAGTTTATATTATTTGTTCATCGATTGACGATTTGTAATAAATGAAACACATTTGACTGAAATTTTTTTATTCACCTAACTCCTCATTTAATTTTTTTTAATTATTCATCAATAATTTCATGTGGAATCGAGCGTTCGTCGTTTGTACATCTTTGTTCACTTATTTTTATTATTTGTTCACAAGCAATTAGGGTAGATGTCCCGATTACCGTGCTTTGACGCCGACTAGCTCACGAAGAACCCCTGACACGCACACGCAGGAAGGGCGCGTAGTAGAGATCCCACACAAATAGTAAAGCCGACAGCGGTGGATCAAACTGGTTCAAACCGTGAAAATGGGTTAGCGCAGTCGGCTCTACTGTGCGTGTAAACCTGTATATCTACACGTGCCTCCTGCGTGTGCGTGCGAGCGAACGCTGCTGCGCGCTCAGCTGACTCGGCTTTAAACTGCGCGCTCAGCTAACTCGGCTTTAAACTGCGCGCTCAGCTGACTCGGCTTTAAACTGCGCGGCCCGAAAGTTCCACCGCTATAACTTAGAAAAGGGTAGAGAATGAGGTGTAGAAATAATGTACAAGGCGAGGGGGCAAGAAAGATGAGGGATCAGGAAAAGAAGAGGCGACAAAGAAATTAAAAAGTGGTTTTTAATGCGGAGAAATATAAAATAAAAAAGGGATTTATGAAAGATAATGGCAATATGTATTAGTCAACAATTTGTATTTTTGAAGAAATATTACACAAATAAAGAAGATTAAAACAAGAGGTTCCGTATAATAATTTAGATTTATTCATTCGCGGGTTACTTTTTTTTTATTTTGGGAATTTTTCTATTCCTATTTCTATTTTTTACATTAGTAACTTCATAAAAGTTGCTACCAATTTTCTTTCTTTTATTTGCTCTTTCTATAGCTCGTCGTTGTTTACTTGTTAATTTTTTTCGTGTCTCTGACGATAGTTCTCTTTTAGGGCATGAAGAAGAAACTTCAAACATACCACTACTCGATACAGTATTTGTATTAAACATTTCATTATCGCTCGAATCGTATTCCTCTTCTACTACATTATACGCATTCTGTAGCAACGTATCTTTCTCCAATGGAAGACTAATTTCATTATCAGAATGTTCTTCTTGCTTGTCATTTTCATCCTCGTTATTTTTATTATTTTCTGCATTTGATTCTTTCTCACATTCCATATTACTGCACGTAATTTGAGTTTCATCGTCAGAAGTATCATCCAGGTTTGATAAGATCGAACTACTTTCAAATGAACCCTCATCTTCTTTATGATCTAATTTGTCACTCACAGATTCATTGCCTATCACAGGCAAATCGTTTTTAACATCGTCTCCCGAATACGGTAAACCAACTCTTATTTTTCGAAAATCCTGTACCACAACTAACTGAAGTTTTGTTGGTTCTTTGCTCTGCACATTATCAACTTCTTTTGTACCAACGTTATTACTCTCTTTTTGAACATCATCGTCTTTGACAGAGGATTCAGTGATCATTGTTGTACTCGACAATGGCTCTTCAAAACCAGGCGGAGGAATGTAAAAAGGTAATTTACCACGCTGCCAATCATTTAACACCATCCGCGATGTAATGGTGATATCTGGCTCTCCTTTCTTCAACAATTTTCCACTTTTACGAGCCAGTATTTCCAGGAAATCAGTATGATCATTCCAATCTGCAACTTTATAAGTTTTGCGTATATATTCGGCTTTCACTCGCGACAATACGTCCGAAACATAATCTTCGGGATTTTGAACACGTTCAACTCTTACTACGCCTTTTAAAACTTTTTCCGTATCGGTCTCCGCTGATGGGTAAACCACACCCGGGCAGTCTATTAAATAAATCCGGCGCATCAAAGTAATATATTGCCATACTTTTGTTTCGCCTGCTATCGGTGCGACCTTACACACTTTCTTTGATCTTAAAGTATTTATAATCGAGCTCTTTCCCGTATTAGGATATCCTATAAAACCCACACTGATTTGCTTCTTATCTACGTGTAACTTTGCAAATTGACGTAACAAATTTATTAACGAGCCTTTGCCGAACGGATGCGTCAGCGAGGCATGGAACGCTACCGTTGGATACTCCGAGCTTAAAATCGCGACCCACCTCTGCGTAACCCACGTTGGGACGAGATCCACTTTATTCAAAATAAACATTAAATGCTTGTGAGGTTTCTCCGTTTTAAGATACTTCTCTATAGGAGGAGATCTGGTTCCTAAAGGATCTCTGGCGTCTAGCACTTGCAGAACGACGTCAGAAGAGTCTATAACTTTATACAATTCGTTCCAAATTCTTTTGCTTTGTCCCGCCCCCATAACCCAGTCTCTTTTCGCATCCCTTGTGCCATCATCGGGCCGTAGAAGATCAATATCTTTAGAGTCCTTCTCTTTATTATAGATTTCCTCCTTTTCTTCTGTTAACTTTTGCAATTGATCGTACGACGATATTGTTAAATTTGGTCTTTTCCGAACTTTCTTCGGGCCAAAAACGCTTTCGAAACTTTCGGTATCTAGTAAATGTACTCGGGCATTCACAGCTTTCTGTTGGAGTAAAGTTACCGGTAATTGCGTGGGTTTCATAACAACATTGTAAGGATCCTTCATAGCTTTCCCTAACTCGTCTTGAAACTTTTGCAAAGCATTTTGAGAAATAACCCTCGAGTTACCGAACCATCTCTGCGAAGGTTCTACGCGAGCCATAGTTCCGGATGCTTGCCAGCCTTGGAACGGCGCTGGAGAGATTATTTTACCCGTACGATCCCGCTTTGGCTTTTGATTACGATACATTTGCAGCCTTTTGATCGTGCCCTTCGATCGCACTTTGGCTACACCTTTCAATCCCTCTGTAGGTCGTTCAGGATTCATGCTATGCTTGGAACGATTGAACCCCTCTTTCCGAGGGGCTTTGTTCGTCACGCGTGATTTCGCCATTTTATCTGGAAAGCGGTATATCAACATTTCAGTACCCAGTATATTTCATATTAATATTGAAAGTTAGAAATATTAATAGTGTCGATTATAATTATTTCGTTTCAGATCTCAGTTCCTATATATGCGACACACGTGGCGTGCAGGTATGTAAAAAGATGGCAATTGAATTTTTATAAACCTCAAGTTAATTAGACTTTTTGGATGTTTCTATCTGAAAATAACTGAATTGAATAGTGTCAATTTATATGAAGTTTAAATCTCAAGGAACATCAACATCACGAAATTATAGAGCATCCGTCATTCATAAAACTTGACCAGGTTTTAATGAATATTCGTTACTTGCTACTTCAAAGCCGAGCTAATATAGATTTCCGTGTGTATGAATTTTTCATTAAATCGAGGATCGGTATTAAGGAATTTTAAATTTCGGAGTAAAGTGTGAAAGCAGAACATGCTTGGCATGACCAGACAGTGATTGAGTATTACTGTTATTAATTATAAATTATAATGATATTACTGTTTGTAACGAAGTATATTTTAAATACTATTAAATTATATCAAGTATTTATATTATTGTAAATTACAGTAATATAATGATCGTAATGTAATTTAAGTGATTTAAATTAGGTATGCAGCAGAAATTAGAATATCCAGAGAAAATATACCTTTCTTCTTGTATAATTATGTGCTTAAAAGCTTATTTAAATTAATTTTCATATGCTTGGAGGAACAGCAAAATATAAACACGGTTCTATCATTCGTTTTCGAATGTTTTGATAAATTATATTAAACATGTGTACGTCTAACACGTGCACTGATGTGCACACTATTCCCAAGAAAGGTGCACGCGCGCGTAATTTCCTGACTGTTGCGACTCGCGCCACTAACCTAGCGGCGTGTAGCGTAAACTCTTGAGGCGGGAAATTTGAACCAGACTATACAAATGTGATAGGATAGGGAAGTAAAAGTGAAGTTAGCATAAGTCCAGAGGGTTTGAACACAGTAAACATACTTCAAGATTATAATTTAATCGATACTTACTACATGGAAACGGATGTTTAAACATTTGAACTCCACTTTTATCCCTTTTCCTAAACGTGCAAAGTCAGCACAAAGATGTTAAACCAGCGGTGTCGCCTTTCACGCGCCTGCTTGCCCTTCCAACCACTCTGTCCCTACACAATATTCACGAGGAATAGGGTAGATGTCCCTATTACCGTGCCTTTATACTTAAAGAAGCCGTACAACAATACTCGCATACATAAATAAGGAAATAAATTTTTTTAATTAAGTTAAACTATTAATGTATGTGTTACAAACGAGTAGGTTGCATTTTTAAACAATTAAAGCTTCTTTAAGTATAAAGGCACGGTAATTGGGACATCTACCCTAGGTATGTAGTAGTAGTGTAGTTGGCTCGCTGTGGCGACGTGTGTCACTAATAGCGAACTCGGTACCCTTGCACCGACTCTGCGTTGGTGCCAGAAATCACCAGAAATGATCGTACACAACTTTGATTGATTGATTCTTATAGAGGTATCTTGGTCTCTATTAGAAACAACCAATCAACGTTATGTATGTACGATAATTTCTGGTACCAGTCCAGACTCAGTGCAAGGGTACCGAATTCGCTATAATGCACACGCTGTGTAGCGTCATAGTCGCCTCTTTAGCGTCACGCGTATCCCTGACGACGCGGACAGAAGTGGGAGAACTCCACAGAGCCACGCATGCTCTGGCTTGGACAGCGTTTAACGTTAAACGCTTGTTAATTAAAAAATCAATAACCGAGAGGAAATGTATCGACGAATGTGAATTTATCTTATTATTAATAAGTCTCTGATTGGCTCTTAGTATCTAAGGACATTTTGTGTTTAACAAAATATGTTTTAAAAGATCGGTGTTGCAAAGCGTTCACTCTCATTCACTCTTCAGCCGACAACGAAAATGAACGGACACATTATTAACATCTTGAGAATTTCATATTTGTATCTAGTTATATAGTTGAAAATTTGTTTTTTGTTTATTATTCAAGTTTAGTTTCTTGTTCCAAGTTAAATTGTTCCTTTTCTTTGAGGTTTTATTATATATTAAGCATTTTGCGAGCCGAGTGCTTTAGCGCTCCACGGGCATCAACCCGCGTCCCAATTCAGAATTATTCCTAAACGGCCGCGCAACAGGCGCAACAGTACTTAAGCTAGAGATTCTTCCTATTACGGTGCTTTGACGCCGCTTGCTCATGAATGAATTAATTCACGAAAATTTATATAAAAATATAAATATTGAATATTAAAAGTTATGCAAAAACTAATTGCTGAACGGCATGATTTTGTCCTAACTTTTGATCTGATCAGATCTCAGGGCAGACTTTGAATTTAGGAATTAAACTGCTCAAAATCAAGTGGAAAAAATTCGCGCACCAAGGACGCTCTAGCAAAATGCGAAAACTAATGAATCAAAATACATAGAGCATTATAAATATTTATATAAAAAGGACATTTCAATATTCACGCCCCACGCTTTTATTTTTAGTCATATGAGTTTAATTCTTCCAATGCAGTTATTTCGGCCGGTATCAAAATTATTTTTTTCCCTTTTAGCACATTTTAATAAAAGCTAGTTTTTTAAAAAAAAATTTACTACAGATTTATCCTGTATTTGTAATATTGAATTTAATGAGCTTTCAAAAGAGACTGACTCATATTTACAAATCGATGTAGATTAAGCGGAAAATAACGTAAGATTAATGAGAAAGGATATTAGAACGTCATATGCTGTTCGATGTAAAGAAAATAAAGCGTTATACAAATACGTGAAAGTGTTTTTATTAAATTGTAAATACATCACTTCCGCTTTATTTTTGTGTGGTGGGTGCTGACTGATTGGAGGATTTAGAGTCTCGCATGGAAGCGCTACGTCTTCGTTTCAATTCTTCTTGACGCCTATTCTTTGCCTCTTTTTGCCTTTGCGCCAATAGCTTCGCGTAGTCAGCAGCCTGTTGCTTACGAGCCAAGCTACGCCTTCCCTTCAGAGCTAATCTATGCCGTTTACGCTGTAAGGGCGAAGTATTTTCGTTTAATTCGTCGTACACTCGGTATTTCTGTGTTTTAATAAATAATAAACATAAAATATGTATACCTGCAGGGTGAGTGGCGTAATAAGACGTTGAATCTTAGGAGCCTTAAAACGTTCTTTCTTGCCTTCCTTCTGAATTGGCCGTTTCACGACGAACTGTCGTACATCGTCTTCCTTAGACAAGTTGAAGAGCTTACGAATTTTGCTCGCTCTTTTGGGTCCTAAGCGTCGGGGAACGTTGATGTCGGTCAAGCCTGGGATGTCCTGTAAGAAGCATTTAATTGTTTCATACAAGCAGGGACTCCTACCGGTACGTAAAATACCGGTATTTTTCGGTTGTATCTTCGTCTGAGACTTAATACCGGTATAACGCTCATACCGGTATTTCGCCAATACAGCTATACCGAAACCGATATCATACCGAAATAGATAAATACCGAAAACAAAAGGTTACCGGTAACCGAAATAAATACCGGTATTTTTTCGGTATTCTTTTCAGTAACATGGTAGGTTTCGGTGTTCACCGAGAAGAATACCGAAAAAATACCGGTATTTATTTCGGTTACCGGTAATTCCGAAAACCGATTGTTTTCGGTATTTATCTGTTTCGGTATTTATCGGTTTCGGTATGATATCGGTTTCGGTATAGCTGTATTGGCGAAATACCGGTATGAGCATTATACCGGTACAGTAATTCGTCGATATAAACCCGACGATCGGGGCTGGCGGCGGGCGTACGTCGCGATGTGAACACGATTCCGTGCGGCCGAGAAATTCGAAGAGCGAGCGAGAGGGAACGAAACAGTTGCCGTCGATTCTTTCGTTCTCTCACTCTCGACCGAAGGATTCCAAGAAATGGTGGGGATAGTCAACGGGCGTATTACGCATGGTAAAAACGGGACAATAACGACGAATTACTGTATTAAGTCCCTGCATACAAGTACTTCTTTAGCGAACTGCGAAATTTAAGCAAATTAATTAATACGTGTATCGTTCGTACACTGAGAAGAAGTACTAGATATAAAGTACTATTTCTCAAATCAAAAAACGATGTTTGATCTTCCATGTTTACGATAGTATCGTTAAGACACAATAGCAAAGTTCTTAGATACACCCTGAATAACATGGTTCATAAAATGACACGAACAGTAAGTAAAGCTACAAGCGTATACCTTCTCTCCTTTCTTCACGATAACAAGAGCAAGCACGGACAAGTTAGAGTCGACGATGCATCCACGAACAGATTTTCGTTTACGTTCACCATCACGTCGAGGTCTATAACACGAATGTCCTTTTGAGAGCAGTAAACGCACGCGACCTATTTACAAACATAAAATGTTAGAAACTAATGTAAACATAACATTACAACAGTGGATTTATGAAATAACAAATGTCGTACAATTATTTCAAAGGAACTTGAAGAGAAATTTCGAAAATTTTTACCATTGGTTAAAACACCCTGTTTCATGGGGAATCCTTGTTTGTCGTTGCCACCAGAAATGCGAACGACGTAGCCATTCCATTCGTTACCTAGAGAATCAGCCTCTACCTCTGCGCCCATGCGCTTTTCATAAAAAATCCTAAGCTTATGCTCGTCCGAAATTTCGAACAGTTTCTGACATCCTGTCACAGGATAGGATACGTTTAGCTGGAAATAAATAGCACGAACATTGTATTACGAGACATAAGTTAACTACCGAAACATGTTTCAATTTTAGGCTGGTAATACGAAGGTAGGTTAATTTTTGCCTCCCGAATTTCATTCGTCGACAACTTAAACGATTATATTTGTTTAAAGCGTGGCGATTTAATGAAATATTAATTGTATGTTCAATATGAGAGAAAAACGTACGAGTTAACGCGATAGGATTCAGAAAGATGTTTAGAATCAAAATTATACGCATATAGAAATATTCGGCGAAAAAACCATTCGCGAGTTCTTGATATTTGAATTTATCTACTAATTGTCCGTAATTCGTCGTGAGATTCTTAAAATATTTATGGATTTGTACCTTCATCGTGACAAGTACCAAACACTGCTGGGAGCCATGAACAGAAAGAAGGTGTATCGATCAACTCGTCGCTAGGGTGCGCATACCGGATATCCGTCCCGAGATGGAGTGAAATTTTAAACTAAAACTAATAATCTTTTAACAAACTTGCAATAGCGCGTGAAGATTCGTACGACCAGTGATGTTTCGATATAAAAGGACAAATTAGACATAGATTAATATACAAGAAAATATGTAATCGAAAATTTTCAAGTTTCTTTCGATCGAATCAATGGAAATTTCGTTTTGCATAAATTTACGAGCATATGCAATGTTATGCTACATATAGCACATACAAATAGAGAAGTTGCGTTGATATATCATAATATTTCATTGGGACTATTGTTTACGATGCTACGGCCCGAATAGAACGATCGCATTCTTTTGACAGTTTTACGGATGACGTATTACATTATTTAAATAAACAATACAAATAAATGATATTACCGCTACTACGATCTATTCCGCATTACAGACAGCGGCAAGTTTACAAATTCGTTGTAAAAATAGGGCGCATCGCGCTTTATATGTAATAAGTGATTCACACTATACCAATAACTGTCACTGTTGTATTGTATCGAAAAAGAGAATAGCAAGAGATGGCAGCATTTTGAAATGTCGACTTGCAGGCGTGTGTGACATTTTGATGTAGTGTGTTTTCGATGATTTTCGTTATGTATCGATTTAATACATAGATATTTGTGATAAACGAAATTTACCGAGCATAATTCTACTGATCCCGTATAAGATAGGTGATATTTGAATGGGTAGGATTTGTTCTCTTATAGGTTAAGGACTGTCCACCCGGAATAAGGGAATGCGATAATTTATTTAACGATAATAATGTAACGACAAGAGTATATTTGATTTTACGCAATAATCTTCTTCTGACACGGCAGCAAGCGAGAAGAATGTTTCTTTAAATTCTACGATAAGATTAAACGTTGAAACGAATAGTCTTAGCACATGTTCATTGTTAACTTTATAGATAACTTTCCAGACTAATACAAATAAAGTAAGGTGGTTTGAATTTAATATGGAAAACAGATACGACTCGATCGCACGTCGCTATTAATTATACGCGATCTAATGCAATGTTCGTTTAGTAGAAAGATATGGATGCTGCGGTAATAGAGATTCTTCAACAAGCGGGTAGCCAAGATCCCAATATTTTAAAGCCAGCCGAACAAACGCTGAAGCAGTGGGAAACCGAAAGAGGCTTCTATATCGCATTATATGTAAGTGCAATCCTACGAGGCTCGCAAACCTCTGAATTTACTATCCAACATTCGCGCGTTCGTTTATAACCAAAAACCATATTTACGCCGATGCTATTTAAAGAATGGGTATAACAATCAAACGTATCGCAATCATTTCAGAACGTATTTTCCAATCATTCCTTGACTGTCAATATTAGATGGATGGCTATATTATGTTTTAAAAATGGCGTGGATAAATATTGGAGAAAAAACGCACCGAAGTGAGTATGCTTTAATGCAATAGAAATTAATTCATCGCGTAACTAAGGTCGGGGCCAGATATATTGGCCGGTGAGTTTCGTGAGGGGTATTCTGCCACCACACCGTTTGCCTGCCTCGGTGCTCCTTTTCTCAACGTTTTCTGACTCGTTCTCGTTCCATCTCGCTCTGGCCTTCGCGGAATAAGAGTGAGCCAGAAGTGGTGGAGATAGTGCCAAGCTTTTGGCGTGTAGGCCAAACCGAGCTGTCAGCGTAGAAATACACACATTAGAATTGGTGTGCGTTAGCTCTGAAAAATTCAGGAGCTTTATTGGTCAGAACATTGATTCCTTCTCGATAGCTTCATCTCGTATTGGTCTACGCGTAGCTTCGTAACGCACACAACTATTACGCTAAGAATAAAGAACAGCCAAACAGCTAGGTTCAGGCGGAGCCGAGCAACGTTCCCGTTACCCCGCCATACCCTTCGGGGGCCACGCAACTCCAACTGACAAATCCACGATCGTCAGATGGTGGTGGTTGATTTCTCCTCGATCGTTGCTCGCGAAAACGAATTCACCGGCCAATATATCTGGCCCCGACCTTAGCTTACGAGTTATTACTAACTATCTCGGTGGTAAGATTTTAACGATCAGTCTGCGCCATGTACAGTCAGTCGCATAAGAGTTTACGCGCCGTATTTATGAAAAACGACACGGAGTGGATGCGACGATCTAAACGTACACAGTCTTCGCCAGTGTGTACTGGTACGTGTTCCTTTAAGGTTCGTTAGTATCGATTCTACCACTGAGGAACATGGAGCTATTCGAGACGAGCGCTATGTACGCTGAGCCGCTCGAAGCGTTTTCCTAGGTCGCCAGCCGGAAGGACCAGAAATTGGCATTTGCGACTGCGGCGGAGTACCTAGCCAAGGTTACTAGTAACCTTGGGTAGCTGTTAGACGAGCTTGGTCTGTTTATGGCAGCCAGTGATGCAAAGAAGGATTTAAATACTCGGTAACAGCGCATGTTCGGGGTCGCTTCGTGGCTTCGGCACTTTCTGTATCTTCACGGACAATTCGATCTCGCGGGAAATGATTAAATTGTATCGGGGAAGGCATCCGAGGTTAGCGGAAAGTTGGTTCGACCGGACGTTTGTACGGAGTTGCGAGAGAGAAATGATATCGCTGCGTTGGATTGTCTGTCTCGGTCGCCAGATCCATGTCTGGTTAAAAATTTGTGGTCGATCGTGGAGTAAAGATTCGGATGAAAGGAGATACGTCGGGTTCATAAGACATAGAGGTCGTTATCCGTATCATACGCCGAAAAATTGGTAGAAAGCGTAATCGTTAATGGAGGAGATTTGGCCCATTACTAATTAAGTGCATAATAGTTTTTCGAATGTACTTTCGATGTGTATATAGGGTTGCACATGGCAGATTAATTCTCGCGAAGATATCGCGAATACGCTCTTGTGTGACTGACTCTATAAGGATCATTAGTTGTAAATTGCAGACTATATTTGCCAGATGTTTATGAACATTTACTGCACTGGTCCGTTACTTGAACTGTACACCGACGAGGTAAGGTCCAACGTGTTACCTTCATTTTTCAGCAGGCTTTTGCATAGTGATAGATAGTTTACAAGATATATAATATTACAGTTTCGCAGGTTTCCCTTCTCTGCGATGGAAGCACTTAGTGTAAATAAGTACATGGCATAGTTGTACAGGCATTTGCCTACTAAGAGTTTAGAGATTTTTTGCGCGGGTTTAAATCCCGTTATAAGTTGTTTCCAGTGCATAATTTCTTTGCACAGTTAATTCTAATTTGCGCTATGAAAAAGTTAATTATTAAAAGTTTGTATTTATATGATAGAATCCCTATAACAAAAAGATGCTGAGGAATAAAAACGAATTATACACTGGAAGAAGGTAACAACGAGATTCGGACTCGCATAAAAAGATGAAACTTTTGGTAGGGAAACACTTACACCTCTACGCCATGTTTTTGCCGTAACAAATGACCACAGAAGGTTGATACCTACAAAAGTTTAATGTTAAATATCTCATAAATTATTAACCGTATATGCATAAAACCATGTATCATTGACTTCGCTGTTTCAAGCTCTAACACTGTGCAAATGCCTATTAAGGGCGAATTCCACTTACGCTCAAGTCGCCCGTGATTTTCATTAAGCTAGGTTTTCCTGCACGCGACTGGACGCATCGTGAAGAATTTCAAAGTCGATTTTCTCGATAATGAAGCGCGGTATGAAAAAAAGTTACTCTTTCTTTTCTACTTATAACAAGTAAATAAGTTGGAGAAAAAGGAATAGAATTTTTTGATATTGCGCTTCATTCTCGAGAAAATCGACTTTGAAATTCTTCACGATGCGTCCAGTCGCGTATAAGGGAACCTACCCTAACGGAACTCACGGGCGATTTGGGCGTAAGTGGAATTCGCCCTAAAAAGATGAAAATAACACCTCGGGACCTTCACTTGTAGGAACCACCTCCAGCATTCAAAGAGTTATCATTAATTTAACGGCCAAATGAAATATGCTATTGTTTTAGTGCAATTGCGGATGATGAGAGAGAATTCCTTAGGCAGCGTTTAATAGCAAATTTTGAAGAACCAGTAAATCAATTGGCTGTACAATTGGCAGCTGTTATTGCTAAAATTGCAAGGTAATTGGTTTCGACGAAATCTTTTCATACCGACTCTTCGATGTACGAAATAATTAAATGGCAAAATGTTATATGTAGATACGATTGCCCTAGAGAGTGGGGCTCATTAATTCCAACATTGCTGGAAATCATACAAGGACAAAATCCATTAGCTCAACATCGGGCACTGTTAACGTTATATCATGTTGTTAAGTCCTTAGCATCTAAACGTTTAACTGCGGATAAACGATTCTTCCAAGAATTGACCGTTAATATGTTCAACTTCATTCTGAATTTATGGAACACGTACACGGAATCATTTCTTATAATGGCGTCCAACGGAGCAGACACAAATCAGACGCAAGAAGCTTTAGAGAAAGCGTTACTTTTATTGAAAATACTTAGAAAACTTGTCGCATATGGGATCAATAAACTTTCGGAATCTCAGGACGCTATGCTGTTCTTAGAAATTGTTTTTAAACGTGCAAGGACATGCCTCGAGTGTCGTTAGTATTGCTAATTTAAAATTCACATCGCGAAACGAGTCGAATGTACCCCCTTTTCTGCAATATATCTGATTTTAGGAAAAACGTTAATGTCAAGGGATATGCAACTGGATACATGGGACAAATTTATAATTCACCTGGCCAAAGTACTAACAGAAACATTACAAATGCATCAATTCGGTTGTATTGAACTGATACCAACGTTTCTAGAATTCTCTGTTTTTTACTGTTTCACTGAAGCTGGTCAAACTTTAGCATTTGAAAGATTTATTATTCAGTGTTTAAATTTAATAAAAAGCATCGTACCTTCTATATTTTTTAGGTCCGTTGTGTCTAAAAATCCGGAAGGTATAAATAATTATTTGCTTCGTTTATATATATATAGAAATATCGGTAGAAAATATTAATAATTAAATCTGTGAATTCGTTGATGCAGACATACAAGATCAACTCGATAAACAAAAATTACAATTGAGAGCATATCAGCTGAAACAAGAATTTTTCACACCTGAAATATTAACAGAAATCTTTTCAAGGCTTGTAACACACTATTTTCTCTTAACACCTTCCGACTTGGAACTGTGGGATGCGGACCCAGAAAGTTTTTGTAAGTATTAAGTATGATTATTGTGTATTATACAGGGTGGACCCAAACGACAGCTTACTAGTCCGGGCTCTAATAGGAAAAATTCTTAATAATTTCTTAAAAATTTCTTAAATACCTTTTTAAAAGGTTGCTAAAAATGTTTATGCATCATTCTGCCTATTCGGGAGAACACGAAAAAGTGTAATGAATGAAACTTACGACCATTCTTTAATCGCAATCATGACGATGTATCATTGAGTAATAAGAAATATTCGCAAAAGTTGCTGAAAATATTTTTCGTCCACTTATAAGTATGCATACGTACAAGCGTACATGTTTTGTTTTACTATTAGTGAAATAATGATGTTCTTTCACTACCATTACAAATGCAAAAGTTTAATAGCAATAAATATTTAAGGAACCGTTGAAGAATATATATTTATTGGCACCTTTCTACTCAATAGTGTATTTATATCCGCGGATAGCGGCCGTTCATTTGGGTATACTCTGTATATGCATGTTGCTCGATTATTTATATATTTATACGTTTTAACGATTATTTTATATAGAAAATTTATTTCAGTTGTTGATGATGGTGGAGAATCGTGGAAATACAGTTTGAGGGTAAATCTTTTAAATATTATAAATTTTATGTACGGTATTGTGTAATTATAGCATTAAATATTCACTTACTTTATAATTGATATTTTAGCCTTGTGCAGAGTCTGTATTTGTAGAAATGTTCCAATATTTTAGAGACATTTTTGCATCGGTCTTAGTTGAATTGATGCAAAGATATCACCAACCTGTCGATCCAAATAATTTGCACGCTATTCTACTAAAAGATGCAGTATACAATGCAGTTGGTTTGGTTGCTTTCGAGTTATACGACGAGGTAGGAACAAGCTATTACGATAATTACTGTAAACAATCGGTTATCCAGTTATCACATTTCTATGTATTAGGTCAATTTTGATCAATGGTTCTCAACCACATTAAAGGAGGAACTGAAGATTCGAGGTAACAATTACCGAATTATCAGACGACGCGTGTGCTGGCTTATCGGTCGGTGGACAAGTGAGTGGGCTCTTGAACTTACTTCGCGCAAATATTCCGAATTTCACTATATAATAATGTCTACTTTCATTGCAGTCTGATTTAAGCATTATATTGAAATTGCAGGTGTAAAATTGAGCGCAAAATTAAGACCGGAATTGTACGAACTTATGGTCGAGGTTCTAAGCCCCGAAGAAGATCTAGGTGTCCGCTTGGAAGCGAGCGATGCGCTGAAACTTGCAATAGACGATTTTCAATTTAATCCAGAAGAATTCTCTCCTTATTTAGAACAAGCATTCTTTTTGTTATTCTCTCTTCTGAAAGAAGTCAAAGAATGCGATACGAAGGTATATACTTAGGCTACATTTAAACTCGTTTCTCTTTCGTTTCGAGGAGAAATAAATATTGCAATTGTTCGTAGATGCATGTTTTATATGTATTATCATTCATGATTGAACGTGTGGGTAACGAAATAAATCCGCACGTCGGGGTTCTCAGTTCGTATCTGCCAGCCCTTTGGCAACAGTCCGAAGAACACAACATGTTGAGATGTGCTATAATTTCGACGCTTACACATCTACAGAAGGTAAACATTCTATCGATACGATTTAATTAAGCTACTAAGTATATTTAATATTTCAAACAATGACTTAATGTTTTGATTAAAAATAGGCCTTAGGCCCTAAAAGTGTCATTTTAGAGCCACTGGTAATAGGTGCTATTGCGTTGAGTTGCGATGTTAATCAAGAGAGCCACGTTTATTTGTTAGAGGATGGATTACGATTGTGGTTAGCTTTATTGGAAAATGCACCTGCGTCAACACCAGCTATAATGGATTTGGCTAGAAATATGCCCGCATTATTAGGTATGTGAATAATTTCGCACATCTTCAGTGGATGTTTCTGTTTACTTTCGGAAAGCTAAATAAGTTTAATAACAACAGTAATGCGGTAAATTAAATTTTTCAGAACAATCGTCAGAGAATTTAAAATTATGTTTGTACATAATTCAGGCGTATGTAATATTAAACCCACAAGAATTTTTTAATCAAAGAGGAGCAGCAATAATCGAGATCCTCAGGTCACTCTTGGGAGATATGAGGTGGGACGGAATAATAACGACTATGAGCGTCTTTGAAACATACTTGTGTGCTTCTCGGCAAGGTGCAGAGTTGATTAAACCTGCTTTAATAAATATATTCAAGTGAGTATAAACATTTTCCGCCCGCGATGTTGAATTGTGGGTAATAACGCTTATTTTAATTCTCATAGGAATGTGTATAAGAAAAAAGGCCTTATATCGACGATGACTATGTATTTATCTATTGTGGCTAGAGTTTTATGGTTTTATAAAGATATTTTTATACAGGTATTAAGATTTTCATATGTTATTATTATTTTTAATTTAAAAATTCTTATTCCCGTCCCCATCCTTACTCTTCCTGTTCTTCTTCTTTTTTCCCTTCCTCTTCTTCGTCTTCTTCTTCTTCTTCTTCTTCTTCTTCTTCTTCTTCTTCTTCTTCTCCTTGTTCTTCTTCTCATTATTATTATATTGTTTAATTTTAAACTCTAATTTCAATAACAAGTATGGCTATTAAAAACGTACGAACTATTATATAGACAATAAGCGAATTAACCAGAAAATTGAGTAAACATGAGACAACGGAAGAGGCTGTACTTGGACGAATAATATATGTATGGGTCGATCTAATGGGATGTACTACTCAACCAGAAAGACGTAAATTATTAGCCCTTGCGCTCTGCTCGCTTGTTGGGGCTAACAGTCCTAGTGTTCTCGAACATTTTTCACAGATAATGTCCAATATCGTCGAAACTCTGAACGATATAACCAAGCTGGATAGTATAGAATGTACCTTTGAGTAAGTGTCTTTTTTTAAACTTATCCATAGCGATTAAAGAGTACAGTTATAATAGAAGTCATTATTTTGTTTAATGGTTTTCATTTAACTCGACTAGTGGACAATCTAGTTCATCGGAATATGAGGATGAAGATTATGAAAACAAACACGAACAGCGGAGACGACTCGCCTTCGGCGATCCTGTAACCTGTATATCTTTAAAAGATACATTACAAAACCAGGTAAAGCACTACGTTTTATTAATACAGTACTGCTCGGTTAAAAGCTCGTGGATCATCCCTTGCACATTTTTTGTTTGGGCAAACCAGAGACCGACCCCCGAGCGGCCTCGGAATGCGCCGTACATTATTGAAACTTTCGTTTTCTATTTTTATCGCGATTCCCAATCGTATTGAAAATGATACCAATGGATTCCTGTGATGTTCCTGATCAAAATGAGCCCAAACGTCTATGTTATTCGAAATAATCTTAACGATACGGGGTGCAAAATTGATTTGCAGATGTAATGAAAAGTATGCAAATTTCAATTTTGATTAATGCGTAAAATTGATTGCGAAAGTTGAGCTTATCGCTCTAGAGTCTAAATCGCGCAATGCCTTTTGTAGTTTGCCGGCTGCCGACTTAGAGTTCGCTCGCAAGATGATTTATCGATTAATGAAAAATGAAACCCATATTTTTCATAATATTTTTAAAAGCGTGACTTCAATGAATTGCTAAAGTGCTTCTGATGAAAATCAGACCAAACGCGACGCTATCCGAACCATTTTTAACGATATTCGAATAGAATAATTTCTACATTCCGCGATCAATTATGCATCCCGTATCGTTAAGAATAGTTCGAATAACGTAGCGTTCGGATTCATTTTGATCAAAAACACGTCAGAAATCTATTGCTCCCATTTTCAAGAAGATGCAATGAAAGATAAGAAACTTGAAGATTTCAGTAGTGCATGACACACTAAGTACGAGCTAATCGCTGCCGGCTCTCGGTTTCCTCGTCGATCGGTTCGCCCATAAAGTCCAGTCAACCGTCGACAGATTCGCTACCATATACCGGTCGAACATTCGCGTGCTCGAGATCGAAAGCGGCCGTTTAACAGGGCAGTACTGTGGTTACTTGTACCAGCGACAATATTTTTCTCGGAATACTGGTGGATATCTATATTAAGAGTTTAAACTTTATTTCAGTTAATTACGTTACGGGGACTAATCGGGGACAGCCAGTTTAATCAATTGATGTTCACTCTTGACCAGGAAACTGGCGAACAGCTGAAGCATTACGTATCTCTATGAAAGAGGAGCGAGTCAAATTAAGAAAAATATTATTCAGTCAAACGCTATATTACGTGTAAAAAAGGCTTTACAGCATTCTATTGTAAAACGGCTCTATTTTATTGTATAATACTAGCTGTTTCACTGTACTAATAATGTTGATAATAAAAACCCATGTCATTTCAAATTTATTCTGCACGTGAATCTTTTATCTCAGAAATACAATTAGAGGTTACTGTATCTAACGATAAACTACTGTGCGGAGCCGAGATGCTGCCGCTAGAAGGACATGGGTCCGATTGTATGTCCCCATAGGCCCACGTTCTCTAACGCAATCGTAGAGGTAGGGCACACGTATTGTCGCTATTGGCCAACGCGACAACATCGGCGAACACAAAGACAGCGGACAGGACAGAGCGGTGCGAGCGAAGTACCCCTCTTGTCCCTGTGACATTCTGGGGGACAGCATCTCGGGGTTCCGCACAGTAATAATTTGTAATTATAAATTTGATAACTCCCTTAATTGTTGAACTATTACACGAACGTGGTTTTAAATATTCACAATTAGTGCGCATAAATATTATGTGCTGCGTACAAACATTAGTATACGAGTTAGAAAATGTTTCAATTTTATCATTTTCCCGCTTGCGAAGTAAGTACACGTTAGTGCGAGAGCAATCTAGCGTCGCTGCTGGAAACTCCAAACAGCTGTCGTCTGTATCAAACCGTAGCAGGGGGTTAGCTCAATTCTTGTTTCAAATAGTGGACTGCTCTCAGTAAATTAACGTGCGGTGAGTGTATTAGTATAAAATGTGCCTACTGGTTTGTATAAGATTGATATTTTTAATGATCGTGTGTAAGAAAATGTTTAAATCGGCTCGTTTGTTCAAAGAATGGGTGCGATATAAATCTACATGACTGGTTAACACTTTCGTTTCACATGTTCGACAATTTTTGTTATTCCTACGTGCACACAGTGAAGAATAATGTTTATTCTAACATTATGTACTTACAAAATACAAGGCGGACCACCTAAAGTATTTAGAAACAAATGTCGAAAAGACGCCATGTTCATTATTGGTTACTAACAGCAACATCTGTGATTGGATGCTTGATATCACTGGAATTCTCGTTATTTCAAATTTCAGTGAAATGCAAACCGACACCGTAAAAGAAATATTGTCTTTGCTGCAATTCTTAAAAATGTCAATGTTCCAAAGTGTAGATTCATTCTTCTCTTGGTATTATTGTGTTCTCCGAAATATTCAGTGATGACACAGCGTGTGCAACAGTATAAATATTGACAATAAAAGGTTAATTAGAAATAACTTACCGACAATCACAGTCACGAGCATGCGATGTCATATATAAAACATAATGTTACGTTCACTTTCAAGATCATTATTTAATAAAAAAAGGGGGTTATGAACTTCGTACTTTTTATTTGAATTCGGGATTAACTTTAACGTCCACGGGAATGGATACCGAGTGTGCACGTAAAAGTCGTAATTAATGGGAAATAATTTCATAGTTGAAGAAGTATAAACGTAACATGTTACAAAATGAATTTATATAAGTAAAAATATACCAGCTATAATTATTTGTTTACAGCTATAGATATTTATATAAAAATAGTCGTACATAAAAGATGCACAATACAGACGCTTACTTTCGTCATAAATTTGCGATATATGATCAATATTTAGATGGATGTTATAATTGATTATATAATTGAAACATGACATTCATTCAGATTACCACAGATACATAGGTATGTCATTCTTATAAAGTAACAAATAAGCGTGGTCACAAATGATGATAGTGAGGCGTACTATAAAAGAACTATATATTTAGGTTAGTTTCTTCCCATTTATTTTCTTATGCAATCAAAATTTATATTCTTTTCAATGAAATAGTTCCTCTAGAGAAATTATGAACATTATTAACTATTTGACTAGTACTGATGTGTTTTTACATCCAAATTATTCTATGCTTTCCCCGACTGTGACGCCTTTTTACGCCGAGGTGGGAGCGAAATTATTGCCCCACGCATCTAATCTAGGGACATTTGAAGCGATGATCATAAGAAAATGGCATTTTGTAGCGCTACTTATGCGCTTGTTCATAATATTATATTCGCATTAGTATCATTTTCGCATTAGCATTATTATCAGTGTTAAAGTCGAGGAAATTTTGCCAGATCAGAAGCCAGGAATTCAAACAAGTCGATTAATTAATGGCAGAACGGTCACGTGGGCGTGGCGTTGTGATCTGCGCCACAGAACCTTGTGTCATAGATGGGAATGCTGTTTTTCGTAGTGTCTCTCGGGAGGCAAGAATGGGGTTGATAAACATTGTGTTCGGCAATGGATTCAACGGTGTATAAGTAGTGCCTAGCGGAGATATAGTCGCTAACCGGAGACCTTCTCAAGTTGTATGTAAAGCGATATCCTTATAGGCCCAAACCGCTAAATGTGTTCTTTGTCGCTCAATACAGAGCTGCTCGTATTTGGTCAAATTTCTACACATTCCAGGGTCATTCTAAGGTATATATTAGATGTCCAAAAATATGCTGAAAGTGTTCCTGAGTGGTTCGCTTCTCACCGAGACACTCGGAGGCGCCTATTGATTTCACCCTGTGCTGCTTTTATGTAAACATTATACGAGCAACACACTATGCATAGAATGTAAATTTTATTACGTTCGATATAGACGAATTTATAGCACCTGTGGGAGCAAAACAGTCTTATTTGTACAAAATATTGGTATTGTTCAGTGTATGTATGATAAATAGAAGTGTATATAGGAAATAAGAGCTGTCAGTGGCAGTGCCTAGGGTTATAGGAGATTAGGTGGATAATGCTTTACCTAGTATTACCGGATGCGTAAGGTCTGCCCGGTTTGAGACGGTATTTCTGATTCCCTAGTAGAGGCAAAGGCTCTTGATTCTTTCGATTAACATGGTTGTGAAATGCTCAGTTTGGTTTTTTATCTCCTTCTGAAAGCCTTTAAAGTAGAATCATCTATGTATATAAAACACTAGGGATGGTAATTATAAAAATTGTAACACAGTAGAAAGAATCGATGAAAAGATAAATTTCAACTATACAATCGCAAAATTGAAAAAAAAAAGGATTCATTAGTGACATCCTTCCGGATGCTGTTAAAGGAGGAAAAACATTTACAAGGGCAGTGCACAGGGTTTGGGTCACCGATTTCGCTCGAATTTTGCACACCGTTGGTGCACGACATACACGTGTGATAATGTGAGGAACGCATACGACGTATTACTCAAAATTGGATAAGAAAATCGAAAAAATCGTTGAAAGTTTTACCATTTCTAAGATCTCCAGTTTGCATCTATACGAAAAAAGAAAATTGCAAGTAAAGAGTGGCATGAGGGCAGCATGCCGAATTGCAAGTCGGAAGGTCCCGAGTCCCATGTCAGATCGATCGATTTCTGCAGTCGATGTAAGGATTTTTGAAAAATTAAAATATGACATAATCCATGTAAAATTGAGAGGGGTTTATGTAATCGTTTTTTGCGGTTTCTAATTTATTTAATGAATACAAATTGCCCATGATTTTGATTCTTGCCTATTTTTGCTTCAACAATTACTCGAATTTTAACTTAATAGTTCAGGAATATCTTTTTAAAACCTAAAACTGGAAGAAAATGTAAAGCAGAAGAATCGATTTTTTTTAAAGTTGTAGATAACTCCCTTAATACTCATTTATGCTATAAGTAATTAACATCGTTTACATCACTGATCGTAGGAATCATTAAAATTAGAACTGTGTGGTTTGAAGCTCACAGTTGGGTACACTGATCCTACGCAATAATGAATACCCCCATCGAAGAATGAATGGACGGAGATAATGTTGAACGAGTAGTACACAAATGTTCGGCCGCAAATATTCGTGAAGTACTGCTATTACTATTCGCAGATAATATTCGGTAACGCGTGTGTAGAACCGGCGTTAGGCATGTTTCAACTCCATGTGCTTTGGTGATGTGCAAACTGAGTGCGCGTAAATCATTATGCTGCTGACCATTCGATGACGCGAAGCAAATCGAGTGGCACATGCATTGTTATGATAATAAACGGACTTGTACACTATTATTAAAAAGTTTCAATGTATTCAGTTTCTAATGTTCCTATTACACACATATATTATTTTGCACTGTGTTTTATAATTTTTGTAACAACTTGTGCATCCTAATCAGTGTCTCTCGGCTACCCTCTGTTGCGCATGCCCGCGACGAGCTGTGACGTCAAACCAATCAACGCCAAGCTGGTAAACGAACCGAATCGACGCCAGTGGCTGGCTTCGTTTCCCATCTTGGCGTTGATTGGTTTCACGTCACAGCTCGTCGCGGGCATGCGCAACAGAGAGTAGCCGAGAGCTATCAGGCCTTTTCCCGTGGACACTGATCCTAATGTAAAGTTAAGAAAACTAGAATTTTCATTCATAACCCTATGACACGAAGACACTTTATTTGACGTTAATTTTTCGGTTCAGTTTCCAAGTTCACTATATTCATGTGCTGTATAACCCCGGATCTCCACCAAGGCGAACACGAACAAAAACATTGTTCGCGAACTTTTTCGTCTGTTCTCGTCGAGTCGGTTCTTACCACTGTCGGCACCGCGCGTTTTGCCAAACTATTTCGCTTCTGTATTGAAAACAAAACGTGACTTACCACTTCTGTTGATGCTTTCCGAAGGAAAACTGTCCGCTGCATCGCGTGGAATGGTCAGATTTTCTCCGAGACCCTTAGTTTTGGAAATAAATTGAAAGATATCTTCAAAAATGGGTGCATTTCGGGTGTCCTCTTTCCTTTGGTCGTTGTTTAAACATATTTAAATGTTCATAATGCAATAATAACTTATATCGTTGTATTCGGGAGGGTTCGTAGAATAATTTGACGTAACGAGCAACCGAATAACTATACATATTACCGTTTCGACACAAAAGATGTTAGAAGTTGAAAATTTTCAGTTTTCTTCAAAATCGAATTTCTCAAAAACTGAGGGTGACGGGGACAAACGGTTTGCGGATTCATTTTCAGGGCACGAAAACCCATAAGAAACGGCTATTGAATGTTACAAGTCCAGACGGCTGTCGAACTGTGTTATACTAACACACCTCAGCGGCGGTGATGCGAATATTGCTCCGCACACAGCGCATAGTTTTCTGTTAGAACGCGCCGTTGTGAAAGGGTCACTGCGTATGGAGACTTCCCCGTGATCTTTCAGCCCTCTTGGGGGGTCCGGGTGTGAAATGCACACGTCTGGATGCAGCTGTCGCCCTCGTGGTGACCTGGTGACGAGACGTAAATATGTGCTTAACCAGATTTTCCTACGGAAACTGAGAGCATGCATGGCTCCATCACTTTTAAGTTCAATTTTTCAGTATAAAAAGGGGTATGTATGCATGCTCGGGGGTGCATTTCAAGACCAACATTCGTAGACGATAGAGGCTAAAGCGAGATCGGGTTCTGGTCCCCTTCGAGCAAATTATTATACCCCACAGTACGTAAAGCTACTGTTAGATAATTATTGTTAAATGTTAGTTTTATCTTCTATAAAACCGCCCCCCGCATTTCTCAGCGTGTCAAAACCTAGAGGTGGACTTAGCTTCCGCGACAAGTGAACATAACGCCACTTGTAAATACCTTTCACGAACTTCAATATATGTAATTTGATATTTTGTATTTAGGCCATTCTACGCCAAATCGATCACTTTTTGACCACGCCAAATGACACTTTTTTTTATAATAATTAGCTTTGTAAGTATGACCTTTGTCTGTTCGTTGCTTATTTGTCGAAAAGGTGTTATTGCTCGATGGAAAGCACCCGAAGGTGGTGGGCTTCTTCCATCAGGAGTGGATATGGATGGGTCGGGAAGAATTGGCATGGATAAGACCATTTTGAATGAGGGGGTTAAGGGTAGCAAGTAAGAGAGCTGCAGAAACTACTGCATTGTGCTGAAACCAGTCATCTTCATCAGACGAGCAAGTTTTCTATAAAATTTTTTTATCTGATATTGGCGTAAAGTTTTATGGAAGCTTGTAGTGCCAGTGATAGGTAATGTTGCCGCAAAGCGATCTTCCAAGGTAGCAGCACGTTCTGCCTGTTCATTTTGATTTACGTAATGGAAAGTAATATTTGTAAAAGATGCACTAGAAGCTTCCACAACTTTACGCCAATATCAGACAAAGAAATTTTATGGCCAACTTGCTCCTCTGATGAAGATGACACTGGCACCTACAAAAGGAATCAACTGAATATGACAAATAGTTTACGAGATAAAAATTCGCAAGTACAACCTATTTTCACGATGATGGGCAAAAATCGCAAAATTCAAAGGTCTGTATTTTTTAAACAAATTCGAAATCTCAAAAATGATGACTTAAACCCCTGATAATTTTACAAGAACTACATCATATTCCATTTGGAACAAAATCCCAAACATCGATGGAAAAAAGTTATCGATTTGGCGTGGAATGACCCATTTTAGAGTTCTTTATTGGAACCAAGTCAACATTTCGGTTTCCAGCTGCAGTAGTAACCCACAACGATACACTTTTGCCGCCCGAAGTGTATCATTCTAAATAGTTATGAGGCTAAACTAGCTATCGTAGTGGCTCCCTAAAGTTAAGCAGTTGGTTCGTCCAAGCCATCCAACCTCTTAGCAGCTAGTGGCGTTAACCAGGCACTGGGTCGAACACTACCCTTCCTAGTGGTTGCCTACGGTTTAAGGTCTGGGCACACATATTAGTTGCGTGTCTGAGGGGCGTAGAGGATCTCTTCTTCTTTAAGGTCAATTTATACAGCCACCGAGACTGCGACCAGCCGTGTTGGCACGTTTGATACTCGTACGGTCGCCGTGCGCTCACCTAGTCTCCACCATGCGAGTATCAAACGTGCCGACACAGCTCGTCCCCGGCTCGGTGGCTGTATAAATTGACCTTTCGCCGTAGGACCGTCTACGACAGGCCCGCTCAGTCGGGAGCCAAAGACCTCCTTAGGTTTTGGGACCCGGGTCAGAACCGAGGGGGGAGGCTGTGGTTAGCAACGTTTAAGGTGGATCGGTGAGCCGCCTCAGCTCGCCCAGGCTCGCGAATCGGCGATCCATGAGCGTTCTCACGGCGCGTGGGCTCGGCGAGTCTCGTGCCAAGCTCGCCGATCCACGTTCCGTCAGATTCCACCTTAATAGTTCCGCGCTCGGTTGTTACCCGGGTCTCAGAACCTAAGGAGGTCTTCGGCTCCTAAATGAGCAGGCCTGGTCTAGAACATCCACCTTCCTGCGGCTATCGGTGTTCGCCAGGCACCGGGTCGTCCGCGACTAAGAAATTCTAAATAAATCTCGAATCCGCGGATGTGTAGCAGCCCTTAGTCCTCGGCGCGTAACAGGGTTAAAGGAGGTAAACAATGACGTTCTGACGAGTGGTTTTAATAATGCGAAAGAAAAGACTGTAAATTCGTGTTTTGAGTTTCATATCGCGTTTGCGATTTTCGCCAAGGTTAAATTCCAAGTGGTACCACAACAAACATTACGATGTGTTTCGATAGTTTGTCGGTAATGTTCTACGTGTCACGAAAGTGGCACCGGGGCGCTAGAACATCCATCGAATGGGACAGAAAAATAGATTGGATTTTAGGTCTACGTTTGGTTCACGAATATGCCTGTCGTTTCCGTATTAGGAAATCAATTTAACACTTCTCACTTCGGGATGATCCCCTGTCAGTGTGCGTCGTTCACTTTCCTTGTTGAATGTTTCAATCGAGGACCCAACCAGGTGTAAAATAATGAGGTGACAAATAAGTGACATATCCTCTTCATAGATTCGGTAGTGGACCTGACATGTTACAAATAGTCGAGTGAAGTCAAGTTTGGACTTATTTTCATCAGGAACGCTCATCCATTGGCAATAGTTTCATGATGATGTAACAGACAATATGGAAATGAAAGTTTCCATTGGCAGATGATTTATTGCAGGCTTGACTGATGGTTGAATTAAGGGTCATTGAGGTGATGAAGCGATCTCCGAGTTAGTTTGTTTTCACAAGAATCATTCAGGGACTTTCAGACGATAGTTCTGATACTTCTTAGAAAACGTTAATGTAAAAACGCGCCAGTGCCATGCATAGAGTGAACATCCCTCGGCGTAAAAGAAACACCCCCGCTACTCACAGTGTTACTAAACAAAAAAGATCTTTAACACTTTTCTTCGTTGCAATTTATAGACCATTATTAATATATACAGTTTTGAGTATAAGATTTTTTACTAGTTTATCGTAAATGCCTAAAAAATCGTGTACGTTGTTTACCTCAAATATTATCTTGAATAAGTATTTTTTGAGTATGAACTTTTATCGATTCATTTAGTGTTGAATGTCCAATAAGGTGAGAGAAGTACATTTTTTTTCACTTATTTGTTTTTAAAGTAGATTTCTAGCTCACACTCATTTTTCTAAAAATAAAAATATATACATGTTTTTTATTATCCGTTTTTTATTTTCATTAATCCGTATACAACATGTTGACCGTCCGATGACCTTGAACCAGAAAGTTCCATATTTAATCGGTCGGGAGTGCACGCAAACAGCGAAAGATAGGCTGAGAGGAAAGAGTGAAAATATTTTGCGCGTTATTCTTCCCCTCTCGCGCTTAGGATCGATTAACTATGTATGTAATTTCATATGCCATCTATATTTTGAATTATGTATATTATATGCGTATATCAATAATTATAACAGGCAATAATTATATTAAGTATATTAAAGTGCTAAAAAACAAAATAGAAAAGCTCTGCCAGGTAAAACTCGCGGTATATTTTACTTTTTTCGGGTACGGTCATTTGACATGTAGGTAGTCCTATAAAATTCGTTATACCTGCAGGTTCTAAAAAAGAAATTTAAACTGACGGTTCAGTTTTATTGCTATTCCGGTGTGTTCTTTGCGTAATGTAATATAATAATTACTGATAAATGATAAATAACAAGACATGTGTAGGTATAGGTAGGTAAAAATTGTTCGGAATACACCAAGGGAGAGTTAATTGTGGGTGGAAGTGTATAAGTTTGCGCCATTCAACTCAATCCCTTTGGACCTCGATGTCAGGGATTCTCATGGTATCGAAGTATGTATATTGTAGTCCGTATCAAATTGAGGGTGTGGGGATTTAAGTGATCATTTTTCTAATTTCGAAATTATTTAGAAAATACGAGCCCAATATACCAGAAGTCCAATGATACCATTTTGAACATGTAATAAAATGATTCTCAACTTAGAACATGCTTATTTTGATATCTTTCGACGCCTCAAGTTTCTCTTGAGAAGAATATTCTTCGTCATAACACTTTAACTACGCAAAAAAAAAAAAAAAATGTTTCATGCAAATGTTATTAAGTCCGATAAGAGATATCCGAATGAAAAAATTAATACGCCGGTATATTTACAAAAAATGAGGGGGACCTCGTTTATTCCCCCAGGAAAATTTGTTGCACACTAAATGATTGTAACACTTTATTTGGTCCACCCTGTATATTACAATTCTTCCCACAATTCTTCACCGTCAACACATTACATTTTCTTTTACAAGTAAGTTATAGTAGCTATAATCGTAAACACATTTTCTTGGATACTTGCAACGTTAATTTATTCTGTAGCTGTTAATTATCTCTTTTTACGTAAAATAAAAATACCGACTTTTATCTGCAAAATAGTGTTCGAATTTTCGCATATCATGCATTCGTTTCGATGTTATGATTATTTGAAGGCAACAACCTCTAATTTGACGCCCTATGCACATTCCTCTTTATTTGCATTTTTACAACTTTCCCATCGTATTTCCTGCCAGTAATTATGCTTCTATAATTCCACGGGACTTGCAGTATTAGATGTTGCAAGAAACATAAATTTGGCCATTTTCTATTGCACTCTTTTTGAAATGATATTTGACCGTTCCAAATATTATTTATTATCAAAAGCGAAGAATATGCTTTTCCATAATTTTTTAATGCTCTACAAATATGTATATCACGGTTTAAATTAAGTGACATAAATTTCGTTCTCAAGATGTACTATTGTAAATATTAATAAAAAGGAAGGCGTACTTAAAGTAAACGTCGACTCGGCGTGTAGACGATGAGAGAGTATTGTCGCCTGCAGAAATAACATATACATTGGGAAATATTTTTACGAAACGTGGGCGTGGTTTGAACAGCGGATGTACAGTCAGACACATGGGGGCGTACAAAGCGACGGAATCATATCGAATGATAAAAGCACTCATGGCCCAATCGTATTTAGACAGACTTTTCATTGATTACGTGTTAATACATGCCTCGAGCTTTACAATGTGGCTATTTTTCAAGACGACTTTACGTGATATACAATAATTAGATTTTTATTTAGCATTGCACGTTGTTCACACATTGATATTTTCGCCTTACAGAGCCAAGCTTCATTTTTTGCTAGATTTTCTTTATTATTTTGTTGAGATATATTTTTTAAATATATCTTAAATATATCACTATTGTTTTTCCTACGATACACGATCAAATATTCAACATTTATCCAGGGAGGCCCTAGTTTAAATTTCCCCCCGCTTTTGAACCACGGGGGCCCTTGAAGGTTTGATAGGCCCGGGCCCCAAAAATCTTATTCCGGGCCTGGATTACTGTCAAGGTAATCCAAGGTTATCACAAAGTCGGCTCGTTTGTCCTCAACAAATCTGATGCTTGACATTTTTTTGCGTCTCATATTGTTTGCAAATAAAATACAGTAACTGCTATAAGAGAATTGCCCTTTATATAGGGCAGGTATGCACAACTGGATGGTTAATAGTGACGTCACGGGGCAGTAGATGAGGAATGGAGAACATCTCAAGTAGCGGACGTGCAACGCTGCGTAAGTGAATAACTATTGAAAGAGGGTGCATTGTGCATTGCAGTGCCCGCGGCTGTGCTCGCTGCTGTGCTCGCGGGCGCTCGTGCCCGCCGAGCCGCCAGTTGTGCACGCCTGATATAGGGTGCCATTGAATTAGGTGATCAGACTTTAGGAATGTATTCTAGACATCTCAAGTGTGAAGAAAGGCCATATAGGTAACTGTTCGTTTCTAAGATACCAGCATTGTTAATGTGCGATGGAGTTTTAAAAAAATGTCTGTCAATGGTATCAGTCCTCTTATCATTTCTTTTTGTTGGAAGTAAACAATAATAGTGCTTGAAAGATCAATTACGCGGCGTGTACATACGTCTTCCTGATTTAAATCTACTGGATTTGTATTTATAGGGACGTCTCAAGACTTTCCTTTATAATACTTCCGTTTCTACTGTGCGAATTCTTCAAAATCGTATTATCACTTTATATGATAACATTCGAAATAGTCCTCTAATTTTTTGACCATGATTGGTAGTTCATGCAACGTGGATGTGAAGCATGCATTAGTGAGGAAGGAAATCATGTCCATTAATTTCTTTAACGATGTATATAAATAAACAGTGTTTATATGTGGGATCGGAAAAATTGCGGGATCCATGTTTGTACGACCTATCTTTATTCTTCAGGTAAACAGAATACACTTCTAAAGGGCAATGTTAAGTTTGCAGAGTTATTACGTCATTGAAGAGATCTCGCCAAGACGATTCGATCGATACCATTTTCAATTTTGTAATCAAATGGAATTACTTAAAAAAATGTCCATAAATTTCAAGATTTTTTGGTGTTGACCAAAAGACGCCAGTCGCAAAATTCCATCCGGTTCGAGGATGATGTAAGCGACACTCCTGTAAGTTAAGGTGCCAAATGTGCCTCACGACTCTTATTTCAGGGCCGTGTTGGCCTGCGAGTTTTGCTTACCTTGCCGCATGGCTCCCTTTGCCAACGCCAAACAATTGCACGAAATCGTCGCTGGCCAACACGGCCCTGAAACTAGGGTCGTGTGTCGTGAGGCACGTTTGGCACCTGTGAGAGTGTCGCTTACACTATCCTCGAACCAGAAAGGATTTTACTACTGGCTTCCTCTGTTTAAAATCACAAAATCCCGTACTTTAAGTCTATTTTTCGTGGCAATGCCATCTGATTAAAAAAAAATGGTATCAATCGATTCGTCCTATCGAGATCTTTCCAGTGGTGTATAGAAATCACGGGACGCTGGTAAATCAGTAATGTACAGACTTAACATCGTTCTTTATCCACCCAATCCAGTTACATCCTGTATACGTTCACAGTTGGGCATTATTTAACAGCACTAGTAATGGGTTTGAACGCATCGCGAGTATTTTTGTTTGATCGAGTACTTTCCGAACTACCTAGCAAAATGAACTTTAGATATTGAATTAATCAACATTCGAGAAAACATAACGATCTTGATTCTAGCATTAAGTGACAGTTTTATGTAAATTGTTGATATAAAATATTCTTTATGATTTGTTATTCTTCATTGATCAAATCACCAAACATAACAATGTGTGCTAATCGAAGCATGTGGACGGCGTCTGGGTTGTTCGGATAGTCAACCGCTTCCCTTGTAAACAGGTTTAGTCGAGTAAAAACCAAAAACGAAGTCGATAAGCTTCAAGAAATGGACTAACTGTATAGTTTATTATACACATCATGACTTTAGTTACCCACAATATGCACAGTATGTACACACAATTCGTTAGTGTTTGCAACGTCTGCATAGAAACTAATAGAGGACACTTAGAAACCTATCATAAGAAAAAAAACCTCACTTTATAATTATTTTAGGTAAATCATAAATACTGTACATACAGTTATTTATAAAAGTATTCGCCCACCCCATACGTATAACATATTTTACTTACTTAAGTAATGTTAAATTCAAAATTACCCATTGTAGTTTACATTAGTATATACCTTGATTAATATATTTTTAGTTAGTATCTACCATCTACCAAAGAAATGCTGAAATAAATTTTCCAAGAAGAATGGAACAAGATAAGTCCGAATTTCACAGAAAATAAGTTCAATCTTTGCATAATAGATTACAGTTTATAATAAAATCGCGGGAACATTAGAATAAATAAAATATAGAGTTTGGGCTAATATTTTTTTGCCCTAACTTCGCTACTTTCATGAATAATACTGTTTTAAAGAAACTGTGTAGAATTTTTTAATTGAATGGAACCAAAAGAAGTATATTAATGTGAATTAGAATTGTGATTTCTTACTTTGAAGTCGATTTAATATGTAGAATATGTTACATATAGGGTGGGCGGATACTTTTATGAGTAACTGCGTGTATAATAGTTCCTAGTGAATAAAAGTAGCGCAATGTTTGTAAGATTCACTATCTTGGTAAGCCTGATTAGTCAAGAATGGACCATTAAAGCCATTATGAGTGTAATAAATGATACAGTTGATCCATTTTTGAAGTTCATCGACTCTGTGTGCAGGTTTTGTTTCAATAAGCCTGCTAACGAGAAATCCGGTTAACTAAAAGCTGTAGAATTCGGGCTCATCGGCCGCTTTCTTGAATTGGTACAAACCGCGATGCTTCGTTGTACGTTGTGATAGTAATGTTCAAATGAACTGTACGAAAAAACGTGGGTATGTTAGAAAGAAAACTGAACAGACGTTGGTGATATTTCTCAGATCTTTGGTAAACTAAATTTCTCAATGAAAAGTACAACATAAACTTTTTACTTCTTAACGAATGAATTGTGTAGAACTTTCCAGAGTACAATTGAAAGAAAGGCGTGGCCATAGGATTAATAGTTTCACAGATAAAAATTCATCTAGAGAGCAAAGATATGCGAAAATCGATCAAAATTCAAACATTGATTAGCAATTTTCTTTTACTGTTGCGTTACGTCTACAATGATATAGCATTTTTTATTTAGAATCCCCAGCAGAATCGGTGGATATATTTTTACATGAGAATTCGAAAGAACCCCGTGCAGAATACGGTACTTATCAATATAATTTATTCTCTAAAATAACGACTGTAATTTATATAAGTGTACAAGAGCACTGCATTATTTACAGTTGCGAATTACTTTCCGCATTGGATAAACCGAGTCCGAGCTTGTTTGAAGAAACATCAGTCGTTTTCCAGAAGGAATGTTTCTAATAAATTGTATATCGGAAAGTGAAAACCTTGTACTGGGGGGGATTTCATTTCCAGAACTTCTCCCACCGTTCAAGCCGGCTTTCCCTGCCACCCAGTGGTTCGCGTTTGATTTCGGCGAGAAAAGAACGCGCGAAGAGAAGTACGGAGAGCAAATCCATTGGAAACAAGTGACAGGGTGTGTAATGGGGGGGAAGGAGGAGGCAAAGCAGGGAAACAAGCAACAAGAAGGAAGGAAACTGGAATAACGAATAGAAGAGCGAGGGACGATTTCGAGGCATAGGGGATGATGGGGGGTATAGGCAGAAAGATTGCAAGGGACAAAGAGTAGACTCCACTCGGTAGAGCATGGCGAAAGATTGGATAGAAAGTTGACTCGGAAGCCGAAAGAAAATATTGAAAGCGCAAGAAGTGGCAGAGGGGCTGTGGGAAGACGGCGAGAGGAGAACGAGGGAGAGGGAGAGAGGGTCGCGAGCGAGTTACACGAGCGGGTGGGAGGGAGAAGGAGGGGTAAGGGGGTCAAGGGAGGGAGAGAAACGACTCGTAGCCGGGTATCGATCGTCAGCTAGAAAACTACCCCTTGAGGAAGAGGCGCAGTGTGCAAAACCGACTACGTACGGGTCGGTGGTGCTCGTGATGCTCGTGATCCACGCGCACCTCTGAACGGTTTAGAGCTTTACTTGCCACGATCGTAATCGTCTGTACTCCTCAGTGACAGGCATTGGTATACACTGAAGCACATCGCGCCATCAGACGCAAGGTGAGAGATCATTCCTGCTCCAATGTCACGCCTGTCATTAACGGTGGTCTATGGTCAACTCATCTATGAGATATCGCAGCGAATTCCTTCGTTCTCTGCTCCACTTGCTCGGACTCGTTCAGGAAACCTGATAAACCTCGAGGCGCATGTTATTTTCGTATTATTTTATCCCGAAGCTCGTTTCCTCCAGCTTCCCCGACGACATCGTTCTCTTATCACTTCCCCATTGTTCGGAATACACGGTTCATTAAAAGAATACTCTCTGTTTGCCTTCGACGCTTTAGCCACGCTAAGGATCGCGCGAAATGCATTTTGCTGACAAAAAGTGGCCCTGAGAAAATTGCCCTCTGTAATCCCTGTCGTAGCAGGCATTATGTACGTGACTTTTCACTCTTTCACGCGTCACCTTTGCCCTTATTTATCAGACACTTGCTTTCGTTCCCTTCTTCTATTTCGAGAAGCATTTGTGAAAGAGGACGGCTGTTGTTAATATCGCTTTACGAGCGCAGCACTCGATTCTTCGAATCATCGCTTCTGCACTGTTGTGGCAAGGCGATTAATAGCAACAATAGTTCGTTAGGAACGTACGTAATGACACTGGTGTAATGCAATGTGTGCAACAAAATGGCTGTTTCGACATTATCGGGCACAGTCGTTTTGAGCAAGAAATTAGAGCCTCTTGCGATTAAATGTTACTGCGTGCAAGTGTGCTGTATGAAATATGAAAAAGGATTACCCGTTGGTGTGTGTACGCGCGTCGGTGATTATTACATCACAAGTAAGTCATGATGCTGGAAAACGTGGTCGATCGATAACATTGAAAATCATTCGTCCATGGACGACCGGATCTGGCAAGTAGCCAACCAGCCAGTTATGAATCCAAACTTTTCACCTCGGTTTGGGAGTTTTCTTTTCGAATTGCTTTCTCGACACGTACGGATTTCTGTTGCAGGCTACTACCATTGAGCGAGCACGCAGAGAAACATCCACCATGGCGTTCGCGGGGTTAAAGAAACAGATTAACAAGGCCAATCAGGTGAGTATTTTGTCACGCTTCTTCTGTCTAGGGCGATCAATGGAGAGGAAATGTGTACTCCTGCGGTGCACACATGTGTTACGCATAGGTGAATTAAAAGGTTCGTTCATGCTTTGTTACACTGTTACGAATAAGACCAGCCGAATATTGAACTTCCCACTACAAAAACCGTAATTAGTGTCTTTCAACTGATATATTGGGATAATCTGTGGTAATTATCGATTTGCAGTTACGCGCTTTGTTCGGACGTACACTGTCTCCGAATTTACTGCGTCGTATGAGAAAGAAAGAGCGTCGTATAGTGGAACACTGAATTACTTCTGCTGTGGAGAGGTGAACTACTGTAGTTTACAAACGTATAAACAACCTCTTTATAAGATTTAATATTCTATTAAATGGCAGGTATTTAAATAAGGCGATATAAAATTATTACGTTTCAAGAATATTCAGGCACCTTTTAAGGGTAAATGTTTTTATACGAGGTACTCGTAAGAAAACGTAGCTTTAGTATTTGGTTGCAAACCGTTTTATTTAATGTGTCTCTCGAATCGTTTCGAGAAATTTGAAATTATTTATATTAAATATTGCGAATTAATATAGCTTCATGTTTGTGTGCCTTCTCCGGGGATTTGAATTTCGAAAGGATAGAAAGTTTGCGAATCTATCGTTTCAAATGTATCGTACGAAACATCTGTTCTGTGATATCCGGGTTAAGTAACTGAAAAGAGAGATGCAAATGTTTCGGGGCATTTACGAAGTAAATATTCTCATATTATTCATCCTTTATGCTTAAAGTCACCATATTGATAGATTTTAAAAGAGTTTTAAATCTCTATAGTACTAAAGAAAATACGCTTCTAATTGCTTCGCAATCAACATTTAAACTTTCTTACAAAATTGGTGAAAGGAATACATCCCCAAATAATGTATGGGATACTTGAGATACGAGTATAATGATTGTGCTTTATTGCGTATAATATATAAATACAATAAAACATATATAGTAAATATACTATAGAACATACTATATTTGTTATATACTATATTATAATATTGTATTTATATATAAACGTTGTTAGCAGGGCAATTTTGATAGAATGTTGATTTCGATGCGAAAGCAGTACCGAAAGTGGCAGAAACGATGAATTTAAGATTGACCCATAAACGAATGTAGGAAGTGTAACGATGTGTCTGGTGGTGTACTCCCAGTATACGTATTGTACACTAGTGTTTTTCGAAGACGTTTCGGGGAA
Source organism: Andrena fulva (assembly GCA_946251845.1). Classification (NCBI taxonomy): domain Eukaryota; kingdom Metazoa; phylum Arthropoda; class Insecta; order Hymenoptera; family Andrenidae; genus Andrena; species Andrena fulva. The sequence goes on from OX276327.1 coordinate 62,410,795, forward strand.
AAATGAATATTTGGACGTTTTACAAAAGAAGTTATGAGTATTCGAAACACTGAAACTCGGAAACCCTATCAATTTAATGGCCCCACGCGTAAAGTGTGAATAGTGTAAAAGTGTTTACGTTTTACGTGCTCCAAAATTTTGCTGTGCCTTCAGTCTCCCGCCATGAATCTCACAGAAAGTTTATGAAATGAAATAGGATTCTAAATGCGATAACCTGTCGATAGTTTCATCAGTATCAGAGTTTCTTTTCAGTATAAGAAAATGTATATCCCCTCGAAGTAGGGAGATCAAGGCTGACATCCTTGTTCAGACACGGCGGTTTTGAACGCGCAGTCTCTAGTTCTGCAGGATCAAATAAAATCGTTCGCACTCTGCTGCGCGACCAAAATTGAAACGAATTACATCTACTTTATCTTCCACGCAAGTTACAATATAATTCTAACCACATTTTGGCGAATATCTGCTCCGTTAATTTATCGCTTTTTATGGTTGTTAACCCTCTAGGTACGGGGATGTTTCAAACTTAACGTAGAATTTTTTTGAGCGTTAAAATAGTCTATTTTATACTTCGGATTTGGAAGCTACTCGTTAATTTTTTTTTAATTTTTTTTTTAATTTGTTTATAACAAAAAAAAGTTTAATTTCGGGTTCTGATGGTACAACAGTTTCTTCTCTGCCTACTAAAGGTCACTATACCTATCAAATCTCGATCTTATTGATGGAACGTAAATAAAAATGTGTTAATCTGAATGGGACTCTGGAGTCCTACTCGTCCCTAGAGGGTTAATTAATCTTTTTACGATACTAATTACATACAATAAGAATATCGACTTTTATCTACAATTCAACTCGAAGTTGTGATTATTATTTAAAGTCAACAACTTCCAACTTGTCGACCTACGCACATTCCTCTTTATTTGCATTTTTCACAACTTTCACATCGTATTCCGCCCCAGTAATTATGCTTTTAGTATTCCACGGGACTTAAAATTTTAAGTGTCCGGAGAACCATAAATTTGGCCAGTTTCGTTCACTCCCCTTTCGGTAGTGCATAATTCATTCTGAGCGCCGAGCTTTGCTGTTGGTTCTCGGTCGTTGGGAGCTCGGGTGTGATAGATCTTTGGCCCAGGTACTTAAAAAAACATGTGGGGGGATGATTCGCGAGCCTTTAACCGGGCAGTATTGTTCATGCTTTGGTAACATATAACATACATTTTTTACATATGCCTGAGCATTTAAAAGAAGTTATTAAACAATACGTTTACCTATCGAAATGTTACTAGTAGGTACATTTCATCTTCACTAACACGTATAAAAATGTTCACATTTGTGAGATGCCTGAATATTTTTGTAACATAATTTTGTATCACTATCTTTAAAACCGATTGTACAGGGTGAGTCACCGAAGTTTAATATCTTACAAGCCCCCTGAATTTTTTATATTATCCGAAAATATCAAAATAGAAATATATCCTTAGTTTAATGGGGCGCCTCGAATACTTGAGGACAGCTTTGCAGTATTACTTATGGCTTTTAAGATTTCAGATCACCTTGACTGTGAGATGGGATGCGGCACGTTTTACCATACAATCTTATACCTGATACAAACACGAATCCAATGACTGAGATACTGACTCCGACACTTCGACTGTCGTCGGCTGGATTTTCACGGCAATAATTTATGAAAACGTACTTTGCCGCGTCAGGGACGCTTCGCTGGCATGCAGTCGAGCACGATGAAGCCTGCACGCGGGTCATCCGCTAACGGAAGTTAAATTTTTTATATTTTTCATTAAATATAGATGAAAATATTACCAATAGATTGGTAAGTTTCTCCTGATGAAAATGAGCCTACACTCGACCTCATTCAGACTGTTTCTAATTACACATAACATACAACTGCTGCACCAGCGGCGGTGGCCGTGATGGAAACACCGGTTCTCGTTAGATCACCGAAGTTAAGCATCATGGGCGGGTACTGGGGAAAGATGGGTGACCGAGACCACACTTTTCTTTCTCCCGGTACACCGTTCGCTGCTGGGACCCGAAGGAGAGAGAGGAGAGAAAAGATATATGACGTACAGGTCGCGTTGGACAATAAATATAAGCAAAAGCTTTGGAACGCCATCCTGTTTAAACAGGAAAAAACAATAAATAAAATACAACTGCTGCGTTTCAAATTATGTGTAATTAAAAATAGCTTTGATAAGGCGTATTTGGAGTCATTTGCATCGGAAAAGCCTCGCCTATCCATTTGCAGTACTCTCGTGAAGATGTAATGACCAATATAATAGTTTAAATTTTCATTAGTGGTGGCTACTGATCGGGTCGATACCGGTATCGATTGTACATATTAGTACCAGTTTATAAATTTCGATTCAGTATCGATACATATCAAAGAGGCAAGTATCAAAAAGAATCGATACACCCCATCGATACTTAGATACACAAAAGTATCGACACCTGTTTGATATTTTCACGACAGTATCGATCCCTACTTTAATATTGATATCTGTTTGATGCTTTTAAATACCTCAGCTTTCATCTCCAAACGTTATAAATAGGATAGGGTACTATTAAAGTTTCACTTCACATGAGTCCGAATTGTTTATTATTAGATAACGCATTATATTAATTACTAATAAAACTAGATATTATTACAAACTGCTAAGAAATAATATTTTATCTACAGTGGTATTTTTAAGTCTGTTCCGAAACCGTCGTCTACGCATCATCTTTTCTTTCTAACACATACGTGTACACCCCTGTACGCATGATGCAGCGGTGAGCGGGACATTGCCGCGGCGCACAGTAGGGGTGCATATTTGCATCGAGAAGCTGGCCAAAAATATTTTAGTTGATTAATCAATGCATTTTGAAGTACTTTAACGTTTTATTAGATTTTGTAACAGTACGATATATTTTTAAATCATTTAACGACTAGGCAATATTCTTTTTTGTTAAAAATTTTTCAATTAAAATAAATAATTACATAGATTCTGATAACATTGATTCTTCCGATAACACTGATTCGTTATCAGAATCAACATCACAATCAACTTCACGGCCAGACCGAGTGAAAGATAGGAAATAAATAGGAAGCAGCATACCATTTGATCTCTTCCGCTCGGGATTCAAATACTCGATCGCTCGCTAGATACTTTAAACTATTTAACTTGTACACATACTCAGGAACATAGGGAAGAAATATTATTCATTTTGAACAAAAATAAAATTTTTACTTTTGGCCAGCATCTCGCGACATTTAGACGGTGAACGCAGCTTGCTTAAAGTATCGAACGGGTATCGATACCTTTATAAAGTATCAAACGCGTATCGATTACCTTGGTGAAGTATCAAACAGGTTTTCATTTGGAATTACTTTAAAGACTATCTGTATGAAGTATCGGTATCGATCCGATCATAGTGGTGGCACACGTGTTCAAAGTGCGGGGCGAGCTGAACAAATCTTTCCCGGCAGAAGCGATTGCTCAGAAAAGCCTGACTGCCTCGAAGGGGCAATTTTCGAAACCCTGCGCCAGTCAGAGTGTTAAGGCGGATTCACACATATGAGTTTTGTGACGGCTCAGTGCCATTCGTCAATGTCATTCGTCTCTTTGTTTCAGTATCAGTAATTGACACGGGCAAAGTGTGAACTGCTCCAGTCCAAAACAGGGAAACAATATTTTTTACCATTGTCACTGACAGCACTGAACCGTCACGGAACTGATACATATTTGCGAATCCGCCTTTAAGGTGACTTTCAACGATACACATTTAACAAGCACACCATGGATATTTGACGCGAACACTTGACAATCACGGTGCATCATAGGAAGATTCCTATGGATAGAACTTCGTGACGTGGTATACTTTCGATATGAATATTGAGAGTGAATGTTGAGAATTAAACGTCATTGAATTCGTCGTTGCATCAGCTACATATGTATAAGACTGTATGGTCAGAAGTATTATATCCCATCTTGAAGAAGTCAAGGTGACCTTAAAATTGTAAAAACTATATTCATATTTTCGATGTGTCCCATTAAATAGAATATATACTTATTCTTTTCTTGACCAAAGACTAAAGAATTATTAGAGATGGTAAGCTTCGACAACTCAACTTGTATAAGACTATACTAAAATTTGCAAACTAGAATAAGTAGTTTCTCCTTCTACAGTAAAAGTAATTCAGTATTCCTGTATTCCTTCGTTATGCAAATCGAAGCAATTGGAAAATATTGTGTTGTCCAAATATGAAAGTGAGTGATTGTAGTTTGATCATAGCATTATGCGTTACAGTTTCAATATCCATGCACAAGGTTTAACGAGCTGCGCCTTACGGCTATTTAATGTAATGATATTTTACTTAAGACGTATATTTATATTTAACTGATCAAGATTCTGCTTTTGTATCAGTCGAATGTTTGATGCTCACTTTCACACTAACAATGAGGAATTAGCTTCACCTTTTTGATCGAACATATATCTCATGTTGATTGGAGACTAGTATTAGTTTCAGTTGAATAACTGACGAATCGCTACACGATAGGTGATGTTCCAGATTCATTTAGTAGCGTCAAGATAAGAAGATTTGAATACTTACAACGATATATGATTCAATAGTCGATAAAGTTGAAGACTGGGTGAAGTTTTATTAACTATTTCCTGTTTTGAAAAGGTCACTGTGATGATTATCGCGCACAGGATACAACATACTTGCAACGTCTGTAATTATTGCAGAAGACACTGTCGTAATCCTTAGCTTAGAGGAATTGGTTTTAAATCAGGGTGATCGATGGATGAGGTAGCCGCAACGTAAAGAGCATGCATGAAAGACTGTGGTAATAACATTAATAATACTGTGCAAAAAGAAATGCTACTTTCTAAAATCGCGATAGGCTGTCCATAATCTAAATATGCTCCCCCTCCCGCCCTCCCTGTCTTTCTACCGCAAATTAAAAAAGATGCACTTTCATTATGCACCGGCTATCTATAATATGGACTATCTACAAACATTGAATTTAACACGACTCGTACCCCGGTTAACCAAGAAAGGTTACTACAAGTTACAGTAACCCGTAGTAAACACAAGGCGGTTCCCAAGTGTTGCCAGTGAGGCGGTTAACCCGTTCGCAGCGGGTTACAAGCGACATAAGGATCGTAGAGGTTCCAACCGCTGCCTAATCCTTATTGTAACCTGGATTGTCAAGAGACGGCTACTGATCTAAGCGTTACTGAACTTGCTATAATCGGCAGAAAGCAAGGTCCTTTTTTTGGGAATTTTTTATAAGGAAGCTATACCCGCAATCTGTTTAAAACTTTTATGCTATATTATTATGTATATCAAGAAGTGAACAAACATTTTTTTATACAAAAATAATGCTGTAGTTCCAAATGGCACAAGTGTGGCCACACCCCCCCCCCCCCCCTCAATCTAGCCCCAAACCTATACCGATCGTCGCATATACTGAAGCATTCTAGAGAATATTGGCAACTTAGCGAGCTCATCCGTATCATTACCGAATGTTAGTAAAATGATACAGGTACGCGGCACCAACAGTCAACTCGAGTGCTAAGACTGCTAAGTAGCGCATTATACGCGGCTGCTGCCTGTTGCTGGCGCGCAAGATATTATAAATATCGCCATATCTTCTACAACTATTTATTAATCAGTGTGAAAATTGGAAAAAATCTTCCTTGTATATTAAGGAAAAACTTTTTCGCTGCAAGTTATATGTACCTCAAAATTGCCTCGATACTTTTTAACGGCGAACGTTGAAAAACATGGGTTCTGTCCAGTATTACTTTTTAATTAAATATTATTACATTTTTTAACATAAGGGTTTTGTGCATACACGTTACGGCTTCGCTACAGTTTTCTGAAGTTATGTTTTAAGTCTCATAACGATCCGTTAATATTTACTCAAGTTATCGGAATTTATGTTTAAAGAAATATTGACTTTGGACGATGGAGAATTTTTTGATTATAATTTTAAGCTCGAATAGTAATGATTGGATAAACAAACTGTAAATAGAAAAAATATGTGTCGTGAGGATCTTTACAACGCTATATTTTTTAAAATACAGTTTAACAACATTTAATTTTCCAATCTTTTTTAGCGTTTGGACAATAATTTTTCGCATTTTCGAGCGCTATTCCTCTTATTGTATCCGATCCTTCAATTATTGTTTGCATATTTCGCTAGCTACATATTTTCTACGTATTTTAAGCGCAGCCGGGCCCCGAAATTCTAAAAGTTGAAGGAATTACAGTAAAAAATGTACGAGCCTGCACGCGAGATCGGATAACGATGTCCAACATTAAACGCCATTTCCCAGAAATTACGTTTTCCAAAACGGTGAACATAAAATCTCGAAAACCGCTCCAACGATTTGAATGAAAATTTACAGGGAACGGCAGGAAACTATCCCCTTCCATGTATTGGGAGCACATTTTCAATATAAATTCTTAAAAAAAAAGATAAATATTTTTCCTACAAAAAAAGGATAAAATCAGAAACACCAATATAAAAATCGTATTAATTTGTTTATCCAAATTTTGCTTCCTGCACAAGATGGAGACTGCCTTACAGATTATAAAAATGCCTTTACTTTGTGTTTCAGGTAATTTATCTGTCCGGAATCGTGTTCATGAACTTTTTTCCCTATAAATATATTTATAATTTTCTTTTTTGGCATTAAAGTCAACGAAATGACGCTTAAAAATTCAAACAAAAATTATCTCTATATTCATTTATTACTTCAGAATGTGCGTCTGAAGAAGGTCCTGATTTTGGGCTGTTGAGGGTAATCTACCCCCTTAAGCCAATTCCTTTCAAAGAAGGACGAATTGGCCATTCACTAGCCCTTATTCCTATTTAGTTCTTGGTAGAGCTGTACGGGTACTCGAATAAAGCGAGCCGAGCCGGGTACCCGTAAAATCCGGGCGGCCCGAAAAATCCGGATACCTAGCTCGAATTTGTTTCGGGCGGCTTGAAACATTCATTGTTTCTAGGTACTGAGTTTAAAGCATTTTTCAGTACTGTCGGAAAGAAAACTTTGTTTAAGAGTTGGCCATTATTTTCCATTCGCTAAGCTTGAATAGCCTCTTTATAAGCTTTTTTTAACGGACGGAATAATGCAACATCCAGAGGTTGCATGATATGCGTCGCGTTGGGAAATAAAGCTATTAATTCAATTTGATGCTCACTACAAAAGTCACTTAATGACAAAGTTAAATGAGAACTGTGTCCATATACATATAACACTATGGGAAATTCGATTTTATTATCAAGACACCATTGGTAGAAAGTATTTAATATGTACATATAAAAAGTTTCACTAGTCATCCAGCCTGTTTCACTTTTCCCCACAACGAATTCTTCTGGAAAATGTTGCGCTACTAAAGGTGGAATCCTTTGATTATTATAAATGATCATACTTGGTGCTAATTGTTCAGCAGCATTTCCAGCGATAAGAGCTGTATAACACTCTTTATCATTTCCACAAACATTATACACAGACTTTGTGCCCTTACGTACTAATACTTTACTTCCCTTCGGACTTAAAAAAAAGGCAGATTCATCCAAATTAAAAATACGCTCTGGACCTATATTTACAAGATTTTTGGATTCAAGATACACCTTTATCTCAGTAAACCACTTTCTTAAAGATTTTTCTGTGACACTTGCTCTTCCTTTTGTTAAGTTTTGGTACATTTTCTCAGATAAGTCAGGATTCCTTCTCAAAAAAGCCTTGTACCAATGTTTTGATGGCCTTTCTTTTGTGAAAGGTGTGGTCCTGTTTGTTTTAAGCACAACATTCTGAACACTCTCTAATAAATTTTCATGGAAAATCCATTTTATTAGTTATGATTCTTCTTCTTTGCTGAAGATACTTTTAGGGTCTTGTTTTACATTAATGGAATATTTCCCCTTGAATGAAGGGTGGCATAAGGCACGTTAAATGCTCTACTAGCAGCACGTATGCTCATATCTTTTTTTAACATGTTTTAACGATTTTCCCATATCCGAAAGCGTATAAAATTTCTTCCTTCTTCTTACATTGTCATTCTGTAAATAAAAAATTTGAAATGTTTTAATTATAAAACATTATATATCATTTAATTCAATGATCGAAAATAAGGTGAGGTCCATAAAATCGGACGGTATTGTTGATCATCTAATCAATAATATTAAAAGTAAATACATTACAACTTACCTTTTCTTTCATAGCCATATTTACTTAAGTATACTATTAAAATAACAAAAACCTTTTTTCCGACTTCCGAAACAAAGTTTAATGATTGGAACTAGTGCGCACTTCGTTGAGCAGTATGACTAGAAAGTAGGAGAAATGCTGAAAGTCAAATACTACTCGAGTATTATCATTATTTTCTCACAGATGACACTGTTTATACGTCTAATTTTTTAAAACTATTTTTTAAATAGTTTATAAATATAATGACATGTTATTTCTTGTACTTACGACACACAAAATATTTTAAAATAGTATTTTTTACTTCAGTGATCGACAATTGGGTTCCGATCGAGGACCGGGTCAACTACCTTACCCGGATTTTTCGGGTACCCGGCTCGGCTCGAAAACCGAGTCCCGGCTCGGTCCGAATTTCTTGGGCCGCTATTTTCGGTGTTTTTGTACATTCCGAACGAATACGTCGCGAAATTTCACGTGCCCCCTTATCGGAGATATGTAATTCGCGGTCTACCATTCTCTATCGAAGTTAAGGCACAACCATGTTGTTCTTATCTTGGCCATTATTGCGTGACTCACGTCACATTTACTTGAACTTTCACGTACTTAGTCATAACCCGTTACCACACAAAGAAATGATCGCTTTCATTTTTTCTTCGCTAAGTGACTTCATGTTGACTTTCGCGGATTTTACAATAAAAGCGTGTTATTTTCTACAATCGTCAACAAATGGCGACTGTTGATTGTTCTGTCCTTCTATTACCATTCGTTCTTTACACTTCTAACGAGACGTGCAAAAATGTAAACATTGCATTAAGCTATTATTTTTAAAATACTCTGCACATTGTTACTACAAACGAAAATGAAGTGTTATATTTCATTTACTAGATTCAGTTTGTAATTATAATAACCCAATTTTTGTAAAATAATTCAAATTATTACAAGCGTTAGGCGTTTACACTTTTGCTCATCACTGTACATATATGCGGAAACTTTAATCCTTCATAATTCTTGATTCACGATCGTCCCAGGCTTCGGACGTTTTGGATTTTATTTCTCCCCCAATATTCGCGACGGGATTGAGATCGGGTGACTGGGGAGGTTTTTTTTTTAGCATTTTTGGAATATTGTATAGCAGCCATAATTGAACTACAATATATGATGCATCCTTTGGGTCATTATCTTGTTGGAAATAATATACCCACGGCATTTTTAATTCTTCCGCTGATTCTTTTTCAAGATATTTAAGTATCTAATTTTATCCATTATACCGTCTATGTATTCAATATTTCCGGTACCATTTGCATTTATACATCCCCATAACATAACGGATTCTCCTCCGTGTTTGATCGTTGGACATGTATTTCTATGATGATGTCCAGTGTTTGGCTGTCGCCATATGATTTGTTTCCTTCCATCCCGTTCAAAAAGATTGATTTTAGTTTCGTCACAGAATATAACGTTTCCCAAAAAACTTTCGTCGTAATTTACAAACGCTTCTGCAAATTCTATGCGTTTCTGCCTACTTGCTTTGAAGATATATGGTTTCTTCCGTGCGACTCTGCCATTATATCCCCCTTTTCTTAAGATTTATCTTACTAATATAAGGTTTCTTTGCAACGCGACCGTGTTTTCCTGATGCGTGTAATCGGTGTCGAATCACCTGTGTAGATGGTGCGTAATTTCGTACGAATTTTTGGCGTAGATAAAAAGGGATCCGATGATGAAATATTAACTATTCTTTTATCTATTCGAATATTAGTGACTTTTGGACGTCCCAGTCTTGGTAAGGCTGATACTCTTCCATCTTTCTTATACGCTGCAACCATCTTAAAAATGCCTGCTGGTGTTTTATTAAAAAAGCCAGCAATTCCTCTGTGGCTTGCCCCTCATTTTTCATTTTAATTACTATTCTTCCCTCCTCGTTTTGATAAATGCTTCTGCTCAGACATTTTCCCGCGTTGACCTGAAAGAAAGAAGGCAAACGCCAAGGAGATATTTACAGGACTAAAAATATATTTTAATAATATATTAACATAACTTTAAGACTTAATACATCGAAATGATTGGTAGAGTCTATAAGTTTATAACCTGACAGAGGTAATTTAAAATACATTTCAGATAAGGAATGCAAAATGAACCACCAAATATGTGTACTTACTTTTGTAATCTAAAAGCAATTGGTCGTCGCTCTGATGTTTGCTGTTTTCGTTGCTAGGATTGCTAATTCTAGGTTTCAGAAAAATCTATTCAAACGTTAGAATCTTTCGTGTTTACTTACTTCTGTTACATACTGTAGGGGAGACCGGGGCAAGTTGATACGTTTTTCAGTTTTCATTGTTTTTCATTTTTGTTTGAATCAATTACTTAATAACAAATATGCTAAAATATACTTTGGTCCTTCCTCTTTAATATATAGTAAGCGAAAACTTGAGAAAGTACATACAAAATGAATGAAAAAATGTTATTTGGACGAAGGCAAAGTGTATCAATTTACCCCACTGCGGGGCAAGTTGATACATCTTTAAAATATCTGTTTAATGAGTAACTAATAAATTTGAAAAATATAATTTCAATCTAAATACCTTTCCAACAGTCAAAAGTTCAAAGATCAAACAGATTTTTAAACAAACATACCTAGAAAAACATTTTTATTTTCATTTTTTTTTATGTCTGGAATATCCCACTTTAACATGAGGTGTCTTCTTCTTTTTGTTACTATATCTTAATAAACTCATTGTGTCATGATTGTATATTTTTGTGCATGGCCTTAATAATATTGAGTCTTTTTCTATTTCGGCACACGCTTTTTCCAAAACATCCTACGATATTTCGCCACGATTTGTCTTTTTGATATAATAAACCATTTTCCAAGAAATATAAAGAAAAAATTCAATTAAAAGTAGTCGGGGAAAATTAATATACTGTATCAACATGCCCCAGAGAAACCGTATCAACCTACCCCACAGGAAGTCATTATGTATAAACATGTCCATAAAAAAATGTAGAGCATATAAACATAATTACAAAACGTAATTACCTTACCTTCAAAAGACTCAATATGATGCCAAATTACTTCGGGTTATAAAATTCTTTATATCGTCTCAAGACGGATTGGAAAGTGAACACAACTATTTACTTTTTCTTTATATAAACGAAAACAGTTAAAAAACGATTGCTAACGTCAAGGTACACCCACGTACGCTGGATCGTAGAAAAGAATTTATCAACAATATTCACATATCCCATTGAAATGAAGCTACATATATACGGTGTCGAGATAATTCGTCTGTATCAACCTGCCTCTGTATCAACTAGCCCCGGTCTCCCCTATATATGGTGTTTTCATTTGTGAATATGTGTGTTTGTATTCATTCTCCCGCAAATTTTCAGTACCAACATATATATACTCTCAATTTTGTGAGTTGCATATTTCAACCCTGAAAATAACAGTTCAACTGATACCCGAGTGGCTGGTATATTTACAAATTGTGCAAGAGTATATAATTTCGAATGAACCTGTTTTTCACGTTCCCAATATTCCAAGAAATTTTGGCTTCTCTCTACTCTTCGAATTTGGGAAAATGCATTCGGAGAATGCCTAATATTAAAAGCAGCGTGAATGTCATTCTGTTTGACTTCTTCGACTCTTTCTAATAACAATTTGTCCATGTCATCGATTTCTATTTCGGAACAAACATTGACATTAGACATTGATGTCGTTCCAGGAGTTTCCAGTATTTTCGATGTATATATTTTCTCATAGTGCTCCCATGGTTTCTTCTTTTTTTATTTTGACAATAAATTTTTATACCGCGGACCAAGAAAGACTGATGCTAAGAACGCATCATGTTCAAGAAGTATTTTCTGTCGTGAACTAATTGAGTTGCTTAATATGATCACATAATCATATTGGATTTTTCTTATATTCAATTTAAATTTTGTAGCAACGTTTTGGGTTTCAATGTATTTACTAACTCTTGCACAGTGGCCCATTCAACGTCTTTTAAATTTGCTTCTTTTATTTCTTTTCAAAAATCCTTCAATTCCAAAAGCCGTTCTAGCGTATTAAATGTTGAGCAATTGTGCAATTCAAACAAGCCCCTATATACTTTTTCACAAACGCAGCCATTCCTGCAAAGTAATAATTTTCGCGTATGCACTAAATGCCAGGCTTTGTCGTGACATAAACGACAAATTTGAAAACGCGTCGGTCGTGGTGCTACCCATGCTACAGCATCGTTTTCCAACCGTCTATAAATTTTGTTATTCTTCAGAACATAATCGGAAAAATACTGTTTGGTATTAGCGTTTCGTACGTTCTCTGTCAGAATCTGTCGTAAGTACCCGACTCAGCTGTTCATCCTGCAATTGCGCAGCTAAAATCCAGTCCGCTTCTGTAATATCCACAGGATAAATTTCCACCTCTTGCACGGGATTTCTGTTGAGAGCGTCAACAATCCGAATATGACTTGATAAGGTCCCTGCATTGTTCTTTATCGCGATCATCGATGTCCCTAAAAACAGTTTCATCTACTCCTCACGCTCTGTCCATCGCTTACACGCCAGGAAAATTGGCGCCAAACTGAGGCATTGAGAGCAACAATGGACACATTTTTTTTCGAAATTGAGTTAGTAGCAATAATGTATTCCAATAGGCTCTACTAATCATATAAAATAGGAAAAAAAAAATTTTTAATGTGGGTTAGTCTGATGTTGTTCTCAATGCCTTAGATATCGTCGTATTTCACAAACAGTTCTTCTGCAAATGTGGCATAGTGGGGTAATTAGGAACCCCTAAGGAAATAAGCAAACAGAACGAAAGCTGTGTGAGAAACGAATTTGTTTATTATTTACGAACATACTTAAACTATTCATCTATAAACTACTGTAACGAATTTTTGAAAAATTATAATAAAAATCAACTTTTTACGACTGCCGCGGGATAATCACGAACAGAGTGCTAAATATCGCAGGAGTCGCACAGATGTATACTATGTGCTTTCACTACTGCCGCTGCATCTTCCGTTTGCCGATAAGTTACCTACATTTGTAACACGTGATCCAGTCTTCAGTGGGTGGGTGTTTATAAATTTCCCCACAATAAATACAGACATATATTTTCTTTATTAACATTTTTCGTCCTTTTCTTCTTCCCCCTTACTTCTTCACCTGCTTCCCCCACCTGGTTTTCCTCTTCAAAATTTTTCAAATCCCTAACACCTTTCTTGTTTAGTTTATCAATTTTTTCGTCTCCGTCTTTGGCACTACTGTGTCCTCCTTTTTACCTTCCTTTGGTTTTTGCTCGATAAAACTTCTTTCATGTGGGTACTGGTTATAATGATTGAATGTTTCTTCCAAGGATTCTGCTTAGTAGTGTTCTGTGTCAAAGTAGGTAGAGGGACAATATCTGAGAGTGGTATCGACTGATTGATTGAAGCTTCAGGTTCATCCAGCGATGTCTGCATATTAAATGAAGTTTCTGGTTGCGCCGCCTCAGTTATCGCAGTTGTGGAAAAATCATCAAATTTGTTAGGATCCAGTGGGAAAATCTCTGCTGCACGGAATCCATTTGATGCCTTTTCTAAATTACTGATCCGATTAAATGCCCCGATAAACAGTTCAACAAGTTCCTTCTGCGTAACAGGTATAACTCGCATTCTCTGTTGTATGCAGTCTTCAGTGGACCAAAATATGTTCAGCGGTTACATACACTTACGACCGTGAAAACGGGGGTCTATCTATGATTTTGTTTTAGACACTCTATCATTACTTTAAAACCGAGCCCGCGAGAACTTTATGTTTTAAATGTCACTTCACCGTTGCGTTTCTTGCACTTCACGCGTTCTGTTATGGCCGAGAATACGGTAAAAAAATTAAGGATTCTGCAACCGATGTTTAGATCTTCAGGAACTGACGCATCCTTCGCCGGTTTCAATATTTTTGTCCCTTCTTCAAAATGTTACAGATCAAAATGACTGTTGGACAGTATTATTGCCATTTAGTTTATCGATCCTTTCAACCAATTGCGTTGAAGTAGCCATTTTTACTTTACTTTTACTTTTATTACCTGTTTGTTTCTTCGAACACGTGGTGAACTTCTCACAACCTCACTTACCTATGCTTTTCGCTGCAAATATTCCACCGTTTTGGTACTCACTTATATTTGTGTGATAGAATATTCACTGGGCCCATAACTTTCTTGGGTTTAATTGGAGTAACAAACGGTTTATTGAATAACAACGTGTGAATAGAATTACAAAGAATATATACGAAAACTTTCTCGCCGGGCGTCTCCGATACATCTAGGGCTGCCATCTGCAAAATCACAAACCCCGGACAGAGAGCATTAAAACCCCGGACATTTTCACTTGAAACCCGGACACTTTTAACTATTTCTTACATGTATGTATGAGGTACGATATCCCAAGACAACAATTTCTGTAGAATATAGACTGTGACCGTAATCAAGAAAGATAGATAAAATATAGTTGTACAAAGTAGGAATTTATATATGACTTTTTTATACACTTAACTTATAACTAAAAGAACACATAAAATACGCAAATTTAATTTACAACTAAAATAAAATAAAAAAATTGAAACCAATCGATTATGATAAACGTAGAAAAACATAGTGTTTTGTCACTATCTTCGACTGTCAATTTATACATCCACGACCCGAACTCTTTAGCCGGGGATTCACCGCACGCAACGCACACATAGCATGGGAGAACACGGATGATTGGTGGGGTCTAACCACACTTATCAGTTGCGTGACGATACAGTGTAGCCATAGGTGATGTCCTTTTTTTTACCACAGTACCGGCGCTGTGCCCTCGCCTAACTGTAAAGTGTGCCTTAACCTGAAGCGAGCGAGCAGCATTGAAAAACCCGGATCATTACAGAAAATCCCCCCGGACGTCCCCGGACGCCCTAAAAAAGAGGACAAATCCGGGGAAACCCGGACGGATGGCAGCTCTAGATACATCTGAATGACGCGTTCGGAAATCGAGCGTGCACGATTCGCAACTGCGTCGCTCGTGTCTCGCTTTCTCACCGCGCGCGCAATACGATTGTGTGGAAAACATCCATCGGAAACAATGGTTCGCGTTCGCTTCATTAAAGTTTCATGCGAAAAACAATATTTCAGTGGGCAGCCGCAGCACTATGGAGGTAAGTATTATTATTTTAAATATATAATTCCCATTTCTACACGGGAGGGAATGAAACATTACGTCGAGCAATTTTATTTTCTCCACGTAGGGCGTCGTTACTGGACACGGATATTAGAAATACACGACACGCGATAGACGCACAATAATGTAACAGTAGAAATATAATAGATTTCAATTAGATTTCATCATTTCGAAGAGTAAGAAGGAAAAGAGAAGTAATTAAAATATACCCCGAAGAGATGACTAATTTATTAAATATTGATGTAAATAATATTTGTGTAAATATTTTGACAGAAATTAACCAATTGACTTTAAACTTCATGGTATTATATACAAATTGTGTTTTTACTTCCATCTCACACCAACTCGTTCCTATTATTTTAACATGCTTTGGTTTTCGTTTTATCATTAATTGAGCCGTTTTTGTAATATTTTACTATCAGTAATTAATAAAACAACTCAATTATTAAAAGCTTTCAACAAAATTGTGATCAAGAAGGATCTTAATGAAATGTCAATTGCAGTTGGCCAGTACCCTCACTTTATTCTACACGAACTATACGCGTAGCGATCGTCCAGTAGATTAATTGTTCAAATTGTAATTAAAAAAATCACAAATTTCATAAGTAAATATCTCGACACGCTGTCCAATCCTTGGAGTGCAAAATCGTTAAAATTGTCATCGGCAATGAAACTTGCGACAAAAGTTACGAACCTTGTCAAAGGAGGTAATTGTTCACTTAATCGTCTGAAATTGAAGTTACTTTTGCAAAATAGGAATGTCACATATGATGGTTTACCATTACAGTACGCAGAAACTCGCTGGCTTAGTGCTGGAAAATTATTAGATCGTTTCTTTGCTATGCGAAAGGAATTAATTGAATTTTTAGAATTGAAATTGAAAACTAAGACTGTTGAAATTATAAAAGAATTACAGTCACGAATTTCTCTGTGGATTAGCATTTTTAACAGACGTAATGTTTCATATTAATGAATTAAATTTAAAATTTCAGGGAAAGAGGCAAAACATTGATCACTTATTTGGATCTATCAACGGATTTCGAAATTAATTAGAATTATTTAAATTAGCTGTAAAAATTTTGCAAGTTATTTCAATTTTAATCCAAATAAGTGTAACAATGTACATTTTTTTAGTTTATTTACCCCACATGATGCATTACAAAATAGAGATGCTATCTCAATAAAGCTGATGGCATGTGTAATACGAATTGGCTGCGGTTACAATGTACGCGTGTTCACGCGAACTTAGATTCGCTTTTGATCCGGCAAAAATACGAAAAGTTTGCCTGAATACGCTGTCCCTGCAACTAGACTTTCAAGTCAAAATATGATTGCTACCCGTGAAACGTCGTTGACTCATTTGTTTTACGACCCATACGCATCTCCTTCCTATTTTATCGTTTATGTGTGTGATTCTTTGGCTAATACAACTGGCATTTCCAATTCTAAAGATAGTTTCTTCAAAGAATATAAATAAACAACAAAGCTCTCGAAAAATGTGGGTCTATATAGACTCAGCACGGGCCTCCGCGGGTTAATATCGCTTATATTAATATAACTCAAAGGCAATAAATGTAAGGTTTAATTTATCAAAATTTTATTAAAATATTTAAAACAGAACCGGAGTTACAGATTTTTTATCGCTGTCAGGTTGTTTTGTCCCACTGTGCGGCGCGAAACTAGCCGAGCCACGCGCCGTGGGATCGCAACTTAACGCTGACTTTTTGCTGATCCTTTGTACAATGATAGATGATGATGCTTGAAAAATTGAAGCTAATGATATCCGGCTTGCGGGGCAGCCGGTTAATACTGTCCAATATATTTAACGTTAATGTTTCCGACGCCATTGTGTTCTGAGGTGTGACTACGTTTAGCATAAGTGCCTGCCTGCTGGTAGGGTGTTCTTTTTTCGTCATAGTTTTGAGCCCTGCTGAAGGATATTTTGCAAGATATTACTTTTGTCATTTTTTACAGTTTTCTTTTAAATGCATAATGTATAATGTATATGGTCGCGAAGCGACGCTTTCTCCTTACCTCCGCGTGTCCATCAGGCGTCCAGAAAACTGTATATTGGTGCACGCGCAGTCGGCTAAAATTCAAAGTTAATTTTCTCGAAAGTGAAGCGCGATATTAAAAAATTGTATTCCATATTTTCGCCTTATTTTGATTCTGTAAAACCAATCCCTAAAAGGTTTGACACCTGTCTTGCAAAACTCTGTATATCTGTATGTGAATGTGTTTGTGTTTTTTCGTAAGTAGCCAATCCGTAGTAAATGCTTCACTGTGTCTCTTAATATTTTTCAGGAGAATGCAGAAATAAATGACAATCGTTTATGAGATGAACCACTCTTAAATGCATCACATGTGTCAAACTCTTCGGATAAGGACACTTCGAGCGACACAGCATGCAGCATAGTTCCGCACATTCGTAAAAAGACGAAGCATGATATTAGAGTAGACGAGGCATATACCTTTATGCAGAATGTTCGCGAAAGTCTAAAGGCAAGAGACGATTATAGGATACTAGATTTACCACTCGGCTTTGCCCGAAATTCAGATTCTGACTTTGTAAAAAAATTTTTTTTTATTTTTTTTGTGAAAATGGTCACATTCGTCTGGATTAGTCAGGCATAATGAGCTGAGGTACATTTCGTGAACACAGTGTTTACCGTTCGAAAGTTTTTAGGCGACAGACAAGCACACAAACATATAAACTTTCTGCTTTATAGTATAAGATTTCTGCTTTATAGTATAAGATATGGCGAAATGGTCGCAAGTAAAATGCGCAGTGCCAACAAAAGTCGTCGCGCTACAGCAATCGCAAGATATCAAATAGATAACTTATTATTTCCTTTAGAAACGGGTGAATTTAACTAAACTCAAAAAACCTAACAATGTACACAAAATATCTGTTTTAAACCAACACATGAAACACTAACACCATGCGAATACCCTTTATATCCCCAATATCCAACACAACATCCATCTCCCACACATAGTAATTACCCACAATCTCAATCGCCCATTTGACCATTTAAATTAAGTGAATTCACTAATATTTGACAATATTATCATGCTTCAATAAAGAAATTCATATATTAAATAGGCTACAGTAAATCCTCGTTATAGCCCCGTTTTTACCATGCGTAGTACGCCCGGTGACTATTCCCACCATTTCTTGGAATCCTTCGGTCGACAGTGAGAGAACCCGAGAACGAGCGAGAGGGAACGAAAGAGTCGACGGCAAGTTGCCGTCGGCAACTGCGTGTCAACTGTTTCGTTCCCTCTCTCTCGCTCTTGGGTTTTCTCACAGGCGGCATTGGCCGCGCGGAATAGTGTCCGCATCGCGTCGTACGCCCGCCGACGAACGGGACAGGCGTTTAATACGAGTGTATGCTGTATTTTGATTGACACTACGCATTCTACTTGCAACAAGTAAATTGCGCTACAGAATTTTCTTTGTCGGTGTCTTGACGATTATATTAATAACATTTATTAAGATATATTAAAAACATTTCATACGATTTTAAATAATTGCATTTATTATTATTTACCCGGCAGTATGGTTGAAGAACTTCAACGATCGCCTCACACACTTTCGGCACAATGCGTGATACCTAACTATATGTAGTGTAGGATCCAAAATAATAAATCGTTTTCTTTGGTTTGCTAGAGTTTAATACTTAATACGCGAAAGCGGAGAAAAGTTTATTTTTCGAACTAAACCACTAACTAAATACTTACTAAAGCACATTCTAAGAAGACTTGAGCCGCCTGCTCAAACTGCACACACACACACACACTTCTGTCTTCTCATACACACACTCTCGCTTACCGCCCAGCGCCTCTAGCGGGTAACATTAATCATAGCGCGAATTTGAAATGTCGCTTACAGTAAATTGTTTTGATATTTTAAATAAATATATTAAGCCGCTTATTGATCCGGCAATTCGCCCCGAATGAGCATCACATGAACGCCGATTTGCTCGGGGCTTGTGCAGGATTCGTTCACAACAGTTCCCATAAGCAACGATCCGAAGAACGAGAACAACGATCATGGATAAAAATATTGCAATAGCTAGTGCTAGTTTTATTGTGTTGTACACATTGCTTTAAAAAAAAAATGGATAAAAAGAAGAAACGTTAGTGGATGAAGAAAATATACACTAACAGGTGCAATGAAACATTTCTACGAGATTTAAATGTTGGAGTAGGAAGTAATCAATTTAATAACTCCACTAGAATGTGCTCAGAAGATTTTTTGTTATATTAGTTATATCCGCAACAAGGTTGCAAAGCAAGATACTGCCTTCGGAAAATCGATTACACCTGAAGAGAGATTGGCAATTACTTTAAGATTTCTTGCAATCGGTGATTCGTATAGTAGCTAACAATATTTTTTCAATATCTCAAAACGAGTTATTTAAAACATTGTACCAGAAGTGTGTCAAGCCATAATTGAGAGTTTGATTCATTGTGTAAAGGTAAGTCATTTATTAATCATTATACATAGCTAAGTATTTGTTTAAATAATTATTATATGATACGGATATTTAGGTGAAACAATATGATTTTAATTTTCGGTGTCAGGGAAATGGCAGGAATATGAGTGTAGTGTAGAGTCTGAACTATTGGAAAATGGAGATGGATGAATATGTTCCGATTGGAAGATGGAATAGATCAGCGCTGGCCTGCGTAGGGGCCCCTCACGCGCCTGCTTCCCCTTCCAATCTTTCTCTCGCACAGCGCGCCTTCCGTTGTCAAGGAGACCGTGCGACGCTAAGAAGGCTGCCATGACGAGCTAGCGTCTTCGCGGTTAGCGTCGCGCGGTATCCCAGACAACGCGGACGAGAGTGGGAGAACCCCAAGTTCCGGCGGGAGCGAGCTTGGACAGCGCTGGAATAGATTGTGAATAGGTGTGAGTTATTAAATTGATTCCAAAATTTGAGTGGACAATCTTCCGTTGGTATTGGAGGTTGATTTAAATAATATCTCAGTTCTTCCGGCATTTCATTTTGATTTACAACTTCCTTCGATTTGATAGAAGTTGCCAAAATTTCATGGTACGACCAAAAATCAGTTTTTTGTACTACTGTATTCGTAGAAGTTTTATGTTTGGTCTGTGTTACTAGTATTTAAAACTATACTATTTTACAGCCCTTTGTTAATAGCATGTGAGCAGGTTACTTTATCCGAAAAGTGAATTCGCTTAAATCTTGGGTCGAAATCTTTGATTGAACTGTTATAATAACAGTTGTTTTAATCGAACACCGGAACATCCGTTCCAGGATTTGTGACTTGTAAATTCCTTCTTAGACTACACTCCTCACATTAATTAAAGGATTACCTCTAGGAACCCGAAAAAATGGGGGCCAGTTCACATGGTCTAACTCCGGCAAAAATAGTCGTATCGATATTTTGAAAATATGGTTTGAAAGCGTGGAATCCGGGGCCACGGCAGTGGCACCGCCAAATTCGAGCCAAGCCAACTGCCGTAGCACCCTTTACTGGAAACAACTTAGCGTACTTTTGACCTCATAACTTTGCACTGAAAAAAGTTAGATGGTTCAATTTATTTTCTGTGTTAGAAGTTTACAACCTAAAACTATCTCTTGCACTTTTTAATTTGTACGATTCCAAAAATCGCTGATTTTGTCACTGACTGACTCACTCAGTCACCGATAATCAAAATTCTAAGGTACGTCTGGGTGTCCTAGAATGCTGAAATTTGGCACGGTGGTTTGAGGTACAAACAGAGGAACAAATCTGAAATCTAACATTTTCCCTCTTTCAACCCGTAAAGTCGGGGGAATCATTTTGTAACATGTACCTATTGACAGTCTACTCGTCAAAATTGCTTCCATCTCTCCCTTGTCACGCAAAATATTTTTAAACGATTTTATTCAGCTTCGATCCTCTGTTTGTTTGTTTGTATGTATTTTTGTATGGTTCAAATCTGGCAACTCAAATTTAACCCACTTTCAACTATCCAATTGTCTTGAAACTTTGCAGGCGTGCGTAGTTTGGATGACAGTACAATATTTAAAAAAAAATTCACCCAGAGGGGGTGAAAAAATTACCCAGTCAGCAATAAATATAACGCATAACCACAAATCCAAACGACTTGAAGTCAGCCACTCCCGTTCGTTACGAAAACGACCAAAAGCCGCTGCGTTCGGGACGCTAGTCGCATCGCGATTACCGAAAATACACAATTTATCGAGAAGTGATCCGTCACGTATGTACGAATAGTAAAACTAAAACTTTGCAGGCGTTCGTAGTGTAGGAGCCGGAAAAAGAGAGCCACCGGCGCCGGGAATCGAACCCGGGCCGCCCGCGTGCTGATCAGCAGCGTTAGCCACACCGCTACGCCGACTCTCCGCGGTCCCTCTAGTTCCGATTTCCGAACTCCTATCTAAGCGACGCCACCTATGGGCCACTCCGCACCATAGGCCGTCTTCTCCGAGCGCCCAACGCCTACAGTAGTATATCACCATCGAAATTGTAGTATAAGAAAATAATTATTTTTTAGTGACTTTAGCATTATACATGGTTTAAGCAAACTGTTAAACTGTATACAGCAATAAAAGATATTTGTAAAGAAGTCTGAGCTGTGAAATGTAAATCCACAAACACTAAAATCTAGAAAATAAAGAAATATATAAAAAATCAATTTTTTTATTGTTAAACGATTTTTATTAAAAATGCACTAAAAACTAAACAAATAATTATTTTCTGGTATTACAATTTTGATGGTGTTAATATCACTTTAAATAATCAGCTTGGCCGTAAAAAGCAGTGAGATGAGATCTAATATGCGGCCAAGTTCATCATCCCACTATATTATATGTATAACGTGCCACAGGCCACAGCTAGGCACAGGGCTACGGCACAGAAAATGGCTCCGTGTAAAGGTCTAAACACAACCCTCTACGCCCCTCTTCTTCTTACCAATGGCACACTGACACGGAACTGAGACGGAACGGATATGTGTGTTTAGACCTTAACTCGGCCATAATGCCCCTACCGAGTTGAGTCGGGGACAATATTCGCCAATATGTGTAAATGCCAAATATTCGTATACAAATATGAATATTTGCACTTCACACTTGCATGTCCTCCACGCGAATAACCAATATTCGTATACGAATACCGAATGAGTCGATCCAGTGTTAGAATGCATTACCGGCATTACTTATGTACCGGCGATGCCCATCTCGCCGATGCTTACGGCCAGCGCTGTCCAAGGTCGAGCACGCGTGCTTTCGGGGTTTCCCCACTCCCGTGCGCATCGCCAGGGATACCGCGCGACGCTCAAGAGGTGTCTATGCGTTACACATGATCTGTGTAGTGAGGCACGTCGCCACAGCGAGCCAATGCTACTACTACATATTCCTCGCGAATATTGTGTGCGGCCAGAGCGGTTGGAAGGGGAAGCAGGCGCGTGAGGGGCCCACCGCTGGACAGCGCTGTTTACGGCGGACATCGCACGGGGCATCGCGCTAGCGAATTCTTCCTCTCGCTGAACCGCGGCGGTAATCGCCGCCGCCGCCGCCGTCGTTTTGGGTTGACCTTGGGTTGACATATTGACCTTGACAACATATTTCAAGGTCATTAAAATCTGTACTGTCGACCCTATTTCGAATAATTACCTTTATTTTTTTATTATAAATTTATTTCATGTATGTTATGTACTTCGTCGTGGATTGCAAAAGTTTGAAATTGTCTCACAAATTTTAATGTACATACCGTATTTTTACCCTCGATACGATGGCTCTGAACAATTTGGTTTGACCGTAATCCTGAGAGAAATTCTTTCTCGAATTCTCTGTCGCTCGCCCATTCCAGTTGAAGCGACCATTTCGGTCATCTCACTGACCGTGACCATGACCGTAACCGAAATTATATCGGTCCAGTCGGCCTGATTAAAACGCCCCACTAGGCAGTAAGTAAAAAGCATTATTTGATTTAGATTTTAGAAGAACGAATCTTTATATCTGCTTTATGCCACACTTACGAAAAAACTAACATTTGTCCGAGGCATTTTTTCTTTTATCACCAAAAAATAAACAAGCTAATGAGGTATATGTTTAAGATGTCTCTCCCTGTATAGTACTTGTACAACAGTGTCCTTAAATAGACGAGTAAATCAGATTTATACCAATTTGGACCAGGAAATAAAAAAACCCCAGGAAATGAATGTTTTGCCCTTTAGTGACTCAGGGATAACAGAAGACTGGTCTGTTTCGAAGTGATTCAAAACATGACAATTACCGAAGTATCAAATTAAAAAATTGCGCTTCAATTTCTGGTTGATATAAAAAAATTGAGAAGATAATGCCACTGCGTAATCCATGTTTGTTATAAACATCGCCATTTTGTAGCAATTCTCATGTATTAATATACTGACCGATTTACACTACAATTTAAAGGTTTGGGTACACGCACTAGTGAAAGAAATATTAAATTCTGTACTCACGGTTTAATATTACGCCTGTCATTTGAATACATTTGTCAACTAATAGGTAAATGTGGGCAATCAGAAATACGATGACGTTATGAGTTACATAAAGTTTACTTATAATGAACTGTATTGGTTGGGAAGTGTTCCTTGTGCATAAAGTAATAGTAAGATTTACAAAAAGTCGAAAAATAATTTTAAGAAGGACAAAAGTAATTATAACATCATGAAATGCTATTCTCTACAGTTATAACTGAATTAAATGTTTTTATAGAACAAAAGTCATTCAAGAAATACCTGTGGGTTAAAGTACCTGCAGTTAGATGTTAGACTCTACATTTTGTATTCGAATGCAAAAGGCAAATGTGGCAAGTGTACCCAAACTATTGAGCAGTAGTGTTACATATTTCAATGTCTTTACTAATTCAATTTCTTGTTAAAGTATATGACAGAAAAAATGGGTGGCGCGGAAGGAACCAAGCTCGACGTTGACTTTATGGACATGGAGAGGGTAAGTACACGTTTTTATAGACATTATTTAAAAGAAATTCAAGACTATTCGATATAAATATGTAACATGTTACGTTTTTTTTTTGAGCGGCTTCAGTTCTCAGATGCTTAAAACTACAACATGCAATAATTTCATGCTGTCCGCGCGTTTTTGTTCTCGCTAAAAGGTTTATTTTCACTATCTATCTAACTGGCAATGAGCAACCGTTCGTCAAAGTACCCGTTTATATGTACTTTGCCGGATAGTTTGATAAAGCAACCGCATGGTAGTTTTCGTAAAAAGTAAAATACAATGGGATTCCACTGAAGAAATTTTGTTTTGCCTAATAAGTCTTTTATTTTATGCAAAGAATTCTCCCCATGAAATTCGCCCTGTGTCCCCCCCCCCCCCCCCAGTTAACTCTTTCCTCAATAATATTTTTAATGCCCAAGAATTATGATATCAATGATCAGGCAATATTTTCTACTTTACTTGAGTTAGGAGGAGTAATGAATAAGGAGAGCAAATGGTAAAAACACAATATTAATGGGAACGTGTTTATTGCAAGTTGTCTGAAGGCAAATATTACGGCGCTAGTTAGTTTTCGGCGGTTGCCTAGTATGAGTTATGCCGCGTTTACACCAAGACGAACACGAACAAAAACATTGTTCGCGAACGTTTTCGCTTGTTCCTGTCGTGTCCACACCGCCGCAAACAGAACAAAACGCTCTCATACGATTCGTACGCTGAGGTTTGTTCATGTTTGCGGCGGTGTGGACACGACAGGAACAGGCGAAAACGTTCGCGAACAATGTTTTTGTTCGTGTTCGCCTTGGTGTAAACGCGCCATTAGGTAGACAGTAAAAATCCACTTGCGGTAACGTCGCGCTATTAAAGTCATGGCACCGGTTTAGGTCTACATATTCAGGCCACTGAGATAATCTTTATTGTACGGTTTGGCTATTATCTGTTCCTTCTCTACAGTCTCTAAGCTTCGCCTCGACCTATGCCCGCTCAGTGTCTACGAGGCATAAGTTCGCCAGAGCAATACAATATTTATTTTGCTTACGCCAGACCTTGCTCACCGTTGCGTGGGTCATGGGAGATCTGCAAGAGGTTGCGTGCGTCCATACGCGTGGGGCTCTGCTATATAGGCTCATAGTATAAGCTTGCATCGACGCACGCGCACTCTTGCAGTTCTTCCACAACCCATGTTGTGGTTAGCAACGTAACAGTTCCGTGTTCGGTTGTCACCCAGGTCCCAGAACTTAAGGAGGTCTACGGCTCCCGATTGAGCACGCCTGGTATTCATCCTTAGTGGGACTACAGATCTGTCTAGAAGTAAGGTGACGGTTCGGGACCGTGCGTCACCTTAGACCGAGACAGGGAGTCTTTTCAGCTCCCCTTTACTGCCTTACTACGTAGAGTGAGACAGACTGCCTCATTCGCCGCGGCATGAGTAGAAGAAGTACGGGGGATAGGGCTCACCTTAGACCAAGTCAGAAACCTCGTGCTTAGATCGAGACAATAGTGTATTTTCAATTATACGCAATTCGAATTATTTCATAAATCGGCAGATTAATCGCGTGCCATGCCTGATTAAAAATCATCCGAACCCAATCCTCTAAAATAGTGTTTGGACTCGCTCTCAGTAGCAAACTTCACAAATTTCTCCATGACAATTTAATAAAAAAATCAAAAATTTTTCATCAACAGATGACTCGTCCTGAGTGCTTACCTAATTGTAGTCAGTTGCTGGGAACCAATCCCAAGCAGCTCTCCAGGACCCGTCGTAATTGTTCTATTTCGTTCACTGTCAATGTATAATATCCCGTTCGCAGATCTTGTTGAACAGTTCGATCGAGTATCCAGGCTGGTGTTAAATTAATCAGGTGTTAAATACGCTATCTGTCTTTTCTATAGATACGCTGTCGAGTCCCCTCGCGTGTGTATAGGGAAGGAATATGTAGTGTATTGACAGGATGAACAACAGAAGAGTGGGAAAGCAGGTGGAGTCGAGCGGACGTCAATCAGCCGCCGATCCCTTCTTTCTTTACTAACTTCTGTTCTCTACCCTATCTAACGCCAGAGAACGCAGAGTGGACCACTCCACATGTGCTGTGCATGCGGGCAAAAAGTTGCTCACTGTGAGGAACTTTCTCAGTTTTTTTTCTCTCATAACCCCGTGAGTATTGCTCTGGAGAACTATACATATGTACATACAGTGTTTATTCGCTAAGAGATCGCGGCTCGGGGACTTGCGGTGAGTTCTTAAGGCTACCATACTCGGCCGAGCCGCTCGCGAACTGCAGGCTCGGCAAGCATGCTCGCTAGTGTGTGGGATCGACGAGCGATTAAAATGCTCGGCTCGCCCACGACGTGTGTACGCTCCCGCGAGCATGCTCGCTCGTGTATTGGGGCCTTTAACGTAGAGGGGGCACGATTCTGAGCAGTTTCTCGCTTTTCTCTTGCCGAAGGTAAGAGTGAGATGGGTCGAGAGCGAGACAGAGGGATTGAAAACGAGCAAGGAACGGTACGAGACAGACGAAGCGCTGATACTTCGTTCTTTGCGTGCGCGACGGTCGTGATGAGCGCTTATGCCACAGGTCCACAATGAGCCGTTCGGAGCCGGAGACCTCTTTGCGATTCTGGGCGCCGGGTTAAGGCCGAGCGTGGAGCTGTTACGTTGCTAGCCACAGCAAAGGGTGGGGCTAACCCCCTACGCTTTGTCTCTCTCTCTCTCGCGCGCCATCGGCGCCTCGGAATCGTCGACGCTATTCGTTAAGTACTCGCTGCCAGTCCCGATCGCGAGCCCATAGCGAGATTTTACTGTACATATGCCGTGCCTCAAGGGATCAGTTGCGTTTAAAAAATAATGAGGAACGCAAATTACTAACAAAACCAAAATGTAAAGGGTAAAAACACTTTCCGAAAAACTTTGTTGAATATCAAGGAAACATGGATACACTGCTATAGTTACATGTAAAAGACCATATACGAACGAAGCAAATCTAAAAGCGATAGTGTGAATATTACTGTGAGTCTTTACATATAGAAAAGCCCTTTGTCGCGATTATTCTAGATACAATACAATATTGCCTGGTTATAGTTATGAATCATTCGTATTACCTTTTGTACACATCGTACTTGTCTAGTAGAAGGTAAGTAGAAAGGATCTAGCCACGGGGCGAGGAAGGCGAGAAGCGTATTTTGATAAGGGGCCTGTGGTGAGCCACACAGTTCTTACTCGGGACCATTTTGAAGCGAGCTTATCGGAATTTTGGATTACGATTTTCCAACAATTTTGGACAGGTACATGACTGTCAGTAGACTGCACTTCTTGCGCAACGTTTCATGTACCGATAATAATATTTTTTATCTACCAGGTCTTTCTTTACGTTCAAACTTTAACCTCTAAATCTATATGTCTAATTGTAAATTGTATTTAGTTATTCTTTTTAATTATAATTTCTACATTCACTAATATAATATATGTATAGAGTAAAGCCACGTGCAATATAGTTCCAATTTTTGTACGTGTAAACATGCATTTGAACTACGAATGTTTTCCAATATAAACACAGTATTTCCTTCTTGAACTTCGTGCCATGTTCCTGTTGTTCCTAATTTCTGTCTTGCAAGTAGTAATGTAGTAGTAATTATGCTTTCCGAATTTTTCGCAACATACAAGTGCTTGTCCCGTACAAAATTTTATTTTCCGCTGTGGTTCCAAATTGTCTAAAAAGTGGCCGTGTTCTTTCAACGTTAAATTTCTCGTAACTATTATATTAAGCGTGTAAGCCTAAAATAATATACAACAAGCTGCAGGCTTTCATTTCAATCCTTATCGTTATGTAAAAATTTATTAGAAAGTCTGCGTTACACGTCAGGATCTCGTTCATTTCCCTCGTATAATGGTAATGCTAGGATCGGTCTAAAGACGACATAATTTGGATTAATGCCAGGAATAAAAACTATATCCTCCCGCGGTGTGCAAGGTGTTCCAAAATTCAGGGGCTTCTTGGAGCATGCAATATCCTGATACAAAAAGACATCGAAAAGTCCTTTACCGTTTTGGGATTCGAGGCTTCGTTCTCGAGATATTAACAGTTGAATATAAGCGGTCCCACTTCCCAGCCGCGCAGTTTAAAGCCGAAACAGCTGACGCGGAGGAGTGACCCACACACGCAGTAGAACCGACCGCGCTGCGCCGGTTCGCCTGGTAGCGCTTCTAACGCATTTTCACGGTTCGAACCAGCGCGGTCAGTCTACTGCGTGTGTGGCCTTGTATCTACGCGCCCCGTCTGCGAGCGCGTGAGACCATATGCGCCGTATGCTACCGCGCACTCAGCTGACTAGGCTTTAAGCTGCGCGGCCCGGAAGTTGCACCGCTTATATTCAACTGTTAATATCTCGAGGACGAAGCCTCGGATCGCAAAACGGTAAAGGATTTTTCGATGCCTCTTTGCATCGGGATATTGCGTGTTCCGGATTGTCCCGTAATTTTGGGATACTCTGTATACGCACGGGCGAACACGATCGACATGCATGTAACTGAAACATACTGTATCTAATACAGTGTCCATAAAATGTCACAATTTTGATCACAGAAAACGGACGTCACGTATGAGCTAGTGGAAGAGTTACAGATGAAAACAAAAGAATTCCTTCAGCCAAATCCAACGGCAAGAGCAAAAATGGCAGCTGTTAAAGGTATCAGCAAGCTTAGTGGCCAGGCGAAAGCTTCGACTTACCCCCAACCAGAAGGTGTTCTCGGCGATTGTATGCTCACCTACGGCAAGAAGCTGGGCGAAGATAGTGTGTTTGGTATGTACCGTACGTAAATTTGATTTCTGTACCACAGTTCCCTGAATACTTGCTTACGCCGATCATATTTTACTCTGTAGTACATTAAAATCTACAATATGTAAGTCACTATTCGTTCAACGCCCTACGATTCAGACGTTCCATTATCCAAACAGTGCATCTTCGTAAAAATATCGTTTTTCTTAATGTAGGGTTCTTCTATAACGATCAAACCTAAGTCTAATCGTCACAATGTAGTGAAAAGTTATGAGCACACATGTTCAGACATAAAATAGCATTCAACGGAAAACTTGTGCTAATGTTAATTATAGAAACAAATTACAATGTACAATTTAAGCGGGAGATCAGAAATTAATTATTAAACATGAATAATTGACCTATAACGAGATGAAATTCACGGTGAATATGCTAAGGGCCTAGTTTAGAGTTAGATGCTCTACTGAAAATTTATATCACACTCGTGATCGGAATGTTTTGCAAGTATTTAGTGGTACTCATTGGACAAATAAATACGCATCTAAACGTAAACGAATTTCTGCCATTTATATTTTTTAATTCTCGTAGCTCTGGCTCTCATTGAAATGGGCGAGGCTATGAGGCAGATGGCGGACGTGAAATATTCATTGGACGACAACATTAAGCAGAACTTCCTCGAGCCTTTACACCACTTGCAAATGAAAGACCTTAAAGAAGTTATGGTGAGTAGTGTGATCATTGGAAAAATTCTCCCGCTTCTGTTCTTCGAGTGAACATTATCAAAGAATTCCTGCCTAGCCTTCTAACCCGTACAATAAGAATTGTTAGATTTATATATGTTCGTTTTGTTTCAGCATCACCGGAAAAAGCTTCAGGGGCGACGGCTGGACTTTGATTGCAAACGAAGACGTCAAGCAAAAGGTACATTTGCTCGCGACTCGACTTTACCTTTTCCCGTTGTTATTGATTCATTTAAGGATAAGATTGGAGGTGCACGCGTGCTTGCAGTGTGAAACCTGAAGGTGCATTTAGACCAAACGAACGACTGCTCGTTCGCTCCCCACTTCGACAAAATTCGTGCTCATTTAGTATAAACGGCAATCTTCACTTGCAAATCTTCATTACTTGGACTTTGTCGAAGTGAGGGGCGAACGAGCATTCGTTCGTTTGGTCTAAACACACCTTGATGCGTACCCTTTGCAATTATACATATAGTGTGAGACGTGATTTGTGACACAGCCAAAAATGGAAGATTCTTCCTGTAAAAATACAGCGTTTAGGGGTTTCGTTTTAGGGAAAATCGATGTTGAAATATTCAGCAGGAACAACACGTGCGATTAAGCACGATTTGGATGGTGCCTGTTATATATATTATTTCTTAGGTTAGTGTTAGGATTTGTTCTGTTGGCGGCGATGTAGTTCAAATAATAGTAGATTTAAAAACGCTATTGTACATAATAGCAGATTGTTGCACAATGTTTGTTTCTTACGATGTTAAAAATTGTAATATCCAAGTGTGGCAAACATATACTCCGCGATTTATATCTACTGACACAGTCATATGAAAATGAATACCCACAGAAAAGAAGTTGATCTTTTTCATGGAATCTGGGATGATCTGTATCCTGGAAGATTGGCAGTTCTGATTTGTCTTTTCGTGATGCTTTCTTTATGTGCATTCGCATTTCGTTTTTCCATTGCGTAGTCCATGTGTAAATGTGATCTACTCTGATAACTCATACAAACGCAAGTTGTTAATAAAATTATATACAGTGAGTCTCCGAAGTATACGTACCCTCTCGGTGGTTGACTTCACACGAATTGATATTTTTTTAGGAAAAATATAATCGGATTCTTTTGGATAGGAATATATGGTGTATTGGTTATGCTTTGGATTAATGTTAACTTTATTGAGAAATAACAATTCAGTATAACAGAACTTAATATTTTAGTGAACTATCACAGAAGTAAAATCATCAACGTTTTCGTGCTTATACAGTTTAAGCGAAGCATAATTAATATTTTAATAATTAATATTTTCTTAGACCGCTTTTAGATTTAATGATACTTTTTAAACGACCCGGCATACTATGCATTAACATTTTTCTATTAGATCATCCCATCAATAATACGGGTATTCTGTCACTTACCTGTTTGAAATATACAGGGTGTTGGACTACAGGTGGGAAAACATTTAAAGGGTGATTCTAAATACCAAAAATAAGCCGAAAATCAAGAATAACGATATTGCGGTTGAGGCTTCGTTTGTTAGTTATAAACGTTTAAAGATCTGCCTAAAAGCAGGCAACCCGCGTACAGCGGTGCACGCGGGGCAACTCAGGCGTGAGGTCGAGCAGTGGTACTCAAAGTCACTGTCGCACGGGGTCACTCACCTCAGAGAAGCTGCGACGAAAGACACTCGACATGGCCACACGATTCTACAACACTTTCCAAAATTAAAGAGGATCGTTGAATTACACCATACCTGTCTTCTCGCTAAAATCCATTGTTTCCAGTATACCCACTGTAGTCCATAGTGTTATCAAGCCACACACGCGCAGAAATCACATAAAACACAGAATTACACACACACACACACACACGCATTTATTTCTCCATTGATAGTGCAGTCAACTAACACTAGAAGCGAGATCTAGCTTTGACCGGTACTGTACGCCGCCCGGTGCTCTACGACTCTCCCCTACGTCGTTTAAAATCAACAATTGAGGGGGTACGAATACTTCTGTGGCTCTCTGTATGAAATATTATAGTTATTGTATGTAATCATGAATAGCTTTCTATTCACTTATGTTTTGTCATTTTCTAACGAAACGTTGAAATCATGCAAAATTAAAGAAATGAAACAAATTATTATTTTCCTTTCATGATTTTTTTAATTCGCTAAGCAGAACTTTGTTAGCGATAAACAAAGTTGATTACCTTTTCAGCTATTTTTAACGTATTGGAAGATAAATAGGTACTCTGTAAAAGTATCACAGTACGTACACTCCATTCCATATAAGAGCGGACCTACGCCCCTACCGGTTTGCGACCGATCTGCGCAGCTCCCACGGATCTGACACGCGCGATTGGTCGTAGCACTTTTCCTGACGGTTTCCCACCAATCAACAGTCTATCCCTGCGCGGAATGAGTCCGCTCTAAAATGGAATGCAGTATATATTATTCGGCCCGCAGTATCGTCAGTGTTCGCAAATATTAAGATGCAAGAAAAAATAACGAGTGACACACAAACACAGTGGAAAAGTCGTGTTTAAATGCTCGCATATCCGATGAATTTTCGAAAGTGGTTTTCTCGAGGGCAAAGTCTCGCGAAGAAATTTTCTTCCATATTTTCCCCGTATTTTTATACCAAGATTAATCCGTTTTTCGATTGTGTTACACATTACGGATCACCTTATATAATTTTTAATTTTCGGAAACTAATATTGATTGATACAATCCGGAAAAGATCGTATACACTGAAACGATTACGCGATTAGATACATGCTCTTCCTCAATTCTCATCATTGCACATTGCTATAGACATTTTCATTTGCATGTTCTAACTGCATGCGCATGTATAATTATGAGTTAATTACTTGTGTTAATTATGACATCGCGGTATTGTCATCTATTCAATATTTTATTCGCAATGTATCTGTTACATTTTATAGTACAGGGTGGAGAAAGCAATTGAAACCATTTCGATGCCTCCGTAAATATCGATTTTGACCAAAATTATTCAAACAAGATAATACAGAATTTTCCTATTTCTTTTATTTTCCAAGATACTGAGATCTCTTTCAGATTCTAGAATGGAACCTAATTATTTTCCTATAAAAAAGTCGTAAAAATCTTTGATATAAATTTGACTAGGTACGTTTAAAATTTTAAATGATATCGATTTCAATTTTTTTTAACCCGTTCGAGTGAATGAATGAATTGAAATACATATATTGACATTTCGTGTAATACTAAGAGGGGATGACCATCCTAGTGATATTTAAATTATTTAGTTTACGAAGGACAATCTACACATACGATTAAATGAATCGTCAATACCTATGCCAAAATGCATTACAAGTATTTGGCAGAAATTATAATCAGTTTGGAGAAATAATGTGAACGGGTATCGCGATTCAAAGGCAGCAGTTTTCTATAAAACAAAGAAAAGTGATAGAAAAAAATAGTTACGCTATCGTAATGACAAGGGTTGTATGCAAGTTTCTGTTAGAGACAAAAAACTGATTTCCGTTCAAGAAACGAAAAGTAAGTTTGAAATAAAACCAAATTGATAAACAATATAAACAATGAATAGTATATAACATAGTATCTACCCTTTGGATTGCGTCATATTTATTTTGATTAATTTCCGTGAAAATTAATAGTTGCCCAGTTATCGAAGGTGTTCCATTTATAGTTAAACTGAGCAAGCCAAGGATCGCTCAGGAGGAGTTAAAAGGAAAGTTTGGAGAGAATAGAATCTTGAAATAAGCTTGGTTGCCGGCTGTCCAACACTATGTTGCTGCTGTTGCTGCCCTCCCCAATTGCCCGTGGTCGACGATCGAAAGCGATAAGACGGCCTTCACAAAGGCATGCGTGAACTGAGCATATGAGAAACAGGAGACGGCCAACTTTGGCTTACAATTAGCTACAAGCTCACGCGTACAGTAGCTGGAAGAGGTACAGCTAGCCAGGTCGTATATTAAACTATCGAGAGGGGGCGCCGACTAATGTGATTCTCATATTCCTGTCATTTCGATTGTGCCCACGCTCGAAACATGTTTATTGTTTAGTTTAAAGCTGGGAATCCACCTGGAAGCTAAGTTAAGTTCAGCTAAGCTAAGCTAAGCCATGCTATGCTATGCTACGTTTTAAAAAAATAGTTTCAATACATTCTTATGGAACCGTTTCCACCAAAAGCTAAGCTAAGCTGTGCCATGCTATGCTATGTTTTAAAAAAACAGCTTCAATACATCATTTTCCACCAAAAGCTACGTTTCTGTGCTATGCTTTGCTTTGTTTCCGAAAAATCGTTCGCAGGGCATTGTCGTGCTACGTCCAGCTAACCCGACAACAACATGGCACAGAAACGTAGATTTTGGTGGAAAATGATGTATTGAAGCTGTTTTTTTTTTAAACATAGCATAGCATGGCTTAGCTTAGCTTAGCTTAGCTTCCAGGTGGATTCCCAGCTTAACGATCCACTGATTTTATGACCTTGCTAAATCTCTTCCAGCTGCTATACCTTCAAATAGGATACCGGGTTTAAAAGTCATGAGAAGTGAAGAGAGGATTGACGGGCCACTCAAGGATTGCCTGATTTCGCCTATTTCCACACTTCTCTATTTCTGATGTGCATCCCGGTCTCTGACTTTCTCAGTTTACCTATACGTGCCTCGCCCTGTATTTCTTGCTTTCTTGGTTTTTTAATTCTCGATATTCATTGGGTATTTATTCGCAAGGATATTACATGTCTTATTTGCTTTGTATAAAAGCGAAGCAATCTTGTTTTTTTTCGTTTCTTTGAATGCTTCTTTAATCATTAGCTGCCGGAAAAAGATCTGCCAGTCCACATATTGGAAGTCCAGTAAAATCTCCGTCACCATATACCGGTATGTGACTTCTTCACGTACAACGATTATCAAGTTTTCCGCTTATACTTCTAATTTTATAGGTTGCTACGCTTTGTATAGAGTAAGTGACAAATGTATACCAATACTTCCGGAGGTGAATCTGTAGTCTGAAAATAAGTGAAAATGCTATTCTGAATATACAATAAGATCATATACATATATCATAATTTCTGAGGATTCATAGAGGATTAAAGGAAATATTTAAACTATCAGCTGGTGATTGAACCCGCCATATGGCGAGTTAACACTGAGTCTCTCACTCGGTAAGAAACGCGTACCAATATTTCCCTTGCTTAAAAATCACAGGTTAAAAGTGTAAATACAAGACCAGACGGAAAAATTATGTTCCGAATCGAGCGTCGGATCCCACAACGAAAACCGGGTCCCGAAATGACGGGTACCCGAATATGTTTATGGGTCGACAAACTTTCGGGATCCCGACGCGAACCAAAAAAATATTCCCGACCGACCCGAGCCCGAAATATCGGGTACTAGTACACCCCTATTTAATAATTTGATTCGTGCCTGGCAAGATTGTGTATACCTAATCATTATGCCCGATCAAGATGTGTTCATAGCGTTATAAGTATTGCAGCGAAACCGAACTCTGTGGACACTTACTTTAATCCTGTATAATTCAGAAATTATGGTAGTTGTACTTGTGACCAATGAATCATTTCGGATGTGCACGTGTGTACAGCGGACAAGCTGCCCTTTACAACTTCCTGCAATGAGCGATGCACATTTTTCTTGCTATTTGTCGGGCAGCAAAGCGCCCATAAAGGGACGCGTTCTCCGTCGTGCGTATGTGGTTGCCCGGAACGAATTATCGGTCTCAAATGTACGACCTATGTTTGTATAACATTTTTCACTTGTTTAGGGTATAGATTCATCTCCTGAACTATTAACATGCGTTTATGGCTCACCCTATATATGGTATATTTGTATAAAAATAAGTAAAAATATTCCGTAAGTACATCGTATTCTATACACTCGTAAAATGCTATGTTGAGTTAGAGTAATATAAACAAAATCTAAATTCACCTTCTTTAATTTTTTAAATATTTACGTATTTTGCGACACAGATGCGTATACTTGTACCACGGTAATCCATAGTTATTTCAAATCATTGTGCGAAGTGTAAAGAATGGCGGGTATACACAATCACATGAAGTGTTTACAAGTGCACCGAAGGTACTACAAATGTTGGATGTATCACTTCGTAAACTTCACAATAAAGTTTTAATATTTGCACACGATTACGTTAGAAGTGATGGAATGTACATAATCGAAATATTTAGCATTACTTTATAATTGATTTAATTTCGCTATTATTAAGTTCACTATGCTTTCTCTTTCTCTCTCTATTTTCTTTATATCTCATGTATCGAACTTAAGCATCGAGGCGACCCTGTAGTGCAATTTTTAATGTATTCGCCGGCGCAAATTTTGCGAGCAGGTTCTCACGTTTCAGACGATGAGATTCGTCAAGCCGAGGAAAAATTCGCGGAAAGCCTCCACCTGGCGCAACTGGGCATGTTCAATTTGTTGGAGAATGATGTAAGTTGTACGAAATATATTGATACAATATTTTAAGTACTTTCAAATAGAGTCTACACGTATATTTACTATTCATAGATCCTTAATATAATGTAATATAATATTTTCTATGCTGCTTTGTGTTTAGGTAGAACAAGTGGCGCAGCTTGCGACGTTCAGTGAAGCTCTTCTGGACTACCACCAACAGTGTACTGAAGTTTTGAGAACACTAACAGAGACGCTTCTAGAGAAGTATGTATTTACTTGAGATCATCCTAAGATTAACTCTCGGAAGGCGGACTCGTAGATGGCGGAGCTGGGTCATTCTTGACCCGTACCAAAATCTGGTATAGGTAAACATGTTTCGGAGTCAGCTTTGACATCTGCATCAAATGGCCATAAATTCCGGTTCGCTGAACCGACTCAAATGTGCCGCTAAGCCTTATCGCTGTGCGAAAAGTTTTGGCTTATGTTTTTATCGTAGGATTAAAGTTGGGGTCTCGAATAAACCACGTTCGACATCCGAGAGTTAAGAATTTTATGGATATTAAGCAAAGGATTAGATTGTAATAGACACAAGGACACAACAAAGTATTAGTTCTTTTAACTCTTAAATAGGCGCACTGCCAAAATCACACAAGTGGGTCAGCAGTGACCCCAACTTTATTTTTATGTATTTTTAAAAATAAAGTTGGTGTCAACTGCTTTCACTATAACTGCTTCGCGCTTTAATGTCGCCTATTTTGATTACAGGAAAGACGAAGCAGCAAGCAAGCCAAAATTGGAATTCATACCGAAAACACTGACTGATTTACACGTGGATGGATTACCCATATCGGATGCTATGAACGGTGGGAACTACTCTCTTCACGGTAAAACACATTTTACACGTACACATACAAGATGATAATATATACGGGTGGATGGCTGTCTGTTTCTTGTTTCCCCTGTATTGCAACATTTCTACGTGTCTAACTGTACACTCTGCCCATATACGTTGTCGTATTCCCTCCTAAGTGATTTTCGTCTATCGTCTCTTTGGCTGTAATAACTATATTAAATTCCTTCTCTCTCTCTCTCTCTCTATCTTTCTCTTGCATCTAAAGGAAGACGTTACATACGCACACGTTAATTTCATATTCAGGTATAGGGGAGCTATTTTAATACTTCATCGACAGATGAGACCACATTACGTTGAATCTGAAGGTGGTTATCTGTTGCACATTAAGCATTTGTGTTCTATAAGTTGAAATAGGTTTAGAAATCACTTTATTTCTAACAGAAAAATAATGTCACGGGAGTGTAAGGAAATGAAACCGCACTGCACGATTGAATTTGTCGGAAAGATTGTTTGAAAATTTACAGCAGCGCGACATACGATGAATAGAAAAAGAGAGAACTAATAAGCTCACAAGAACACAATTCCACGTTATATAAATTCATATGAATTTGTATTATTATTCTTAGATTATTACTGAGCACTCAGTCCTATTGAACCATTGTGTTCGAGCCCATTGCGGGCAATCCTGCTGATGAGTCATACCGACAGATCTGCCTGCCTCGCAAAGCGCGGAAGCCTACCTGTCACGGATATGTCTTCCACGTTCGTCGCGTGGAGGAAGAGGGTCCCCATTTCAAAGCGCTATGAAGTGGAAAGGGGTTTCCTCCTCTGCACCATACAGTGTTATCCACTTAACACAGAACGGATCGCGAGAACAGATGAATGCTCAAGTCGTCAGTCGCTGTCCTAAAGAAGAAATTGGATTTTGGATGTATCAACGCCTGGCTTAGGGTTCTTGCGTCGTTTTCCCCTGAGCCTGAGGCAAATTTCGAGGCGATTGTCTGCAAAAGGCCATGCAAGACATCTGTTCTCGCGCAGGTTCTGAGTTTAGTGGGTAACCCTGTATCTTGGGCACACAGGCTCCTTTTCCATCTCCATACGCACCAGATGTTTCCCTGTGAGTTTCCCAATGTTCAGTGATCAGTCCGATGAGTTGACGCAGTTGCGTTCTTTTCATGCGTATCAAGGATGCGTCCAGCTCGTTGGAGATCCTTAACCCGGTTCAAGAGCCCGGCAAATCGTCCCGTAACCCAGCTCCTCGCTAGTCCCTTCACCGTGCTTGGGGAGACCTCCAATGGGGCATATGGTACCCATGGTGGGGGGTTTTGATCCCCTGATACCCACTACTACTATGTAGTTTAACGTGATTGTTATGCTCCAATCATGTCAGAGCTTCAACACAGTCTCGAACCAGCCTAGATCCCACTTTTACCTTTAGAGGAGTCCCCAGCGCTGCCTGGTTGCCTCTCCCCCCAAAAAATATCAGACCTGACACCTCTTGTTCCGGAACCTCAAAACTGAAAACTTTGGGACTCCCGCAGCTTTTACGACCTCGCTATATCCCTTCTAGGTACTACATATTATACAGTTTTGTCCCCACAAGTGATTGAGCCTCAGGACCGGCCGTGATCAATTTTGCAAACGGGTATAGTCTATTCGACTTGCCTTTGCTCTCCGGTATCGTAATTTATGGCTTATCGCTGTCCGTGTCCTCTCACTTATTCTTAGTCCCTCTCGCTCGTGGTGACAGCGCTATATACAGGGTGTCCTAAAATTCGGGGACGTCGCGGAACATGCAATATTCTGATGCAAGAAGACATCGAGAAGTCCTTTATCCTTTTGTGATTCGAGGTTTCGTTCTCAAGATATTAACCGTGCAACTTCCGGGTCGCACAGTTTAAAGCCGAAACAGCTGAGCGCGGAGCAGTGATCCGTAGGACGCACACGCAGGAGGCACCCGTAGATACAGACCCACACAGACACAGTAGATCCGACCGCGCTGGTTCATTTTTACGGTTTGAAACAGTGTGGTCGGGTCAACTGCGTGTCTGTATCTATGCGTGCTTCCTGCGGGTGCGTGCTAGGCGTCACTCCGCCGCGTCAGCTGTTCCGGCTTTAAACTGCGCGGCCCGGAAGTTCGGCCGCTAATATTCAACTGTTAATATCTCGAGAACGAAGCCTCGGATCCCAAAACAGTAAAGGACTTTTCGATGTCTTCTTGCACCAGGATGTTGCATGTTCCGGATTATCTCTCAATTCTGGGACACCGTGTATTTCTAGCTCCACTTCTTTTGTAGTCACCGCGGCGAGTGCGGGGGGAGGAGCTGGAAATGAGCGAGAAGACACGTGATAGCAACATGCGATAAATTTTGGACGAGATAGCGGCGGCATCGTCTTACTGAAACAAGACGACAGAGAACAACGGCGAGCGGTGTAGCATACCCTTTCGGCATGTCCACCGTGCGTTGGATTAATACCGAGGCAAAACTGTAGTAACCTTTGAATTCGATTACAAATCTGCCCCTCGTAACATAATTCTGAACTCGCCTTGCTCTTAAGAGTGTGCTATACTTTTCTCGTTCAGTGTATGTATAATATTCGACTCACAAACAGTTACCACATTTACAACACACATGTCACACATTGCGCGCCTGTTCTATGTGTACTATGTGTGCATATTTGAATGTCTGTCCTTCTGACACGATGTAGGGGCAAGTCAAGCCGGGTCTCCGATCCATGCGGACGGGAAGCGCTCACAGCTCGAGCTATTTCCGGCCGGAAACCCGCCACAATCTGCCAATGGTAAATTTTTCATGGGCTTGGCTTCTCTTACGCTAGGCTTCATTGAACCAATAAATTATTCAATCTCAACTTCACAGTATTCTGCATTTTGTGTGTACCTCTGTTAACGTGCTCTTAATTAGCAACCGTCTATCAATTCTTGCCACGCATGTTCGTTAAACGATTGCACCTTATTTCTGCGTTAAGTTATGCATTTTGTAGAGAGTCCTGATCCTTTTGATTTTGAAAGTATATTACTACTTTGATTAGATTTT
This sequence comes from Andrena fulva, assembly GCA_946251845.1. Lineage (NCBI taxonomy): Eukaryota > Metazoa > Arthropoda > Insecta > Hymenoptera > Andrenidae > Andrena > Andrena fulva. Next base: position 62,451,038 of record OX276327.1, read on the forward strand.
CGTGAGAGCGAGCGTTCATTTGAACTTTTGAACTTTTTTTTTAATTTTGTATTACGTAAAGCCTATCATTTTGAAGAAAATATTGGAACAACCAAGCAAATGCTTACATGTCGTAGCTCTGATCACATGTTCGTAAGACTACCACAGCTTAGTTTAAATTTTTACTGCGCCATTTTCTTTATCTCAGACTAATCGGAGTTCTAATACTTTTCAGCTTCCCCTTTGGCATCGCCAAGTAAATCTCCAGCAAGAACTCCAATGGCAAAACAACCGTGCTGCTCGGCCTTGTACGATTTTGAGCCAGAAAATCCTGGGGAACTTGGATTCAAAGTAACTATCGCACAATTATTTACTTGAGTATTATTTTCGACTATTAAAGACGCATATGTTACTAGAGGCATAATTTTCAAATATTGTTTATGAAAACTACTAGCTATGGCTTCCTGATATAAGCCGTGTTCTTCCGAAATGTTGTTCCGACACTTCAGCAATATCGCAGTTAGGTTCATCCGGGGCCGGTTGAGTGCCTCGTCTCACGGGCCAGTAGTCACAAATCGCAGATCTTTTTAATTAGTCAGCTAATCAGTATTCTAAAAGAGCGCGCTTTACATCCGGAAGCCTCAAGCATCGGCAACTTGGTTCGTGAAAGCCTTAAACATCCCAAACGATCATGTCACGCAACACGACGGTTTCCAAAGCATTCTTTGTTAGTCTAATAAAATGTCTAATGTTTGTGTTTCCTTCCAGGAAAATGATACGATCACTCTGATACAGAAAATTGACGAGAATTGGTACGAAGGTAGCTTGAACGGGCGTACCGGATATTTCCCAGTAACTTACGTACAAGTCGTAGTGCCATTACCTTAAGAAGGACGTCGCGCGTTTCGAAACCAAAGACCCTGCTACATTCGTTCACCACCGTCTACCACAAAATTGTCTTACGCTCCAATTAGCCTAAATCTCTCCGAAAGTCTCTCGATTATCACTTTAGTTGTGGTTGGAATGCTTCTTCAAAAGATTCATTGACAGAATTTCCCTATTTCATTCAGTTTCTTTTGTTTCTTGTCCCGAGGATAGCTACGCGCATGGTAATGTACATATATAATGTTATAGTGTCTTTTATCGACGTAAGGATATTCGTGCGCATAAATTCATATATATAAATTCGTATATATGAACGGCTGCACAGTAAAGTGTAAACATAAAACACACCTACATACACATACACATGTACATTATATCTGAAACGTACCTACGACGGCAGTTCGCTGTCAAGAGCGGCTCTTTTCTCGCGTTATGTCGCTTTATGTCATAATCATCACAATTACTTCATAAAATCCTCGTTAGTTTCTCACCAAAGTTTAATTGCACAAAGATATCAGAGCGTCAAGACTGCACTGAAATTCGACGGAACAAGAATTTCCAAATACTTTTTCATGAAGTATTTTGAGTTACTTGATCAGTGATTGCGTATTATGTAGTAAAACTTTAAGTTACTTTATTCCAAGATGATCATCGATCCGTTTGAAATGTCATTGGACGGTCAAGCGTTCGAAGTGCGATACGTTGCTTGGGTACTTGATTCGTCGTGTTATATTGTACATTTTTAAATTCATTTACTTCTTATTTGTCAAACGTTGCGGTTCCTTTTCCGAAAAATGTTTATCGAATCATGGCAACATTTCGAATTGATCTATACAGTGTACGCGCAGCAAAAATCGTATCACGTACAGCGTATTTATTTGTGCGTCGCATAGCGGTTCGTTTCCATATCCAGGTCGTTCGATGTTTCTTGATCGTTTACCATTATCTTTAACCATGCAGGTGGCACCAGAATAGAGCTATTAGGATTTAGTTTAAGCGATCTTCAACATGGCGGAAAATCTCTTCCACGAAGTCGTTGTCGACTATATAATTGTAAACAATTGCGTTTCCTAGAATTCCATTTAGATATTCTATCGTGATTACATCAAGTGATAAGAAAATATGAATTATATATGTGTTGAACCGTTCGCCCCTAATTTTACATATCGTTCATTAGTCTATCGTAATTCGTATACGGTTGTGTCAGTGACAGCTTCTTATGCGACTTCCTTTAACGCAATTGAAATGTTAGTAAGAGCATCGAATTTTTGCCCATGCTCGTTGCTTTGCCACCCCCTCCGCAGCCCTCCCCCCTTCCGATGTTCAAGAAAAAAGACCTAAATCTGAATCAGAGTTCTTACCACATTTACCGTCTTCGCGTCACAAATATTCAGTTTGTTCTTTTCGTTGACTTTGTACGAGAGTTAAACCGCCAGAACAATGAAAGTAATTAAGGAACTTGACTATTTGTTGCCACGTGAATATTCTAGGTAATCTTCAACAAGTATATGCTAAGCATAATATAATAATGTTAGAGTATATATAACTTACGTATTATGTTGTCGGCGACAGCGGCAACGGTGATGACTACGACGACGGCATTATAATTGTAATAATTATTATTATTAATATCCGCGTCTTTTTCCATTACTGTTACGGTAAATGTTACATTGTAAAGTGTTCTGGGCCTTACCTTCACATTCTGAATCATTTCAAAAAGCAGTTTAGTGTAGTTCGTATTTAATAAATTCGCGGCACTTTGAACAGTGTTTCAATAACGGTTACTCAGCTTTATGATAATCGAAGTACCCCGTTCGAGCTAAGAGTAATAATTGTTAATACGCAGTTGATCGATATTATTAAACGGCTAGTTTTACTTATACTTATTAATGTTGAATTAGCCATATGTGTAATCTTTATATAGTAGGTACTTTTTATGAGTTAATTGCATCAATATGTCAGCGAATTATGTGTAATATATTTTCTGAAGCAGATGATATTAAAAGTATCGTGTTGAATTGGAACGTTGTTCTAATGGCCGCTTATATTGTCGAGAATGAAACTAAACTTGTGTATTGATTTGATGTAACGGATAGTTACAAATTATTCAGGTATCCGATACTACCGTTGTTAACAGTCATCAGCGATCAGTCAATGCGGAAGAAGATTACGAGGAGAAAAGAACATTGATAATTTTATCTATTGCAATTATTGCGAGCCACGAAACTTTTCCCCCGAAAATTTGAAGTTGTATCGATGTTGTGCAATATTAAAGTTTAATATCGTGGTGTTTAGTCGGTTGCTGCGATCGCTGGGTCAGTGTTTCTCAAAGGCAATTGTGGAAGAAGCGTATTACAAAAAAAACTAATGAATTAATACACCGAACAATTTTCCGTCAGGTCCGATGATATAAAAGGCATTTTCGCATGGCCTGACCAAACGAATCGTCTTGTTACTTCTTGTTACAAATGGTAGAGAGGACTCTCGTTCTTACGATCATGTCTTCGGCAGAGCGACACGCTTATGAAAGAATGTAATTCTAGCGAATAAGTCCTATATGAATGTTTTCATAATTTATCGGAAATATAAGACAAAGATAAAGTGTAGCTGATAGCAAAGTAATGTTACTTTAATCGTAGCTGTGTACCACAGATACCAGGGCACATTGTAATCATTTTGTGTTCCTTTAAACGTGAATATCTGCTAGGAGTTTTGTCAATTAATAAGAATATTCGAGCCGCGAGTTTAATCTTCCAAGCACCAAGAAGATTTACCAGGGAGGAAAGGAAATGTTAGGTACAAAAGTTGTTGAAAGCGATGAGAATGTTTTGTAACCTGCGTTCACGCGCGAACGATAGCAATATAGAAATGGAGATATTTTCTTGGAACGAGAGACATATCAATCTATCTGATGGATGCGCACGATTTGAGAAACACTGTGCTGGTACGGCGAATGAACACGATGAGAAAGTATCGAGGGAAATTGATTTGTCACGTGATATTTATTTCCATGTTAAGTCCGCATGTGCTTTCGCTCTTGCGGTACCCGAAACACCTTTCACTGGAATGCAAAGGTGATCGACGATCGTGAGATAAAATTAAAAGAAGAAAAAAACAGAAAAAGTAAAAAACGAAAAAAGGCAAAACAAAATGATCTATAAATATTAAATCGGTATCTTACTCTATAAATGTTGGCTATTGTTAAATGTTGAATATTGTTCTGCGGAGGGCTTGCCTTTTTTCGAACGAGCAGACACCGTTTTGAAGCTAACATCATTTACGTTTCATTGTATCTATGTTTCGTTATTTTATTGTGATAGCGACGAATGCGCTTTTTACATGTAGGTTTATTATACAGGATGTTTCAAAACTACGAGTGCATACATAATCGAGTGATAGTATTCGTAAATCGAAACAATAAAGGTTCGTCAATGCTTCGCGGTAAGTTGATAAAATAATTATTCGTCAATATTAATCGAATGAACAATTTTAAATTAACGTAAGGACTAAGAAATAATTAAGGAAAATAGTCATAAGAGAAACGATAAGAAGTATCGCGACTACTTGGATTGAACCTCTAAGAAAATGTAAGACAGTCATTCCACTGAATTTCTAAAGTTGTCAATCATTTTGTAGCATTGTTATGCATTCGTACAAAACATAATTGGCGTATGCCCTAATGAACTGAATATTTAGAGAAACTGAATACGTTATTTATTTTATGCACTGTTTTGGAACACCCTGTTTCTATTTTTTATGGAAACGTATTATTTCGCGATAGGTAGGCTTAGTTCTTAAAGTATTATGCAACTTAGGAGATAGAGGCACCATTTTCGAACGCACGAGTCCCGTTCGAAGCGACAAGCTCTCCGCATTTTAATTGTAATCTAACTATTTGGGGTTCGAGCAGATATCGAATCTATCGCTCCCCGCAATGTCACTGAGCATCCTTGGTCTGGAAAATCGAATTACAGATGCTTCTTTTCATTTCCCCTGTCTATAGGTTAGCCTGCCATGTGTATTTATCTACTTTGTTGAGGTGTGTCTGCATCAAAAGACGACTAACTCGCTCGCTTTTCTTTGCTTCTCTTGGCTCTGGTTCACTTATATTTTGTAAGCGTCAGAATGTCCAAGATTCACGAGAACCATCGAAGGGAGCGAGAACTCCTTTTACATTAACGTTACGTTCTCTATATTGTGTCGCCTTTGAGTTTCCTTCTCGAACTCTTTGTAACTGATAAAACGTAAAGAGACAACCAGTGGATGCAACACAGTGATACTTTCAGACAATACATTACAATTAATTACACTTATATTAATAAATTATTCTATTATGAATATTGAACTCCGATTGAAAATGAATATACGACATGTACTCGATTTCGGTCAGTGCTAAATAATTATTATCACTAATTAAGAAATAAAGTGTGCTCTATGTCATGCTACGTGGCCGGAAAGTGACTATAAATCTACCCTTCCAAATGTCCTCCAAAATTCTGTAAATTAAAAAGCGCTCCTGTTTTCTTTCCTAAATAAAATGTATGAGCAAGCCGATATAGACTCTATTTTTGAGATCACTATTTTAAATATGTATGTACATAGTTAGGGGTAGATGAGTTTGTAATTGTATATTCGACAGTAGAAACAATTTGATCTCTGAAGAACGAATCCAATATTCTATTTTGAAGAATGAAGTGTCTTCTAAAACGAGAAATTAGTGTATGTTTAATATTTTTAAGTATTTGCTAAATGTTTGATCTGTACAGCATGACTTTCTGTACAGAATAATTTTCAAAAAATTAGTTATCCCATAAAAATAGACGATCTTCTACTTATTTCAAGTATTGCATTTAAACATAGTTCGAACGAGTTAAATATTGTTGTCATATTTATTTCGAAACCTTATTATACATATGTATTGTTGCAAACACCGTGTACATATAACTTCCTTCATGGTCTACTGGAGCTCGCAACCCAAGTTAGAAGACTGTCGGTAAAGACGGAAATTGTTACTGATTCAGATTAACTGATTAACATTATGGAGAATGAATTAAAGTCGGCCATGTAAATTCTAGAATTTTGATACCACAGCAACGAAACGCAAGCAGCAAGCATCTCTCGGTTCTGGTCCTTGATTGACACTTTGAGTGACGCAAGGTTTGGTGAAATGCCTCCAATGAAAATTAGTTTAAATACGACATTATTCTCACTATTTTTAATTAAACATAATACGAATCCCTTCCAAGTTCCGTAGACGAATTATACAGCACGTGTGAGTAAAAATAGTCAGAATGAAGAATTTAGATTCTCTTTTATCAGGAAAATCTCGATAATCTATTGGTGATATTTTCACGAAGATGTAATAGTGAATATAGAAATTAACATTTTCATTACTAGTTGTAAGTGGATCAAACAGCGGAGGCCCTACTATGCTTGCGAGCATAAATTTGTTAAGGCAATGAAATATACGTAGCCAACTTCGAGCTCGGTTTGTTTTCAAAGTAAACATCTGGGAACTCTGGGATAGTACTTTCGGTGCTTTCCAGAACATATCATCGTGAAGATACGTTTACAGGATGGAAATCCCACGGCGTGAAAACGCGCCAACGCCACTGAAAGTGTTAATTCGCGTGGCACTCACTTTCCAACTCTACATCATTGTATACATCCATGTATACATCATTCCTAATATCGTGTAAATGGGTATGAATTGTGTCCTCGGAGATGCGAAATTTTGTAGCGAGAGTTTTGCATGATGTCCTGGGATCATTGACACTATCATCCCGCAACTCAAACCCCATTGGTGATCTTGGGGCGCCCTTATCGCAGTTTTTGTGCCGTATGTTCACTTATAGAATTACTTCCGACTGCCACATAAAGCTGTCATTCCTGAGCTGCTTCAGCAAGTTTAAACTCGTAGAGTAAACATTCGCGGAAAACCTTCACAATTTATCATATTAACTGATGCATTTCCAGTTGTTTTTTAGTCCTACAACGTGTAGGTACAAAAAAAGGTAAAGTAAAAAGTAAAATAAAAAAAATAAAGCAAAAAAGGTACAGTAAAAGTTAAAGTAGAAGGCAAAGTAGAAGGTAAAGTAGAAGGTAAAGTAGAAGGTAAAGTAGAAGGTAAAGTAGAAGGTAAAGTAGAAGGTAAAGTAGAAGGTAAAGTAGAAGGTAAAGTAGAAGGTAAAGTAGAAGGTAAAGTAGAAGCACAGACCAGGTATAGGATAGACTTATCATCCAATGTAATTTTGTGTCACACGCTCGGGGGGCTCGCGAGCCCCATTACCTTTTTCGTGTCACACCCAACGTTATCGACTCAGTCTCAAATAAAATTACAATCACAGATGAAGTATAGGATAGATCTATCAACCAATATTAATATTTGACGAAAATTAGATCTCGCGATTGCTTCTCTTACTTATATCTACTTTCCGTGGAGCTTTCATTACCTCTCGTGTTAATTACTAACGCCTCACTATGCTCACGCAAATGTAGGCAGAATGAGTATTCATTTTATGTGCAAATGGTAACACGGGATTGGTATCTCGACTGTATCGCTGTTGGTTGTGGGGTAGACGATTAATTAAAACAAGTCTTTTGTTACTACAATCTAAAACTTTAATTAAAAAAGAAGTTGGAATATACGGCTGTAACAGACAAGTCGCAAAGAACGAATGTGAACGAATGGCTCCAACGAGATCCGAGAGAAAGACTATCGATGCCCACGCGGCTTAATCAGAAAAGGAACATCTTTCCTTCTTTAAACAATAAACCATAATCGCAGTATCTCCTCTTGGAGTGTTGATTCAATTTGGACCTTTACATTCCATCATGCACTCACGCCAGACACGAAATATCCAACAATCGCGAAGCTTGTAAAAAGTTTTCCAATAAGAAACTGTATATCATATATTACAGTAATTTACGAATATATACTTATTAATTAAGCCATGTGTGTTCATTTTTACAAGCTCTAGTAAAGTGTCCTGTATGTAGATGCTAGATATTTCATAAACCAAGGAAATATTATTACGCATAATATTTCTATTTTATCTGTAGCAGAATGTGTGTTGTAGAAAGGACTGTTGTTATGACCGAGCTATGCCAGTTTTGGAAGTCACCTCTGTTCAGACGGTCGGCCAGGAGCCGCGATATACGTCACTCGGCGTAAAATAACAAACCGATATTCCACGCTTCGGAAGTATGTACGTCTGTATTGCCTCGCGAGTCCTGCCTGGTCTCCCCCCACCTAAGCCCATATTCGCTAAGCACAGCGGCACACAGCGGCGGGACGCGAGGGTCATTCGTTCCGTGGACATCGTTGAGTTAAGACGCTTCGATAGCTCCATATTTAAATGGTACACGTACCTACATTATCTATCCCCACCTAATTACTTCTAATCATTATTAGTCTTCTTCTTTACTCTCTATCGTCCCTTGCTCCTATTATTAATACACTTTCGTCCCGAAATTGATTAAACATCGCGAGAAAACCGTTAGATGTTCGTCGCGTATTCCCTTCGTTGCTCAACGATATTTCTGCACATTTATTGCACACATATCGTGTCTCCGTCTTCAATTACATCCCGTTTCGGGAATATTTCAAGTTAATTCGATGTTTAATTCCCTTACGAATGTTTTAATGCTTTTGTTTCACACTTGTTGCATCGTTTAGTTACAGACTTTGCGTCGAGATTCAAATGCAAAGGGCATACGACGCCATAACACTTGGCGATTAATTTGAACGGGGCTTCGGTGGCGTCTGGCCATTCCTTGCAAGAAAGATAGAGGTGCCAATATGTATGGTATACTTATTTTTCTAGTTATTTTAGTGAATCATAATTGGCTGTGAGGGTGTTGGGCAACTTTGCAGTCGGTTAGTATTGGGATCCAGTGGGAAAAGATTAAATTATCATATACTGAATAATTTTAATTACATCTGTTTAAAATTTTTAAAATGGCGTCAGTAGATGTTCACGATATATTGGAATGGTCGAATTCTATTGCATTTCGGTCGCGTTTTTCGTAGAATTCAATGATATTTCAATGATTTTTAAGAATCTATCTGTACGAAGCGGTTGTAATTGCAATTTACGTTCGGTTTCGGATGCAAGTTTTGTCATTTATGTAGAGAAACTGCGTAGTTGATGGAGGACATGCTATTCTAGCATGCATAATTAACGAATTTTGAGTTTTGTCATGAATTTTGGATATTTATAAAGATCGTGATATATTTTAAAGTAATATTCGAATAACACGAACATGCTTAGAACTTTAATGACGAAAGCCGTTACTATGATTAATTTAAATGTAATAATTATTTCTGAAATAGTATATTTTGGATAATATCGTGTTACTGAAATAGTATATTTTGGATAATATCGTGTTACTGAAATGTGTAGCTGCTCCTATCCTCGGCTAGTTCTAAGAAAAACAATATTTTCTCGCGACAAACACTCGATGAAACAACACCTATCCCACCGTCCTATCCTATTAATTTTTCAGAGCTTGTGGCTGCGCGCAATGCAGCCAAATAGAGTCAGTGTTTATGTCGTACGAAGTTTTCTATTTTGAAGAGCACAGTTGCTCATAGTAGAGTGTCGTTTAGAATTTGGGGATACGCGAGGGTAGAGTCAGTGTTTTCTACGCAATTTACATTCTTTCACGAGCGTCGCGGCTCTGAGCTTAGAATCGCGAGAATAGATTCAGCGGTTTGTTCGTCAATTATTATCTTTGCGGCGCGTTAGTAGTCTTCTATTTCTTTATTTATTTTTACTATTGAAAGCGAAACTCGTTATCGGAAATTAGAGTCAGTGCGTCAGCTGAAGAGGAGATTTGTGCGCAGAATATTAATGGAAAGATGTAAGTATCTATGTATTTCATTTAATTCCTGTAAAGTAGAGTTCATTCTTCAAAATTTTAGAAAAATAAATGTTTTTCTTAAAATGTTAAAATGATAAAAAGTTTCAATAATTTTGAATTGCTTCGTGATTCTTTATCAGAGTTCAAACAATCGTAACTTTAGAAATAAATTATAATCGTGATCTATTCCTTCGTGATATATCCTTCGTTACAGTTTTGGCGCAGCTGAGCAGCCTGATGACTTTCTTTGAGCAGTAAGCAGCGGTGTTGGCGTCTTCGTCACCGGGGCACAGCGAAATGTGAGTGCGCATGCATTATGGTTCCTCTGGTCACTCAATTATGTCGTAGGACGTTTGGTCCGAATCGACACGAGTGACCGGTTGTAAGTATACGTGCTTTGGCGAGCATAATGATCGCGGGTATGGTAACCGTGCCCGTGAATTGTAACCGTGTTTTGTCTATGTATGTATTTATTAGACGAGGGCTAGGGTCTTCTTGTACGCCGCGCCTTTTCAATATCATCAAATTGTAATCATAATTCCCATGATAAACGATTCCTAACGCGAATGTTTATCATTGATACATTGAATACATTGATGTAGATATTTATTAAATAATGCACATAAAGAAGCATAGCAGCTCAGAAAAGTAGTGGAAAAATTGGATGCCCTCCGATTTCGTCATTGCGACGATTATAATGACTTGGATTTCTTTTATTTTTCTCATTCTACGTGTTCAAATGTAACTTGATGTCTAAATGATGATAACAGACAGAAAAGTGTAATTCCTTTCTTACAAAGGTCACTCGTTTGCGTACACAATAAAATAATTAATTTCCATATGCAAGAAGACAATTATTGAGGGTGGGCAAATTTCAGATTCAAAGTAATTAGCATGATAACATACTTTCTGGTTTTATGAAATTTACTTTGACGATGGAATCGCCTGTTTTACATTCTGAAAGTAAATTTTTCATGATTTAGAGTCATTATCTTAAATAATTTAATTTTAGAGTCTTTTTTCTTACTAATTGAATGTCGAGTAGAGTCCTTTTTCTTTATCTAAAGTAGAGTCCTTTCTTATTTATCAAACTTTGAACTATTCACAAGTTGAAAGTCGAGTCATTTTGCTTAATTATATAAAATGAAAGAATATCTTACCTTGCTAAACACTATACAGACTAATCATACTTTCTAGTTGAGGATTTTCAGGATATCTTTCCGTACCCATTGCCTTTTAACTCACCCACGTGCCCATGCGCTACTTGGGTGAGTAAAGGCAATGGGGCACGATGACTTTGTTTATTAATTAAATAGATGTCGGCGGCTGGCATTGCGTTAGTGTATCGTGCACGCCGCATTTTCCACCTGTGTGTGTTTGTGTGGTTAGGCGGTGGAATTTGCGTCGGAATTTTTATCAAAGACCATGTTAACAAAACTATAAAATTACATTATTATTCATTGCGATAATGATATCAATGTATCATATTCCTTGTTGCGCACGATGATCATTCTAGTAAATAATCTTGGAATATGAAACTCAATCAATCTCGTGCAATCAACCGAGAAAGTAATAACGATTGATGTATGTACATAATACGTACAGTGCACATTGTTTGAAATTGAAAATAATTAATTGCTATGTTAATCATACGTATACGCAATGGTCACTGCCTTTGCCAGCCGATTTCAGTGAAAACTGGTACGTACCTATTAGTGTGTGATTGTGGTCAAGCTCGGGTGACGGAGTCGTCCCGGGACGGTCTCTCTAGTGTAGGCTTTGCACCCGGGCGGCGATGCTTGAGAATCGTGGAGCGGGTTGACGGTGATTGTGTTTGAGAGACTGTTTTGCCAATTTTTAAATATAGGTGTGGTTTAGGATAGGTAACTTACCTTCTGGTACGAATGTGTGACTTAAATATAAGTAGGTAGGGCCGGGGCAGGTCATCGTATTCTCTGATCGCATGTTCCCTCGCGTGATGACCTGCTTTCAGGAAATTTGTGAGAAAAGTCGACGGCGAGACTAGCGCGAGTGGGGTATGCCCTCGCTTCTAGCCTCGCTGTGTCGACTTTTTGACGCCAGTGGGACATTGTCGCTGGTCGCGGTCGGCAGGACGGGCTTGAGCGGGCTATTAACTTTCAGAAGGGCGGACCGCCCGAAGCAAGAAGTGGCCAAAGAGCCGAAAATAGCCCGGCCAGAGAAAAGGCCACATCATGTGGGCTACCAAGAATGGCCCTGCATCTTCGGGTGCAGGGTTATTCTTCTTTTGCCATTATGCTCGCCTGTAGTTGTAGTAGTAGCAGTAGTTTGGTTGGCAATAGGCTGACCCATCGACACCCTTGGCCCCCCCCCCCCCCCTTAAATTGAGCATACCGCGTTTTCAATTAGGGTTGCGAAGAAGATTACGGGTCCAGTTAGTGTTGCGACTAAATGTTGATCACGGTTTGAATTAGCGTTGCGTATCGAGTATTCCCCGCGTTTTGTTCCAGCATAGCGTTGCGAATTAATATCGACCGTGGTTGTTTGTAGTGCTCCGAATAAAGAGTCGCGATTGTTTTTGATATTTTCTTGTGTTTTAAATTCGAGTTACTAGAGTTTCATTTATTGCATTACTTTTGATTCATAGAATTGCTTTTATTAGAGTTGCGATGCGGCTGATCGCGTTTTTTTAATTAGTCTTCCTAGTTTGATTCTTAATATTCTTTCGAGTTAGTGTTGCGATGATGACTGATCGCGTTTGTAATTAGTGTTGCGATGATGACTGATCGCGTTTGTAATTAGTGTTGCGCCCCCAGCCCCCAGCCCCCAATGCCCCAAAACTGTCCTGGGACATGTCTGGAGACATGTTCCTGGGACCAAGGAGTCACGAGCAGCTGGATTTGCTGCACAGCCTTCAGGAAGGCTGCAACGAATTAAAGTTAGAGTTGCGTATTACGAGACACAGGTGCACTGAATTTTTATTAGTTTTGCGAAAAATGAAACCATCTACGTGGTGGTTCTCGGTAGCTTTTATATTTTTCAGAGTAGTGTAGCTCTTTGGGAGCTTTTTTGTTTTCTATTCAGTATTTGTAACAAGTACGGTAGAATTTTCAGTAATGAAGCACCATCCGGGAATTTTGAAGTTGTTTGAGAAGTTAGTGCTGCGAGTAGTCCAAAGTCCTAGTGACTATGCTCGGGAGTTGATTTTAGTCTGTAATAAGTTAGCGTTGCGAAAGAAAGAAGCGGTCCACTCACGGTTTTCTTGCATTAATGAGTGGAAAATGATCTGCTGCCCTTCTGGCTACTGATCATTTTTTCTAGCAGCCCTACGTGGCTGCACCTTCCTCCTCCCCTTACCACCACCTACCCACTCTTGAATCGAGTGTTTGTCGCTGGAAATATTGTTTTAAAAGTATATTCATATCTTGCAGAAAAATGTTTTCTATTTTTCTTAGAATATTTTTAAATTTGAAGTTGCAATTTTCATGGATTGGCATCGGAAAAAATTTATTTTATGACTGAAAGAATGGCGATGAAAGGTGTGATTCATTATTTGTAACAGAAATTACAGATTTCTGACACACCTCCATTCAATTGAAGTTCTAATTAGAGTCTTTGAAAAGTAGTAGCAGCTATTCCTCATTAGCGTTGCTGGTTTTTGCATAGTAACTTCGCCAATCGTTGTATTTATTTTCGGATTGATAAGAAATGGAGTTCTTTATTTTTATAAAGTTTCAACATTCCTTTGCATTGATCAAAATTCACCCGCGATTGTTGCTTAATTTGATGATGTTGAAACGAAATTTGCACTGAAAAAGTAGGTAAATGCAATTCGGCACTTTGTATTGATAGTAAATTTTCAATACTAATGCGTGCTCGTTGTTGCCACTTTCTGTATGAAAGTAACTTCTTTTACTGTGCAGTAAAGTGCAATTTTTCCAATCTTGAACATTTGCATAAATGTTTTTGATTATTGTATAGTCGAGTCATTGATACATACCTAAACTTTGAAGATGCCAATTAATGAGAAACTAGAAGGAAACTAGAAGCAAAGTGCTTAAATTTATAAATATCGATTACTTCGAAATGAAATGTAATATCATTAGTAGCTTCTTTTTCATCAATTGCTAAAGTTTTGATTGCCTACCCTTGTCTGCTGACAATGAAGCAGTATTTTTTAATCTTTTCCTTCTTTCATCTTAATACCAAATCGATATTCCATATTGAGTTTTGGCTTGTAGCTTCAAATATGATATTTCAATATTTTGGGCAATAGTGATTCAATGAAAATACTATATATGTGTTGAAATTACATTACTTAATCGAGATAGATTGTAGGTACTAATCCACTGATAAAGTTTCTGTTGCAGAGTATTATGTGCGAAGAATATTGCAAAAAGAGGATTTCAGGTTCATCATCCATGAGAAACCAAAACTCAAGGAATTTTTATTAATACTTTTGAGAATGTTTCAGGTATAAACATCGTGGGTCCATCGAGGGAAGTAAGAAACACGCGACACATTCAGATTTATATTAAGCAGGTCATTATTGAAATTTAAGTAGATATGTACATGGTTAGGTAATGTGTTTAGTGGCCACTTAGAATTAAGTAGTTTTTAAGGAAAAAGATAAACACTGTAGTGTTTAACTAAATATAAGTAGCAATTATTAAATACGAGCGCTCGTATATGTAGGAATTATTAGTATTTAAGTAGGCATAGGAAATATGCACTGGCATAGAAAAACTTTTTGCTAAAAGTTTTACCCTATAATGATATATCATTATCAGTGTTTTCCCTGATAATTTCCCCAAAATTTTCCCCCCTTTCTCTTTGTTTCATTCCCAATTTTGTGAATAATTATCATGGTAGGAATATACCAGATATTCTTAAAATTTGAAATGAAAGAAACAAAGAAATGTTTTAAATTCTGCGTAGCTTCATCGCGGTACCTTTTTACAGAAGGACTCCTTCTGTTGCCCGGTTGTGGAGCGATCGAGGATCGTTTTGCAACCCTGCATCAGGGGGATTTATGGAAATGAAAATAAATTTTTGCATAAAAGGAGGGCGGATGGGCCGCGGTTAGGGCGGGTCTCCACTCGCAGCGCCTCCACGTGGTGAGACCTGGGCAATTTGTATTATTTGAAGTATAATTACTAATCGTGTCACAAGTAACATTGTAATACAATTATTAATTCCATGACAAATAATACGAGCCGATTGGCTGCGATCATCTATTTTCATTAATCTCTGTTCCATCCGTCCAGAAGCGATTCCAAATATTTATTCTTCAATTACATTTTATTTCTCCAATAATATTAAAAAAAAGACTCCAATAGCAATGTTGGTGGCATATTTCCCAAACGGTTGTTCCTTGAGTCCACGTGAGTCGTTGACAAATCGAGTCAAAGCGTAGCGTAACGAAAGCCTGCCCTCTATGTCAATCTGTCACTCTAAACAAGTCACACGTATAGTTCATGAACAGAGGCCGCTGAATTCAGTCCTCAAATTATGGGTCGGTAACACAGTTTGGGCGGTGACACGAAGTCCCATAAGGTGATAGGTCTATCCTAATCTTCGTCGATGGTAGAAGGTAAAGTAGAAGGTAAAGTAGAAGCACAGACGAGGTATAGAATAGACCTATCACCTTATGGGACTTGGTGTCACCACCCAAACTGTGTTACCGACCCATAACTCGAGGACTGAATCTGGCGGCCTCTGTTCATGAACAGCGTCCAATACCGGAACTACTCTGAAATGTGTTGAAATGCTGAAAGGTGTGTGCGTGCTTGTATACGTGTGACTTGTTCAGAGTGACTGTTCGACATAGAGGGCAGGCTTTCGTTACGCTACGCTTTGGCTCGGCTTGTCAACGACTCACGTGGATTCACGTGGATTTTTCTCCGAAAATCTATTTCGGTGATCCGAAGACTATATGGCGCCGAAATATGGCTCTTCTTAAAAGCTTATACAAACTATAAATTGCAAGATGACATTGATTGTTAGTACTTTACGTGTTGTGGAACACTTAACTAACATTTTCGCGTGTCGTACGTCGAAAAATATTAAAAATTGACGCTGTTACTGACATTCCCGCAAATCTCCGCACTCCGCGCATGTCTAAATAGGCGGTGCCCATCCTACAACACGTATAAATCATTGAGAACAAGGAATCCAAACGTTTTTGTAAAATTTTGTATTCGTAGTTTTCGGGACCCGAGGACATTTTGCAATAGTTTATTTATTACTTGGGAACGGTGGATTAGTAGTTAAAACTCTATGTTTCGTTACAAATTGATTGGCCGTTTCCCCTTATTAACTATTTTATGGATTTAAAAATTGTAAATAGTACCCGAGCGTATCGCTTGCGTTAAGGTCTGTTTTGATTATTCCTAGATATGTACATATGAGAACACAGCTATTGTACTTTTTAAAGCACAAGTGAAAAAAAGGTTCTGGATTTACGGACGTCGCGACTCGCGAGTGAGATGAAATGGGAGGGAATAAGAAAGAATGAAAGCAAGTGAGAAACGGCACGAAGGGCTTTTACGCGACAAACGATCATTCTGGCAGCGGCAACAAAGTATGATACATTGTCTTCTTGCGTTCTCCGTGCGCCTGATTTTCGCATGTCGATGTCGGTCCACGGACGAGCTATGCCTAAACGCCCGTATTGAAGCAGATTTCACTTTCTTCTATAAATTCTGCAAATGCAGTAATCAGTAGCTAAATGCGGAAAACATGTATATACAGTGTGCACATGCTAAGGTAATTGTTAGATGAAATTTTTACATTCCCTGTTTCGTCTTTATTCGAGCATTTATGGAAAATTAGTGACATTTTTTTAATAAAAGGAAAATCAAACACGACGTCATTGGGACAAGTAGGTATGTACATATGAGATGGTGCTGAAAGACACGAACTGTTTTTTATATGAAATATGCCCTTTTTATTTATTTATTAAAATCTAATGGACACTGCTTTCGGGGAGGAATCTACACTTCTGGTTCGGTGGACATTTGTAAAAAGAATTGCCTCAGAATTGGCAGAAATATAGCTGGGCTTCGAAATGAGTGTAAGTTCTAAAAAAAAATTCTAACTTCGTTTTCCTGGGGTGCGAGTTCAAGTTCATGTTGCACGGTTTAATTTTTTCATTAGTTTTACTCTTTAAAATAATTTTTTAGGGTTTAATTGTTTTTTTCAATGTACCTATATCAACAAAAAACATGCAATCAAAACAGAAATGTATTCTTCAGATACCGTTCTTACTAGTCTCCAAATATACTTTAAATTCTAATTGTAAGTTATTTAAATAAATTTTTACATTATCACTTAATGGAAGAAAGAGGAGGAGGAAGTATAAGTAACGGATTCATGCGCAATCGGGGTAATTGTAGGAAGGGCGTCGTGTTTGGCTTTCCTTTCATCTGGAAAATTTCATACAATACGTTACAAATACTGTGATGAAAATAATATAGAAAATATAAAAATTTCATTTTTCAATAGTATGGATGATTTTGTCTAACACGCGTTCCCGCTTTTGGCTACTGATCGCTACCTGGCCGCGCGAGCGAGCTGCGGCACGAATAATTTTTTTCGTATAAATAAGCGATCAGGCCCGCCGCGCACGTGAAGGATGCAGTATCAGACGCCCGAAAGACGAGAGCGAGACAATGTATCCAACGCATCGTCTGTCTCACGTCTGTCAGCACTCAACCGATGCACCAAACTCATAATTACTTAGGACATACATACATACAGATGTACATACTTAAGAATGTTAGAGACGGTGCAATTTTAATTGTTAACATTCTGTCAAGTTCTAGCCATCTGCTTGCAAAAAGTGTTATTGGCATATTTGACTTGACAAGTGCTACGAACTGGAAAAGATTCGTTAAGAGCAAGCGCCTGATTTAGCGAGCTCTGCTTGCAAGACTTGATTTTTACCTTCGGGTGCATCGCGTTTCTGGGAACGGCATTTGTTTTAAAAAGAAAGACGAACTTTTCGGGGGCCCGGACCTCAACAATCGATGAGAAAAATGCCGCATTTCGACTGAACGTTCGCTATCGTATTATTTGTTGGGCTTTAAAAAAAAATTCTCTCTGTACCAATTTTTTGCCGTACCTTCCTCATACCAAACTGCGTCGTAATTGGTTTCATTTTAGTAGAAAAACCTGACATACAATACAGATGTTTGCATAATGATGAAAAAATATAAAAAAAATATTTTTTTATTAGAGGATAGTGCATATTAATGCCCCTGTATTCCTTCCAAGCGCCGACCAACATGTTGTCATAAAGAGTCGGTAGCTTCTGAACAATTTTAGAAACCTGTGTAAACCTGATACCTATGTTTCCATATTTATAGCGAATTCGGTCCCTCGCACTGACTCTGCACTGGTGCCGGAAAATGACTTGGATTGGTTGATTCTTATAGAGCTATCTTCGTTTCGATCAGAAACAACCAATCCAAGTCATTTTCTGGCACCAGTGCGGAATCAGTGCGAGGTACCGAATTCGCTATTAGAAGAGTGATAGGAACTAGAGGAAATACTGTATTGAGTTGTCTCAAGCGTAAATGTTGTAAAACGTTTATATGTAAAACCGACTCGAAAAATCCGATCTTACCATATTTTATGGCAGGAAGAAAGTCAGAAAAGCATGTATTTAGACGCGTAATATAACATTTTTAATAGTTTTTAATAGGTTAGTCAATTGAATGTCAGGGGGGCTTAAACTAATTATTTAAAATTTTAAAGACTGTTCTTCGAGATATAAAATAATTAATTATGGCTATAGTCCCTAGTAATAATCGCACTAAATATAAACAATTTAATGAAATAACTTTTCTCCCACTTGGGACCACAAGTCAATTTTTCGCGGAAGAGAAAATGCGCAGGCTGGATGCGCGTGATTATTATGTGGTCCTCTCCTCGAAATGACAGAAAATATAACCTATATGGTATAACCGACTTCATAAATATACCGCTGCGGCGTAACAATAATATTTTGGAAGGATGTTAAGCCATAAAAAGTTTACAAATGTAGCGTAAAAGAACGAAATAGCGAATAAACATTTATTCTCATATAGCATATACATAGGTTATATTTTCTGTCACTTTGCGGCGCCAACCATATAATAATCACACGCATCCAGCCTGTGCATTTTCAGTAGCGGATTTGAGAAGCGGATTTTCTGTCCTTGAAGTGACAGAAAATATAACCTATATGCTATACCCGATTTCCTAAAGATACTGTTGCGGCGTAATAATAATGTTTAGGAAGGATGATAAAATGTTCACAAATGTAGCGTAAAAGAACGAAATAGCGAATAAACATTTATTCTCATATAGCACATACATAGGTTATATTTTCTGTCACTTCAAGGACAGAAAATCCGCTATTGAAAATGCGCAGGCTGGATGCGCGTGATTATTATATGGTTGGCGCCGCAAAGTGACAGAAAATATAACCTATGTATATGCTATATGAGAATAAATGTTTATTCGCTATTTCGTTCTTTTACGCTACATTTGTGAACATTTTATCATCCATCCTAAACATTATTATTACGCCGCAACAGTATCTTTGGGAATTCGGGTACAGCATATAGGTTATATTTTCTGTCATTTCGAGGACAGAAAATTCGCTCATCGAAGTGACAGAAAATATAACCTAACTAAGAGACTGTACAAATGCTTATTACGCATTGTATTTATATAATATTTCTGATCGAAATTTATAGAAATACGTGCAAATTATGCTTCTATCAAAATTTATTAGTAAACGGAATTATACAACATGTTTTTTCAAATTAGTCGTAACATTCAGGCCGTTTTAGATTTTAAATGTTTCCGATAAGATTTAGTTTTAATTCCTATCACGCGTAGCATTACAATCTGTTTCAAGACTTCACCGGTAACGTTGCATGCGACACTAAAATGGTAAGGGGGTCCTAGGACCCCCCAAACCGGTGACACAAAAATACATTGGTTGATAGGTCTATTCTATACCTCGTCTGTGGTAAAAGGTAAAGTAAAAGGTAAAGTAAAAGGTAAAGTAAAATGTAATGTAAAATCTATTGTACACATCCTATTATCTATTATACACATACAGATATTGTACATATAGTATACATTTATACAATGAAAAAGCTTTAATGGCTGTAGATTTAATTTCAGCAATGGGCTCTGTTCGAATTGAAATTCAGACATTTGAATGGGGTGTGCATATTCAAAATAAAAGTCATTTTTCTTAAGTATTATTGACGTGAGATTTACTAAAAAAAAGTTGCTATTGTACAAGTATAAAATTTGCGAGCGATCGCAACGTATACAGCATTGGGCATAGCTGTCTATTTCGGTCTTTAAAGGTTATCCTATGTATGTAGAAGAATGGGTGTCGAATATAAAAAGGAATTTGCTTATCCGGAGAATGGCGGCAAGGCATGATTCAGCAGATCATTTGCAGAGTTAACCAACCCTGCGACATGATTTACCAGGTGCGGGGCCAGCATCCATAATGCATATCTTCCCTTCTGTGGACATAATTGTATACGATATTACCCGAGGGAACACGGTTCTTCCCGGTAACAAGGCATACCATCAACTCGTAGAAACTTTCATAAAGCATTCTCCGCTTGACGTCGGTTCTATATGTTATTTTCTTGTACCGTGGGATCAAGCCTCTAATCTTGTTTTTTCGCATTTGATTATTTCGCGTTCTGAAAAATAATTATTTCAGCAGTTAATTATAGGAAATATCGGTTTTCCATGCCTAATTTCAAAGCACAGTTTTCCTATATATAATTTCCTATTACATGAAACGTCTCTTCGTCGACTTTTTTCAAATAAAAACGTGTTAAATAAAAGCAATAAGCGAGTAATTTGTTCGAAATAAAAGATACTGTAGTCTTGTTTTAAGATACATTACAATTTGCGATTCCGCAATATTTTTACACGAATAGAATTTTGCGTATAGTGTAGGGTATAAATCTTGGTAGAATTTATAAAGGAACTTATTATGTATTTCAGAAAAATACGTGGAAAATATACAGAAAAAATTCGAACAAACTGATGTTTTTAAAATTTAACATAATAAAAGGTTGTAGGGTAGGTAATAATACCTAAAAAAAGGTTGAAGTCACATACAAAAGTACATAATTAATGTTACTCCTTTATCTCGGTCCTGCCGATTTTCTGTAGTATGTACATACTACATATGTATTTATATTGTAATTATATTTAATTGTATTGTAATAATTAGAATGCAGATATCTATGTACATATGGCGGATGCAAATACACAAAACGCATGCAAAACCTGTAGAGGATATGTAGTTCATTATTGGGAATAAACAATAAAAAAATTTCATACGAAGCTTTGTTTTCGAGAAAAATAATTACTACCTATTTGTCGCAATTTTTATTATTCATATAGGTAGGACATATTTGTTCATGTACAAGCTTCCTATAAAGTCAATTTTCTCAAAAAGGAAGCGCGATATTAAAAAATTGTATTCCATATTTTCACATTATTTTGGCCTGTAGAATCACACCCAAAAAGGTTTACCACCTGTAGCGAAACACCCTGTATATGAATTCTATTCGGTGATCAAGGATTCACACGAAGCTGGTCGTTCACATTGTAAAGAGTTTATTTTTTAGCTTACTTTTAAAATCATTATTAGCTTGACAATTGTTGAAAATATTGTCCATTTTGCTGTACACATCACTGTGTTGTTCTACGAACGTTTTCTAACGTACCATTTTGCGTTTTTAGTGTTTCAAATGCTACATTAATTATTTGTCTTAATTGTTCGATGTTCGCTATATCATTACTGTGCACGATAGATTTAACGTGACGCCATAAATAAACATTGAACTGTGACATTCGTCGAGTCTGGATAGAATCAACTACATGCACAAGTCCTCTACAAATATATAAAGTTATTTTTCTCAAAAACAAAGCTACACGAAAAAATTTTATTCTTTAATTTCGATTCAGTTTCTCATGTACAATCACCCTCTTTGCGCTTGTATCACCAGCTACAAGACACCCTGTATATCCCCTACAGTAAAGTAACCTCTGCAGAAATTTCAGTGAAAATGCTACTTTGATAAGGAAGCGAAGTCGTTACAGAAAAGTAAATTCTTATGGAAAATGAAGTAGATTTACGCAAAAAGAATGTCTTTCCCTCGGATAACGGAAAGAAAACTTTCCGTAAGTTGCCTAATGTGAATGGAAAATATATTACTGTGTATAAGTGTAGAAATATGAGTAGAAAAGTAGAATATTATTTCTTGCAAATAAGATCGTACTGCTACAAAGTTAAAATCAAGAAACGAAGGAATGATAACTTTAGGGGTTGGTTTCGTCTTTCGTCTCTTTAGAGTGAATTTCAGTCGCACAAAAATAGTTTCCTGCATAATTCGCCATGCTGTATATTCACACAAAGTATCATTACTAACATCTAAATTTCAGGATTGGAGGCCTTCCCAAGTGAGTCACTATATTCAGAATTATTATTAAGTTGGAATGTCACTTCGCGCACCATATGAGCGATTCTGCCGAATCGTGTTTGTACGAAGTGAAGTGAGTGATGGACAAAAAGGGCAATGTATTATGGTCTTGGATTGGGTCGGATCACGGTGTAATAGACAGGTGTTCCGACTCCGGTCCAGAATGTGTGACTTTTTCGTCCTAGTTCTTCTGGCGGCCGGCAGATTTCGTCGATGTCGTAAAGGCATTTACATATGGCCTGTTGTGTCTGGCAAGCCCAGTAATACCACTAAAATCTCTACTACTACAGTCTCATTAATACATATGTATATGTATGCCTTCTAAGTCACGACGCCTCTCGCGACGGCCAGGGGAATTAAACAGAAATCGGCACACAAAATCGCTGGCGTAAAAGGTACAGAGTCGGAACACCTGTCTATTACACCGTGGGTCGAATGTAACAGCAAAATATGCAAAATATGCTAAATAAAAAAAATACATCTTTATAATAGTTACTTAGAAAGAGGGACAAATGTTTGTCTACCAATAAGTCTTATTTTTCTGTTTCTAGTGTATGAAAATATGCGTATGCATAAACAGTCGCAGTTGAGTAATAGCTAATTAATAAGACAGCGGGATATAATTAACAAGGGAACATTCCTAACCCGAAAATTCTGATTTTAATGAAACTTCACGTGAATGTAGAGCATAGGAATATGCAAGGATTTTTTTTTTATATATTAAAAAACGAAAAAACGAGATAAGTTTAAGGGCTGATTTCACCCTTTCCGAGTGAATTTTTCAGAAAAAATTGCTCCTTGAAAACTCCAATATGCTCTACATTCACAAGAAGTGTCAATAAAATCAGAATTTTTGGGTTGGGAATGTTCCCTTGTAAGACAATAGAGTTACAAGAGTGTAAATTATATCACAGTCAATATTTATAAAGATAAACGCAGGTAGAGTCCAGGAATTATACAGGGTATCTCGTAATTGCTGGACTAACCGAGAAATTGATGAATTTATAATCATGGAATAATAAGTAAAAAATATGGAATAAAATACTTCCATACGAGACTTTGTCTTCGGAAAAGATCACTTTGAATATTTGTCAAGCACACCTGCGCTTAACTACGTTCACCATTGAAGAATTTTGATCTTTTAAGTTAAGAATCGCGTTCAAAGATATTCTCCTCCAAAATGAAAGTTAATATGACAAAATTTTATCCTAGTTATATCACAAATTGAGAGACACCATATAGAATATTATTGATATAACATATCCTTATCGGAAAGAACTTTCGCTGAATTAAAATGGACAACGTTAGAAAATCTTGTAACTTATTTTCTCAACATTTCTTTCATTAACAAAATTGCTTATAAAATAATGAATTAATAGCGATTTGAGGATTTCCAAAAGAGGTGACTACGGTTGTGCAACAATCTTGACGTAATTTGCTTTTCAATTACGTCGAAATCCCTGCAACGGTGTTCTTTTCTGGCATTATCATTGCTTTTGAATTTAAGAGAACTTGTTGGTGGGTATTTTTTTGTCGAACGAAAAGTCGAATTACTTTCTCGCAGATACAATACCCACTGCTCGTTTGCGTCCCATAACAGGAGGGTCGTTTTTATTAATGCACGAGAAAGGGGCACGTAAGCGGCTTAGATCCTGCAATTAAAATGTTCCTTTAAATACTCAGCTTGACGGCGTTATTGTACAGGACTAAAAGTTGTATTTAAGTCCTTGCTCGTTATAGTAGTTGTCGCTACGATCTCCGCTGTTAGACGACAATACAGTTAAGAATGTAATTTCTTTTTCATATGCACTTTACCATTATGGCTCAAGTGTAGGTTATCTGAAAAATTTTTGTATTTACCATAAAAATAATTGTTATATCGATTGCTATCGAGCATATTAGTTTATATATAAGTTACTAATCATTTGACACTGCACTTGTTTGTAGCATTTGTGCATTTCAGGTACTTGAATCTTAATTGTACTGTATAATTTTACTAACTTTATTGTTTAATCAAACATTTCTTCAAAGTTTGCGAATTGAAATCGTCTTTCGACTAATTAATCCCAAATAATTTGTCGGTTTGTCATGGTTTAGTCAGAAGTTACTCAGTTTTAAAGGGAATAGAAAAATTTTATTTTCAATCATCGTCACACTTCTCCACTTCTCCTCTGTGATATCAGAATGAAAAAAATTGCATTGGGCTTAAGTCTGTGGGCTTCGTAATAATGAAAACAAAGTGTATAATCATGAGCTACTCTGCTTTATATCTTGGGAATTTATTAAAGCGTTAACACATTATTCAATTTTAAACACGTTACAGTTACAGGTCACTTATTGTAAGAGATATGTAACCGGTCATGAATTTCGGTTACTACTTCGGTCCCGGCTCCCTGCTTTCTATTCCCGCCAAAAATTTCCAGTACGTTTGGAAATGCAACCTTTCTCTCTGAGAGAATATTATCGGATGTTTATATCGTGAGATAATTCACTTGCCGAGAGCAACTGTCGCAACAAAACTGAACTTGTCGGCGTTAATCTCCGGCGTGTTTACATTAACAGACGCTGACATTAAATTCGCAATTTGTTGCTATAGTGTCCACAAAGCTGACGACTTGCTCATTTTACGTATAATTCATTGTACCCTTAAATCGAAATTGAATTCTGTAAATGTTAAGGTAGCAGAATTCTTTTCATAAGTTAGCTTTCTGTTGTTCGATGCGTTACCTGTCGCGCTGATCCTGAGTTCTCCTCAGTCATCGAGTACATACGCGTGTATGTGTGCGTTTGTTCCGCTTATTTCGAGTTCCCGATAAATAATTCAAGCTCCTTAGTTTGAGTTTCACTTATCTCGGATTAACAAGGCTCCATTGTATTTCCCGAGGTAGGGGAGACCGGGGCAAATCGGCCACTTCTTTTTCATTGATAAATTTAACTAAAAAATTTTAATTTTTTAATTATGTGAATTATACTATCCGAAAGAGTAATCCCTATAGTACATAATTGCTACAACAAATTTTCATTAATCCCCTTTTCTAAAGTCATTCCAGAGAATTTGTAATATAGTGTAAAATCGCCGTTTCGAAAAATGCCGGGGTAAATCGGCCACTCCTTCGGGGCAAAACGGCCACCTTTTATTTGGGCTCGATTTTGATTAATTTTTAGTCATAAATGAAATTGATTTGTTTATTTCACAATTACAAATTGCAATAGAGTGAAAAAATTATCTGGAAAGTTGAGAAGTTCACGTTTTTAGCGCATGCATACTGCGGTTTAAATTTTGTTGCATTATTCAGTCATCTTCGGATTCTGAGGGCAGTTGCTTCTTTTGGCTCCTGCGTTTACGCAACGTACGTCCAGTTGAACACCCTGTCTTCGTCGAAGGCTGAGATTCCACATTGGTGGTCGTACCAGCTTTTCTTGGACGACCTCTTTTCTTTGGAGCCGAATTCATAGTAGCAGATGATTTTCCCAATCCTCTCACCTGTGGAGTAGTTTGTGCTATTTTTTTTTGGTTTCGACGCAGCTTGCTCCGTCGCCAATTGTTTCATTTCTGGTGAATCCGTTACAATTGCAGTTTTTCGACGTTTTCGCCCTCTGCGCGTTTGCTTTCTTGGTCCCGCTTTTGGCAAAGGTCGTATACTTTCAAGCGTGGAGTTTAAAACCTCGAGATTTTCGGGTTCAGTGGATGCTCTACTGCGTATGCTCTCATCGTTCGAAACTGCAGAAATGTCGCTGCATAGATGCATATTTTTACCACAAAAGTTAATAAAACTACTTGTGAACTATGGTTCGGCATCATCAATGAGTGGCCGATTTGCCCCGGGTGTTACGTGGCCGTTTTGCCCCAGACGTAAACTCTAACATCAATCACTCGAACACAATAGAGATTTTGCAAAATAACTCAAACTATCATCGGAATCGTAATCGGTACCCCCATTTTAATCAATAAATACTCACCTCAAAATCCAGAACACCAATATTACAGAATAAAGACAAATTTTCCACAAGTCACGAAAATTTTTTATCACTGCCGAAAACGTATTTTGCATTCTACAAAGTGCAACATAATCTCAAATGCTATCAAATTCCGTTGGTACTGTAGACACATAGAGAGACGTTTGCAACAGCAAACACGAGTTTTTATTTTAACTTCTACTGGGTAAAACTTCCGGTGGCCGATTTACCCCAGTGGTCGATTTGCCCCGGTCTCCCCTACATCTATTTACAGGGTAAAATGAAGCAATCTGTTGAAAACACCAGCTAAGCTATTAGCTATCGCATATTTGCGAGCATGTAGATATTCAGGGGTAATAGCAAAATAAATATTTCATAACAATTCGTAATCCATAAATTATTTTCTGGTGGTGGAGTTTTATAATTTATTTCCTTAGAACGGTGTAGTGAAAACAATTGAAACTCGGCAGACATTTTCATCTATCCATACTATACTACGGTGGCGTTCCACTTACGCCGAAATCGCCCGCAACGCCCGTGATTTTCATTATGGTAGGTTTTCCTACACGCGACAGGACGCAACGTCCTGAATTTCAAAGTCGATTATCTCGAAAATCAAGCGCGATATAAAAAAAAGTTACTATTTCTTTTCGACTTATAACAAGTAAATAAATCGAGAAAAAAGAATAAAACTTTTTGATATTGCGCTTCATTTTCGAGAAAATCGACTTCGAAATTCTTGCCGTTGACTCCAGTCGCGTATAGGAAAACCTACCTTAATGAAATTCAACATTTTTTCAGCTGTTTTATCCGTCAAGATCGTCTCTTTCCATAAGAGTACGTGCAAAATCAGTGAGAATTAAAATCGTTATAACTCAGCAACCGTTTAGTGAATTCGTTGAAAATTTTTGGAGCACATCGGGAAAATTAAAAAGAGCAATTTCACAAATTTTCATCAACTTGGTACCATTTTGAAGATAGGTCCGATACATTCTTAAACCTTTTCTCTTCTCAACGCGCAGAATACGCTGATGTAAAAAAATGTAACATCAATTTTCAATGTAGTGAACAATTTTGTCCATCGAGCCAAAAATTCACTCGTTGAAAGCCACGACCAATAATTTATTTACACCCTGTACATCACTCTAACGATTGCGTGATAAAAACGTTATAGTAGATAATATACAATCGGTGTACAGACTTTTTGACCAGGCTCTAGCAAGACAACATGCCTAATTTACGTAAAATCATCTTCCTGTTCAAATCTGTGCCCTCCACAAATTCTGGACTTTGGAAAGCGCATATTCTGCATTCCCCTGTTACTGGACGCCCTGCGTTTTCACGGATGAAATAAATCTTGCACTCTTACAAATACTTCTAGTTTCGGGGACGACGCCGCCCGTTATGGCTGTACGTGAACGTGTATCGCCAGGACGTGAGGTAGTTACGGGAAAAATCGGCACGAGGAATCCCACTCGTATTTGTAGATTCCTCCCGAGAGGCGGCGGAGTGTCTACGTTCACGTAGCCAATTTGCCGGAACATTAGCCGCGGACGATGTTTCTTCTAGGGTACCCATTATTGACACGGTCTGTTCACAATTGGTTGTAATCGATTGTATTAGTGTTTCACGGAATTCGACAGGACTTGACTTTTTCTTTCTGCAAGAATAAAACATGTAAATATTGGATGGCGGAACGTGGAAGTCGGTAACGGGAATCAAGCCTGTCCGATACTGGTGCGTATATGATAAGGGAAGGACTCGATTTTAAAAACTGATGAAATTATGAAACTTCGGGAATATATAGAGGCTACTATGATAAATAATAAGCTATCTTGTTATGCTGCCCGAAATCACTCCAAAGTGGTAAAACCACATCCCCGAAGATCAAGCTGTTTTTCGTTTTTATTTCATTCTTCGCAAACAATCTACAGAAAAAGATTATTACTTCTTTTGAACAGATTTATTGTTCTATTTGTGTGAACATTTCTAAACAAGAATAGATTGTTTATTTTCGAGAAGAAGTACCTTCGTTGCAGGAGGAAAGGAAGCTGCCTGATTTTGTCTTTCATTTCTGACCTCGTAGGACTTTGAACGTCATCGTTTCATGCGTCGTTGAATTCAATCATCCGGTATTTTGAATTTTGATTTTTGATTATGTTGGGTATTAACGTTTCTCACATTATGAAGAAGCCACAGTTTTTCTGCACACAGAATTATGGTCCCCCATTTATTTTGTATTGGACTTGGTATCAATGGACCATGTTGGGAGACTTGCAATATTTTCTCGTTATTTTGACTTCTTTATTATTGGCTCTTATCCAATGTCGTGAGAAAAGCACACGTCGCATTTCTGAGCATGAAAAGTGTCTTTCTTGTACAGTCTTGTTTGTTACACTATTTGGAAACACTTGGCGGGAATTAGTTATACTGTATCTAATAAGAAGAAGAACGAATATAAGTCGGGAACAAAGCGAATAATGCCGTGTGTTTGTATGAAACCTTTCTTTATCATCTTCTACTGGCACACTCATCTTTAAAGCGACTCCCGCGTATGAGGATACATCGTGCATAATAAATAGAATAAAAAGGCGATCGACTTCTTTCTGCTTCTGCTTTTGAGAATACGGCGTACGTAAGTACATACCATATGTGGTCGAAATCTGAAATTTTGCTGACGATCGTCCGGGGACTACAGTGTTGTATCCGTTAAGGGTTTCTGCTCATTGGAGCGTCCTTATGTATTAGGCGGGAGAGCTCCCTAAGGATTTCGCAGGCGGGATATATCCAACGACCAAGATTACACAGTGCATTCTCCTGTGTACCAGTTTCTTCAGTAATTGAAAAGGATTTGTTCTTGCTGAACAATCTATCGCAGATTACATTCTATTATACCTTCCCGAGGGCTGCATAATTTACTGCTTTATATTATATACAGGATGAGGCATTTATTTTTAGTGATAGAAAAAAGTACTTACATTTAGACGAATGTTGCTTGATATCAACAGGGACATACACATATTCTGATATCAACAGTTGTTTTGTAGGTGGAGGCACAGAGAAGATATTGCAGGTGAACTCTGTTTTTTTTAAGTGGAATGATACTGTTCAGTTAGTATGTAACAGAATGTCTTATAGAGTGTCTATAGTAATAGAGAGGCAGTCAGATCGCTCGACAATCAAGTATTTTTTACGAATTAATTACAAGGAGATGAAAACAAGCACAGACATTTTCTTTTATACAATGTTTATTACTATCACGCAGAGTAAACAAAAGAATAATTTTTTATACATATTTATTTTACAAATGGCACTACACGAGGTTGATTATACAGTGTTTTAGAAAAAGAGTCTGGTTTTACTCTGATATTGAGCTTAAAAATAAAGATACAACGGTTTCCTTGGAATATGTTTCTCCTGGAACCTGTAATTTCGGTCTGAACCCCGGAAAAAGAATCGAACAATAATAATTAAAATAGTGACTACGAGGAAGCGATTTTTACGACAAATGTCAGTAATTTTGCAAAAAAGGTGTTTCAGGACCGATTTCAATGACCTTGAAATATGTTGTCAACGTCAACATTCTGTACAACTTTTCTCTATACATATAGCCGCCGCTGGGCTTTAGTTTTCGCAATATTTGTAAAAAACTGTGATCGGTAGTTTGTTGGGGTTAGATTGTTTTGAGCCAGGACACAGCTCTTGTCATGTAAAGAAACCCCCGTGCTCCCGCCATGGGCGTCCGGAGGGGGGTGCAAAAGGAGCAGTTGCCCCCCTGGCTTTTGAGAAAAAAATCGATTATTTTTCAAAACTGATCTTTATTAAGTTTATACTAAAAAGGGAATATCTTTAATTTTTGGTTTTAAAGTTTTAATTAAATTGGCACTACAGAATGGGTTCAAAAATGCAAGAGGGGTATATTCTTCTTTACCATCATTCCAAAGTTGCCCCCCCCCCCCTGGAAACAAGTCACCGGACGCCCTTGGCTCCCCCGCCCCCCTGTATATGCTACGACGTGAGCAAGCACACACAAATCGGTGGTTGGTTGGGGTTTGCTGCCTATCTATTTACCGCTGTCGAAGGAGTATGTTACTAAATGTCGATTTTCAGGAGTGCACAGGGCTTTTACACTTGAATGCTAAGGTTCAGTCCAGAAAGGAATATATTTTGAACATGGTGTAAAAATTTCAAGTCGATCTGAACGTTCGTTTTTTTGTCGCAATCACTGCAACACTACAGAAAAAATGCCTACACATCAGACGACTGTAGCGTCGTCATATATACGGGGTGTCCCAGAATTGAGGGACAATCCGGAACATGCAATATCCTGATGTAAGAAGGCATCGAAAAGTCCTTTACCGTTTTGGGATCAGAGGCTTCATTCTCGAAATGTCAACAGTTGAATATTAGCGGTCGAACTTCCGGGCCGCGCAGTTTGAAGCCGAGTCAGTTGAGCGCGAGGTAGCACACGCTCTCGCGCACTCGCAGGAGGCACGCGTAGATGCAGGCCCACACACGCAGTAGAGCAGACCGCGCTGATTCAAACCGTGGAAATACATAGGTTAGAGGCGCTACCAGGCAAACCGGCGCAGCGCGGCCGGTTCTACTGCGTGTGTGGGCCTGTATTTACGCGTGCCGCCTGCGAGTGCGTGAGAGCATATGCGCCGTATGCTACCGCGCACTCAGCTGACTAGGCTTTAAACTGCGCGGCCCGGAAGTTCGACCGCTAATATTCAACTGTTAATATCTCGAGAACTAAGCCTCGGATCCCAAAACAGTAAAGGACTTTTCGATGTCTTCTTGCATCAGGATATTGCATGTTCTGAATTGTTCCTCAATTCTGAGACACCCTGTATTGAACTCGCTACGCGTACGGAACGGTAACCCAAGGGATATATTATCATCGTAAAGGGTGTAGAGTTTTATTATATTTTGGGCACTCATATCTGGTTCCGTCTAAGAAGGCGGAATATAATTAAGAAATTATCCCTTGTGTGGTAAAAATTGTCACTACAGGTAGAAAGGAGCAACGACGTTAATCCTCATTGCACGCGTACGAATCTACTTTCCTACACGAGTGATCCCGAATCGTAAGCAAGCTCCAAAATACAATTAGGGCAGAATTCCCTGTAAGTTTTACCAAGTTCAACCTAAAGCTTTCACATCTGTATTATCTACATCTAATATGCATCCATCTAAAACAAATGAACTTAATCATCTGATGAACCCCCAAGGCTAAGCAGTCCTTGAAGGATAAGAATCCTATTTCCTGCTCGGTTTCAGAAATATTAACTGTAATACCGTTAAACAAACTCACTGTATAATAGAAATACCATCAAGGAATGATTGTAAAAACGTAAGATAAAAATTATTATGTATTTCGAAATATTTTATCAGAATTGATCTGTGGAGAAACGAGATGGCACAAAGGTATTATATTGATTAAGACTTTTATTGTTAATCCGATTATACATAGCATTTCCATACGCTGTCGACTGTTACTTTCAACACGGCGTTTCTTACAGCTGTACTGGTGCAACGGCTATGTTAAAAAGCAGCAGAAACGTTTACGGTTTCCATTCAGCCTTGGACGTCAGCATTGTGTCGCGTATGACACCAATTCCCAGGATCGATTAAAATCATACGCATCGTTACATAACAGAAATATAGGACCGTTTTACAGAAGACGCTTTCGTGACTCGCCACTGCTGTCTAGGATGTAAGAATTCACACCGAGGATCTGTCAACGTCTAATGATCAACAAATCATTCAAAATTTGAATTCATGAACACTGCCGCATGTGCTGCTTGCGATTTACGTCCAGCTCCGGCACTTGCGAAGATGAGCAGCATTCGAAGATTGGGGATAGTGGCGTGGAGTGAGTGACTAGTTAGGACTAAAAGGGATCGCCGGTTTCTACATTTGCAGATTACCCCACCATGCGACTTTTGCTCATAAGCTTTGTGGACACTAGCAAGAAATTGCGACATTTATTGCGAGAGTTTATGTCAGCGTCTGTGTAAACACGTCTGACAATGAGAGTAAGGCCAGCAAGTTCAGTTTGTTGGCGACAGTCTTATAGTGTAAACCCCTCCGAGCTCTTATAGTGTTAACATCCGATAATATTCTCTCAGAGAGAAAGGTTTCATTTCCAAACGTACTAGGAATTTCTTGGCGAGGGTAGAAAGCATGTAGGTGGACCATAATGTTTGGTTCCGAATTCACGTGCACTATTAGTAAATTCATAAAGCACATAACATCAGTTAACGTCCTTTAAGTCCACGCCGGTTAATTTTGAAAGCGAAAACTTTCAGTTCCTATGTATTTCATACTCTGTCAGCATGATTTACCAGATATATCAGATTTATGACACTCTTGCCTACGCCTGGCCTGTTGTGGGTCATTCGGAGTCTCTCCTGGTTAAAACCGTCCTCACCCTTGTTAATTTGTGTCTTTCTTCTTCCATTTCCATGAAGGAGTCCGCCAAAATTAAAAAACTACCCACCCAGGAATGTTATTGTCTTTTTAATAGAAGTAACACTGTGTGCACATGCCCACATTTTTCTAGATATGTTACGTATTAAATATTTAATGCCATCCCTCGGGAACAGTGTAGACATACGTCACATATATTTCGTAAGACTAACTGAGATTTCTCTGGCAACTACTTGCAGGCAATGATTTGCGAGAAAAAACTGCCGTAGTGTAAACACTCATGCAAGTTTATTGTGCAATAAATGTCGCAAGTTGGTTGCTACTTGGTGTCCAGAAGGCTTTAGGAGGCCGAGTTGCCTGGCTTGATTGCTCCAAGACTCCAAGAACATCTCGCGTTTGCTCGTGCGAGGAAACTCTTGGACGTGCATAGACGAACAGTTCTAATGGTGAGAAGTAAGTCCGTCGCTAAGTTTAAGCTCACTTTAAGCGTGTATACGTTGATTAAGACTGAGCGCGCATGTATTTTCTAATGTAGACGTATCAAACTGGGTTTAGGCTCGAATGCTTATGGGGGGCCATTCCACGCCATCTCAATCACTTTTGTACGTTTTACGTGGTGCGCTTGACCTGAATTCAGCCTTACTTGTGAGAATAAGTCAGATATGTACAGTGGTGGTCGGTTAGATTTGAATGAAATCTTCCCGGTTAAATTTGAACGTACCATCTCCACCACCGTTTTCTGCACGATCGTCTGCACCCTCATCCTTCGTCACCTCGAGCTCAGCGAATCTGTTATGAGACCAACTCATGGGAGCAAAACGCTACCCTACTTGCGAGTCTTTGAATGCGCGGGCCCGACTGATTCAATTTAACCGGTTGCTGCTGTAGAACGAAACAGCAAACGAGATACAGAAATGAAGAATATGAGAATACGGATAGTAGTCACGAGTTACCGAAGTGTCTCGCGCAAAAGGGCCCTTAGAAGCAAGCAATGACGCAGAACTTTCACATACCATTTGTAATCTGCATAAACAATTACATCGTGAATATCGTCAAGATCTCTTCCATTAGAGGGGTGTTTGCTACGTGCAGGCATTCCCTGGCGGAAGTAATAATCATAAAGAGTAATATTGCACGGTAATGTCGGACTCGTACCGGGCGGGGAGGCAATTTCAAGCTCCTACGGAACCCCGGTGCATTAACTATGTGATTTTACCTATTACAATCCAAAGGAATCCTCTTTACATAATTAAACACACGCTTGCGTTTGTTACACACTTGCACCCGAATAAATTATACTTAATCCTCCAGTTGATACGCACCATCACAATGTTTCGCTTAAAATTATTCAGTTAATATTATGTTTATACATAGAATGGCACTGAAGAAAGAAACTTTTACGGAAACGTGTTTGTACAAACGAAATAAAATGAACGATCTTCAATGTGTTAGAAAAGTTTCTCCGCAGTACGGTTGTCTGTCGATGGGTTATCGATTAGTAGCGAAGTTTACAGTTCAGTCCCTTAATTCACGTGACAAGTGCAAGAAAATAAATTTAATTCAACTCGATTTATTGTATGCAATATAAACTTACCAAGCAATGAATTTGTATATAGCTCTGGAAGATTATAAAACTGTTCTCATTTTACAAGCACATACTTGTATCATAATTTCTAGTGAAATGATGCAATTGGGTAGTAGCAATTATAAAGTGTTCAACTTTTGTCTTTTGGTTTTAACACCTGTATATGTCCAGAAGAGTAGTCTAGAAAAGAAGTCTGGACCGCAGAGCCCGGCCAACGGGCGGGTTTGATCCGACCGTCAACCGACTAAAAACTGCGAGTGTCACGTGAAATTAATGTCGATATGTTTTGTCAGCAAGTGTTCAACAGACTTCATCTATTCGATACAAAGTAAAGCAGCATAAAATTGCGGCAATGGGATCATTATACTTTTGACCAGGCATGCTTAACTGTCCTCTTGGCGGCGACTGGGACACGCCGTTAGCGCCCACGAGTGCCCGCGAGCGCGTTCAAGGCCAAATGCGTTCGACAACGGGGTGGGGAGCAACTCGAATACAGTAAATTTTCATTATAAGCCCGTCAATTGTAATGGCTCCACGATCTCTACTCTCTACATCAGAGGTGCACAGGGAGCCGCCTTTACCTCCTCGCGATTCTCAGCGTCGGATCAGGAGCCCAGCGTGGAGCTATAAAGCTGGGTATCCACTTGTTACGTATCCTCGTATCGTAGCGCCGTTGCATGTCATCCAGTGATACCATACGGTGCAATGGTGTGTGACCACTGGTGCTGTTGCGCATCTTTGTATCAGATTTTGATACGCGTCGGTGCAACGCTGCCCGTCCACACTGATACGCAACAACGATACGATAGGAGGATACGTAACAAGTGGATACCCACCTTTACATTGTACAGTTCCACGCTCGGCTCTGGCCCAGCGCCCAGGATCGCGAGGAGGTAAAAGCGGCGCCGGGTGCACCTCTGCTCTAGGCTAACAGGGTCCCCGGAAGTGGCGACGCGGACGCGTGGTCCGTCTCGCGTCGCCGGAGTTTTGGGAAGACCCCGCGTGTTGCCGTGCGGGGCTGTTGAGCGCGGAGTTTGCACTGCGCTGAGGGGGAGGTAGCGGATGAATCGCTAGTTTGCTCCCGCAAAAAGTCCTCCCCGTCGAGCGCGCGACTCCGCGCCCGAGGACGACCACCGTGGAGTTTTAGTGGGTGCAAGTCCCACATAACCCCGTCCCTCCCCCGGGGTATCCGTTAGGGATTTCTCCACGTCAAAAAAAAAAAAAAAAAAAAAGCTAACAGGGTAACCCACTACGAAACAGTTTACCGAGAAGTGTGGGTTTGCTGCCCGCTGGCGCGAGCATGCCGCATAGGCGCGCGCCCGTGGGCGCTGCCGGGTGTCAAGCATGCCTGCTTTAAGGTCTGGGCACACATATGCGCACTCTACAGCAAGCCTGCTCCGGCTCATTATAATCATTAAAAATAGTCAGAATTATATCACGTTTGGTGTCATTTTCATCGGAAAAACGCCAGCAATCCATTGGTGATACTTCTATGAAGATCTAATACAAAATATAGAAATTGGCATTTTCATTACCGAATGGCCTATGGCTGTCTTTATCTTTATGACTCTAGGGTCTGGGAGTTCTGGGACCCCCGAAGCGCGTCGTTCGAGAGCTTCGAGCCGAGAACCCATCAAGGTCATAAAGAAAGTCCCATTTAAGCGGGTTCACCACACCGTCAGTGGTAAAGCCAGACTATCGGGACCATCGAATTTTAACTCCAAAATGACGCCAATAACACTGGCAAGTGTGAACTGCTCCATCCGAAAACAGGGAAACGATATTTTTTACCACTGACACTGATGGTACGGAGCTGATACATGTGCCCGGATCTTTAGACTAAGTAGAATTTCAACGACTCCACCGTGAATGCGGAAATGGAGATTCCTAATTTACAGTGCCTTTTGTGAATTACTTTCTACCTCTTTCCTGTTAGTTTTTTCACTATCTCCTTCTATCACGTTGATTAATTAGTGGGTGCAGACGGACTATGGATTTGACCGTAATATATGCCTCTTGGATGACAAGCTGAACAATCCGAGCCCGTCCTCTCCGTCGGTTCGTTTCCTGCAATCATTATTGTTGAAAATTAAAAAACTGCCCGGCGCAATCACAAATTAAAACACGAACAAACAAATAATCGGAATACCGTTTATTTGCCGAGGATGGGATAAATAACAAACCTAGTCAAAGAAACCGAACAAAATTGCAATGTTATGCGTGGATAGTGCTTCTTTACATACAGGGTGTTTATAAAAATGTGGTCTCTTATAATAAATGTCGCCTATTTGTCGAACGTTTTAATAAACCTTTTTACCTGAAGTAGGCTGAGCAATCACAGCCTCTTCTGAATTACCAAGATAATACCATTATTTCTTCGCGTTAGGTTAGGTCTGCAGTGGCGCACACAGAATTTTATTTTTTTTGGGGGGGGGGGGCCTAGTTGTATCCGTTCAACTCGCTCTCCGCCCCACTAACAAGGGAAGTTTGGCAACCCGGAAATTCAGATAATTATGAAATTCGGCGTGCAAGTAGAGTAGTTCATCCGTAACGCAACTCTATTTTTTGTTGGTGCCATAACGCAATTTTTGGGGGTGAAATCACCCCTTGAAAAAAATGCAGAATTTTCTTTTCCGTGGAATATCTCGAGAGCGGTGAGATATATCGAAAAATAGTATAAACAAATGTTGCATCTTACTTTTGTGTCTACAAAATTGCATAACGATAATTTTTGAAAAATCCATATTTTTCAAGTTACCCCCACCACCAATCCTTAATTCCATAATTACTTTTACGCGGTTTTGTAGATATAAAAAAAGGATGCAATTTTTGTTTAAACTTCTTTTCGATATCTCTCACCCTTCCCGAGATATTCCACGGAAAAGAAAATTCTGCATTTTTTTCAAGGGGTGATTTCACCTCCAAAAATTGCATTATGGCACCAACAAAAAATAGAGTTGCGTTACGGATGAACTACTCTACTTGCACACCGAGTTTCAGAATGTTCTGAATTTCCGGGTTGCCAAACTTCCCTTGTAAGATTAAAAGCGAGCGAGGAACGGTAAGGTAAATGTACCAGTGCCCGGCCATGTCCCAGTACCTGAACAACAATGCGAATTTTATTTATTTTTAAGCTTAATTTTTAATGTAATTAGAAACAAAAAATAGTACCATAATGCATAAGTATTTAGCAATATTAATTAAAATCATTATTATAGAAAATTGAAAATCGTTAGATAGAAATAATTATTTTGTAACACACTTCGTACGCATAGCAGATTTCGAGAAATTTCTATGGCTTCTGTTAAGAAACGTCACTCATTTACTAAGAAAATATTGACTGCATTTCTTATTTATATATTATAATAATACATTATTATAATAGTAAATAGATTTAAATTTAGTTTAAGATGGTTAAACTTGCAAGAAAATTAATATTTTTTTAAACAAGTCTAAATGTTCGACTACTGGGACGATATAATTCAGATATTGGGACATCAGGACATGCATTTTTAGGTTGTCCGCTTACTGGGACAATATAATTCAGGTATTGGGACATGCAGTTTTAGGTTGTCCGCTTACTGGGACATCTGCATGTTTTCGTATTTTCATTAATAAATACGTCTATTATAATACATAAACTTTTTTTTCAGTTTCCAATAGTATAATATTGTGTTATCTTCAACATTTCAACAACATTTTTTTATTTCATGATGGTTTTACAAATTAAATTAGGAGACAAACTTTGCCGCTATTCCTTAAGCCCCTTCAGCGGCCGGGTATTGGTACATTTACCTTACGAGACAGACGACGCGCGATGCGTTGATACTACCTATGTCTCGCTCCATCTTTCGGGCACTTGATACTCCGTTCTTTGCGAGACGTCGATCTCCTAGCGAAGTGTTCCTTTCCCCCGCTGGATGCGCCACTGTAGGTCTGAGTTAGGTAAAAAAGACTCCGATTCCTCAGCCTATTCTTCGTCAAAAAGACGGCGGTTTGTAAAAAGGCGAGGCTTTTTACAAAAAGATTGAGTTTAAAATCGTCTTACGATATACATACCTACATAAGTACACATATAAAATGATGTTGGCAGCATAGACTCCCACGTATGGATCGTTTTCTATTACAACTAAAATTGTAACGGAATGTTGCATACAAAAACATATACAATAATATCTGCGGAGATCCGATAATTTTTTAATTAAAAAATAATGTCAATGATTATTCATGAATTATATATTTAGAATAGTATCGTGCAACAGACAGATACGATAAAATGGAATTTCTTCCCAGAGCGTTTACGTTAGTCAAAGTGATCTCCCTTATTGTCGATGACCCTAGCTCGCGTTCACCAGCAAGGTACCGCAGCTATCTCGTTATTTTCGGCTTACAGCTGTTTTCAATAGCTCAATTGATGTCCCAGCAAATGTATGGCGTGCTTTCACGGTGGTAGATATACATACGTGACATTTAAAACGTACACATATTTTATTGCTTATTCCTAAATTCCTACATAGTCAACGATTCCGCTGTGCTTACACGTTATTATGCACGCTTGGAAAGAGAAATCGATAGAAAATGGAACGGAGCAGATGTACACGAAATGGAAAATATCGCAACTTATACAAATTTAATATAACTTACCTATGTTTAGTAACATTTGACATTGCGCTGTATTTAATATCCTAACTTTGTTATCATGGATAACAAAAATAATGTTTCTTCAAAGCAAATATTTCCGCTCATTTCAAAGTAATGAGGGAAGTAAGACATGTCAGTTTCTTTAAGTAAGCGTTCATTATGATAGATATGACGTTGCTGGTATTCAAAGTTTGTCAAGAACTGAACTAAAATTGTGCTGAATCGGATTCCGCTCGGAATAACAACTAATCAGAGCTTTGCGAGTAATATGATCCATCCTGGAGTAGATAATATGGACCACTGGCCTATACTATAATATCTACCCTTTCTTGGCTTATTAGTAGAAATTATTGTTTTCAAAATTCGATTTTATGCATTATAGTAGTATTTCTCTTCTTAAAGACCATGGTTGCTCATGTTCCAATCATTCAGAGAAAAACGCAAACATGGGAGAAACAGATAATGAAAAGTGTAATAACTGCTGTGAGGAAAAAGAAAACAGAGTTCTTAAAAGTTTCGAAATATTACAAAATTCGTGAAACAGATTTTAGACATTTGGCAGTGAAAAAAGAAATCGGTAGGATAATAATCATATTACCTCAGTATTTGTTGACTTTGATGTATAGCAAAGTGTACGAAAAAGTATCATTTTAGATGTTGCTGCTTCTGTTTCAAGACTTAGTGACTGCTGTTTACTTCTTCAGTTGCCCGACTTTTGATTATATTTGTAATTTTTCGTCTTATGAAAGTAATAAAAATTTAATCCGCGCGTGTGCTTCACTCTAAATCGATATTTACAAAATAAGTGAAGTTTAGCCGACATATTTTGACAGTTCTTTTCCTTGATAACAAAATATTATACAAATAAATCGCATTCAACATTTTTTATTTATTTTTACACGAAGAATCACCTCCTTTCTCTTTGCATCACGATTACTGGGGTACCCTGTATGTTTGCAAGACATTCTACACTGACTATTCGCAATTTTTTAGCAAAAACGCGCAAGCGTTAGAGAAAGCACGCCTCCTCGTAAAGAGGAGTTAATCTGCAACCCCTTTTCCTATCGTTACCAGCTCCGAGCTCCAATCCCATCTCTGTTTGATATTAAGGCAACCCTCCGCCCCCAGTTAGCACACCGGTCGCGACTAATTACTCTAATTAATTGAGACTCTGATCTTCTCGTGAACTGCTCCAGCTGCGCTAATTACTAATTACTAATATTAGGGTGGCATAGTTCGAAACATGGAGGGTTAACCACTAAATGAGCGACGTTTGCCATTTCAATAAGGTCCGAATGGTAATTAGTTTCAAGAATTACACAAATTTGCGTTGGCTATTTACCACTAAAAAGCATTTCATTTTAGTTCTTCGCTTTGAACGACGACTGACATAGCGAGGTTCAAAGTAATTTCAAAAGATATTAAACTTGTTTAACGATTTTAGCATACAAATGTAGTGTGATAACGAATTAATTCGTCCACGTCATCGATAAAATATACTGCCATACCTACTATTTATAATAACAGTGCAGACAGTGGTAGAGTAATATCCGGAATGTTGCAACAAGGTCTATCTTGGTGCGACATCTCTTTTTACGAAAGTCTAATTGCATTTTTGTTCTCAAATGGAATTACATTTACTTATGCTGTTTTTAGATAAATCGATTCTTTTGTCGTTTTGTATAAAAAAGTTTTTTCCGAAGACTAAATACGTTAGACGTTTTTATGCGTATTTTCAACAATTAATACCTCGGAAACCAAGCCACAAACGCGATTTCGTAATTCATGATTTTCGTTTCATTTTGGTATCTAGAATCACCCGTTAAAGTTTCTGATACATGTTGACGAACACCCTGCATACAATTTCCGTCCTCAGTTCAAACATCTGCAGTGTCTAAAAAAGGCAGGGTCTGCTACAATAGATATCTCTTACTGACGAATCCACTGGCAGACCCAGGACGAAACACACTTCTCTTTTTCTTTCCCTCTATCCTCTATCTTTACTTCTCCACAATGACAAAGAAAATTGATGGGGTACGATTTCTTATTTGCGTTTGTGAAACAGTTCTCGCAATACGCAAGATTCATTTCTGCCAGTGTAATAAAATCGTGTTCTATTGTTATAACTGATTTTATAGCATAATATACTACAATAGTTATAATATACTACAATAGTATTTTCTAAGTGTAACATGCAAGATCCTCTGCTGAATATCAACACAATGTTAGCGGAACGTCAGATATCTTTCCCAAAAGAGTTGTACCCTGCACGTCAAAGCATCAAATCATATGTATTAACTACTTTCCTTATACTATCAGAAACGTAATTCAAATTTACGATTTTAGGAAAAGAAATCAGACGTTTGCATTATATGATTTTGTGTGTCGTACCTTTTAGCGCATTCGTGTGTCTATAGAAACTGTTTCCCTGCCAGCTGTCGGGACTTCTTGCCGGTTGAAGTTCTAGTTTTATGTCGCGCATAGCTGCTGTCTCCTCTGCTACTTTTTCAGCTTCCCGTTCCTAGAATAAAGCCGTATTGCAAGTTTGAAACATCGATCGTCGAAATCCACTGACGCATAAACACATGGCAACGACATGCCATTAAATTTATAACATTCTATTATTTGAATCAAAATTTATCCAATCCTCCGCATGGGGACACGGAACGACGGGGATGCCACTCAGCAGACGATGGAGTCTTGCCCAGCGTGGGCTCATGGGCTGTGCAACGCGGGTTTCTCACGCCGCGA
The DNA here is from genome assembly GCA_946251845.1 of Andrena fulva. Lineage (NCBI taxonomy): Eukaryota > Metazoa > Arthropoda > Insecta > Hymenoptera > Andrenidae > Andrena > Andrena fulva. Next base: position 62,492,636 of record OX276327.1, read on the forward strand.
GGCTCACGGTCAGGGTTGCCAGGAAAATCCTACTCGTAGTGGAGGGGGAACACCTACCTTGGCGTCGATTCGATTGACGTCACGGCGTCGTCACGCGCATGCGTGGCGTGTTCCCTCTTCACTAAATAGGTGTATGTTCTCCCTCCACTACGAGTAGGATTTTCCTGGCAACTATGACTCCTCCAGTCACTCAACTCCGCGAGGCGTGTCTTGCGAGAAAGCCTTCCAAATGGTGCGCCCAGATCTGAGTCGACCCTCGAGCCGGGGGCAAGGTGTTCTCTAACCCCTTAACGACCATCTCAGAATCTCGTACGGACCCCAAGTTTTCTACTGGTCGCCCATCTCCGAATCTCGTACGGACCCTAAAGCCGTATTTCCTATACAGTAAATACTCGTTAGGAGCCCGTCGAACGGGGCTGGCGGCGGGCCCCTAACGCGACTGGACACTATTCCGCGCGGCCACTGGCGCGAGTGAGAAAACCCAATGAGCGAGCGAGAGGAAACGAAAGCCGACGGCAACTTCGTGTCGACTCGTTCGTTTCCTCTCGCTCGCTCATTGGGTTTTCTCACTCTCCTCCGAAGGATTCCAAGAAATGGTGGGGATAGTCGCCGGGCTCCTAACGCGTGGTAGAAACGGGCTCCAAACGAGGATTTACTGTACTGCCCGGGAAACAGTGGAGGTTTTCGTCCCGGGGGCCTCACGGTCAAGTTTTCGTTTCAGGGGTCGGTCGTTGGGGGGCTAAAGGTGTCCGCACACATACCAGTTCTGTGTCAAATTCGTGCCAGCTTGCCAGTGATAAGAAAAAGGATGGACTGACGATCTCTTCTTCTTAAAGCCTAAACACACTTGTCAGTTCCGTGTCAGTTCCGTGTCAGTGGTAAAAATAAAGGTCTGCGCACACATATCCGTTCCGTGTCAGTTCCGTTCCGGCGTGCCAGTGGTAAGAAGAAGAGACCCTCTACGCACCTCTTCTTCTTACCACTGGCACACTTTTTTAATTTTTTTTTATCGTCGTGGAAATCCCTAACGGATACCTCAGCCCTCGGGGGAGGGCCGAGGTTATGTGTGGGTTGCACCCACTAAAACCAACCACGGTAACCGCCTTGGCGAGGGACCCGGCAAGGAGGATGGCCGTTCTTATGCGAGATCAAACTAGCGATTACATTCGCTAGGCCACCACTGGCACACTGACACGGAACTGACAAGTGTGTTTAGACCTTTACCACTGGCACGCTGATACGGAACTAACACGGAACTGGTTTGTGTGCGGAGATCTGTAGAGAACGCCTTGTCCTCCGTGCGCACGCGGCGTTCTTACAACGGGACACCACTGTATATTCGTTTCCTCCGAAATAAGTTAGTTTAATATGAATAACTTTTGCATCTGCAAAACTTTAAAAAATAATCACGTTAGCTGGCGTACTGTATAGAATTTTGAGATTATTGTTATTTAAGAATACAAAACAATCTGGCATGGTTTGCACAACACTCTGCGTATTCGTGTATTGTATACGCGCGTTTCGGTTGGCTTAACATCATAGAGTGGTTAAGCAGCACAGTACAGGTGTGTAATCTAGTCTGGAAATAGATGAGTGTTATTGCACCACCAGGCGTGTTTGTGCGCGACCTTTCCGCATAATGACAACCGACGCGATGAATAAGGAAAGGAAAATGAACGAATGTCTAATCATCATGATCATACACTCAGTCATGCAACGATGGCTACAATCGTATTGATGTATTGTGACCAACGGCGGCTTTCTCGACAAGGCAATCTACAGGGTGTTTGAAAAAAAAGTTCAGGATATATAGGGTAGATAGTACACATTAAACTGAGTGAAAACTGCTTAATGAACATATTCCACCCCACTTTGTCTACAAAAATAAAGAATATCATTATATTGTAACAGAAATAAATACATATAACTAACAACTATACAGAGTGTCCTAGTAACAGTAGCACAACTGAGAATGGGCTAATTCTTCTTGTAAAAAGAAATCGAAAAAACAGAATAAAAATTACTTTTATTGAGATGATATTCTATTATTGAGAAAGACAACTTTGAAAAGTGAGGTATGCATTCGATTTTTTTTATCAAGTCTCATAAAAACCAAAGTTCATTCTGCGAATAAAAGAAACATTGAGGAACCAAAGGCAAAGGCCGTCGCAGCATTCAAGGAATTAAAGACACATAATACACTGCAAGAAATGCATTAATAATTTAATTTACAGAACGAATCTCTGTATGTAGCAACGTGGATAATATTTTGAGAAAATTCTTTGAAAATTCGTCTTACACTTATTTACTAAACCATCGTAATCGAATACGATCAATAGCGATATCTGTCAGACCGATATTTGAAATTAGTCAAGTGTAGGTACTCAAACGATATTTTTCAGTCACTTTTCTGAATAACGGAAGGTGGTATAAAAGAAATTCAGTCTAGATTTTCGATTTGTTTTTGCATAAAAAAATTCTTACTCGATTGTACTACGATTATTGGGACACCTTGTATTTAACTAATATTGCAATTAATAGTTCTTATTGCCATGAGTGGAAAGCGGCAGCCCAAGCCAGACGAGGAATTGTTGAAAGAGTGAGTATTCTATGACACAAAGATGTGAAACCTATATGCAAATTAAATAAAAGAGCAGATTTAGAACATTTCTCTAGATTTCAAAGTTAGCATACGTAAAGTGTTCACTTCGTTTATATTTTATATGCATTAAATGATGACAGCAAATCACTGACGCTACCAAAATTGACACCACTTCTAACTTTCATCTGTTAATTGGCTCATTCCTCGATCAGGGTCGTCTCTGGTGTATTAAAAATTATACGTTTAATAAATAGAGGTAAATTAACTCATTTCGTCCGCAGTAAATGTGACGCATAACCTGAGACACGTTCACCTTCTGTAGGAGTGAAGCTTCGAAATTTTCGTGACAAATCAGCTGTCCCTTATGCAACGCGGAGGAACTTTCGAACGGCGAGTCAGCTCATCTTCTCCAGTTAAGAGATTGAAAATATTAATATCACGACTTATGTTTAAGTATTTTTTTTAGTTGAGTGGGTACTATTTTCCTTGCTAGTCCTGAACTCTTTTTTAACACACTGTATAATCTAAACACAGATACCTATGTAAACTCAGCGAGCTGCCTTATTTAATATTTTCACCGATAGCAATCGTCAAATTACTTAGATTAATTTAATCCCTCGGCTCAACGGCGATCGATTCATGTAAATTATTCAGGGTTGCGGGAGTCAACGTTCCTTGTGTACTTGCCAGATGTTTTGATAGTCGACGAATAAATATTTTCTTATTCGGGTATAACCGCTACTATAAACCACTCCCCCAATTAAGTGGTTGCTCTATGTTGAATTTTTGGAATCGAATTTCAATTAACTTCGATGTTTGAAACGTTACACCGTCTAGAGGTCGAAAGAATTACTGTGCTCAGAATATTATATTATTTACCAGTGTTACTGCTGGTAGATTCTGTCATACAAGTTTGTTATTTGTGTAGATTAAACTTTGCGAATGTATTAGTTACTGTACAATTACTGAGCGGCGAATATTATGCGAATATTTTTTGTTTCGCAGAAATCCCTCGTCAATTAACTAAAATTTTTAATGTTTTCATTTTCATATTTCAAATTTTTAATGTTTTCATCATTTTTTATGATTCACTATTTCCGACGCCAAAAATGAAAAGAACGCAAAATTCAATCAAGGAATCTGGAAGATCTTCGGCAGAAAATCCTTGAAGGAGTTGCACTCATTGATCCGGATTTCATCAGGAAGGCCATATCCGACCTTTTATGAACGAATAGCTCATTGTCCAACTGTGAATGGCGCACATTTTAAACATTTTAATCTGTCGAATGCGTGTGGCTTAATCAACAGTCGATCTTGCCTTAGTCGCCTGGAGTAATGGTCTATGCCGAGAATATGGGTTCCCATTTAAAAAAAATCAAGTTGACCTTGGAATGAACTCTAAATTTGGCCCTTAGCTCATAGTCAAGCTCACCATCATATGCCTCTTTGCAAACCTTAAAACTTTTGTCCGAAACCTTTTTTCGAAAACTTCATACTTCCTAGTTAATCCGGGGTTCCCATCTTTCTGGCACACGCTGTATAATACATCATGGATGACAAAAATAGTCCGAATGAGCACGAGTTTAGGCCCATTTTCATTAGGATAGTCGTTAACCCCATTGATGATACTTTAGCGAATATTTAATAGAGAAAATAGGAATTACCATTATTATTACTAATGACTCATCGGAGGTTCGACACTGCGCAGTCAAAAGCTCGGTGAGGCGGTGTTTTGTTCTTTAAGTAAAATTCGGGAACTCTCGAACAATACTTGCAACATTTTTCAGAAACTATCAACCTAAACACACGCCAAATCCATGTACAGAATGCGCATACGTGAATACACGCCGTCGCCACTAGTATTAAAAATGAAATGTATTATGAAGGAAAATATTTCATTTCTACGTTCCTTGGTTCAACAACATTAATATCATTATTTCAATCTAAGACGAGTGTATAAATCCCAATTGTATAGGTACCTGTGCTTTTGCGATCAACAAGTAGAAATCGATATTTGACGGTGTCGGTTACTGGTGATTAATTTTATCAATGGATTATGTGAATTATATGTAATAGACATTCCTTGCGCCATTAGCTTAACGATTAGAATGTTAAACGAGCAATGCCGAACACTGTTTTGAAAGATTATCATACTTAAACTCTGTACTATAGCTTTGTTTGCGTGAGTGCTTGATGTGTTATCGATCTCCGTGATAAGATTCAACAGCTAAACCAATTCTCTGAAAAAGCCGCGTGACGGATGTTATTTAAAAATCAACGTAGGTATATCGGGATTTCCGCTCGTTTCGTGACAAAGAGTCCACGAAAAGTAGGGTTGCTGGTGGACGGACACGCGAGAATGCATTTTTAAAAGGCTTCAGGCATGTACGTTCCGCACAGCATAGATTCCCGTCTCAATTATTACGTGAAAATTAAATCAACGGTTTTCGAAAGATCGATTTAATCCCGTGACGGTCGCGATTAGAGAGTGCCATTTAAGTCCCCTTTTGTTCGACTTTCGGTCAATTGAAACGCGAGGACAATAATACAAAATCACCTTTTTGCACTCGACGCGCGAGTGCTCGTTACATTTATTAATTACCATTGTTTATTCAATGTGACTGCGTCCGCCATATTTTTGCTAAAATTTAAGGAGCATTAAAGAGCTTTGTCGGAGATTAAGTTAGTAAACAGTACTGTAATTGTAGTAGCATTAACAACATCAACAACAATAATGATAATGGTACACCTTTATTACTCACATATAGAATAAATAACAATAAGATATACAAAGAATTACAGTTAAAGGTGTTGTAATTTTATTATACACGCTAGAATACTTTTTCGATCCGCTCACGACATTCCCTCGTTGTACACTATTTTCGTTCTCGCACATCACGCTCCATCGTTCTCCTGCCCTCGCCCTGCCAACTGTTTCTCTCGCTCTTTCACCTGCTCCTTTCGCCAATTATCGTACCACGCACTCGGCATTCAGTCACACTGTGCTCAGTGCTAGCACGCGTTATAATTTGTTACTCATTCTCCCTTTTTCCGCACTGCCGCATTCACTCACATAGGCGTTGTCTACAAAGTTGTGTACAGATTGGGGAAGAAAACAATTTTACCGTTATTCAATATAATCCTCGCCGAATGTAAATTATTTATAAAAGTTCAGAATAGAAGTCGTTACGGCAATCGTAAAGTCTGAAAAGTTAAAGAAACTCGAATAGCGGAGGATAAAAAGTTGTAATAATAGGTACTTATATTTACAAGCGCCTTGTAACAATAGGCTGAGCAGTTTCCCTTTGAGTTTTGGTACAATAATTTACGGATAGTATATGTAGATTGTAGATATATTAGATGATGGTGTTTTGGGAGTGAAACAGTAGAGATCGCATCCGGAATCCAGAACTGCTTCATGTTTAACCATCTACACCAGGCATGCCCAACTGTGCTCTTGGCAGGCGCGTTCAAGTTCAAGCGAGTTCCACAAGGGGTCGTCCTTAAATTACGTAATGCTTTTTTGGGGGAGGGGGTTGCGAATTTCTTACGTTTTCTTACAGAGGGGGGGGGGGGGGGGGGTCAGGTAGCGTCTCACGTAATATTTTTTAACCTGATTTCCAATAAAATACACATTCTATCATTAACGTTCCAGAAAAGTAGTTTTACTTTAAATTTCCCGAAACCGAGTTAAATGAATTATATAAACCTTTAGAAGAATTTTAATAATTGAAAAAATTCAATGCAAAAAAAATTACGTAAGGAGGGGGTTGGAACATCAAATCTTACGAACTTTTATACTGGGGGAGGAAGGGGGTAAGAAACCGCCAAAATTACCCTTACGTAATTTAAGGACGGCCCCCAACGGAGTGAGACTTGAGACCCGAGAAGTGGGGACTCGGACTCCGCGGGCGCGTCCGTTGAGCACGCCTGATCTAGCCTCTAGATCTGGTATCCGGGTACATACAGAGCGCGGAGCTATTAAGCTGGGTCCACATTTGTTACCGCACCTCGTTCCGTTACCGCGACCTGTCACCTGGCTAACTGATCACGACAACTCCATACTGTGACTCGTTACTTGGTTTGGACGTTCCTATGAATGTCTCGGAATCGTCCGACATCGCGGGATATCGCCTAGGGTAGATGTCCCAATTACTGCCACCTTAAGATTATAACCGCACTTGATTTAATTATTTCGCGTGTTGTGTAACCTAAAAATTGTTTCAGGTTGAAACATAATATTATTTAACATCTCTTTCATTAAAAAAAAAATAGTTTTATTAATTAAATATGAAGAATTTATTAATAATTAAACTTCGCGAGCGATCCTAGTGTACCTATAACTGTCACCTAAAAAATCAATCGTGTCCTAAGGTACATATGAGTACATATATTTTTTTATTTTAATGTAAATCAGAATCTCCATTTAATAATAACTATTTTTTGTACATTTCTTTTTATACGTTACGTTTTTATTACATATAATAAATCAAGTGGCAGTAATTGGGACATCTACTCTACATTTGTTACCATGACTAGTTGGCTCAGGTGCGGTAACAAATGTGGACCCGGCTTTACGTTGCTAACCGCGGCGCTCGGTTCGGACCCGGGGTCCCAGAACCTAAGGGGATCTACGGCTCCCGACTGAGCAACTCTGCTCCAGAGAGATATAAGAATAGTGAGGTGTGTTCATGCTTATAGGTACCATAAGAAGAATGATTACTATTTCGAATACAGCTTTTTGTAGTATAATTAGCAATAATTAAATGCTACAAATTGGCCATCGAATTGTGCTTCGAGTAGCACTCCTGGGGCATGGGAGCTTCGTGCTTTACGTCGTACCGTCAAAGTTGTAGCTTGAAATATGTAAATCGAGGTAATCGCCGAGACGCACGATTCGAGATAGGGGGCTACAGAATAGGCCGGTAAAACTGATTGCATGCGTGACGCCTACTTTAGGTCGGAATAAAACATTCATTCTGGCGCGTGCGGCGGTTATGTAGTCACGTAATGCCGCATGAAAGCCACGCCGATTACATTTACTTTGTTACTCGCGACAGATTGGTCACTGCTGCCTAATAGCGATACCCGGAAATTTGATGCTAATAATTGCGAAACATTGAGAGCATTGTTTTTTCTTTTCTTTACCTATAGGTACGTTGTGGCCATTTGGCCACTGTTTTCAATGCATTTATAACAAGTAGGGATTTATTAGCTGCACGCTAAACGGACTCGTTAATTGCATGCAAGCATTCCCCATCAGTTTTGGGAACTGCTTTGAACAAAACAAGCCTTTAGCCATCTACACTCGCTATTATAACAAATCACAGGATACACATATGTGCCTGCTTTGGAACTTCAGTAAAAATGTGTTGCTCTCGTGTGCTCGATCTTAAGTCTACATATTATTATCTAGTATCGTTCGGTCTGTCTGAGTAAATTTGACCATGGCTTTGTTGTAGTATCTGTATCGAGTCATTCTTCGTCTAATTTCCATGCATATAACGGTGTGGAATCTTTCCATCCATTGCCCCACATCTTCCGCAATTTGTTTGCAATATTTTTAACTACCAGTAGAAAGTATTTTCGACAATTGGTACGTTGGTATTAGAGCAGAAACTTCTTTTACAATTCTTTCCGCTATTTCGTTTCCAGCGACACCCACGTTCGATGGAATCCATGTTAGTATTATTGTCTTGCCTTGTTTTGTTGCAATTTGCTTAGTTTCCAGGATACCTAGAATTAAATAATCTTTATTCACTTTGTTATTGATAATGCGTGGACTGCACTTCTGCAATCGATAAGAATTATATATAATACTTTTCGCCTAGAGCGTTACAGGCAGTCTCAAATGCTTGTTGCATAGCGGTCGTTTTGTTTGTTGTAATTTGTATAATGTCGTGACTGACGGCAACCCTGATTTGGGAATGCTCTTGTCAGCGAGCAGGTGTTCAAGGGTGATAGTATGTACCCCATCAGTTGATACACATCTCTACAATTGGCACATATGTTACTCATGACATCCATGCAACCTCTGTGCATACAATACTGAATGCTAGCGAGCTCGTTGGTTGTGACCGATTGATTCGCCATGGCCAGCAACGGACCTTAACCCCATATGGTTCAAAACTAATCAAAATCATCTGTGCAAATATCATCCTTTTTATTGAGAACGTGTATTTACCTGAATATTCGAAGCATCGTTCATAAGTTTGATCGATTAAACTCAACATTTCACGTACATAATTACTCGCAAAAGTATCCACCTACTTTACATGTAACATATTTTGCATATCAAACCTTCGAAGTAAGAATTCTTAATTCTAATTCACATTAATATAAACTTTGATTAATATATGTAGGTACTTTTGTTTTGTGTGCATTCAATTGAAACAGTGTGCATAGTTAATTTAAAAAAGTATTATCCGTGTAAGTAGCAAAGATTGTGCAAAGAAATATTCGCCCAAATTCAATATTTAATTTGTACAAGTGTAATAACGATAAGTTAATAGGTATCCTTCTAATACCCCTGCGATTTTATTATAAACTTTAATCTATTATGCGTAGATGCAACTATTTTTTGGTGAAATTCGGGCTTATCTTGTTCCATTTTTCTAGGAAAATTTCTTACAGCATTTTTTTGCTAGATTGTACTAACTAAAAATATATTAATCAAGGTTTATACTAATGTTAATTATAATGTAAGTAAAGTTATACGTATGAGGTTGGCGGACATTTTTATAAGTAATTGTAATCTAATACATACAGTTTTTAATTTAGTATTTAATATGAAACTTATTATTTGTTGAAATCAAGATGCTGATATGTACGGATATTTCTGTGTAACACTGCGTGTGTCACACAATGGGGGTTGTTATCGCCGGCTCGCCAGGTAAAACAAAGCAGTTACATTTTCTTGGGATGCCGACAACGTACAAACGAAAGATAAATATCTCCGCTTTATCATGTCGAAAGAAGTAGCACTCAAACGTGCGCATCGCAGACGCAACACGTCCTAGATAGTATTCTCGATTTCTCTTCTTTTCCCTGGACGTTCCCGCGTATTCCCGCGGGTAAATTGCCTGAAAGATAGATCCTGCGCTAGGAACAGAAGCGAGGACAAAGAGAGAGAGAGAGAGCAAAAAGGATGCGAAGATTCGAGGCATACAATCCTCGTCACGAAGCTCTTATTATATCGTTCGTACGTGATGCGCACAGATGTTGCTGATACCGTTCAAGTGACAATGGAGGAAACGGGAGAAAGGTCCAACAGAAAACTGAGGATAAGAGAATGAATTGCAAGGACCAAGCGGCATTGAATATAGCGATGGATGTGCTGAACGAAAATCGCGATACTGACAAGGGAAGGCTTCCAACCCGAAAATTCTGATTGCAATAAACAATTACATGAATACACGTCACATATCTAAGAAACCAATTTTTCGACGAAAATTCACTTATAAGAGGTGACTTCAGCCCTTAAAGTTATTGCGTTTTTTCAATTTTTTCGATATAACTTTGTAACAGTACGGGATATAGCAAAACTTCAAATAGAAAAATTGTTTAACTTTATATGATTTGTCAAACTGCCATTTTCTTATCATTTTACTACGTTGTTTGTGCACGACTAGATGCAGCCCCTTCGATCGCGATTGCAACTAAAATATCCGAGGGGCCCATTACGCGGTGGACAGAACATTTTCTCAGGTGGAGGTGCTTAGGAGATTTGAAGGTGGACTTAATCCTTTTAAATGGAACCATGTATTTTGGAACACCTACGATTGCAGCCCTACCCAAGGGCTTGTCAATTCCCTGCTTTCTTTATTCGCAAGAAAAAAGAGTAAAGAAGAAAAATCAGTAGGGGCTGCGAATGGTATGTACATGTACATTACATAGGGTGCATTTACATAATGCTCTCCGACTAACCGCACTCACACAGTAAAACAGCCGGCCCCTCCTAAACGCCCCCTATGTATAATCTCCCTTGCGCATTGCGCGCAGGAGGGGCCGGCTCCTTGACTATGTCGGCGTGGTTGATCCGAGGGAATCAGATTCACTCTATGTACATACTTACTTACGTATATTTCGGCACAGAGATTTGAATCACCTTGTATAAAAAGCGAGATTTCTTTAAGTTTTAATTTTTAGGTCGACATGAAGTATACAGGGGCATGGAGATCCGAAGGGGGAGGGTGGCAAGGGAAGGCAGTTGCCCCGGGCTTGAGAAAAACGCTTATTTTTAAAAACTAATGTTTATTAAATTTATACTAAAAAAAGTGAATATCTTTAAATTTCAATTTTAAATTTTTAATTACATTGCCTCCCCCCCCCCCCCCCCCCTGGAAAAAAAGAACAGAAGCAATTAGTTTGCGCGAGAAACTCTTCGTTTTGTAACAGAATAATGTATGTATTTAGGAAATCTCTCAGCACACTTCAAAAAGCAAATTAGTCCCAAAGCGAGGATGAAGATGTAACAAAGGTTGAGATTTAATCTCTACATTTTAGTACGATTCAAATATAAATATAAAAATCAGAAATGCAGAATAAGAAGTGGAATCAAAACATTAAATATATTCATTCTGTCATGAGACGATTCCGCGACTTATAAATTATAATGAAAATTCTTCACGAATTTCGTTAGCACTTGACGATTTTCGCGGGACTCTTTGAAGATCGAGGGGGGATGCAATTTCAGTATTCTCTCTCCAAGTACCAGAAGAAATTTGTCCTTGTATTTCGGTATCTGAAGAACCAATAAACCGCGTGACCAATAAATACTGTTCGATGTCACACTTTTTCATAAAAAGCTATGCAAATGTACGCAAACCATCGCAATAACCTCAACAGTTTTCAGGCTGTAAAAGCAAAAGTTTCTTTAAAATTGGAGAAGCGGATGATACAATTCCGAAAGTATTTTCAACTACTCATCGGGGTCTGCTCAATCTGTAGTTCAATATTCTTTCTTTTGCACCTTTCCCATATATTCCTGAATAGGGTTTCATTAAATTGCCCCCTAAAGCGACAGCTTTGTTTTCTAAAAGTACGTAAGCTATCGATGCTTGTCGTCCTGGCAATTCTTTTGGCGCTGACAAATCCAAATGTCCCATCTGTGGGCTTTTAAATAATTTTGTACTTCTAAAAACACTTCCCTCGGAAATTCTGCCTTTACAACCTACCTCAACGAATAAAAAATTATAATTTGCATCCACCGTGCAAACAAAACAATGCTGAAGAATAATTTGTAATAACAGGGTATTGACTACAGGTGGGCATCCTTTTAGCGGGTGATTCTGCAGGCCAAAATAAGACGAAAATCAAGAATGACGAAATTGCATTTGAGACTTCGTTTCCGAGTTATTAATTGTTGAAAATACGCGTCAAAAGCCTCTGATGCGGGGGACTTATGCTACTGCCGGCGCGCGTTAACCCGGCGAGACAGCGACGGCAGTGCCGTAGCCACCTAGCAGCAGTCACTTACACTATAAGTAGTACAGTAATTCGTCGTAATAGTCCCGACGAACGGGGCTGGCGGCGGGACAACAACGCGATGCGGACACTATTCGTAGCCGACAACTTCGTGTCGACTCTTTTGTTTTCTCTCGCACGTTCTCGGATAGTGAGCGGGACTATTACGCATGGTAAAAACAGGACAATAACGACGAATTACTGTACATACCAACATACCTCGTAGTCGAAGTGATGACATACGACGCCACGCGTTAGGTGGGTGTTTCCAGGTTTCACAGCGGTGTCTTTTGAAGACTTTCCCGCGTGAAAAAAAAATAAAAGAAGGTGGTTACGGCAATGCCCTCGCCGTGCCTGACCTAACTAACGTACGTCGGCAGTAGTGTAAGTCCCTCGCGGTTAGACCCCTTTCACGCGTATTTTCAACAATTAATCACTCGGAAACGAAGCCACAAACGCAAATTCGTCGTTCTTAATTTTCGTCTTATTTTGGTCTGTAGAATCACCCACTAATAACTTCGACAGACATTGTATCAGACTGTGTATTAGTTTAACCCGTCCCTTGTACTTCGGCGATATTTGACCACATTTCGAAGAAAGTGATTCTATTCCTAATGTTGTAGAAGTTATATTTTCAAGTCAAAGTAATCCAGAAATTTCTATCAATGGTTACGTAGGTATACGAGAAATGTGGAGGTAGAAACGATCTATATTATTGGGTGTGCGAAAGAAATGGTAAGAGGGGATTAATAATTACGTAGGTATATGCAGCTGCAACTAATACCTACGCTATATTCAAATGGGAAATATATGTACTATTCGAAAACATGGCCCATTAAAACACAATCATGCACCTGAAGCTTCGCGTTCTAGCGCAATGAAAGCATGGAGTACGATTAAAGAATTGGCGAAAATGAGTAATGAAAAACTATGTGTTATTACTAGAAACATAACTAAAGAAGCAAGAAACTGTATAGCCATTGGTATCACAAACCTAGTTGGTCGGGTAGATACATAAACTTTTTTTCGGCTCATCCCATGCAACATAAGGTGGGATTAATAAAGGGATTAATAGATCGCGCAATTTTACTCTCTGACCCTGAATTTCGACCAGCTAATTTACTCCTCATTAAAGATACTCTAAAACGTAATGGTTATCCCATAGAAATGGTCTCAACAATAATCCGTCACCGCGTTTTTGAGATTTACCATCCGGCATTGATGGAAAAACGTAAGGAGGAAAAAGCCAATAAAATAGGACCGATTAGTTGGAAAAATACCGCGGTCATACCATTTAGCAATAATATTTCTAATGATATTAAAAGAATGTTCAGGAAAATAGGAATACACACCATTTTTAAAATGCCAGTTTATACTAAAAACTTGTTCCCTCCAATTAAAGATAAAATACCTTTATTAAAGAATTCGAACATCATTTACTCAATCCCTTGCATGGGTTGCAACCAAGTTTACATTGGGCAAACGTCTAGACTTTTAGAAAGACGGATCTACGAACACAAAAGGAACATTTTCCTACCACCCCCACAACATACTGCCCTAACGAAACACGCATTGGAATTTGATCACAGATTTGACTTCGATAATGTTAAAATTATTGATAGAGAGGCCAATTGGAGTCGCAGAATTCTGTTGGAGACGTTGCATATGATTAAACAATCAAGCGTAAACCTTAGGTATGAAACACCTAAAATACAAGAGTACTACGCAACTTTATTAAAGCAATAAGACTTTATGATGTAATTCTTCCAATAGAGTCCTCACTTCAATTTTGGCCAGTATAACCAGTTCATCTATACATAATAAAATTATATTATGTAATCATTTGGTCATATATCCTAATACGTTTGGCTTTTACCACATGAACATCAATTAGTGGTATTTTGACAGTTGTTGTGAGGTTGAAAATGCTCGTTCTGGTCAATAATTGTTAAATTCGTTCTTAATATTTAATGGTCTCTCTTTTGACTCCGTTTTAGCCACAGTTTTGTTTCACCTTTAAATGGTCCTCCAAGTTATGTTTACCTCAGTCACTCTACAACCGCTCGTGTGTTACACGTCGTATCAAACGTGTGACTTTAAAGCGAACGCAGTATACTTTATAAATATCTTTCCTTGAAAAAGGTCTAAACCGCAGACCGAAACGTTGGAAATTTATAATTTTTAAAATTGCAAATTAGCTTTTAAATTATTTAACTGACCGAACCAGTGTGCCGAAACCACTTATTGTTTATTGTATAGCCATACGTTCCAAACGCAGAATAACTCGTTTTAAAAACTGCGTTCACCGCGACGACCTTTATGGTGAACATATTCTGATGAAATTAAAAAGTTAAGATAAACGGACAGAAGCAATATCTTAAGTAATGTTGATATACGATCTTATTGACAGTCAGATTGCTATTCGCGAAGCACCGATCGGGTTACCGCCACAGTGGGCCGTATTGAAGAATGTAGCGACATTTGGGTATATCTTCTAAGATATCGGAATGAAAATTGCGGCAAAGAAATAGGTAAATAAAATGATTCCTTTCTAATGCTGTATAATTTAATCTTTGTTTATTTATATATTTTTCAAATTTTTTCACTTAACTGTGATAAAAAAAAAATTGAAATCTGTTTATTTGGTAGGGTAAACCAACCAGTGAATGATCGCATTGTTGAATGAGAAGCCCAGTAAATGACCGCATACTTTTAATCAGAATTGTACTTATTAATGTTTGCTTAATACGCGTAACTAAAAATATGGGATATTAAAAATGCAACTACACTCCATTTATAAACGTATAATAATTTTTAAATTTATAATTGACATTTCTTTGCCTAATGGTCATTCACTGGTATGCGGTCAATTACTGGTTGGTTTACCCTACCTTTTTTTAATGACCTTTTAAGTGATTTAAGTCGCATGTTGGGGAAATTTTTCGTTTCCAAGTTATAAGGAAAAGTCTTCGCCCTTATGGAAAGCGTTTAAAACGCGTTTCTCCCAAACCATGTCTTTTACGTGTTCGCTCCTACTATCGGCGACGCCTCATATTATCATTGAATCTGTACACGACGAGTAAATTACGAATGCGCTGTGCAGAAAGATAAGTGAGCAGGTAAGTTATGAGGAAGAGAAAGGGAGAATCCCCACTTGCGGATGAGATTCGCGTTCTCCCATTTGTAACTTCGTTCATCCGGCAAAGTAAGTAGGTAGAAATCCTTTCCCGCCCCCCATCATCGGAGCCCCGATCTCGCTCATCTATCCCTACCGCGTTCCTATTTTGTCCTCACTTCACCCTCGGGCCGCTGCGTGCTTTCCAGGTCGCCGAGACAACTGGAGGGATGATCAATCCGCTTCCTCGCGAATTTTCAATTAATTCAGGCATAGCCTTGCTTCGAATCATAACAGACATTATTCGAATCACACAAGTCTCCTAAAGTCTTGTTGAACTTCAACCGCTTCGGTAGGTTTCGGAAGTCGTGATTAAAGATCGCGAAGTCTTCGGTTTCTCATTCGATATACAACAAGTTGGTAATAGAAAATATTTTAAACACACACATGCACCTGATCTTTGTGAATGAGCAATAAAATATTGTTAGAATCCATCGGGACTATCAAGCCCCAGTAAAGGTGTATGCGCACGTATCAGTTCGGTGACGGTTCAGTGTTGTCAGTGTCAATTGTTATCGTTGTTTCTGTGTCAGTAACTCACACGGATGAGTATGAACTGCTCCGTTCGGAGACAGGGAAACGATGTTCCTTACCACTGACACTGACGGCACTCAACCGTCACGGAACTGATGTGCATTCGTAGGCCTTAAGTTTTTTTTTAACATTTTTGGTATTCGAGTAACATTCGAAACGGCTTGAACTATTTCTCATGTGTTCGAAGCGACTCGGAGCATCGCGAAGCCCATCGCTAGCGGAGCCACCCTCCCACACGGGACAGCCGGTAGCATCGGCATCGCCAGACCGAAAATCCGACACGCTCGCCTGCCTCTATACCAGCCCATCCTCGCGTTATGGCTCGCTCAATTGTTTCAGCCCCGTTGATCCAATAAAGGATTACGGAGAAACAATCGTAGCGTGCGCCAACATCCTCCTACTTTTTTTGCCACTCACCCCCGCCCCCGCCCTTGCTCCCACCTCCTCGTTCTTGTACACGATGGATTTTACGTAAATGGTAAAAGGCTCAACCGATATGGATATGTACCCGTTTTGTCGGCGAAAACACGCCGCGACGCGTCCTTTTTCTCTGGACTTCCTTTCGCGAGAGCTTGAATTGTCGTCCTCGTGGAAACGAGCAATTTCAGCCGGCACATACGCACGCATGTACGTTGCGAGGGAAATACAAAGCGACTTTTTGTTGGACGAACCCCATTCGCAGATATAATTCATCACAAATGTATTCGCCAATCGAGCCAAGCTCGAAATTGTATTGTCTAATTGGCTTTGCAGTGAAGAAATAATCGCAATATGCTCCATTACAAAAAGCGGAAAGTACGCTTTGCCAATAGCTTAAGATGAAGTAGATAGAAGTGCACGGTGGTCCACACATTTTGCGCAAAAGTATTTGCTCGGCGATTAAGGGGCGATTCTTGTGTAACGGCCCCAAAAGCTGATGTATGAATTTCTTTTTGAAAAAACTATTGTGAATATCGGGTGAAACTCGCTGGGGATATGAGGGGGCATCTTTAAACTTGTAGAGATTTTTTTTTTATGTCTATCCTTCTTATTATTTATGAATTATCGGCCTCTGATTGCAAAGAAATAACAATTTCTCAAAGTTAGATAGTTTGCGCTGGGACTGAACCTAACATTTTAATTTCAGTTTTTATTTATAATACTTTTGTCATCGATATAAGGTAAATTTATCTAAGGGAAAAAGTTACGTTTTCATTCAAACGCTATCAATTTTCCAATTTTTCATTTGCTTTCTTTAAATTAGGTTCAATCCCAGCGTAAACTGTCTAACATTAAAAACCGTGACGGCAACACGTCACGACAAAAGGGAGTCACGTCGACGAAGACGTTAACAAGATTTCACAATAATTAATCAATAATAAGAAGGACTAGCAATAAAAAAATTCTACAATTTTAAGATGCCTCCTTATATCCCAAAAGAGTTTAATTCAATATTAGCAATAGATTTTTAAAAAAAAATCATAAATATCAGTTGCTTTTGGGGCTATTACACGAGGACCTCCCTTAATTTAATAAAAGAAAAAGCATTTTGTAACTTTACATCATTTCTAAGGAATACACAGACCATTTTTTAATATGTAGAAAGTACTGTGTATGTTGTTGAATTCTGAACTTAGTGAATAAAAGAAGTTTCTACAAATCTGTGTCAAATATGATCTTGTTGCTGTTAAGGGTAGGTACTAGAGCTCTTACTACCCGCCCGCCCGGGTACTCGAGTACCCGGTGAGACCCCGGGTAGAAAAAAATTACTCGGGTACCCGGGTACCCGTAGGATACCCGACTACCCGGGTAGACAAAAATTACCCGTGTGTCCGAGATAGTTGAGAATTTCGATTTGACAGGCGATCGTTTTTCGACTTTCGATCATTTTCGGCTAACCTCAGTAATGAACGGAATATGCTGTCAAATCGAAATTCTCAACTATCTCATCACACTTCAGTTACTCGGGTATCTCATGGACACACGGGTAATTTTTGTCTACCCGGGTAGCCGGGTATTGCACGGGTACCCGGGTAGTCGGGTATCCTACGGGTACCCGGGTACCCGAGTAATTTTTTTCTACCCGGGGTCTCACCGGGTACTCGAGTACCCGGGTACCCGGATACCCGGGCAAAAACAATAGCTCTAGTAGGTACATCCGGTAGGCAAAATTCCTTTTTTATATTTATACTGTATTTCTTTGTTTTATAATAAACGGTTTAAGGCAGTATTCAATGCGTGTATTCGTAATAAAGGCACAGCTTTAAAATGAATTTTAGTTCCCATCTGATGAAATTCTAATTTGATAATCTGGTTCGCTGATATCTAAACAGTAATTAAAATGTTACATGAATATGTGTGAATATCAGGAAAGTTAATCCATTGTAACAGTAATAAAATATTATCATTATTTTGCATTATAGATTAATAATAAATACCCCTGACGAATGTTCACACTTAGGATCGAAATGTTGAATTTTGCCAAAATCACGTTTACCAATCTAATTATATTTACGCAAATCCGTGTGCGAAAGTCAGTAAGCATAACCCTTTACGGTCTGATAGAGCTGAAATAATGGGATATAAGTGCGATTTGTACAAATTCGGATCGGGGTTGCGAGCCACTCGTCGAGTGCAAAATTAGTACGCAATCGTGTTAGTCGAATCGCTTCCAGTCCGCCGATCTCGGCCAAATTCATGGCGTGTTGCGGAATTATGCCGAGAAAT
Organism: Andrena fulva; assembly: GCA_946251845.1. NCBI lineage: Eukaryota > Metazoa > Arthropoda > Insecta > Hymenoptera > Andrenidae > Andrena > Andrena fulva. The sequence continues at coordinate 62,511,118 of OX276327.1, forward strand.
CAATTATGCTACCCATAATGCTTTATTCAAGAGCATTGTTTGCTTGACTCTACAACCTGGATGTGCACACCCGCGTTTTCTCTGTTCCATTCAAATGTTTTGTAAGCTATTCGTAACGATTCTTCTTTTACGCGAATGAAATTAATAAATTGTTCAACGTCAATGAAAACGTATCAAGGATATATTCTTTTAGTTAATTATGAAATAAATGCAATTTATTTCTTACCATTCGGAAGTACGTATTTCTGGGTACTTATTCTTTGTTTAATAAAATGCACTGGAAATTTAATAGCGTTTTACACCCAGTGATAATAAAAAAATATTCACAGCTTGATCCGAGTTTCTAAAATCACTACAAGGTCTATCAGTTATACAAACATTTTCCATTGCATACGTTCAACTTTTTGCGTAGAACTCATACTTGTAGAATATTTCTTCTCTTATGGAAATATTCTTTGAAAGTAATAAAAACTAAATCTCATCGTAACAATTTGTTAGTTTTTAAGGAGAGATCAGAGCCGTGGGGACGCCGATTTCAGCCGAACGTTTTGTATTGAATCTAAATGGAAAATAAGGATATGCATACTTGAATACTCCCACCATCACGCACTAGGTACTTACAAAGATATTTAACTTTAATGTTCCAGAAGTTGGAAACACCCGTTCATTAATACTATAAGCGAGACATGATACAGTATAAGTATTGTATTTTCAGTTGGTAGAGTGAGTAGCATACCACGCCTGTACTCCTAATGTAGGATTTTGCATCTGACGTAAGCCTCTGCTAATGCTGTTGTAATATTTAATTTGTTTTCCACTTTAAATACCATTTTTGCTATAGTTATCAACATTTATAATAGTGGCAAGCGATTTCTTTTAATATTACTATTTATTCCCCTTTCTAACAAATTGTTTAAACCAATACAAGGCAAAATGTAACAGAACAATATTATGTAGTAAGAAATTGTTATTATTATTATCATAAGTTGCTACTGTTATGGACAGAAGGGCGACAATTTGAAGGATAACAAATATACTGTATTAAAAGATAAATATATTTTCTATAATAATAGCACTTTATACAGGCTATGGCTTTCTAGGAACACTTTGCTTTTTTTATACTACCTAGGAAATAAACTTGATTTTTGTTAGTAAAAACGCATCCTCAGGAATTAATTTTGCAGCAAGCGAGGAATACTTTATTATATTAATGAAAATTATAATACACGAGTAATGGTGAAAAATAGAGGGAAGTTTTATTTACTTACATTTTCACTGGTCAAAAATTCTCGGGTATGGAAAATTTTAATAGAATTTTGAAGTTTTTAATTTGACCAAATAAATGCACGTTAGATACATAATTAATGTTGTGGAGGACAATCTGGATGAATAATTGCTGCAGTTGAAGTACACTTACCTTTGTCGTGGATGACGATACATATTGTTGAACTATGGCGTATCGGTTTATCTCCGCACGAATCCAAAATTAATAAATGTTCGTTATTTATGCAATATGGGCTTAGGTACTACATTTTGCAGAAAGCTAGTGAACCATTATTTCGTAGGTCTGTTGGATTTAGAGAGTACGACGAATGTATTCCCCTAATTATTCATCATTTACGTCTTGCGTGCAAAGAAACCTTTGGTAAAAGTGATGTTTTTGTAAGTGTATAATGGGTAGTCGGGTGTGCCAATTTTTTCAATGTTTTAATTTTAAAAAAGACTAGTGGAAAACTTGTACAATTTCAGGTTTAAAATTAACCACTACCTTTAAATTTTGTGTAACACATTATTTACCTAAGTTGGAATTTCATTTGAAATTATAGAAAAATAGGAACATTACTAAAATTATTAAAAAAAATTTTAATAATTGAGCTTATCAACCACAACAGTAGCAAACAAGATATCACTTCTTTGGTGGACTTTGTTAAATAGCATTAAATTTACTACATAAATGACACATGGCTAGATCTTTTGCTAAAGTTACATATATAACTTTCATTTTGTAATAAATACACATTTTCATACATTTTCACGTGAATGTAATAAATACTAATTTTCGCATATTTTTATTTTCATTTTCGTGCTTTATACATAATACACATACCCATACAGCACACTTCGTGGCGGCAACGTTGCAGGATGGTTGCAGTAACCTCGCAGTGTTGCATGGTTGCAGCGCAATGTCGATATAACGTTACTGCGACGTTGCCGTGCAACATTGCAATCTTGCACTGCAACGATCCTGCAACTATGCTGCAACGAGAGTGTGCTGTATGGGTATGCATAAATGCTGAATGCAGGTCCGTAATTTTCACTCTATGTACTATTGCCCGATGAGAAGAAGACTGACTACCACCAAGCTGAAATGTCACAGGGGCAAGGGGAATCGTCCACTCGCATCAACCTATCCCCTCCAACACAGTTCGTCCCGTGACGAAGAACGTAAACAAAACCAATCGCGACAATCCGCGGATATGCGGACAGCCGCTAAGAACCGAAAAGTAGGATTTCTTGGAGGGGATAGGGTGGAGCGAGCGGCCGATTCCCCTTGCCCCTGTGACATTTCAGCTTGGCGGTAGTCAGTCTTCTTCTCATCGGGCAATAGTATATTCACCAGAAGTAATTCGGCTGAATTCGGCGATCTCGTTGCTGTGATCACTCTTTATGATCTGAGAAAGTGTTTAAGTGTGTTTTTAATGGAAAATATACTTAATTGTAAGCACACATATGATTTATGTTTTGCAATGTCTTTAAATCTCTTCATACATATATTGATTCTATAATAATATTTCTATTTTTTCTAAGCTAGAAGTGGCTCCAATCCTTCGCAAGAGTTCTTTTTATAACATTAAAATTGTTTAAGTGTATTTCAAAAGCAATTTCAAATAAGTTCTTTGGCTTAAAAAGAAGTTGTGCACGGTTCTGTAAACCGTCATTAATTACTGAATATTATGTTCCTCACCTATTTCTCATATATTAAGCAAGCGACGTTGAACACTGGAAGTTCAAAATATTAATAGTCGTGACTGTACACGTAATACGCGTAACGCGAGTAGAACGAATCGTTTATCGTAGTGGAACATTATTTGAAAATTCTTAATTGCACGTGCGTGTTATGAAATCATTTTTACCTAAACCCTCTTATTCAGACTGTACTGTGAACACAGTAGCGGAGTTAACGAGTTTCATCCCCGACGCACCAAAGTTTCCACGCCATTCACGGGCGATCCAAACATGCCTCCATTTACATTTCGAGGGCGATCAATCTAGCGATTTCCGTTTTTTCGTACTGGCCACCAATTTCGAATTGAGTGGAGCCTAGTGGAATGTAAAATTACGGAAAATCGTTGGAATCGAGTAAGACAACATTTTGGGAACTCCATTATAAATTAACCGTTAAAGACTGATGCAATATTTAACATAATCTGAACATAGGTACATACTTGGTTGTTTAGTAACAATGGATCGTATGTATGCGCAAGAAATAATTATTATTAAATGTTCAGTTATAAAAATATTGTATAATATTAGGTATAGTTATAAAGAATGCTGCAAAATATTTGGAATGATATATTTGATATATTGTGTTTATATGTGTGTGCGTGTGTGCGTGTGTGTGTGTGTGTGTGTGTGTGTGTGTGTGTGTGTGTGTGCGTGGTTACAGTATGTGTTGCATGTGTTAATTTCCTTTTATTTTATAATAAGAAATAGTATTTTAAGTTTATAAGTTTTCATGCTTACATTATTCTACCAATAAGTATCATTTTTAGAATTTTCAAGATATTTATGCTGAATTGCATGTTTCTTTGAAACCAGTCTCGGAAAAGATGTAAATAATTATAAAAAAATTACATGAGCCGAAACCCATAATTACTGAATTAAAAACTGAAAACTCAAATGATTAAGGAATGTTAAAATCCATTAATAATTTTGACATTTATAATCTCTTTCGCATTTTTCGTTTATTTATTTTTTCAATTTATACATCACGTGTCGAAGATCTTCCCGGTTTATGTTATTGTATGTATTCTCCAAGATTTTGTCTTTCCCTTTGAGAGGTCACTTTACCAAAATTGAATGTTCTTATCATCCCTAATCAGTTTTCAATTGTGCAGTGACGCGTAGTAATTCTTTGAAATTAATTTTTCTAAGAGTAGCGTGCAACAATATTCATGAACTAATAGGAAAACATTTTCAATTGCGTTAAACCTTGAAACGAGGTAGTTGGAATTATAGAAAAATGAAATTTTTAATTTTTGTTGTAACTAGCATTTAGTGTGGTAATAACTACTTTATCGTGAATTTACTATTTAGTGTCTAAACATTTACATAGATCGCGTTGAACGTTGTAATTTCGCTGTTTTTAAGTAGTCAAAACACTTTTTTTTTATTATTTTCCCTTATTATTATCGCTTGTACAAGTCCCAAACTGTATTTTTCCCCAAAATCGAAGAAGTTATGCAACGAAGGGTTAAATCGAAAACACGAATATAACATTTACGGAACACAACACTATGCATTTTTTACTCGGTAGCAATTTTTATCGTAAAAGTAACCGTAGTGACGAAGCATTAATCGTGGCTCTTTTAAAGTTAATGTAAATCATGTTTGAATGCAAATGGATAGAAATTCGGTGAAAATATTTTCATACAGACGGAAGAGAATATAAATGGCGGAAGTCTGCGCGTTGGTGAAAATAAAGGACAGAAGTTGGATTGAATTCGAGGAGGGTGTTGGGCGGAGCAGGTCTGGGCTAACGATTATAATTAAATCAACAGTCGCCGCCCACGACTCCATAACGGATCTCTGTTTCGTGCCACGATAATATTTTCTTTGCAGATAGTTTCTACAGAACAAATTATTAATAGAGATAAGCGAATCTTAAACAAATTTTCCTGGTTACTTTTCACCCTTTTCTTTCATAAATTCCCACCCTTTTTATGCATTTGGGTGCAAAGTGATTAAAAAAATTCGAAACATTCAACAAAGTATAAAGAAAATAGTAAATGCAACAATTATAACCTGTGACACTATACATATGTATGTAGAAATCCAAACTGTCCTTGGAAGTTTAACAGACCTCAAACCTACCTAAGAGATATTGGCCAAATAGATTTTCCATCCCCAACTTCGGAAATTATTTTTGGCCTCTAGATATTGGTATAAACATATAAGAAAATACCTGTCAAATATTTTTTTTAAGAATTACTGAATCGGTAGGTAAGCAAATTTCATAAAAATCGGTAATTGTCATTCCGAGAGTGTGTCTTATCAGATAAAAATTGTAGCTGGTAGAATAAATATCATTTAAATTGTTTGCAAGTTGGCTGACATATTCCAAGGACAGCATGAGTATAGATCATCCCCCTTAAACTTTAAATGAAGGACACTAATCACGTCATAAAGCCGGCACTCCTCCTCTTCTCCTCTTTAAAAAATTAATTTTCCTTCCTTCATTCGTTTGTGAAACATTGCAAGTGATAGGTACAAATATTCTGCGAGTGGATTTTATAGTAAATTTTAGGTGAAACAGATTTTATCAGCATACCTAAGTCAGAGTTTCTTTTTTATTTAAGGTTTTAAGTCGCATAACAACTAAGGTCACGAGCGACTTTAAAAATGAACAATTTTTGCATTCAAGGTTTATGCACACAAACAAACATAAGTAATTTTCATCATTTTTAATAATCTAATTATGTTTCTAATATTTTCACGTGAGTTCACTATTTCATTTACGTTATTTTTAACTCGGTATTTTTTCCTGCTTTCAACGAGATAATTGCAGTCAAAAGGAATCTGTAATAATTCGCATTTAGGCGTTCTCGAAATCGCCCCAGTAATGGAATCAATTTGAAAATGTAGAACCCACAAAACGTATTTGTCTAAACAGGAGTAGATATGGTTAGGTTTGAGGATCACGTTTATCCGCATTTCGACCTTATTTCTGCGAATGTGAGACAAGCATGATCTTTGTATTTCACATTTTGTTCCTTGCGGTCGTTAATTAAGAAGATTCAGTTGGCATTTTTAAGAACCATTGTGTACCATTTAAAGCTTCTCCCTGCACCGAACGAAATGTCAATGTTTGACCTTATATATCCGCGGTACGCTTCGGAACCCTCTGTGATTAAATTCCCTGGTAATGTCGCACGAGTGTACGTTACAACGTTCATCCAAGGGCATAGTTTGAGAAAAGTTGACCTGGTAACATTTTCGAAACGAACATCTTCTCCCCGAACAGTAGCACTCGTTTGCGCGCTTTAAAATGCCATTAGTCTTGCGCAGTTCAGGATGGCTTCAATTGCTTGAGGATTATAAACTATTAGCTTGATAAAATTACTATTTAATATATGGGGATAAAACCCTATTTTTTATTTCCTAATTTCATCTGCTATTCTGTTACCCTCTGATCGCATCACACTTGTTCAGACATCGAAGCTGAGCATTCTATTTGGTTTCTACGAGCACGTTGCTGTCTCATCATCAAAGGTGCGAATTAGCAATAAAGCAAGGAAATGTTTAGAAAGCAAGAAACTTTAGAGGGTGCTTAAAATTACGTTTAAGGGCAATTCAACGGCCCATTGGAAACTTTTTCCACGGGACGCGACAGGGTGGGATTACGTAACAGAGGGAACGATAAAAGAAGCAGCGCGCACCTTCGAAAATCTAATGGCTCTTCAGACGGTCCAAGCGCAATTAAAAGTTGCGGTCGAAACTAACTAAACCAGTCGGAGTTTGATTTAAACGTTCCCGATTCCCCCTGCCTCTTCTACGTGACGGCGTTTAATTGCATTTAAATGGGTGGCGGAGGAGCACTGCGAGTGTCTTCATGCTAAATCTAACGGAAAGCCGATGCGAAGAGAGCAGACACAAACTGAATATTCGTTAATCATGATCGAGTTAAAGGTCTTAATTGACCAGGGAAGAATTACGAAACGATAATCGCCTCGTCCTTTTCGTGCTGTCCAAATACGTCAAACGTGTCTACTTTATTTTGCTGCCCCTTCGACGCGTTACGAGAGCTGCATTGCTTCCACGAAATTCAAATTTCGTTATTATAGTAGCTATACGTAAGAAGATGACAAATTACCAGTTCGTTTCACAACATGTTCGTTGGACTAATTTATTGTAAAAGGTAGATTGTTACGGATCTTAATTTGAATCGCACCTAACGTAAGAATTGGAACTGGTATTGGATTGAGTGGTACTTGAATTTGAACTGAGACGAGACTAAACTCGTCAGAGCTGTACTGGTGTTGAAGACATACTGAGCTCCAATAAGTGGTTTTGTTGGATGGGTTTTAGTACGTTTGCGAGGGTGATAGAACAGGGAAAAGTCCCCAAGGGTAAATAATTTTTCGATATATGAATTAGGATCGGTGACTCAGAAGCTATGGCAACGCAGGTGTGACGTAGGGTTTGTGCCAGTGAATTAAATGGTTTCGATTGAAGGTAAATATTCGGCGATGACAACAAGCTGGACACAATATAGTTAGAACATTTATATTTTAATCAGACATCGTTTCACTTAGATCTGGTAGTTTTCGATCTATCACTGTGACAAGAATATTACTGGAAAACTTATTCATCTCCCTTATAGATTTGTTTCATTTTCAATAAAGTACACATGTAAGTAGGTACATGCGAAGAAGAGTAATTGTTATAGATCTCATTATCGTGTTATTCATCCCCGCTAGATTAAGAGATACGAATAAACAGTTTCTAAACCTTCTCACAGTCATCTAAACATAGTTACTGTATCTTCAAAAACAGTTTACTTTGTCCAAACACCATGCTACTCTACTTATACATTTTTCGAACTTCCCTTATTTTCGCAAAAATAAGCTGCAAACCCTGTACTGACTCTCCACTCCCTCTCGGGTCATTCCATACGAAACAGGACAGTTTTAACTTGGATATGTTGTAGTCTTTAGTGATATATAAACGTATCTCGAAGGATTTTGCAAAATTCTACAGCCCTTTGAAATATAGATTGCAAAATAATTTTTTTTAATCTTTCTTTCAAACTTTTTTGAAGTGGAATAATTTTTATTAGATACTCTTATGTCTCCACTGTAGGGAGATAAAAGCCCATTATTATCAGTTTCTTAGTTCAACAGTTATAATTTATTGAGAAAAGGCTCACACTATATTACAAAGAGCTGTAAGATCAACAATTTTTAAAATTTTGAAAAATCCTTCCGGATACGTTTATATATCACTAACGACTACAACATATCCAAGTTTCACAAAAATGCGAAATTTTACGTGAATGCCCTCTCCTATTCTAAAATCTTTTAAAAACCCTCGTCCCAGTTACTCTCTTTTACAGTTGCAAATCAGAATTGTAACAATACTGAAATTCTGTCCGCCAAACTCTACCTACATAAATGTTGAGAACCATCACGAACATAAGAGTCTTATTAAAGTATCTCTGGTAGTAGAGTAATGTGGGGCAAGAGTGCGCACTTAAAGTTTAGACTTCTCTAAAATCCTTGGTATTACACTGATAGTCATATCGTTTTATGAGAAATAACTACTATCCCTTATTATTCGATAGGCAGTGACTTCGTGTAAATTTATCTGTCACAACTTATATAAAATAAATATTTCCAAAAAGTGTCAAATGCGAACTTTTACCCGCTATGTGGGGTAAAAGTTCGCATGTTGTGGGGTAAAAGAACGCTTCGGTTATTCCCAATTCTGCAGCGATTTTTCTTTTTGAAAGACCTGCTTCTATGTTTATCTCGAGCGATCTGAAGCATCTCACTAATTGGTTTTCGGCCGGTTGCCCCCTTATAAGTTCTAACAATAAATGAATAAGATAATAAAATAAAGTCATATTTTTTTAATCAAAAACTTAATAAGAAACGTATTTTGGACAAATATTGCGGATTAAAAATTAATAAAAAAAAATCAAAAGCTGATATCAGCGTGGCTCAACTATCATAAACTCAAAATTTATTTCCATGTTGTAATTGATAATTAATTTCAAAATTATTTTTTATAGTCGGTTTAATCGGTGTTCGTTACTAATTTAGCAAACTCTAGAAATAAAATAAGTTTAATGAACATATAACACCCGTCAAATTATTTTGGGACAAAAGTTCGCATTCGAACTCTTGCCCCACTGCATTGTGCGAACTTTTGCCTCCACAGCTACTTTTACATTGTTTAATCAATCCTGTTATCTGTGAGGAGAATTGAAAACTTCTATTAGCACTTTTTAATAGAAGAATTTCAGCTGTTTCAGACGGCATATTAATTAAAATATTTACTGATCAATTTATAGGAATAATATTGGTTCCCAAACATGAGAATATTACATCAGAACTAACGAATTCAGTACTTACCGCATTGTAAGATAACAAACCGAAACACAGCCACGAAATTCGACATTAGTGACTTTACCTTGATTGACAATTGACTGCCAATCACCATTGGCAACTGCCACAACTCAAACCATGAAATTCGCATGGTGCGAACTCTTACCCGCTGCGAACTTTTACCCACCTTTACTCTAATACGTTGCGTGTACCTATCCATTATATTATTATTATAAGTCGGAGAGCAATAGGTGAACTTACAATTAGACCACGCCATCGCCATTTTCAAACTAAATTTAACAACGTAAGGAAGTTATAGCGTTATATACAAATTTTCCTTCATTGAAATATTTTTTTTTCGGTAGTAGACGCAACAGTTTTGCAGCGATTCTTCGAAATACAATATACAGGGTGTTTCAGAACTATGAAAATAAATTACAAAGTTATAAAAAAGCGTAGATCTGTGAATTAATTGTTTCTGCGATATTCACTGTCGACTGTAAATTCTGGAGACATAATAGTGGAGAGCTCACCGCGTTAACAAAATGAATTGCTGCGCTCAGATTTGTAATTAATATCAAACAATAAATAGCTATGGCTCAGTTTTTGTATACAGTTTCAATAATACAGTGATTTGCATCGAGTATTTGTAGTTTCCCGACCGATTGTGCATCCACCTTTCTTATTATTTTATTTACTTACAACGATTTTCCTTATGTTTTCACAGTATCTGTGTTAATTCCAAATACTTCTTATGGTTATTTAAATACATATATAATGAATACACGTGTTGTATATAAATACATGAACGTGGAACGGTCCAATGTGATATTCGTAAGCTCTATCTACGTAAGCTGTACAAAAGCTTTGCTCCATAAAATTAAATAAGTATCACAAGAACGAGCATTCTGCTGATTTTTGTTCATAGAAATTTTTTGTCAAGTTTGTGCTTATGGTTGTGAACACATTTTCCACATTTCCTGTATGCACTTTATATGTATTCCGCAACGACACTACTCATTCTCATGCGATATCCCTTATGGATGCTTCAGATCTCAAAAGATCTGCCACTTTTCAACCTGATGTATCGCTGACAAGCGGCTTTGGCTTTGAAGCGAAAAGAAAGCAACATGTGAACAGGACGTACAGATGTGAAAATGAAAATACCGGTCCCTCGTCTCCTTTCCTTACTCGACCCGGCGAAGCGAGAAATAACTGCAAATACCGTTCGGGGATTATGTAATTACCGCAACACACTTACACCCCGTGCGACTCTCTATGCGCACGGTGTGGTAACCGAGTCTCTTCTTGTCTATACATGCTGCGTGCTTTTGTGACGGTATATCTCTGTAACATGTACGCACACACTCGATAACGTTAAGATGAGGGTGGGAAGGAGAGATTTTGGCTAGTCCCTTCGCAAAGCATGGATCTGCTCTCCACTCGACACGTTCACCAACAGGGGGAATTGAAAATCTGTCTGGCAATCCGGATGGCTTATCCTGGCCTAACCCCCTCTTTTCTGTAGCTTTCTCTATCTACCATGCTACCCTGTCTTCCCTTTTAAATCCCTCGTTTACCTCTCGCAGATAATTATTGCTAATTGTACTTGTCTCGCGAGTTAGAAGAAAGGGACGAATTACTGCTGTGAATTTGTATCGTGAATGTGAAAGCTTCCATTGATTGCACTGTAAAGACAGTTCTGTAAAGCAAACTACTCTTTAATTTGCATTTACTTTATTTTCGTTGTACATTTCTGCATATGTGCATCGGAGTGGCCCTTATTTCCAACCTGCGATTTCTTTTGCTCTCACCCTCTAAAATGGTTCCACTTAAAAAAAATAGTCCCTGAAAAAGGTTATTAGAATCTGACAACAGGAGAGGGTGCCCACCAGGCCTTAAAGTTTAGAATTCATCAGTGGTTTGAATTTGAAGAATTTCGAAAAAATGGTAAGCCCTATCGAAATTTTCTTCAAATAATATTAAAAGAGCATTCAATTTTCTACAATTACTGTATATACAGGTTTTTCGTGCTTCCAACCAATTTTTAGATAACAGCGTTTGAATATAGAGGCTCCGCACTTGGCGTCCCACCTGTGCGGCGTGACGTAGTGTCTACACGCGCGTAGTGCGGAGCTCTATATTCAAACACTATTATCAAAAAATGGTTGGAAGCACGAAAAAATTATATATACAGTAATTGTAGAAAATTGCATGTTCTTTTAATATTATTGGAACAAAATTTCGATAGGGCTTACCATTTTTGAGAAATTCTTTAAATCCGAACTATCGATGAATTCTAAACTTTAAGGCCTGGTCGGCACCCTTTCCTGCTGTCCGATCGCAATAAACTTTTTCGGGGACTATTTTTTTATCAACTGAGAGACTAATAATCATCGCGTAAATAAATATAACTACATAATCTTAGCGTTGCGAATTACCCAGGCGAAATTGATATTTAGAATGCAATTTAACGAAGAAACATGATAATTAATTTCTTATGTATTTAATGTATTTTTCGTGCCACGTTGCGATACTATACACACACATTATGTACACAGAAGGTTGCCGGTGATCGAAATAACACGGTGGTCGTTCATTTAATTATATCGCCGGCGTAAGTGTATCCACGCTGTGAGTATATTACATTCAGTCGATCGCGCGTGCCCATTAGTTTGTGTGGTCACGGAGTATTTACTGACACAATAATTATCGCGATTGACGAGGCAAGCCGCACGAGCAGTCAGACCGCAGAGCAAATTCTAGGGACGTTGAGTAGTGTTACGTGGCAGCAACTCGCACCCCCTTCGCCCTTTCCCCTCCTATCAGCTATTTCTTGCCCCTAGGTTTCCGCGGCGATTTAAAGACCATTTATATGTACCTACATAGGGCTTGCTAAAGCCGCACCGAATACGCGACGACGACGTGCTGCCGATTTATGCATGCAACGAGCATTCGAGTGAAGCCCCGGTCAATAGAATTTCTCTTACTATTTTTAATGATTTTGCATCGTCATATACTGCATGTAAGGTTAATATCAGCGGCGCAATGGTTTTCTATGTATAGTATCGATTATAAAATTGAGGGGCCCAGTGGGAGACAGGCACATGCCACCGTTTTGTGATTTTAGAGGAAAGCAAGTTGAAGGAAAAATTATTTTCATAGGAAATGTGGTACGAAATTGTAATTATTTTAAACGGTACTTGAATTACACGGTAAATGAAAACTGTTATCAAACTTTGACTGAAAAATTAATTTTATTAGATCACATGCCCCCAACGAGCCGAGTGGCATTGGCTCCTTTTCCACTACGCATTTGTTTTTTCCCAGCGTGAAGAAAGTTTAATCCCCATAAAAAACTTAAAAAAAGTAAAAGAAATACGCCAGGTACATGAAACAAATAAATCACAAAAATAGAAGATAATAATATAAATCACAAAAAATAGAAGAAAATATACAATCACAAAAAATAGAAGAAAATATACAATCACAAAAATAGAAGATAATAATATAAATCACAAAAATAGAAGATAATAATGAATCACAAAAAATATAAGATAATAATATAAATCACAAAAATAGCACGTAATAATAAATCACAAAAATAGAAGATAATAATATAAATCACAAAAGTAGAAGATAATAATAAATCACAAAAAATAGAAGATAATAATTAATCACAAAAAATAGAAGATAATAATATAAATCACAAAAATAGAAGATAATAATATAAATCACAGAAAAATAGAAGAAAATATACAATCGCAAAAAATAGAAGATAATAAAATAAATCACAAAAATAGAGGATAATAATATAAATCACAGAAAAATAGAAGAAAATATACAATCGCAAAAAATAGAAGATAATAATATAAATCAGAAAAAATAGAAGAAAATATACAAAATAAAAAGAAATTGTTTTTTCCCAGCGTCAAGAAAATTTAATATGATTCTGCTCGGTGAAACGTACATGCTATTATATTAGGGGGTGGCGGAATTACACTACATTACAGAAACGAATTAATGGTACAAAGAATCGAGAAGTGTTTTTTTCACTGTGCCCCTCAATTACGCAGAATATGGACGTAAGTTGAATATGATACATATGCGGTATGTATATCTACTACATCTACAACATGAAATGTTCAACTAAGGTGTATTGATGGGCAGAACTCAGTTAATTCGATTAACCTGAAGTAAAATTGTTTGATCGGTGTTATATAACCCGATGTTATCTCGCGGGGCTGTTTGCATAAGGGAAGCGCGTCGGCGGGTGGAGCTACTTCTCTTCCAAGATAAATACATTCGGTTATTAAACGATCGGAACATATACTTTTATTCACTACTCAATGATTAAGAATCGTGGTTGACGTTGCGTTTCGCTGCGTTACTTTTTTTAAAACGCAGTAGGATATTTACTGGAAAAATACATACGATGCATTTACGAAGCATAGTTTAGCCCACTGTGCGTCGCCCGCAATCTGGTCGCATATCGGAATACGTATTTTAATTGAAACATGATTGCCGACAATTGCCAGCCTTCTGTTTACGCACGCGATAAAGACCGACGACTGATTCTGAAGAAAGTTCTCGTATGAAGTGTCAAGTGTTTGGGGACCTATTGGCCTTGATAATGGGCGGTGATCAAGCATTTTGTAAGATTCATTAGGACCGAGGGCGCGACAATGGTCACGTGTCGTCGGGAAACATCGAGCTGTTACGCTGCTAACTCTCGTTTCGGCGATGAGGAGCAACGAGCTGTTCGAGTCTCGATTAAGTAATGGAATACTTGAAGATGTGAGGGGTTCTCTAATTTAGTTCCTTTTGCAAACAAGGCACGCCCGCCAGAATACGTATGCGCTTATGAAAGAAAAAGTAATTATAAAAATGTTCAGTAGTAACCACGACTGAAGAGCTCCATACACGTTGAGATCCGCATTGATATGCATATGTATTTATACAGATCGCGATACACGTGTCTGAGATTTGTGTCAGGTATCAAACAACACATACCTACACGTTGAGACGGAATGATGAGACACCAGTTCAGTTCAACACGCGGTTTCATGGAATTTCCTGGTAACATTCGCCCCAGGTGCTAAAGTTATTTCTCAGTTGTTGCATCTAAAACGGGTGGGCTGATATCAGGTAACCGATGTTTAGGGTCGGTCGCAAAAAAAAAATCGGGCGGGATCGATTTCGGAGACTGTGGTTATCGGGCCACAAATAAATAATCGAGATCTTGAAAGTTTCGAATACTCGTGACTCGATTCAGGATCCCGTTTGGAATGGATCGTTTTACGTTCATAAAAGGACCCTCGGCGAATTCGGTTTCCTCAGGTAGCTGACTCCTCAGCAGAGATGTGCAAACTTTTTATTTACACAAGTATTCAAAATCGACGAAAAACAGACGAAACAGGTTTTATCCTAAGAAAAGAGGATTTTTAACGAATTTATTACATTTTATTCGACAGAGGAAATATTTATATGCGAAAACCTGTCGGTCTCTACTTTTGTATAAGGTTCCCAGCTTTATGTGTATCTGTATACATACGTGTACAATTAATATGTTCATTGTTTATAATAATACTGCAGACGTCTCGTAATAACGAATGTATACAACAAACAGAATAATAAAAGGATTAATTGCAATAAACTATTAGTTCCAGTCATTGGCATAGCAATATGTTTACAAATATAACAATGGAAGCAATATAAGAATATAATATATAATATGATGCGCCCGTGACTTCTGGTACTCAAGTCTTGAATCGGGATGAGCTACTTTCGGGACGAATCAGCTTATCAACTTTTTGGCAGGCTGCAGCAGAAAGCAGAAGGTATACAATATTTTAAACACTCCTCGGTATTGATAATATTTATTCCTATTTTATGTTTGCTATATATTATACTTTCATTTTGTTTGCATTGTTATATTTTTACAAATATTACTGTGATAATAAATGAAACTAATAGTTCATAATAATCGACTTCTTATCGTCCGTTTGTTTAATTCGTTCATTTTTACTTAGTAGTTTCATATTAAAGCAGGAGGAAAACGGAGGGTATTGCTCTATTAACAATATTTTGTACTTCATACATAGTATAAAGTGAACATATACATACATGTATGTATATTGTATATTACATAGAATATAGAAGCAGATAAAGAGAGGAACCTTATTCGAAAGTAAAGACAAAATATTTAATATTTAATACGAATGTTAAATTAACTAAAAATTTTGTTCCCTTTGTATGAAGATTGTGTTATAGAGAATTATTATATAGACAAAGAATTTTCATATTTCTGTCGAGTATTGCCTGAAAAAATCTGGGTCACTCAAGAGCAACAAGAATCCGACTACGAATGGGAAACAAGATGCCGAATCAAGTCTCGCTTTTCGGTGTCTGAATCTTTCAGGATCCCGAGCATTCGTACATACGTATGTGGACAGACACTTTTGGGATCTCGCCCAATTTGTCGCGGCTCGACCTAAACTTGTGATCTCGGGTACCAGCACGCCTCTAATGATTATACCGGGTGTCCTCCAATCGGCGGTACAAGCGGAAAGGTGGCGATTCTACAAGAAGAAGTAAGTCCAAAATATAGAATAAATTTTTTTGATATCGCGCTTCGTTTTTTTGAGAAAATTGACTTCGAATTTTAACCGAGTAAGCACGCGTGCGCCGGAGTACTACCTACCTGCATTTTTGGTGGCTGACAATGAGAGGCACATGGAGGTAAGGGGAATTGTCTACGGATAGCGCGACGCGTTCCTTTCGCAGAATCCGAATTTACACGGTTTATTTTAAATCCTCGTAAGCTTTTCCTGTTGCCAAGACACTTACAATTAGTGTAGCATTTAAACGTTGCTCTTGGCGAAATAGCTTCTCTCATTATTGTGTCTGGCTTTGTCAGATTATTTCTTATTAAATTTAGTAGTTCGTCATACATTTTTGTATCCATCCACAAATAATTTTTAAAGTCATCAGGGTCATTATCGCTTAATTCTTTCAATAATTGAATATGGCTCAGTCGTTCCTTTTCAATTAAACACTTTTTTACCCACTTTGTACGACTCACGGTTTTACTTCGTTTTGTGCAACTCTGTTCAAGTCTACAGGACAACTGAGAAAACTTTCAGCAAGACGAAAGTCCACAGTTTCGATCAAATCCGCGGATAAACAAGCGGGTTTCATCCCTTAACGCGCAGTTTTATCTATGACCTATTTATCCAACGTGATTTTTTCTGTGAACTTTCATCGAATATTTCCTGAGTATTTTCAGTTTCGATCTGCCACAGACTTTGATCGCAGGTTTGTTCGCGACGGCTGAAGACCGCGGAGAAACCTCCCCCGCGTGTGGCCAGCTATTCCCGGCTATTTGAAGCCTCTTTTCTCTAAAATGAAGCGCGATATCAAAAAATTTTATTCTATATTTTCGACTTATCTTCTCATGCAGAATCACCACCCTTCCGCTTGTACCACCGTTTACAGGACACTGTATATACAGGGTGGTCCATTTAATTAAGGTAGAGCATTTCGGAAAGTCCGAAGATATTCTGCACGACGCATTACAGATGTGGAAATGTCTTTTGAACCAAAAATGGCTGTGCGCGTTAAAAAACACGCATGCGGCGCACGATTACATAAGATGGATAAATAATCCATCGTTAATCGTTAGACAATCTTTGAACATCAGACTTAATTTTTTCATATTCTATGCCGAAGGCGTCTAAGGAGAATTTCTATGCACGAGGGGCTGTGTAAGATTTGAAGAAATGGAATATCTAATTTAGAGTCAGTTTAGGACATTGTTTAGGAAAAATTCTTTATACTTACTATGAAATGTGCGGGCTCGCGTGAAGTTAATTTCGCATTAGGGTAGATGTACCGTTCGTGGCCACTGCACTATTTTTGGCCATGTGCATAATTATCTTATTTTTAAATTGCTTGCAGATCATTATTATGTAGAGAATTTCACAGCATAAATATTTTGTTTAGTATACCACCGGAAATATAAGGTTACATTTATTGCTTACACGGAAAAATATTATATTTTTTAAGAAGTGGCCAAAACTGGTGCATCTACCCTAATGTGACTGTCGTTACGTTTATTTAATTAGATAAACCGTATTATTGAGTGACTCGATAGGTGACGTTGTCCTAGCAGATACGCAACGACTGTTCCATTGCACCAGTTGAAGTTTCCACGCATAAAGTAATGTGCTTAATTATGAACTACTTACCGTTTCTCGTGGTGGGCTCCAGCATTGGGGGGAATTGCGACCGCTGTGACTGCTGGTGGTCGATTTCGAAACTGAATGTAGATTGTGAGTGGTGATATTGAGAGATGTCACTGGATCGTCCTCCGTCGTCTCGATATCTACCTCGTCGTCAGAGTTGTCCTCATTGGTTGCTGGAGAGGTGAACGGTGGTTCTTGTGTCACTGGTTCGACGACTGGTGGTCCACGAATCACAGGACGAAAGGCAGATTGATGTAAGGATGGACTCACTGTTGGTATCAGTGGTTCCGTGGGACTGGAACCGCTTATGGGTGGTGGCAGAGGTCCTAGACAATCAATTGACAATTTGTTGTAACTTTCTTCCGCAAGTGTCTGTAAGTTCTAGCGCAGTGTTATATTGTGCGTAGAACTGTATAGTATAAAATTCAAGTACAGTTGTTGTCATGTAAAACTAAAAAGTCAAAAACAAAATAAATTAAAACCGACTTCAAAAATATAAAAAATGCACTAAAAAGTGAAAAATAATTATTTCCCTTATTTAATCTACGACTCTCATATTATTTAAGTCGGCGCCTCATCATTTGCTCTGTATAAATCTGGCGCCGACTTAAAAAATACGAGAGTCGTAGATTAAATAAGGGAAATAATTAGTTTTCACTTTTTATGGCATTTTTATTTTTTTGAAGTCGGTTTTAATTTTTTCTTAAAATTTTTTCTGATTAAATTTCATAAAAGAAGTTCGTCAAGATAGCTAAAACTTAGAGTTGCGTATGTACGTCTTTGGGTATTGCCTTTTTGAGTAGTTTCTTTGCGGTATTTTTTAATTTCACTTGTTATTCAATTTTATTCGCTAAATGATATGGAATGCAAATAGTGAGGAAATAATTTTACGATTGTTTGCAGCATAAACTTGAAAAAGAATTATAGGCTACAAATGTTATTTTCGAAAAGCCTGCACGCTGTCTTTGGGAACGAAATTTCGTTTAAAACTGACGTTACTTTATGAAGCACTGAGAAACGCGGATTAGATATTGTACATACCTATACTGTTAAGGTGGGATTACACTGAGGCAACGCATGTCAACGTGTCGCGTGCGATGATGGCGATAGTGATTGCATGTGTTGCATGCGGAAAAAAGATGCGACGATGTTGTCGGTTGCCGGTTGCCATAAAGTTGCCTCAGTGGAATCCCAGCTTTATAGTAATCTAGGTTGTAGTGAATATGAAACATTAACTAACGATATTCGTTGCAAGCAACAGTTAAGCTAATCCTCTGAATAGCTTGTCCATTTATGGCTGTAATTTGTTACCAGTATTGATGCTGTAACTTTTGCACACCACTTGGATTAATAACCACCTGCAGCGCAGAGAGATTTCGTCTACTATTAGTTAAATAATCATTTCTGCTGATTAACGTCCACCGCAAGCATAATTTAAAATCGCGGAATCAATCAGTAATGGGCGGAAATTATGCTGTATTTTGGGGGATAGATTGGATATCGCCGGATCAGTGGCTGAAAATGTAAATACTTTCCATCGGCTGAGAAGTCGTTAACCTTCGTGATCGCAGGTGACTATAGAAAAAATATCTACCGCACTCTGCGTTCGATTTGAGCCAATAATCCAGGTAGATAGTCAAAGACAGGTAGGTTAATTAGATGAAATATTTCACCTCCGGATCGCCATCGAAGGCGTAAGGTGCTAAAGCAAGTCGCGAAGACATAGGAAAATAAAACGAGAAACTAGTGAATATAGAGTGTGAAAGATTTAAGAAATGAGAAAAAGTGTGCGAGTGCAAATTAAAGTGGAAATTAACAGAATCTTTTATCAACTAAAAGAGCAGTTCTTTTTTCTATTCACCAAGATTCCTACAATATTAATTTTTTATATTGCACGGCCCGGAAGTTGCGTCGCTAACATTCAACAGTTAATATCTCGAGAACCGAAGCCGCGGATCCCGAAACGGTAAAGGACTTTTCGGACGTATTTCTCGCATCAAGATACTGCATGTTCTGGATTGTCCAGAACAGCCAGTCGAGCCGGTGCCGGGCGACGCAGCGTCACATTCAATTAATTTTCATTTGGGCAATTTTAAAGTGTCCGTATTTCTGAAAACGGATCCGCGAAGTGGACAAATAGGACTATATCCTCATTTTTAGCAATGTTTAAAATACAGTACTCCCCGGATTAGTGTCCTTGAGCTATCATTTATTTTGCGAACGCAGCGCGAGTGATTTCGGCACACCAGTAAACGATATCCAACTCGAGCGAACTTCGCCTGGCAGGCTAATGACAAATTACATTATAGTACCTACACCTAAATAGACGTGTTGCTTTACTTATGTAGGGTAAATTCAGGTAATATGGAACAGCACGTAATACGGAACTTCGTAAAATTTCGATAAAGAAATAACGAACTCTTCAGGTAATTGTTTATACTAGATCCCTAGTCACAATAGACGATGATACTGAGAATTGAGCATCAGTCGGGCATCTATCATTGAAAGAGAAACGTTTATATTTTTCGTGGGGTGTAAAAGTTTCTGAAAAGTGCATCAAACAGTTCAATATTATAGTGAAGGTATGTTACAAAGTATTATTTTGATATAATTTATCATTAAATATGTGTGTTCTGGATTATTCAACAATAGTTTACCAATAAAGTTACTTTGTTCTTAGTATAATTCTTAATTTCTTGTCGGAACATGTGTGTACGTAATATGGAACATACCGAGTAACATAGATGAAGTTGATAATGACGATGACGACGATGATGCGGAATGCTTATTTTGCGATGGTAATTATAAAAATAATGACAATGAAAAGTAGGACCCAATGTATTCGCTGCTTTCAGTGGGCACACGAAGAATGTGGGGCTTCCGACGTATTATTCACGTGCCCAACGTGTAGGACACGCAGAAAGCAGGAATAAATTCCAAAAATGATGTGTATTTATTTATTTGTATCTTCTACTTAATAAATCTTCATTTTTAGTAAAAAAAAGTAAAGATTTTTAGGTTTTCTTTACAAATTTCCTAGGTGTTCCATATTAGGACCCATTTTTTCGAACTGCCGATTTTCACTCTTTTTAGTTTTTTTACTATAATTGCAAAACAATTGGATTTTTTACATTTGACTATGTAAATATGATTACGCATTAATTCCTTCGTCCCCTCATGTTAGTTTTATTAAACAAAACGAATTCCCCTACTTTTGACAAGCTTTTGAAATCAGATGTTCCATATTACCTGCCTTTACCCTATTTCCCGCACAGTTGCACCCAAAGTAATTATGAAACAATTCTCAAAATCTTCACCCGAGCATTCGAGTGTCGTAATATTATAATATATCTGCCTCTAATGCTACAATTTAAATCCTGTTACTTTCAGTCGAATCGTCGAACTGCTTTTCAAATCAATCGTCCCGGTTTCGCGTCGGTCGTACACAATTCAACGCAACGAATCACGGCGGGGTGATAGAATATCTATCGCAGTTATTGTTGAATTAAACTCACCAGGAAACAAAACTGGCCCCCTCTTGGCTAGCCAGGGCAGGGCGTACGGCGGGAAAGGGAAGCCAGGTGTTTTGGCTGCGGCGGCGGCAGCGGCTTGTTGATGCTGGTGCCAGACATAGTCCATGACGAGACTCCTTGACAAAGGCAGCGGCAGCTCCGGGAACGGAGGCACCCGCGGGTGCGTGGTCGACGAGACGAGCGCGGGTATTTGGGCCGTCGGGGACGATCTCGGCTGTTTCGCAGGACTAGGCGATTCTCTTGAAGCCGAATTGTTAAGTAATCGCTTCCTAGTCCCGCCGTTGAACATCGCTTTGACATCCTCCCAGGCGTGGACCACTTCGTCCGGCAGGCTGCCGGAGAGCTTCATGTGGCGCCGCCAGGAATTAAAATTCGCCGCGTCCGGCTGCACGTACTTATCCGACGGGCCGATTCTGTGCGAGTGGAAGATGAACTTGTTCGGGGAGAAGAACAGGCCGCAGTACGTGCACTTTATGCACTTCGCGCGCGAACTGTTGTAGCGTGCTGGGAGGAATGCGCCTCGGCATCCCCAGGCGCATTCGTGGTGGACGGAAAATGCGAAATCTTCCGGTAATCTTTAAAGAAACGACGGCTCGATCAATATCATTGCGTCTTCGTTGCTATTGAAGGATAATGACGTACGTACACTTAAACGTAATTAACGCTACCGCGGTGGATACTGGGTCCAATTTGACCCATCCTACATAGCAATCATTTTTTGAAAACCACAAGAATTTTAGATCATAAGAGATCGAAGTCTAAGATAAAAGCTTATTTTTAAATGTGTATGAATGGAATTATGGGTCAAAATGGACTTTGCATCCGACGTGTGGTCAAACTATCCGCCATCCAAGGGTTAAAAGATACAAATTTGCAATATCGCACGAAACAGTCAGTTGCTATGGCTAGAAGTGAGGATCAGCCGGGCTTTGGTCGGCAAGTATGCAGAGTAAAGTAGCCGCATATGAGACCCGTTTCTTAAAAACATCATAACTCTTGACTAAGAACACCTTTATTAAAATTCGATACACGTGTTAAAAGTAGAATATGTATTCTTTAGCAACCTACTGAAAAGTACTGTAACAAAGATTGGGTTTCTTCATAATAAAATAAAAACGAGTCACTCAAATACGCAGATGAAAAAAATGGGTTCCTAATATGTGTCCCAGTTTGTTTTTCCCTGAAGCTTAATTTTTCTTTCTTTGTTTATAAATTCGGTATGTGAAATCTATTTCTTCGCTACAGCAGTCTTCGTGGGCCCACCACGCCCATCACTTTTGAGGTTCCGCTCTAAAAATCGATTTTCTTTTATTTCATTTTTCGAATGTTCAAGCTTTTTGGAATACGTGTTTAAAAGGATTTTTTGAAATTCGTAAAATTCTCGAAGTTACAGGCATTTTAGTAGCGGCAAAAGACCCGGCACTCACGTAAAACTTTAAACGCGTTTTTCTCGGAACAGTGTTCTCAAAATCGGTGGAAGCTGTATCTCCAAAAGTTATTATCCGATTCGACTGGAACTCTTTTTATTTTGAAGAATATACTCCTGGCTCGTGGGTAGACCAGTAAAATTTAAAAAAAAAGAAAATTTATAATTTTTACAGGCTAACCTGTATGGTTTTGTGTTTAATAAACAAAATTGCGTCGAAGAAAGTAGAGATGTGTAAGTACGAGAGTTATTAATCATCTACGCATACAAAAATGTGACCATTACTGATTATGTACAAACGTAAACGCATAGACTTGAAACTCCCCATACAGCACATTCCGTTGCAGAAAGGTTGCAGGAAGATTGCAGTTACGTTGCGGTGCAATGTTGCACAGCGGCGGACATAGGAAGATTCCTGCAACATCTCAGAAATATTGCCTGCAACGTTGCAATCTTGCACCGCAACGTAACTGCAACCTTCCTGCAACCTTTCTGCAACCTTTCTGCAACGGAGTGTGCTGTATGGGTCAAGGTAAACAACCCCAATGAAAGATTCCATCTGTTAATATTTTCTGACGGAGCATAAGTTGAACCCATTTTTAGAATGGTAATCGCATTGCTGGGAACAGAACTGGGAAGCGTGGGAGCATTTTTATTCAAATCGGAATCCAAATATTACGCAATGTCACGGTTTGAAGTGTAGAGGGAAAAGTCAACTTTCCTAATTGAACTATCCAAGCTATCGATAAACATTTCGACAGTCCTATTTACTCGATCGTGAATTATATATTAGTGAATAAATTTACCAACTTTTAGTGGTATGAATAAACTGTTACGATACACAAGATTCATTAAAAAAGTATGATTCGAAATTATGTTTCTTTTGTTTAGCCGTTTAACAAACATCTACCTCTTCACTAATACTTCGTAAATATTCCCAAAAATTCAGATCAGTTTCTTCGACACTGCTTGCCAAGCCACTGACAAGCTGTAATTTTATTCTCATTTTACGATATTGCAACGAGAAGTGAATAAATCGAAATGAAGGGAAAGTAAAGTTTTTCGATAACGTAATAGTAAAAACAGGTAGGTACCTACTGTCTATACAGATAAGTTTGAGGAAGTATTCGATGGAAGCTGACCAACCTGGGCGGTGCATTGTCGCCGAGGAACGATTTGCAGAGACGCTCGGCCTCCCTTCGCGTAATCATGCCGCATCTCCTGGAGGAAACAGGCATAGCGCCGGCGCGACGGAGGATCTCTAATTGGACGGGGGTGCATTGTACGCAGGTGATGCCCAATGCTACTCTGCGATTGTGGATCTCGTTGTAACTGAACTGTTTCAACAACGTGTTGCTGATTTGCGCCAAACAGAGCCTCTCCTGTCCTTCGATCACGAGAGACACGATGTGAATCCCGTAGAGAGAGACGGTGCTCACCTGCAACTCCTACGGGTTTAGATTCATCGCAATGCAGTTCTTGAACCGTGAGTTTTATATTAGACTTAAGTCTTCGATCTATTATATTTCGGACTCAAAACTGAAATGCGAAAGTCAACATTTATTCTCCTCTTTATAAACTTCTAATTAGTAGAACAGACGTGCAGGATGTTTTATAATGTAGAGGTGCAAGTAATGAAAAAAGTTTGAATATAAGAAAATCGAATTTTTTTCTTCGAGTTTTATGATAGCTACAAGTCTTAGAAGTATTTTAAAAAACATTTCATTGAAAAATTCGAAAAAAAACGCGCCGCGGTAGCCTTCAAAGCGGTTTTTCTCGAAACTGTTTCTCAAGACGGTGAACATCGCAACTCGAGAACGGATCGATATTTTTTGTTGAAATTCTAACTGAACCTACAAAACACTTTTCCCCACAATGTGGAACTCGCTCGATAAGATCGCATGACTTTAACAACATTTAAGACAACATTTATCACAGGATTACTTCAGTAATATCCTTCAAAGTTGATATTTGTCGTATATCTCCGTGAATTTTTATCAAAATTTTTCGACCGAGTTCCACACTGTGGAGAGGAGTGTTTTGCAGGTTCAGTTAAAATTTCAACTAAAAATATAAATCCGTTCTCGACTTATGATGTTCACCGTTTTAACGCGTGCGTTGCGCAGCGTCCACTTTGACGCTTTGTAATTCCTTTAATTTTGAATATCTTTCAGGTTTCCTGGTCTTAAAATGCGTGTTATATCCACAATAAAGTATTGTGAAACGTGCAAATGGTATGAGTTATTATTCGTCCTTCAATCCAACCCGAAAGGAACCGTTCATTTTAGCCGTCTGATACCCTTGTACCCCCTTAATGAAACTGATTACAATCAAGGGTAGGTATACCATCAACGCTTTATATCCCGCGAATATTTTCATATAGCTTTTTGAATGGCTTACATCTGTGTCGGGAAGATGCCTACGCACGCAAGTGGTTTCCTACTAGATAATTGTCGAATAAAAAATATTCAAAAGAATACACGAACGCATAGTATCGTTACTTGTGTCATTCTTTCTGAGATACAGAACAATCACCACGAGGAAAGCGAGCGTTTCTCCATCGGAAAATTCAAATGCTGGAGGTTCTACTGTAAAGTAGAAAATTCTTCCTCAGTTATACGCAATGTCCTTTGTGTATTTCTTTTCACTAACACTATACCCGCGATGTCTGCTAGCGCTGTTATTATAAACGCATTTATTGTAAATTAGTCGGCGGTATTTCATCCATTATAATAATAGTAGTAATATGATACCTGATTGGATTTCGAATGCGACTGTGGCTGTGGCGACTGTGCCGATTTTTGGGGCGTGGTTATCGACGGCATCGATAATACCGCCGGCCCGTCCATCCTAGAAAAGCGATAAAAGAAAAAGAATAAATTGTTATACGTTCCGGCAATTTGCGAAATGTTTAATAAAGCATCATTTTCGCCGGCATGTACAAGCGCTACTGAAACCGACGACTGTGTATAAATTTTTACTTTTCTCGCTGTTACGCGTGAAACGCGATGAAACCTGCGTTATTGAGCGATATGCCCCGTCCTCCCCGATCTACACTCCTCCCACCCGCGTTGTAATTATATTTATTACACTTTATCGATCACTTGATATCGCGAACGAATCAGCTATCAGGTGTCATTAAACGTTCGCTCGCATTTAGTCCAATTAAATCGTATCATCCGTTTTTTGTAGACATTTGCCAGTTCGTGGTCAATTAAGGATGATCACTGCCGACTGACCTCATTGATCCATGCCATATCGACCAGCTTTCGGCAATGCGGTGCCGTAGCGGCGCGTGGATTTCAAGTGTGATTAAGTTGAGCTTCCTGCTGTCGCCGCCCGGAAGACCATTTTTAATCATCGCCTGCATCCCGGGTAATTAACTTAATTCGACAAGTCGCTACCTGATGGTATCGAGACTTCAGGATGGCGCAGAGTATGTCAATGCAGAGTCGAGTCCAAACTGGCAATGAGTTAGGAATGAAAAGGACCGCATGTTCCGTTGCTTTTACGCGTCTTTCTCTGAAAACTGTAGTCTCTTATTTTGTGTACCTACTACAGTTCTGCTTCACTAACAACGAATTTAGTAGGTTTAAACGCTTCCTGTTAATTTAAACTTATGCACGTTGTTCAGAGAAATTGCTGTGTGTAGTTAAATACTGATGGGAAATATTTATCATTGACTAAAAAAAGAACCAGCTATTAATTGAGAGTTGAACCAAAATATTTCGCTTGCAGAACGAGTGTTTGGACCAATTAGTCTGTCCAGGTCACCTGTGACATCTTTTCTCCTAAGTCGCACTTTCGTTCTTCAAGTATGGTTGGCGCAACGGTTCGTTCGTTAATAACTGTTAGGTAATGTCGGGTGTAGGGGAAATGTCTTATCTTACTACACCCGCTTGCTGATAGAATTGAAGAGTATTTTTTAAAGTACTTTAACCTTTTATTTGCTCAGGGTAATTAGGACATAGGGGACCAAACTTTCGGGGTATATTCTACTCATGGAAACTTCAATGCCTGGAAACACCTATTTTTTTTATGCAAACACCATAACTCCTTAGTAGTTATTCTCTTGTTTTTTATAGCCTAATTATACTCGGTGAAACCACTCAGGAAATATAAACTAAACGGCTTCACATGATCGATGCAAACGACAGGCATACCATGCGATGGGCCCTCGCGTGCAAGGTCAGGCGGAAATTGTTCGCTTCTACTGTGCAGTGTATTCTTTCACGTGCTGTGTCTATAATTAAAGAGTCCTCGTAAAAAACACTGTAAGTGCCAAAATTGAAAAAAAAACAAACTATTTATTGGAAAATATTCTACGTGCCAGTGGTAATACTATGGAATAGAATTTTAACGCAATTTCCTTTTGCAAATAAGTTTCCAATAGTGCTAAAAAATGGTAGCGCTGGTGCGCCCAACGCCGCCAGTCTTGTAGAAAACAATGTAAGAGTCAATTATGTAGCTAAGGCCAAACAGGCTTGACACTTGCAGTGCTTGCGAATTTAAATGAATGGCACGTTCAGTTTTCTCTACAACTAAGAGGTGGCGCATACAGGGTTTTCTACAATTACAATTCTTTCTCATGAATTTGGACTATATTAATGCTAACAATAACAAATTTCTGATGCATTTGGGTTATTGTATATTCATATTTAGCAATAAAAAAACAAAGTTTACATACCGAGTATCAGACACAAAGCCCTTAGTTCGTTGTTATATTACGGCTTTTTTAGGCCAACCACGCTAATTTTGGAGGCTCATTTTCTTGATCGAAATATATCAAACTAATGTTACATTATCCACTCATTAGCTGCATATGAGTCGAATAAGATCGATTCGACGAACCGAATAAAAACTAAATACCCTGAGAACCAATTACCCTGTGGATCTATGTTTATCAGAATTTTTTTATTTCCCTTCACCATCTCTATTAACTGTTCACATGCCATTCTCAAGCAGCTTTTACAATATACACCTCCATTATGCTCTTCAGATCGCTACTAACAATCTGCCTCCTGATTAGGAAAAGGCAACGTTTCTCCGTCCAAAGCGTCCCGAGCTACGGATTCTTTCAAGCGTTTCCTCCCGGTCTCGCAAAGGTGCAGAGGGGTGAATGGGGAAGCAGGAAGAAGCGGGAAAAAGATGGAGCAGGAAAGAAAGTGAGTAGAACGGAACCGAGCGTCGGCTCCCCCGTCGTCTTACATTAGTCGGGGGCGGCGAGGATTCCCGCTGGAAAATGGGGGATGGAGTACTAATAACTGTACCAAGCCAACTGGCTACAAACTCCTTCCATTAGTTTAACGCGGCCCGAAGATTTCATTGAGATTGTGAATTTTTCATGGAAGAACGTCGGGGGATACGAGAGACGAGGAGAACAGCGAAATAAAAAATAGCGAGCGGGGGTGGGAGAGAGAGAGAGAGAGAGAGAGAGGGAGACAAAGCCGAAGCAAGGGGCGGCGAAAAAACGATAAAAGGAGACAGACGGATTTGATTTTGTGCAGGTACGCGAGAAGGAGGGGCGGGAGGTCGATAGGTAGACTAACAAAGAGAGAGAGAAAATGCAAAAGGGATGGAAGGAGAGGCCGAAGCAACCCTCGGTGTTGATTTTAATTGAAAACGCCTCCATGAAGGTATACCCTGTATACCGGCTCGCCCGGGTGTGGGTGTACGTACAGCGGTGTACGTAGATAAAACTCATCTACAAGCGAGTGTAGCTCTGACGTGAAGCACAGAGAGCGCCAGCGTTCCAGCAAACGTCCCCGGGGACCGTGGAACCGGGGGGTAATTCAATTTGACACCCCCCACCCACGCTTAAACAAGGCAGCACCCATCCGACCCTCCACTTTCACCCTTCCCAGCCCCCTCCTCCCTGGCCGTCTCTTTCTCCCCTTTCCCGGCCGTCTCTCTCGTCCACCCCCCTGTCGTCCATGTTCCCGTCCTCGTGCTCGCTTCGTCGCGCAAATTAAATTCTCATCCACCGTGAAACAATGCCGGTGCCCGAGCCGGAACAATCCCCCTCCTTCGTGCCATCCCCATCCGCGATCCCACCTGCAGCATCCGTCGACCATTTCCTCGAGTCACCCCCATACCCGCCTGTTACCGGATTCCGGTGGTCAGCGGTTCGACAGATCGGACTCGAATCGACCGCATTAATTACTTGCTACTTACAATTAGTGCAAACTAGAAACGGCCGCGCACGTTCCACTAATGATCGCGGTGTTTGCTCGTCTACTTGCGCGGGCTTCATTAGCTAATTGAGCTCTGATAATGAAACACGGCTCACCGTTCATTGTACGGGCGAGGACACAGGCGGAAAAGATCTCGGGAGCAAGCTCCCCGCGCCCCTTGAGTCGCTTTAAACTCGCCCGAGGAGGCCGCTGAAACGTGTCACTTAAACAGTACTAAATGTGGATTTTGATGGAGGAGATGAGGCAAGACAGCAGAAAAGTGGAAAGTAATGATTCGGAGGAGGAAATGGAATTTCTTTTGTACGCAAACGACACAGGGCTTGTTGTCTGAAGCTTGCTGCAGGGTGCTCCGAACGTGGAGGTGCAATCTTAATCGGTAAATACAATGAAATTCACGGAAACGAACATTAAGGTTTTCGTGAATATGAACCCTTAAACTAGTCGTGTTTTGAAGTCAATATTGTAGATACCTACGGTCACATATATCGTAAAATGAAAGATATGTTGAAGATTTCAGCATGTCAATTACAATGAATTATCGTTCACAGCTGGTGATTCAATGGGTGATTAAAGTTTTCCTAAATGTTTAATCTCAGCGATTAGGGAACCCATATTTCTTATCGTTTCACTTACTTGTACGTGTTTTCCTTATTTTTTTCCTTAGGGAAATAAAGGACACGTACGTTGTTTAACTACGGTACACAACTGTACGGAGTGAAACTTTCGTCCAAAGTTTCAACTCCATGATATCTGGGAAAATATTGGGGAAATACTTTTTTAACACAAAGATTCTATGGTTTTTAATAAAGAATATTACGATGTTGGTCGAATTGCTGGGCAGTAAGTTTGGTGGGTTGATTAGCCTGTGCTTGTGAGATACAACCACTTTATTTAACTTTTTCCTGAACATAAATTGATTTGCACGTTTCGTTGCTACCATGGGAATTTGTTTTATTTTGAAAACGTTGGAGGATATTTATGTTTATTATATTTGCACCCTCCTATTTTTGTCTGCCATATATTCAGATAGGAATTAACGTCACTTTGTATAGTAAATTTTTAGTGCTCAGTGCGAGTTAAAAATAGGCTGAGTGATTTTACATTCAACTACCCCATTCATTTTTCTCATTTTTAAATCAAGCTGTTTTCTTTTGGCCAATAGACGATTTTTATGGGTGAGCTTTTTATTTAAGTAAAGGCCAAGGTATTTTACTCTGTCTTCAATTGTTAGAATCTCATTGCTTAGTTTAATTACTCGGCTTATAATATAATGTATTTTATAGTAAAGATAGTACGCGTAGGTTTGCTTGCATTTATTCTGAATCTTCATTTTTGTGTTCATTCCTTCACTTCAAGCAAAGATTTTTGAAGATTTTCGTGCACCGCTAAAGTTGCCATAAGCATTTGTAGTAACATCCATTCCGATTCACATTAGATCATCTTTCTTCAAGCAAGATTTCCATAGTAGCAGGTAGTTACGAGAGAGGTTTCGTTTAATTTTATGAAGCAAGCCTGCATGCCAGACGCTGTCGAAAGCTTGACTAATGTCTATAAAAGCGGCGGAACGTGCCTTTGCTCTCCTCGAAGCTCGTTTCTATTTTATTAACTATTCGATGGGTTTGTTTAAAATTGTAGAACTTCTGAAATTCTGAAATTCTGCATAACGTGTTCGAGCGATTTCAGAAGCAGTTTCCCGGAAACTTTTAATATCAGCGTCGCGAAAAAATAAGTGGAAAGTGCAGTACAAAAATGCAAATGAGTATTATACGTATTTTATACTTTTTTTTTATAGTATTTGTTATTTTTTCCGAATTTACTATTATTATTACTATTACACTTCGCCGTCTATTTACCTCTTCCAGCTATCGAATAATGTATCCCGCTTCTATGAGAAACAACCATGAAACGGGGATGTAGCGCGAGCAGAGTGAAACAGGCAAGATACAAGTTGTATGCAGCAGTGGGTAGGCGGGGACGGAGTCGCGAGGATAAGCGTACCCACGGGCTAACGGATTATTTAAATGCAAACACAATGTTGTACCGAGGCACATTGTTCCCCTCTCGGTTATTTTACAATTCAATCTGCGATCCTGGGTTGCTGGCGGCACCGGCAGGGATGGGGGCCCAGGTACAGGGTCAGGAAACACTTGTTCGTTCATTGTAACGTTGTTAAATCTCTGCGCTTCCATTATGACTACATTGTGCTCTTATTTCACGCTCTCTCTCTCTCTCTCTCTCCCTCCCCCGCTTTCTGTCTCTTCCCCTGCTTCGCCACTCCCACGAACCCCACCCACGGTGCTTTTACATCCCCTACTTTTCCCGTCCTCTCCCTTTTGCTCTGTCCTTGTCTTTATCCAGATTTTGCTTCTCTTTTATAGCGACTGTTTTTTATTGTAATTTCTGCGCAACTATAAATGAATTGACTTCTTCTATTAATATAATTTTATTCATATAATATTTTAATAATTACTGTTGTGCTATAATTTTGAAATATAAGCCAATGTTGCAAGAGTGCCTTTAGTAAGTAGAAAATGCCTGCCTTGGGCAGACCGGGAATTTTTTAAAGGGTTCCCTAGTTTGAAGTATGTATACATAGCTATGAAATATGCATGGAAAGGAAAGTAGGACGCATAGAACATTTTGGAAACATCGCGGTAAGAATGTAGCAAGGTAATCTTTTGTTGTCACTCCAACGTGCAATGAATAGAAGCAGGAAAATCACTCGTTACTGTAGCGAAAATTGCTTCTAACTCTGGCGGGGTTGATTTTCCGATTTATTTTCACGCAGTTTTTTTTACTCCGCGCAGAGGATACTAATCACTGTGTAAGTCCTGACCTGCTTTCTAAAAACACCTCTTTTCCACTTTTTCAAACAGTACCTATATTAGTCAAAAACACGTTTTTTAATAGAAAGCTTATTATTCGTGACTGAAAATAAAAGTGTCAACTATTGGTACACTGTCAACTACGAGTACAGTTACCCTATGTGTGTGATTTTCTTGGTAAATTGTCAAAAGTAATTTTGCTTTAATAACTTTCAGTAAGATCACTTGTATCAATAAAAAAATTAATTTTTCAATTTATTTCCTGTTTTACGAACATTCTCTTGGGGGACGAAATTAGGAACACTTTTCTCAGATCTCACATTTTGTTTATTATTTCATACTGACATGCCATAATTATATTTTGCGATTCGTGGACACATAGAGAAACGTTCGAAGAAAATTCATGCCAAGTGCCAGCTCATTCTAACATTTTATGCACCCTCTACAGTGTCAAATACAAAAGGGGGACGAAATTTGGGCCAATTACGTATAGTTAATTGTTTTAACTCAGAAAAGCGAAACACTGACCTTGGCCCTTCTTGAATTCACCCACAGATCTATTGGATATATCCAATAGAGGTGTTCTTTCCTAGGCATCCTACAAATTCATGCGACGGGCGATGCGCACCTCTCTTATAACGAAGAGGCACCTTTTCCGCCGTACATGGGTAATCACCCGAAACGATTCATCGATAGCGAGTGCAGACTGCGTCCCGATGAATCATTCTGACCAACCACACAGACACGACGAAGAAGGTGCCCCTGCCTAGGCTTTCCTAACCAGAGAGAAAGAGGGTACAGGGAGAACGCGAGACGTGGACATCGCCTATGTAGCATGAAATTGGAGGCCACCTAGCAAGAAGTAGGTACACATTCAGAATTCGAAACTTCGACAATATGCTACAAAATGTAATTAAAAATTGGAAGTAGCAAATTCGAACATTCGAACGCGTTATTAATTACATCCATCTTTATTGCGCCATTCTTAACCCTTTCAATACGGCGAAAAATCAGTCCCAGTGCGCCCCATTGCCGGGATCAGTTATTTCTCCTCCAAGCGATTATTGGATAAAATCACTTTTATGCCTAAAAGGTTGAAGGTCTTGGAGACACATAAACGTCCCCATAACAGCGCACCATCAACAATTTAGAATCAGTTTGGAGGCCCAACTTGGCGTTATTTTCTGTCCTAGATGTTTTTCAGTACCTGGGACATATGTTGTCCCAGCCGTAATATCAAAAATTTTCCAGACTGGGACAGCATATGTCCCGTCCGGTGCGAAAGGGTTAAGAGAAACCGTATTCTATTGTCCACGACTTCGACATATTTGGTACCACGATCCAGAGACTGCCATTTTTACCAAACTCTGTCAACATTTTAAATGGTAATGAATATCAAGAGCCAGTTCATTGTATTCCGAGCCAGAAACATGCATTGAACTGGCAATATTATAACGAAGCCACCATTAGAATCGACACAAAAGGAATACTTTTTAAAAGTTTATTATCAGCTTGTAAAAGAACAGAGAAGTAGCAATGAAATTGTTTCGGGGTTTGCCGGACGAATTAGAATCTAGGGCATTGCTTTGACCCTTAGGTGGCAATTATGTGACACCATGGATACAGTGGAGCCGGCTATAGTATTATTAAACCGCGAATAAAAACATTGCGAACATCGCGCCGCCAAGCCCAAATCAATACCTTGCTGGAGTCAAATGTCAAATCCGCTTACAAGAGAACGTGCGGCTGGCGTAAGTACGACTCATATTTTCGACACTCTAGTACTCTAGTCAGTCCAGTGGACCCACGTCGCCATTTATGTAACTCTTCTTCGCGACGCCACTTGAGGGTTAAGCCTCTTGGGGTCACTTCTCCGGCTCCCTACTCGCAACAGACGCGACCCCCAGTTTTTTAGGCTTACGCGCGAATCGGCGTTTCAACTATAGATTTCAGAGATTTATGGATGGGTGCTTTTAGATTTCAAGACGTAGGGTAGAAGCCCCAATTACTGACACATTAAGGACTGACTCTAATATTATTGCATAGTATCTGTATTTATTGACTACAAGTATAAGTTTTTTAATTTTTTTGATTATGGTTTAATATGTTTACTTCATGAACAACATTTTGTGGGTCTTAGAATTTCTATTTTTATATATAAATTCATTAATCTAAAAAACATATTTCCAGATCTATTACTGACACCTCTAAAACGTGTGTGACTGAATTACTGACACCCCAATTACTGCCAGCTAACCTAATACTGTTTATTACTCATTTTACGGTTATGTCGTCTCATGTACATGAGCAACTACTGCTATGACAGTAATACCAAAATGCTTGAAACGCCTGTACCAATCACTATCACCCATATATTAATTAAAAGGGCTTAATTAATCGTTATATTACGATCGTTGTGACTTTCTATGATACTTATATTGTACTAAAAAATTATTGTTTATTATGTAAATAATTTAAATATAGTAATTATAGCCCTTTCTTTAGTGCCCTGTTTTCTCTTTCACTAGTAAGGAAGTCGCCATTTCCACTGTTGTCATCAAATTAAAATTTTGTATCGTCTTATAGAAATTAATGAAAAAAAAATATTAAGTGGTGCATTTTCTAGCGTATAGATTATAGGTTGAATTACATAATTCTTTTTGTGTATGACATTACAACGTTTATTTATTCGTTATTTTCAGTAAAATAGCTTACGGTGACAGTAATTGGGTAGGTGTCAGTAATTGGGGGTTCTACCCTATACGCGATCTTCAGCCTAATTTCATTACAAACTCTTTTCCCAAAGATTTTCCTAATGGAAGCATAGTGTTTTGCTTTTCGACACTGTCTAGTTCCAAGGATTTTCTTTCCTCGTCGCCTTATTACTTACTTTGCTCCCCGCAGTCGGCTAGTTTGCCTCTCTGCCGCGGAAGGGAAACGGGAGACAGAGACACTGAGAGTATATTTAATTCGACGAAATTCGAGTAACTTCTGAATTCTGTAAATCAACCGCTTATTACGTACTAGCAAAATACCCCCGCGCTTCGCTACGGGCCTAAGAGATATTAAGGACTTCGTGATAACATATTACCACCCCTTTAGGGGTTGATTAGAGCAAAATCCTGAAATTGGTTTTTAGGCATTTGTGTGAGTAACGTTTCGAAGTAAAAACCAAGTTGATATCTAGTCGGGTCTAAGAGATTTTGAGGAATCTGCGAAAATACATTTCACCCCTTTCCACCACCCCCTTAGGGGTTGGTTAGAGCAAAATCCTGAAATTGAGTTTTAGGCATTTGTGTGGGTGATCTTTGTGAGTAAGAACTAAGTTGATATCTAATCGGGCCTAAGAGATATTAGGGAGCCCGGGAAAATATATTTTACCCCTTTACTACCCCTTGGGGATGGAATTTCCAAAAATCCTTCCTTAGTGTCAGTGCTTCTTCTTATATATATAGATAATTGAAGATAGTCTGGATGAAGTCGTATTTCGTCTCATTTGTACCTATCCGAAGAACCTCTCCAATCCACGTGATAACACATTCATGGCGATTCAATGAACAATTCGAAAATTTAAATTTCCCATTAGTGGCTGACAATCCGCATAAAGGTTTTCTCGCTTTTGGTTACGGACGTGCGCGTTTCTGCAGGTGAACGCAAGGACGCTATCTCAGTGTAAGCAAAAGGAACTCCGTACGCATTTTACGAGGGACCACTGTATACGGTTTTTTATTTTTTAAGCCACAATGAATGTCTCACGCTTGAATGAAACTTTGTTTAGTAAAAATTCTCTAGTAAGTAGATGCTCGGTGGATAAGTTTCCTCCTGCCAGTCGTTATCAAACTAAACGTGCTTGACGAATGACGATGCGCATAAAATTAAATTGACATTTTTTTTAAATTGTTTAAATAATTATACAATGGTTTCACCTTCAGCGGCAAATCTTTGACATTGGTAGACTCAGGATAAAACAAAACAGTATATGAATATCGGTTGGTGAAAGTTAAATTAATAATTTCCCCATTGGTCAATTAATAACAAAAATATTCAATGCCCTTTCTCAGAAAAGCACGTGTGCTCCAATTGCGTTCTGAACGGTAACGTTTGAGTAAGTAAGGCTGGGCACATATCGGCATAATGTAACACGAGCTCTATGTACGTGTCACGAACGTTTCGCTAATCTAATTGGGAATCATAGGAATGCGTGATCTGCTACTGGCTATAACGAACAGGCCGACCAATAAAGTAATTTGAAAAATTATCGTTACTTTCTATTATTTTTCATGAAAGCATTATCACTGGATTGGCTAGATTTTTCTGGTGAAAATAAGACTAAGCGCGGCGTCTTTTATACAATTTTCAATACTACAAATCACTATGACCTTCAAGGCCACACAAGGTTAGGAATGACAGAAAGAAACTCAATCTACTATGTCAATATATTTATAACCTTGTGTGGCCTTGAAGGTCATAGTATACCATATGGTT
Organism: Andrena fulva; assembly: GCA_946251845.1. Taxonomy (NCBI): domain Eukaryota; kingdom Metazoa; phylum Arthropoda; class Insecta; order Hymenoptera; family Andrenidae; genus Andrena; species Andrena fulva. The sequence goes on from OX276327.1 coordinate 62,547,156, forward strand.
GAATTTGTCTTGACAGTCACTTTCATATTGGGTAATCAAGTATATAGCATTCCATTTAAAAAACTGAAGGTCACCCTTGTTTCAAGGAAAATATTACGAACACCAAAAATTGAGATACTGTATTATGTTGGGTATAAAAAACAGTAAAAGTTCACTTCTTTCATTTTTTTACAAATACTTACTATTTACGAGAACACTGTATAAGAATAGCAGATACATAGCCGCTTGGCCGCTGCGAGTACCGCACGGCCCGACCAGTCGAGCGGGTGCTGGGCGACGCAGCGTCACATTCAATTAATTTTCATTTGGCCAATTTTAAAGTGTCCATATTTTTGAAAATTTGTCCATCAAGGGGAAGGATAGAACTATATTCTCCTTTTTTTCTTCAGATTTTTAAAATCGCGCCCGCTGTTAAAAACCTGCATTTGTTTAAAATAATTGCACAAAAATGGTTAAATTTTTTTTTTTAAACTGAAATAATTTCTTCTTAAAACTTCAATGTCTTCTCTATAAGCACCGTAAAGCTCATCTCCATCCGTTTACTACTTCCATAGCTATAATGTATTGAAAAAAAGTTAGCACTTAACTTCAAACAGCTGTAAAATCGATATTTTTCAAAAATTTGAAAAATCCTTTGAGGTACGTTTAAATATCACTAAAGACTGCAACATATTCAAATTTCAGCAATCTACGAAAACTTATTCCGAAATCTGTCCGAGTTCGCATGGAATGTCCCCCCTTCAAGTAGGCCAGGCCTTTGTGAGCGAGTATTATATGTATACTGTCGAGAAGGTTTGGTTAACTCACCCCGAACAAACATTCGGAAACACTTGGCAATACTTTGTATGCTTCTCAGAAACTCTGAATGTGAAAACACGTTAAAACGGTGCACGGGGAGTAAATCACTCTACATGAAAGCAGGCCGACGCGACTCAAAGTGTTGTATGAAATGTCGATTTGGTATCTATGGAAAGATATGCGGGTGCTTCAATATTCTTTCGACTCATTAGCCGGGGTGCTTCACCTAACTGTATCACCTGAAATATTTCTGATATAATTAAAATGCCACACAACAGTTGCGTAGCTTTGTGGAGGCCGACCTATAGTAACAATAGTTTCATTCTGTTGGGAGGAGTTAATGAGATGGAAGTTTGTGTTTTAAAAGATTCTTTCAAAGATTTCTAAAGTGCCTTATAAAAACAAAGTCACTAATACAGGAATATCTTGATAGTTCTGAGTAGCAACAAGTTCGTAGTAGACAAGTAGGGTCGATATTCTTTATTATTGGAACAGTGTAAACACAAAAATTGAATTATTCTAGTTGAAAATGAAATATTATATTGTACATATATTATTATAATATAGAAAGGTACTCAGTTTTTAATGCCTTCAATAACACTAGTTGGCGGACTTTATATATGCACATACCTATGCGAGACGTCTGGAAATGCCTTTATAACGGTGTAGTTTTTGCCATTATTATCCATATTATTTGTTAATTAATATGGGTATCTATGTTAAACTGAACGGAATAAAAATCGTAAATTGCAACATGGAGAATCTATTAATTATATAACAGACATTAGAAGCACTGAATGTTCATCTCCTTTCATATTCACTTCCCATTCATTATTAAAGTCTACTAATATATAAAACTTTGTGAAACAAACTTCAACCTTGCGATGGTTAAACAGCATTACTGGCAGATGCAAATATTATCTTCACCAAAACAAGAGTTATTGCTGATAATAATTACTCAGGTTGCATCGGAACTGCACTGAAATAAATTGTAAACAGAGGTACCTAGTCAAATCCAGTTTCATTTTCGTTTCCCAGTATTTATCAATTCCATCCTTTGCCGCGCCGGAGTTTTGCGAAGGGTGGAGGATTCAAAGGATTTACCACTATACCAGAGAAATGAATTGTTCTCTCTGTGTTCATAAAAATTTACATTATCCTAAGTGAGTTGCATTTTAATCCCTCTTTAGGTACATCAAACGATGCTCGCTGCTCTGAAAACCTCCCAAGAGGATTATGTAATTTAAACAGGCCCCATCTATTATATCTCGTACTTTCATACTGCGAAGAAAATTTCTGTTGTTCCGCGCGACTTGGTACTCGCCAGCTCGAGGCAGCGGGAAACAAATGTTACGAACATTCGCGCGCACGTAAAATACGATATTATTTACGCGCAAAAGGGGGAGCCGATATATTTTCCGGCAGTTCGACTTTTCTTCGGAAAAACGACAGCGATCGTTCGCGAGTAGCGGAGCGAAAAATTACACGAACTGGCGAACTTCAGTAATTCGTGAAATTGCCCCCAGATGCTCGAGATACGGTGAAACTTTTCCTGGGGGGTCACCTGAGCCCCAGGGCACCGGACTTATTAATTCCCCTAAACAAAACAGGTTGTTGTTTTCAAGGTCCTTCTCGAGTTAAATCTAAAGTGATGCGCGGCTAATCTCTGGACAAACAGTTTACGGTGTTTGCCTATTCGTCTAGAGAACGATCCCCCCTCCGTCCGACGTGCACCCTCTTGTCCCCTGGGACCAGTTTGCTTTAAGCTCGTGAAACGACTATCAACTTACTCGGGGGCACCACGCGAAGTGCCCAACACCAATTTTTATAAAACTTCATGTACTTGAAAGGCAAGTGGAATTTTAACGGTGTATATGTTAAACAACCCGAATCTTTGCCGACAGAAAAAATAAATATATCCCTTTCACTCAACGTATAAGACAGATTTCCAAACTTCCAACGATTCGATTTAATTTTAGATACTATTGGAATTACATATTTTCAATGAAGTTTCCGAATCCACGAGAAGAAATTGGGAGAAGTGTTTTGCTACCTAGTGTTATCAAACTATTAGATCCTATTCGTTAATAAACAGTTAGGGACGATCCAGAACTTGCAAATTCAAGAAATTATTAAACCTTCGGAATACATATTTGGGCACATAATACTCTGTTAATTTTTGCTGCCCGAATTTACTCTAAGGGTGTGCATTCAACTCCCTTTAGACTGAATTCGAACAGCGAAAAGAATTAGCGGATTATTTATCGCAATGCCCTCTGGGGATTTTCAAAGTTTCATAATTTAGTGTTTCTACAGAATTGATATGTGGCTATTGAGAGTAATACAAATCATAAACAATACCGAAGCACTAAACGATTGATTAATACCTACTCGGCATAGCGCGCACGATCAAGGAAGGTAAGTATGAGAACTATTTTTATTTGCCAGTTAGAGAGATAAAGAAATATTATGGTACGTTGAAATATTATAGCTATTAAAATCAATCATACTAGATCGTTAGTCGCGTAGTCAAGTTAAATATATACATATCCACATCTATACATATTGCCATGACTATTATAATATTATACCTACCTAATATTTAATTTGAAAATAGTTATACATTTAAAAGCTATGGCCAAGATTTTGTCCTTTTTCGTATAGGTATGCGCTCCACATCTCCTTTGTAAGAGAAATGCGGTATAAAAATATAAGTTGAATTGTTATTATCGACTGATTAATATTTTCTATTATTCGGTGGTTCTATCATTCAGTGTTTTCCTTATTCAATTATATTCCGATAATTTGCAGTGTTCCAATTATAATTAAATACCAGTAAACGATTTCATGCTAACGGTCCATAAAAAGTCTTTCTGTTTATGAAAAACATCCATTTTCTTCAAACTTCAAAATCGATTAAGTAGGTCAGTTTGTTGCGAGAATTATTGGAATGCAGAAACATCTGCAACTTGGGAACGAAGTCAGATAGGACAAACAGCTTTTGCATTATCTTTATTTACTAAATTAACCCCAGAAATTAGGTCTCGCGTATTGTGACACATCTTATACGTTTCTTTATAATTTATAAACAATCGATTTTGTTTAATATACAGGTTTCATATATATTCTATCGCCAAATTGAACAAAGTTTCCAATATTTCTGACTGCGTTATGTTGCGTCATCTTGGGCTTCAAGCTTCAAACCGTCTAATATCAGTCCCTTATCTAACACGAGTACTTAAAAGACACAGTAAAGAAGTTAGTTTCGATGATTACAGAAGAACTTTACAGAAGAAGAAATATTCTACAGGTCCTGTGGTCACACAATGAAACGTTCGAATTTCTATGAACCTTCGGAGAGCAAATCATTCGGATGACAGAAGTTCGGATAAAGCGGCTTCTTCCATATTAATTTTCTCTACCTTCGGGCGAATCGAATTATTTTCTTCTATTTATGTTAACTACAAGTTAATAAAGCTTAATTGAAACAGTTAAGAGAGAAAGCATACCTGCTTATGTGTGTATTACTTAACATACCAAATACTAAATCGACCAAGTTTCATTTTGGCTGACTATGGGTTTAATACCTATTCGAGATGTTAGCGCGCGCTTCAAATCGGCGGAAACAATATACCTATGTACTCTGAATGAAGCAATATCGATATGAATATTTTTTAAGCTGTATTAAATGCCAACTACAAGTGCAAACGATGATAGCAGTGGATATCATTGATATCTACTTGATATCTATGATTCCTACCTTGTTTAATTTCATAATTATTCATATAATTCTCATATATTGAGCCGAATATTATTCTGCAGTTATTAACTGATATCACCAATAGCAATCATAAATGTTTTATAAGAGCGATATTCACATTCGGTGTAATTATAATTATTTTCTGCAGAAAATATGTTTGCTATTCTTGGCAATAGGAACAACATTATTGCGTTAATTAATGAAAAAATCGGTAGTCGTGTGTATACTGATGAGTTAAAAGAAATTAGTTTACAGTCTGAGTAGTATTGGGCATGTCGAGTTTCACGAGAACTATTTATGATTGGATTCATTTAATAAACCTGCGAGAAATAAGAGCTCATCTTAAATGGTCTAGATGGGACATGAAAATTTATTGACTTCCAATGATATACTAGTAATTTTAAAAAGAAATGCCAAATCTGTTAAGTCCATATTGGATATTTATTATGATGTCAAAATAACAAACTGTCAGATAAATTATATTTTTCAACGAGACGTCCTAGAAACATATTTAATTCCTTTTATTTAAAACATGGTGTTGTTTTGTCTCTCTACCGTTTCAAGGTACCACTAGGTGGTTAAAACTTCGAAGAGCAGTAGAAAATTATGACATTTCTCAATTTCGCTCACTTTGCAGAGGAGTACATCTCCATCACGGTTTCTTTATGCTTCGTTGCGAGTAATTTTTCTTGCTATCAATAGTAATTTCAAGAGACAGCTTTTCAAGCACAACTTTAGCGATTAAAGTGATTTTTAATCTCTGCTTATAGTTACAGTTTCTGCGATCATTTAAAGTTAGTAGACTATTTTATGAACATGATACCGCGATTATTAAACCACGAAAGATGAATAATCGTTATCAGCACGTAGTTTTCATACATGTACCTTATGTTTTTATCAAAGATTATTATTGGATTCTTAATTTATTATTTACGTTTTTAATATAGGTACTAGTATAACATTCCGAAAAAGACACGTTAAAAATTCTTTATTTATTGCGTTCTAAAACACCAAAAGGAGGACGAGGCATTGTGCGAGTTTTAACCCATGTAGATATATGTTTTTGAAGTAAATACCATCGCATATATTACGCAAATATGAACATGTCTGTGTTACTTTATGGCAAAATACGAATTATCTCATTAATTATAATGTTACTAATTCAATTAGTCTGTTAGTCTAGTAATAAATATATTCACGAATATAATCTGTGCCACTTGCTTATGTACAATATAATAATTTCTCTTGAATTTTTGAAAGGATATTCGCAGTCATTTAAGAAACTCTTTGAACGTCTCATCGGCAGCTTTTCAGTACTGTGTAAATTTAACTAACAAATAAAAAATTTTACATCCCACTTGTTTATTTGATTCTTTTCATACAAAAATCCTTTTATCAGAGATGAAAGTATGGAATACCCCACACAAGAATTTAACAAATATGAAATAATAACCTTTGAAATACCAAATAAACAATGCATTTAAATATTCTACAGGAAATCGTACACCATATTGCAAGTAAGTTAAATTCGTGGAGAATTATTCATTTTTCAACAAACCCACGATCTGAAACGTACAGAGAGGAAAAGAAACGAGCGAGTGGCTATACTTATAACGTACCCATAAAATTTCATATGCTCCTACAGTCGTAATCTCTAAGCATGGCTCCGTGTATCACTTACGGGTCAAGATAAAAGGAAGTCTTAAAAAAGCATAACACATAAAACCAAAAATATTGAAAATATAAAATATATGATATTATATTATATTATTAGCTGTCACTGAAAAATCAGTCTCTACTCGATTCACCTTTCGTCTCTTCTGCAGTTTCATTTTCCACCCCCTCTTATACATTTACCAGATACATCGGAAAAGTAAGTTACAAGACTTTTAGTTATCGTACAGAGTCTTTCCTTTTAATCCTCGTCTCACTGAAGAATTGGTCCCCACAATGGAAAAGCGAATGGGGGCTCTTAAATCCCGAGAAGGTTGTAAGTGATTACGAATTATGAGACGAGGGTGAAATGATCATCAATTTATAATAATAAAATTCATCCACTGGAGGACTCTTCTGTCCGAATTGTTTTAAGTCGTTCCAGTTGTTCCAATTGGTTTATATTCTTCACAATAATAAACGTTACATTTTGTAAGTAGATAATCTAAGAGTTGCTTATTCGTGTATTTATCCGCTAAAATCACACAGCGCCGAAGAAATGCTGATAAGTACAGAGACCTGGTTGATTGAACTCATCGTTTGGAACCTAACTAAAACAGGGAGATTTCCCCTGAACTCGCTGCTGACCAATCCCGCGTACGCGCAAGTTATCCAAAAGTGTACCAGACAATTCAAAGAAATACCTGGCAGAGCAAACCCTCCAAGGCGCAAGGAAGCTTCTCCGTCAATCACAAGTCGGTCACCAATTCCATCGCGCAACGGGGGGTGCAAACGAAGTAGCCTACTCGACGGACGGTCCTTTCTGTCGTTCTGTCCTCACAACGAACGGGAGAACTTGCCAAACCGTGGAGAAACTGAAGTTTCGTGAAACAGCGGCAACGGGCAACACCGGAAGATCAAGGAACACGTTAAGGATGACTGCGAGCGACTGTCCATATTCGAGTAACGTTTCGGTACACTTTGTGAAACTCTCCCCCTCTCTCTCTCTCTCTCTCTCTCTCTCTCTCCGCGTAACATGATAGCACAGGCACAGAAAGAGAGACGGGGAAGCGACAGGGGCGGAAGAGAGAGAGAGAGAGAGAGAGAGAGAGGAGAGGACTGCGAGGAACCGCCCCCGAGTATGCCACCCCTGTAACAACCAACCCCATGGCGACGATAACGGGGATGAAGGCGGGGCTTCGTTCTCTTGGTTGTCGGGGGTGGCTCGCCTCAGGGGTAACTACAAACACGTACTTACCGAACATTACGATCATACTCCAACTCGAGCCACGCACACAGTGTTACTTCGGGGCTTGTTCGTGAGCCACGCTAAACATGCATGCAAGAAAATGCCCCTTCCGGCGCTCGGGCGAAACGCTTTCCAAGATTAATTTCTAACGGCGATTATGAAGCGTGGACTCTAATACTACGGTAATGTAGGAACGTTGCGTGCATACGTGGGACTATGCGATATTTAAGATGTTATACTTTTTCTAACGATAACCAATGAACAGATACAGTTATTCGAAACTGTTACGTCGATTTACGCGAATACTGTTTGTATCTAGAAAAAAATGGATCGAACGAAAGTTGCGTGGTTTCAAGGGGGGTGTAATTTGGGGCAAGCGAAATCTTTCTGCGCGTAGGTGTCTCGATGATTGGAGCGAGTCCTTTGCTTTTTTAAATGGGGGCGTGTATTTTTTTATGGCAAGGCTGTAGGATTCACTCTACTGAATGTAAGCGTGGCTGGTTGTTGTTGTCGAGGTGTTGTGGTTGTTTGCAGAGAACCAGAGTGTATCGCTCGTTCGCTATGCGTTTGAAGCGACAGCTACTTTAAGGCTAATTGCCTTCCAATTATTTTAGAAACGACACATGTGTGTGACATTTTCCAGTCTTTGAGAGAAACGATAGAAACTGTTTCATTTCAATACGATTTTAAGTTGGAAGTATCTACGTTGTTCTAGCAAATTAGGTAACCAAAATTGCAGTAGAGGACTGACTGAAAAATTTTGGAAACATGGTCGCGTGAGTTGTCGCTGTAGTAAATCATTTTTTCCAAGACTTTTTAGGGGCTTTTTTATTCAAAAGTTCCCGCTTAAAGGTGGAATTGCACACTTCATTTGTTTGAAAATACGTGGTGTAAAAACACTGAAGAAAATTACGTGGCATAATGTTCTTTTCATGACCGATACGTCGCAATAGAATTTCCCTGTACAACCGATTCAACTGTTTCCGTTCATAATTATCTGATCCGGCGTCCCTGGATGTCTTCTCACGGGGTAATTTAAACGATAGAGTTTGCGCATAAATTCCACCTACGGTGGCTAAATCGTTACAGCGCATTATCGTTGAATATGCTGATATAAAATTGGTGAATTAATTACCAAAGTGTCGAGATGTCAATGGTCGTCGCAATTTAACATATTTTGAAAATGAAGCTGATATTATATTGATAGTACGAGTATGTAAGGTTTTGTCCATCTCGTGATTGTGTTTCTCTGCAAAGAATGAGAACCTGAGCAGGAAAGCTCGTGCTAATGCTAAGTAGTTGCATTTGGAATAATGATCGCTACAAAATTCCTATAACAATAAGATATGTATATATGTTTCTCCATAAACATCAAAAGTCGTCTTCAAATCTCTGAAACGTTACCTCATAAACAAATTTTGTTTGATCTAACTTATGTCCGTTTTGAAATCATGCAACTTTCATTTTGGCCGATTTTCTTCTAGATGAAATATTGATAAATCAAGGGAGCAATTTCAAAAAGTTAACTCTGCATATTAAAATAGAATGTAATATAACTCTTTACAAAACACTTTATGAATCTATTGACCTTTACTCAACAACACGTCCAAATCTTAACTATCCTCGAACACACGTTAGACAAATTTTAAAAATGGATTTTTTCCTGTTGCACGTATAATCCTCGATTATTTCGAATGTCAATTCCGTCACTATTTTCCAGCCGCATGATTGTTTCACGTTTCATTGTTATTGTTACAATAATCTCCCCTTTAAGATACAACTTATTTGACTAATTGTAAATAAGAGAAGAAATTTCACAATATATATTTTATATGATATTTATAGAATATTCTATAAACATACTGAATTTGTAACAAAAGGAACTTATTCTTATGTTTTTTTAAAACATCTGGAAAACGAATTTTAGTAGCGTAAGGCACTCAAAGCAATGCTTAAAGCCTTAAATCGCTTGGAAATGAACGTGGCGTTAAGCAACAAAACTAGGCCAGCGATCAAACGAACTTTTAATTTTACTGGGTAAGGAAGAAGCGTGAAGTACTCGGAAAATGTTGTTACAAGTGACGCGCATCTTTTTTTTCCACAATAGCCACGATTCCCCTAACGAAATATCGTTTAACGAACCGCAAAGAGGCTGGTGCAGTTTATACCCCAGTTGGCCATTATGATTTCTGCCACCCCTACACGTGTAATAAATATTGTTGCGGACCCCTGCCAATTATACAGGCGCTATCTCGCTCCCTCCAGTCTTGTCCTCCCCTTCGCACTGAAATATCCGAGAGAGAGACAAGAGCGACGATGTGCGGAACATAAGGTCGCGTCTCCGTTTCAACCCCCGTTCCCGTCGTGTATTCAAGTGTCCCGAAATCCGTGACTGCATTATTTTATTCACGTGAACGATCGTCGGTAATGTTGCTGTGAACACACTCGCAGATACCGATGTTTAAAATACGATATTCTCTTCAGGGTGGCTTTGGCGATGCGTGACAAGGCACCTCATGTCCCTCGTACGAAATAGAACGTGACGTTATTTCTTTAATCCTTTCTGGCCTTTCAGAAAATAAATACACTACCCAAGAATCCAATTTTTCTCGTACTGAATATGTTCAAGTAGGTATTACTGGCAAAGTCACAGAAGCTAACTATAAAATCACTTCTTCTGAAAAACATTATTCGGTTAATAACGTAAGAATGTTTATTTATTCGGACAAATTGCGATTACATATAATGTTCTTGTTTCCTTTCTATCGAGGGATGAAAAGGATGGAACGCTGTTTTCATCATTTTAAGCAAATATTCCCATGTAAAATTACATAAACAGAATGTGTTTTTCTATAATAAATACATTGAAAACATGGGAAAGGAGAGTTTGTGATTTAGGTACGCGAAGAATTATTAAAACCACTGCGAAAATGTATTAAAGATTTAAACGGAGCACTTAGAATGTCGGACACCTCATTCAACGTCCAAGAAAACATTTTTTTTTTAAATTTATTTTGTTTATGGTTGCAGCAACATCATAGGACATTAGCGAATACATTATTAGAGTTACATGGGGTGAATTATAGGTAGAAATTAGGTATATTATACTTAATCCTATTTAATTCTACTGGTCTCGCTTTACATTTACATTTCTACTATATGTTCTTCTAATGTGTTTACAATCATATATGATTTTGTAAATTTATGTAAGTTATAAGATGAAGTATTTCGGTTACTTTCCGTTCGCCGCTCAACGCTGCTCGAAGATCCCCTGAAATATTGAATTTGTTTCGGCTTGATTGTAAAGAATGACATTTAAATAAAAGGTCTTTAATCGTAATGAGGACTTTACAATGAGTACTCAACACATCTGAGGTTGGTTTTTCGATATTAAATATTCGTGGGTGAATTAGCAATGTCCGATTCTCAGACGACTGAGAATTACTTGGCTTCTTGGGTCTTTGAGATATGGTTGTGGGTTTTCAAATACAGTCGAACCTCGATAACTCGAAAATTGCTATAAGTCGAAAATTTTCTTCATTCTCATCGGCTCCGGTGTAAACACAACTCGAAAACTCGATCAGCCGAAACCTCTATAATTCGAAGATTCTTTCCCTCCCCTTGAGATTCGAGTTATCGAGGTTCGACTGTATACTATTTCTAACATCAGAAAGTTTTTGTAGCCCCGATTGGACCCATTTAATGCTCCAGTATTCTTTGTTTCTCTTATGCAGAAAACATCATCTTACTGACTTCCTGCCGTCCTAGTAAAAGTCTTCTTCCACTTACTTCATCGGTTAATCATTTGGGTGTATCGTATTGGGCGTAATTCAGCGAAAGTAGTGATAGGTTCGAACACACAGCGAGTGTGTTCTTGTTTGAATGACTACTATTTGATTGTGATAAAATAAGCGTCCAGACATTGAACTGATCGATACTCTAGAAGACTTTAAGTGAATGTTTTATGTAAATAATCCATGACATGGGAAATATTATTTATTATCTGTTATACATCATTGAAATACTAGTTACTTATTATACTTATTAATGTCGTTGATTATTTGAAATAACTTTAAATTCTGTAACAAGAATGCACTGAAACAAATCCACTGAACGGAAGTTCCACGTTTATTAATCCATCAGTAGATACTATCTCAATTGTATTTTGCATAATATATTATTAATTTAACACTCACGGGGTGTACTTAAACTACAAGAGATCTTAACTTACCGGTTCTTAGAACAGTTGCGATAATTATTATCGCAGCAATTCAATATAGTTTCGATAACTCACGAAACACTTTATTTGAATTTATTCGCTTCGGTGAATTTACTATCAGCGAGGTTATTAAATCACGCTACCTGTGAAATTGCTTGCACCGCCAGCTCTACGAAAGTGGAGCCAAAATTAGTGTGAGAATACTATTAATATTAAATTGCTAGAGCCCCTTGAGACGAATGGAATAAGAAACGAAACATGGGACATGTAAAGAATATATGTTAGCAGTGATCCCTACTCCCGCAATTTGCATTGGTTTTAAGTACCCAATTATAGGGAACGTTTGCGGCCAATCTGAAATGGAAAAACTAAACTGACTTTATCCCCGGCTTTGTAGAAAGTATTGGTAAACGAACAGTAACGAGTCGCAGGCCACTGCAAACTAGATTCCGGACAAAAGAAGATGGAGCAGTTAAGTGTGGCTCTCAATGGACTCTCGATACTGAAAGGATCGCTTTGATGAGGACGCGTGTCGGGTATTAAAGCTGGCTGCCCGAACCGGCTAGACCTGTGACCGATTTACACGAAACTCGGGGCTCGGTGGTTCGTGATACTGATTAAATCTGCTGGGGTAGTCAATGCTAATCAGTGATTAGTAATCACGATGCTAAGGATAAGTTGCGGAGGAGCGCTGCAGCCTGACCGTGTTTTTATAGACATTATCAATGCTATTTTAATCCTAGAACGATACTTTCGCGGTTTACAAGCGTGCACAGGGTGAGCCGCGTAACGGCACCACCCCTATATTTTTTCGTTGTCAGTGAACCGATCAAAATTTTTTGTCACAGATGACACGGTTTTGAAGGACCTTCAAGGTGATGACATCGTATTTCTTCCGCGTCCCTTTTTAAATAACTTTTAAACCGTTTAAATAAATTTTCAGGATCAGTTTCAACTGTTTTATGCACGACCAGGCTATTGTTTTTTGTTTGCCTGTCAGCGAGCAGGCATCGAAACAAATTCAACTAGCATAATAAAAAATATTTATTTTCATCTAATGGAATGGTACGGCGATAAAAACGTTCAGGCGAGAAGTGATTTTATAGAAGCGAAATGACACGCGATAGGGGTAAACAGTGTAGTTGTTGGCCACCTAAGTCAGAGGTTCACATAAGCGTTGAATTATAAGTCTTATTTTGCCAGCTTTAGGAACACAATTAGTGTTAATAGCTGTAAACGACTCTAATAGTCTCGAAATAGAATTTGTTTAAAGAAAGAGTAGAAGGATCCACAAAAATTTTACAGAAAATACCTTTCCTATCAAAACACATGGTTATTGGCCAGACGAAGGCAGTGATTGGCCGATCGTTTGGCAGTTATTGGCCACTATTTCATAACCTATATGTAACATATACCCTACCTAATTCTTAATGCTCTACGACCTAATTATGAAATAATGTTAATGTAAAATAATGAATTAATTTGGTTAGAAACAGGATTTAAATTATTAAATAAAAATGGATATATTCATAAAATGGAACTAAATGTAATGTAATATTATTAAAAATATATAACCTATAATACCTTTTCTATTTATATGTTTCTATATTAGCTAGTATTGCACCTTCTTTTACATTGTATTAATAGTATTTTCTTTTAAAACATAACCTTTTAAAATCACAACACAGCTATTTCACTGTTGCTATGACTGTTAGCTACCCATTGGCCTCGTGGCCAATGACTGTCCTGAAACATTATTTACATTACAGTTCTTGGCCACCTATAATTTCTGCAATAATGTATAATTTTAATGAATAAATAATCCCTTTTTATAAAGTTTAAACTTTTATTTGTCTATATAACGAATATGAGAGTTATATATATATGGCTATTCAATTCAATCACTGTAGTTTTCAAGCATCGATTTCAAGTCGTCTATTTTTTACACGTAGTATAACAATTATTAGCGAAATAGTCATTGCATTCGACGCATGAAAGTAGAAGGTATCGGAATATGTTCATTATAAAAGGCATAATGTACATTATTTCTTAATATTCATGTTTTTTAAAAAAAGGCCAATCACTGCCAGGTGACCAACAACTACACTGTTTACCCCTATCTCTTTAATGTTACATTTCCGAGAACTTTCTCGTGTTATCGCACGGTTAGTATTGGTCGTTGTGCGCTTACCTCGCCATGTGTTTTGTGGGAGTCAAAGTGTTCCACGATGCTCCAATAACGACGGGAAATATGTGGCAATGGATCATAGACGGGTGTTCAGCATTTAATCGGGACAATTGTGAGATTGAAAAATCTATGCATTTGTTTCTTCGTCCTCCAATCAAGCTATAATAGAAACTGGAGGTCCGCATTATGAATTTAAGTAAGTTCGAAGCTTAAGATTAGAGACATCGCGTGCCACTCAGCTTGTGCAAAATCACTTTTCACCTGAATGTTTTTATCGCCGTATCATTCCATTAAATGGAAAACAATTTTTTTTATTAAACTCGCTGAATGTGCCACAATGCCTGTCAGCTGATAGGTAAACAAAGCTATAGGATTATTCATAAAAATGTGGAAAGTGGCGGTGAAAATTTATTTAAAAACAGACATGGAAAACATATAATTTCCTCACCTTGAAGGTCCTTCAAAACCGTGTCGGTTATTAAAAAAATAAATTTTGGTCGGTCTACTAACAACAAAAATAATAGCGGCGGTCACGTTGCGCGGTTCACTTTATAAGGCTGTTTCACTACAGGTAGCAATCCTTTTAAGGGGTGATTCTACAGGCCGAAATAAGACGAAGATATAGAATAAAGTGTTTTAATATCGCGCTTTGTGTTGGAGAAAATTGACTTTGAATTTTAGCCAAATACGCGTGCACCGAAGTACACCTTCGGGCGTCTAAGGGACACGCGGAGGTAATCTTCCCCTGTATTTTGTAACCGGAAACTGTACTTCGGTGGACGCATAGGTACTCGGCTACAATTCAAAATCAATTTTCTCGAAAAGCAAGCACGATGTTACAAAATTTTATTCTATATTTTCGCCTTATTTTGGCCCGTAGAATCACTCCCTAAAGAATTGCCACCTGCTGCGAAACGCCCTGTAGAATAATTCGGCACCTCGCAACCTTCTTAACTACAACTGCAGCTCGCTTTTTTTCTTCCTGCGGCTGATCACATGTGACAGTCCTTCAGAAGTTCCATTTCACTGCCTCAGCTCGGTCAGCGATTTTAAACACCCTTAAAGAACAGCCGCAATCCGGAGGGTTGGTTTGCGACATTAGCAAAACGGGTTTCGATTTCGGAGAGTCAGGTCGTTTGTTTGGAAGCGACGATGCGTAGGTAATTTCGACAGAGGGGTCGAGATCGAGTCGCTGAAGTTTCTCTGACGACGCACGCGTTACATATGGGAAACGTCCGTAAGTGTGGACAGCACGTCGGCGTGTAACCGTACTGGCATACTGCGCAGTCAATTAGTTTAATAGGCTAACAGTTGTTGTCCGCCGGTGGCAGGAAGGAAGGGTGGTGTCCCCGCGCGAACTGTCACGCCCATGAAAGGCATTATTACCGCCGATTTATCGATTCACAAGCGAAATCCGTAGTATCTACCCTGACACTTTAACTTCGATCTTCGGTGATTTACATTATATCTTTGGTGAACTGAAACCCCCGCTTTCGAAACTTTTGTCTCTTCTAAGATTTTATACAAACTCTGTAGAGGGTGTGATTCTGGCCTCATAGAGCATATAATATTTATTGAAGACAGCAGAAAAATTTCTCAGATTTCGCCGATTTTTTATCTTGATGTTTACAGAAGATAGGTACTCCGCGTACCTTCCAACCACTTTCTCTGTTCTCAGACTCTTGTCAGGAGTGATACTCACGCAGTTTTACTATTATCCTGTTGGTTTAAATTAACGTACACCTGTCTTTTGTGGCCAAAGTTAAAAACACTGTTATGTCGATTTTTTTTAAAAAAATGTAGTTAATGTAATTAATATAACTAAAATACGACAAATAACACAGAAATAACATATATATATATATATAATATAAATAATAAAATATAAATATAATATAAAATATAATAATGTTAACCGCGTCTGAACGCTCGATACCTCGGGTGTCTATTTGTTGAAATCCGAGTAAATATAAAAGTTGCAGGTAGTTGCACCTAAACTTTGGATTATCTCCTTCACAATTGTCTAAGCTTTCATATAAAAAAGTCCGACGTCTACCACTTTTAAACATTTTTTAAAAACCTGCTCAATGTTTATAATTGTTATAAATCTGACTCTGCTTGCATCATAATTAAATACTTGAAATACACCTGCTGACATGTATAACGCCATCATTTAAACCTGTATTTTGATATTCTACATATAATGAATATCCAAAACGTTCAATTTCACTTGGAACTTTACGATTTTATCTTCAGAACGCTGTATCTGGTCACAGAATTATCTGAAATGAATAATATTTTGGATTTCGGTGCTTCAAAAGTTTATCACTTTGTAGCAAAAAAATTTCAAAATATTAAACTTGAAAAATTGAATTTTGGCCAGAAAAAGCGTATTTCCAGACCACTGTGCATTGGTGTGATTTAGTGGCAATGTAAATATCATGCAAGCAAATACGATTGTATCTTCAATATTCTGTGTAGGTATACAAGTGCTGCGTGGTTCATCACGGCTTTCTCATCAAAAGTACCCACACCTTCTCCACTCCATGGCCAGATCCTTAGCAATGTTCGTATCGTCGAAGGTAACGTAACGTCGGGTTGCTTGTGGTCTCAATTCTACATCTCTAAATAATCAGGTCTCAATCACTAGATAGCTACGCGATTTTGAATCGCAAATAAAATAAATTATTGGATATTCGTGATTAAAGAATATGTAAATGGCTTTTATTCATTATCCCTTATTCGTCAATCAAATAAAAACACTGCGTAGTAGTAGCAGTATTATCGACTTGTTATTATTATAAAATATGATATAATCACTTAACTCAATAATAAAATTTAGTTTCATAAAGGTAAAACTTTTATCGTAAAAGGATATAGCAGCCTTTTAAAAAATAGCTGTTTTTTTCAAGATCACATTCACCGATTGTCCCGAAGACAAAGGCTTGTGCAGAAAGGAGTATAATACAATTCCGGTTCATTTTTCTACAAGTATTCACCTCATTCGTAATTGTGTTACACTTAATGCCGCATACTACCAATTCTTTGCCAGGTGCGCGCTGATAATGTTATTGTTTCGAAAACGATGCGGCAAATAAAAAATGTTATTCTACACTTTTCGGGTTGCTCCACCAGTTACAGGACACCTCGTATACATATTACGAAAAATTGCGCATCGCATCACCCCGTATATGATATTGTTACAATATAATCGTTTCATCTAGATTTAAAATTTAGCCATTCCAAAATTAGAGTGCCTCCTCTATTTTTAGTGATACAAAATTGAAGCTACCAAATATGGGGCATAAGAACTAAAAAAAGACTTGAGAAACAATATTGCGTATTTTATCATTTATCCATTCGAAGCGAGGATCTTTGGTGTATATATTTTCAAATATTTTTAATAGCAACAGAGATACTTCAGATGGCAATGTTAGGTGGATCTTCCTGGATATGGCAACAGCGAAAGAAAAGAAGCAGACTGAAGTGACGCGAGAAGTCTCTTAAAACTGTATTATGCCTTACCCGAAGGAAGATTTTAATTAAAAAGGAGACGACGATGCTCGTCGGCGGTGTGAGCAAAGCGTTACGCATAATGTTACTCGACGTATCTACCGTAATAAGTGTAATCCGCGCGCCCTCGATCCTCTCGACACTAATAGTCGAGGGATAATACAGATTATAACCCCCTCCGTTTCGTTCCTTGCCAATGAAGCTACCCTTCGAGCTGAAAGCCAGACCTGCTTGTCTGAACTGAACGTGTTTGCCACTCGAATAGCAATCTGAAACAATTCCAAAGCAATCGTAGGAGGTATTGTCGTGGTCAGCACTCTTCATCAAATCGATTTTCAATTATCCGTCTGTTTCGACGATCCCTGCTGGAAGATATCCCTGCCCCGCGAGTTCCGCCGAGAAACTGAAAGATTGTGAAAAGTGATCGGAATTCAGAAGACATCGGAAGACTGACGCCACGTTATACATATACCAGTGGTGGCCAAACCTTGTCATGACAGGAGCCATATATCACCTATCAGAAACACTCCACAGATATTTTATATATGTATATGTATACAGGATGTTCGACTACTGATGGTCATCCTTTTAACTTAGAGGATCATTTTGCAGACCAAAATAAGACGAAAATATAGAATAAGCATCATTTTCTTCTTATTCTGGCAAGATCACGCCCTAAAAGGATGACCATCAGTAGTCGAGCACCCTGTGTATATGTATAGTAAAATATTACAGTACTATTGCACGATGAGAAGAAGACCGACTACCCACAAGCTGAAATGTCACAGGGGCAAGGGGAATCCCCCGCTCGCTCCACCCTATCCCCTCCAAGAAGTCCTACTTTTCGGTTCTTAGCGGCTGTCCAATGTCCATATCCGCGGATTGTCGCGATTGGTTTTGTTTACGTTCTTCGTCACGGGACGAACTGTGTTGGAGGGGATAGGTTGACGCGACTGGACGATTCCCCTTGCCCCTGTGACATTTCAGCTTGTGGGTAGTCGGTCTTCTTCTCATCGTGCAATAGTAGGTATCACTGTTATGTGAGGTTTAGATAGGTATGTAAAAAAATATCTTTTTGAGAAAATATGTTTATTGTAAATTAATTTCTTTTCTTTTTATATAAATACATATCAATATTTTTCTTTTATTACTTACTGGTAGAAAGTTTGTGGGTTTGTAGTTGGGACGTTATCGAGGCAATACTGTATACTAGGGTGGAGTGAAACTTTTTTTTTACAATTTCGTCAACACTGTATGTTTCATTTTTGACCCTATACTAAAGCATCATTCATATAAAAAATTAATAAGTTATTACATCATCCTCAGGTGGCGCATGGCAAATTAAAAAAAACTTATAGAGACTTTATAAATTTTTTACAAATCAAGTATTCTGCGCTTTCCTTAGCGTCCTCTCTCGCTCTAGCAATTGTTGATTATTAGTTCTACTGACTCAAGGTCGAGATCAGCTACATTGTCCGGTCCGAACTTGTCCCGCGAACAGCGATCGAGGGGAAACTGGCCCTCCAGTGAACCTCCACTGTAATATCTAATTTTAGTTGTAACATTAATTAAAAATTATTTTTAGAAATTTTGTGATTACTCATTTATGACCCTATTTTCCCAATTTTTACGAAAACTTTAAGTCACCTGCGCCACCTGAAAATAATAACGCAGACGGCTGAAATTTTACAGTTACACACTTCCAGACACGGCTCAAAAAATAGTAATACAGAAATAAGAGAATATGTATTAAACATTTTTTTCACCTGTTTCGCTCCATCCTACTCTATACGGGAGCCGCAGTGAGGGTCTAGAAGAGCCGCAGATTGGCCACCACTGTCATATACCATCATTGCAACGTAGGAAGTCGGTGGTTGCTATAAACGATCAGACTTGATCGTCATCAGGGTGGTTTTTTTTCTATGTATTAAGTTAATAATATAGGGACACTTTATTCTATGCACTCGATGCTGAAAATATAGAGGATCTTCTCGACGTATCGGGTAGGTACGTATTTAAAAATCTGTATACACAGATTATAAATAAGTTGCTTGTGTTTTACTTTGTGATATAGTTTGACAATTAAGCGAGCAGTAAGTCAATTAAGCAATTAAGTAAGATGAGTTATTAATAAATGAATTTCGAATATATATTTTTTATTATAATGGGGTTAATGAATTGGTTGGTTTTGGCGAGTGTTATAGCAAACGAATTCTATTCTACACTGCATTCCACTTTAGAGTGTACTCGTTCCGCGCAGGGACATACCGTTGATTGGTAGGAAACCGGCAGGGAAAGTGCTGCGACCAATCGCAAAAGCGCTACGACCAATCGCGTGTGTCAGATCCGTGGGAGTTGCGCAGATCGGTCGTAAATAGGTAGGGACGTGGGTATGCTCTTATATGGAATGGAGTGTAGTCGTGTGATAAAATATAAATTTCCAATTAGTAAACCCAATTTGGATAGTTTAAAACTTTAAAAATTCTCCGTGATTTTACGTGGTTATAAATTTCAATACCCCAACAGTATTAAACATCGGCGAGCGAAATACATATTATGTTGTTTCTTTCTACTTAACTGTCTCGATATTTTTTTCATATCTCTTCATGTAATGAAACGTAGCGTTTTCATTAGTTGAACGCGAAAGGCAAACTGTTTGTGTGGATCGATAATCGACGCTTCAGTGGCACGCGTGGGGAACGTTTAAAACGAGATCAGGAGTTTGTTTACGATCCTTTGAATGCCAGGCTCTCTTGAGGTTCGAGTGTTCATAGGGTGGAAAGGGTCATCGTGTACTTTGCCACGCTATAAGGGGTTGCAAAAGGAGCAGGGTTTGTTGGCCCAGTTAACACGTAACGGAGGGTTTCTTCCCCATTCTCTTGCTATTCGCCTTTGAAAAGGTATAAAACGATACTCTCGAATTACGCAATTAAGTGTATTTAAACGTAATTAATAGTAAAATCAATTTAGAACTTAATCAGCAATCTTATTTCTTCCTGTATTTAATCCCTGTTTCATAGGATGAACCTAAGAGTTAGAATACAGTAGTGAATTCTATTATATGAATGTGTAAAAATATGATAATATTAAATATTATATTACGTTATACGTAGAACTATTTACATAAGCCATGCGTAGATACGCATTATAGAAAATATTTTATGGAATGTATGATACTTTCTTATTTCATAACTGTATATATAAGTATGAATATCTAATAATGCATGTAAATTAGAAAATATGTTGTACACATGGAGGGCTCCGAAGCCAATCAGTGTAATTAAGTCCAACTTTCCCTGCAAATGAGCTACATAGTTCAAAAACCACTTATTTGTTCAAACTTTCAGTTGATAAATCAATTGAGTAACTACTTTCATACGTAAGCAACAAATGGCGGTACTTATTATATAGACCACGGAATTACTAAAAATTATTTGGAGGACAAACAGTGTGAATCTCGGTTTTAATGAATTTTAAATAAACTAAATTTCGACCGTAAAACTTGACTACAATGGTATCGGCGCACAGGATCGGTCAGATTAAAACAAATATTATTTTAATAAATTACAATAATACATCAAAGCTATTTTGCAATTAATTAATTATATATATTAGTTTCCGACGTTTCGATCTTGGTTTAGATCATCTTCAAGGAAAGTTAAAAATATATATAAAATACTGCGTATGCTATTGAAAATAAGTCACAGTGCTCTGGCACAACGTGTGACTCGCGAGTCGGTTGGAATAAGACTCTTGGAAGATGATCTAAACCAAGATGGAAACGTCGGAAACTAATATATATAATTAATTAATTGCAAAATAGCTTTGATGTATTATTTTAATTTATTAAAATAATATTTGTTTTAATCTGACCGATCCTGTGCGCCGATACCATTGTAATCTCGGTTTTAATGCTACGGATTTACACTGATTGGCTGCTGAACAATCCACATATATAAAAAATCATGTACAAATTTAACTTACCTAGAATTTAAGATATTTGTGACCTATGCCCACTTAATATTTCTTTCTTGTTTTAGTGTGTAGATTGACCCCCCTGAAACTTTGGTATGCGCTTTTAAATCACTTTTATGAAGGGAAAAGGAAACGATGAGTCGGATTACTCGACTGAAAATCGGATATGAATCTTTTCGGTTGTCGAGTGATTGCTCTAATTTTTATAACTGTCATTACTTAGTTCATGATCGTGTATAAATCATATGAGCAGCGACGTTTAGAGTATCACCTGCCAAGTACTTCTCCGATTTTAACTAATAAAGATTGTGTGATTAAGTTTGCAACAGTAATGCTTCATCAGTTTGTGAAAATTAATTTCGGTTCACATCACTTGAACTTTCAATAAGGTTCAATTAAAGTTCGTTCCTAAATTGAAAAATCCATTTGTACCACAACTCTAGAAACAAAGCAATACAAAAATTGTACAAACATAATTCTGAAAATAAAAATATTATATTTATTTCAGCTGTGTGTTACCATTTAAATTCATTGAAAGCGAATAGGTCGAGGAGAATCGATAGTCTGGCTCCCTAGATTGCCAGATTTTACAATAAGTGTTTAATTAAATCTTTATAAATCTGTGTGTGCATAACATTTTTCCTTTATATCATAACAAATCAGAGAACATTAGAGTTGCTTTATTATAGTCTACATATTTGTTCTAAACTTCCTTTACCTACATTTTAATTCCTGTCACATTTTAACGACGTTATTTTATCTTTTTAATAAATTTGAGATGTTTGCTCTATTCGTGTACGGAAATAAATGCTCGAAATTAATAAATTTTGCCGGTTCTAAAAGAATCTTTCGTTTTCAGTATACATATACATTATTTATCGAAATGATAAATATGAATTCGTATCTTTGGCGTTATACTATTGTTAAAGACTGGAGGTACATAAAAATGACGAAAGTTTGTGTTTGAAGCTTGAAATATACTAAAAACGTTTGTGTTCTACGGTTAACCAATTAAGCATTAAACTCTCCAGGCTGCCACCGAATTTGTCTTCCAAAGCTTTTACCTATCTCAGTTTTTTAGTTCGTAGGTGTATATTGTAATATAAGTACATATATCTTCAATTGTAAAAACATTCTATTTCAATGAATCAAATGATAATTTCTACTTAAATAATTTAATGATTTTCTTATTAAATTAAATCAATAATTTTATTAAAAGAAACTTTTAATATCAATTGACTTCATATCTCTAGCGGGGCGCCACCTACCTGCCGCCTGCAATTCGGCCGATCTCCACTGTTGGTCATAACCACTAGCTTCGATCCTGCTTTCCTAACATTCAATCTATTCACTGATTATTTTTAACTTAACTATCAAGGAAGTGTGTGATTTTATGTAAAAAAAATATTGACGAGACAATAAACTTGGACCAAATTACCTTGAAAAAATTATCGTCCAATCGTATCTTCCGCTTAAACCAAGTAACTGTTATAACATTTCCGCAAATTTAAATACATAAGAGATACCACATATTCGCATAAATTCTCGTGCATCGCTGTATAAATATTTGTGCAAAACATTTTTATTCATACAGCTACATACAAACCAGCAAAAAATAATATTTATTAACGACTCGAATGTTCAATAATGCAAAACAGTTAGCACAACTCCGTTTACTCTGACGTTTTATGATAACTAAACAAGAATACACGGAGACTTTGGGAGAATAGTTAGCCGCAATCAGGGTGGGTACTTACCATTTCAAGGTTTTGTTCGTAGTCGGTCGTAAAGGCCATAATAGGCACGGGCTACAATGGAATATAACCATCGGTGGTAAATTATGTGGGGCACGTGCCCCGGCATAACTATAAAGAGGTCGAGCGAAGCTTTTGTTCGGTCTGCTTTCGAGCACGTCTCGAAACGTGTCGAAACGAGACGTGGACATAAACGTCTCAATAATGGCTATATTATGCGCTCGTTTCTGGACGTTTTTAGGGAAATTTGAACCACACCGCAGGGTGATGTGTCAGTTTATTCCATGGTAATATCTTGCCTCTCTCTCTTATACGGTATACTACATATCTAAATTACATGCGGCAACGGATTAGCCACTTAAACGCTTATACCAGATATAATCGTTATACGCACATTTATTACATAACGCATAAAATGGATATCAAATATTCGCGTCAAATAGATTTGCGCAAAGTGGTGGAGGTAAATTTTAATAGAGAATATAAGTTTTAGTAAAAAGTAATTGTAAATTGTTTTGTGGGAGACATCGTACGCAGATAATAGTTTCATTTCACGCGAAGTCATCGAGGTGAATTTAAGGGCCATTATGTTTATTTTTCAGCTGATAGTGGCTTTTATAGCATACTAGCTGACCCGTTACCCGGTTTCATCCGGGAATTATTTATGTTGTTTGGAAAATAAAAAAGTCTAAACCAAAAAAATAAATAGCCTATAATCTAATCTAGGACGTGTATAATGTATATTCAGAATTTCAATGAAATCCGTTCAGTCGTTTAGGCGTGAAAGAAGGACAAACAAACAGACAACGTTTCACTTTTATATATTAATAAGGAAGTAAGGAAGTAAGGATAAGGATAAGGAAGTAAGGATTCAGCCTTCTCTCTGTATGACTTAAGGTCTTTTGGAATCAGTGAAATTGGTCAACTACTTTTCTAAGGATGTACCTAACAGTTTATTCAAGTAATCAAGACTTATCTACTTATTAACAGATACGTCTATGAATAGTACTACTTACTACTTAGTCCCCTTAATGCGGAGGCATTACATTATACTTAATAGACAAATTTCGTATTTTTGAATAATCAAAAATTGAGTTAGGAGGTACCTACATCATTCACCCTCTGTGATAGAGGACCGTCAGTTTGGAACAACCGCGTGACATATATCTATATATATTTTCATAATTTTTATAATTGTTTTTAATGTTTTACAATATGCTAAAATTAAGTGCCCAACCGCAATTTAATTGGATGATTAGTTTCTCTATAATTTGCATCAGAAGTAATTTTATGTCACACGCTCGAGGGGCTAGCGAGCTCTTTTACCATTTTCGTGTCACACCCAACCTTATCGATTCAGAGTGGAATTCGAACGCAATCCTACAAGCGGTTAGAATTAAAACTAAATATGATGAAAATTGCTACGAAAAATGCGAACGTCCGAATTTAGTTACGAATTTGTTTAAGAAATACAGTACGTTTGTAACTAAGAAGGAACACCTCAGCAAGGAATTGTAACTTGGTATATTTCAATAAGGTGCTGAAGCAGAAAGAACTTTAAAAATTGTCAAAAACAAATCAGTTCCAGTATCTTGCTGAAATATTCCAACTTGCACTTATCCTTCTATCTTAACACCATACTCGTGATCTGGGGACGGGTAGGAACAATCCAGCAACATTTCAAGTTACATATTTTATTCTTACATTCTACCAAAGTATTGCGAGTTAAAGAAAGTTCTTATATCCAACTAGAATATTTGACAATCGCAGCCATCGGCTCAGTTCTCACCGATTACCAGGTCTCACCACGAGGAGGTTGCTGCGCTTCGAGACTCGTAGAGAGATAGATGGAGTGAAAATTAAACCAAAGAGATGGATGGAAACAAAGTTCTATCGATCTGTTCGGTTTAGAATGTTTAGATATAGAATCTAGAGAACTGCCAAGCAATCACTCGATTAAAATAAATTCAGCAGAGAAGGAAAGACAGAAGGTAAGCATGAAACGAGTATTGGACGGCGCAGTTCCTACCACCCTGCTGTCCGAGTCGAAAGGAAAAAGCGCTCGGCGCCACCCAGGCGATTCCTGTTGCTCCGAGCGACTCGTCAGGAGCAACACTAGGTGTGACCTGACTCAAGCCGACTAACGCGGAGATTGGGCAGTCGGACAGGGAGACTTACGCAGGCAGTATACCAAAAGGTACACTCCCTACGCCCGAAACTTTTACCTTTGGACAAGATCAGCAGGGGATGAAACTGATCCACCCATACTCATTCCATGCTCAGTCACTTGCTTCCGAAAACGAAAGCAGCGGTGACCTCCTCATCACGGATGAGGAGCCATTAAACAAACAACAAAGCTAATGATTTAGTGACTACTTGGCAATTTTACATGGGGCCTTAAATATTTCATGCTATGATAAATTAACCTAGGCTTCCTTAGATGTCTTCTTTCACTACCACTTTTCACTATCACTTTTCGCTATCACTTTTCACTATTTTCTTTTCAATATATTATTTTACTGTCTCCCTTCCCCGCGGAAGGGTGAACTTGAACAGCTGAAACAATCAACTGCGGTAGGTTAGTAATAGTGTGGTCGGCCTGGAAGGCAATAAAGGAAAAACTTATTGAGTTTGCGCCGAAGTATCGAAATCACGAAATTGTTCATTTTCAAAATTGGAACCACTCGACTTTTCCTGAAGAGAGATTTTCAAAGGTGTGTATAATTGCAAAATATGCTGTTATGCAATTATGCCAAACACGACTCTGAAATTTACTAACAGAAAGAAATAGAAGTCGTGGTAGTATCGACAGAAAGTAAGTCTCATAATTCATCCTTCAAGTTCATCAATTGATAAAAATCGGTAAATTAGGTTTCCTATTTCCTCTGTCGGTAACCACAGTAAAAGACAGCTTGCGGATAGGAATAATGTGTACAGAATACAAAACACAATAGAAAACACATGTAGTAAACAATCCAATTAAATCCATTGTAACATTTGCGGCTCTGCTTATGGTTATCAGTTGATGGAAATTGATCAATTTACAGAAATTCACACTCCCATCTGTTCTGTCGGTAATTCTTCTAACAAGTAGTTTACCAGGAATAAGTAGATATATATTTTTTCTGGGACCGAGACTTAATAATAACACTTCAATCGCATTCAGCACATACTTCTTAATTATGGAGAAATCTATGATTATTTATAGTGTACTGGCGAAGTTTGGAAACTAATATGAAATTCAACTTTCAAGTTCACACTGAACTAAAGTCGATAAATTCGGATTACCTCTTTACTCTATTGGTAATAACTCGTATGTGGTAACAGTTTGTTAACGGTAGTTCAATATACTTGAATGGAAGTGCTAAATGGTGAAAAAGCACAAAACAGATACACTGGTAGAATTCATTTTACACTTTTTAAGTATGTACACGTCTGTACAACCGATCAAGATGAAGATTTTCTAATTTTTTTGTTAGGAATGATTTTATAGATGCTTCAACTTATTAAATATTTCTGGGACACACTGTATGATATATTAAAACTTTTAAATTATCGAATATGGTACTAAGTGATAAAACTGGTAAAATTATTTCCAGACATAATATTTAACCATTAACCCCTCGTTGTATAACTTCTTCAATTTTGGAAAAAATACATTTTTGGACTCATACAAGTGATAATAATAAGGGAGAAACAATAAAAAAAATGGTATTTTTTTTCCCACGTTTTCCGCCATTACGATTATGATTACTTAATAACCGCGGAATTACAATGTTCAACGCGATCCCAGTAAATGCTTAGACACTACTTAGGATATGTATCATTCGTGATAAAGTAGTTACAACACATTGCATGCTAGTGACAACAAAAAAATTAAAACGGAAAAATATGTTGCATATTTGCAACACTATGCAACGAAGGGTTAACTTAGATTCAATTGTATTAAAAAGTATCCTGAATCTAATTGTTAATGTATACGTTCCGTCTTCTCATTAAAGTCGATTCATTTAACAATCAGCAATACCTCCATATTCTCCATGTTGAAACTTAATTAGTCTTTCACTTAAAAAATAGAAAACTAAGTAGAATTCAGAAGCCTGATATTTTGCTGAAAAGGATAGCCCGAAATTCTCAGGCCAGCCATGATGATCCAATTTCAAATTATTCACGCCAACGGCGGATCTTCCCGGGAAGCTTTTGACGAGTGCCAAGCGTCCTTACTCGTCGCCAGCGAGATACAATGATGAATTGAGCTTTCATTGTCGTCGTTTAATGCTCACCCCAACTAAATACCTATCGAGTGCATTCATGCCCCTGATTTGGCTTCAGCCCCCTATATCCCTGCGGAATGGCCTGAAACGCGTGAAAAATCGCTGAAGGAGCTTACCTACGGAACAACGACGCGAGACTTAAAAGGGGAGGCTGCAATCGGGACGAGCGTATTTTGAATAGGACCGGGTCGAAAATATACGGGGGGGGGGGGGTAATTATAAAGGGATCCTAAAACAGTGAATGCTAACGACCATCTATTTTTATGAAAAATGGCTTTAAACATTTATATAGAATTGGGCACATAATGCGTAAAAACTGAACCGTATAGAAAATATTAATGACGTAAAAACATGTTATTTGGCAATGATGAAATGTTGTACGGGGGCACGCGTTTTAGGTTCATTTGCTTTTTGGGTCAAAGTTTCGGTTGGAATTTCAAAGTGATCGAAGTTTTTTTAACCCTCCGTTGTCACACCTCATTTTTCGAACGTAATTGTCACACTGGGGCGATTTGACCCAGCCAATTTTCAATCAGTTGTTACTTAAAAATTGTTTTGTAAATTAAGCCGCAAAAATTCTGAGATAATGTTTGATCATTGTAGAATAAATGCTCATCGTTGAAAGTTGACATTCAAAGTAGCATTACGCTTAAAAAATTTTTGGAAGGAATAAGAGTTCCGACAAAAAGTTTTTTTACTTAAAAATCATAAATTTTTTAATTTTTTATTAAGCTTAAACTTAAGGTATCCTACTGATTTAAAACACATGAAATTTATAAATCCAATATGTTCCTTTACAAGGAAATGTGCAATCCAAAATTGTAAAATTGCACATACTACAAAAAGACACAGGAAATGAAAATAAGAGGAGAGCATATTGTTACGACCTGGGACTGAAGCTGGGATTCCACTGAGGCAACGCAAGGCAACGTGTCGCGTGCGATGATTGCGATAGTGATTGCACGTGTTGCATGCGAGAAAAAGATGCGATGATGTTGTCGGTTGCCGGTTGCCAAAAAGTTGCCTCAGTGGAATCCCAGCTTGAATGATTGCACAGTCGGGCATTAGTGTTTTGGTATTTCTGTTATATAGTAGTAGTGGACAACACGGTGCTTGGCTAACACTAATTGCTACTAGGATTGATAGTAGAGCGTCATAACTTTGAATAAATTGACACAGGTAGAGCGGTAAAGGTACATCTACACGTGGGTTCTTTTAGCTGCTCTAAACTTAGGTATCCGAATCGTGCAGGTTATAACAATAACTCGATGTGAGTACGAATAATTAGATAGGTACTAGAATAGATACAGAAGTAGGGTAGACCGGGGGCGGTAGTAACAGGGGGGCGAATGTAACACGCTAAATATCTCAAAACATATAATAGATATTAACGCCAATTTTGGATATATGATGAAGAATGACATTTGGAATATACACATCCATGCCCTAAGAGTACAGATACGCAATAGACATGGATAGTGAAGAAAATAACTTTTCGATACCCTAGAGTAACTTTTCCTTACTGACTTAAAATTGTAATATAAACACTCCCTTTGCAAGTATGTGCTTGTTCGATTTTTTAATCTGTAATTCGACCTTTTTTAAACTAATATTGATCGTTACTTGGCACTTTTAAGCGTCTCGTTAATCAAAATTTATAATTTAAGTTCAAAAGCATGGTCGGGGACGATTGTAACATCCGCAGTCGGGGTCGGTTTTACCGCAACCCACACAGCACCATAACATTGCACCAACGTCTCTGCAATGATGCGGTGCAAGATGGCAATATTGCAACATAACATTGCAGAGACGTTGCAGGTTCAGTCCTATGTCCGCCTTCGCAATATTGCAGCTGTGTATTTTTGCAAAGTTGCGGCAACATTACAAATATGTAGTCCTGCAACGTTCCGGCAATGATTCTGCAACGAAACGGCAAAATTGTGGCAATGATTCTGCAACTCTTCGGCAATATTGCGGTGCGAGATTGCAATGTTGCACCGCATCATTGCAGAGAAGTTGCAGGTTCACTCCTATGTCCGCCTTAGCAATATTGCAGGAGTGTTTTTTGCAAAGTTTTGGGAACATTACAAATATGTAGTCCTGCAACGAAACGGTAAAATAGTATACATATAGTGGCAAAGGATCCTGCAACTCCATTGCACCGCATCATTGGCAGAGACGTTGCAGGTATGCCTTAACAATATTGCAGGAGTGTTATTTCCGCCGCAACGTTTCGGGCAGTGAGGGACGCGACGACGTGAATGTGTGCAGAATCGTAGTAGTATAACGCCCGTGTGTCTTTTTCTCATGGAAAATTCTTTTACCCCAGGGGGGGATTCGAACCGAGGACCTGTAGCATCGTAGACGAACACTTTACCGCCACAGCTACAACCGCTGATTGATAAGATAGCTTACGTATTCGAACTTATACTCCTACCGTGCAATACTTCAAACTCAAATTATTAAAAAACGAAGGCTCATTTGACAAACCCCATTAGGGATCTGTAACACTATAGGTGCGTACTACAAATTTCACCCGGTGTCATTTTCGGTTAGGTTGGAAAACAGTCTTTAGACTGAACCTTTACATTTGTCTTTTCTTCTCTCTTTTCTCTTGCTAGATTGTATATGTATACGTATTTGTGCAATAAAGACGTTTAATAATATTAATAATAATTTCAGACATTAAAAAATATAGTATCTACTTTATCTAAAAAAATTAAATTGTATCTTTGAATCTCCTCTATAAGTTTATGTACCTACATACAACTCCCGCGATAACACTTTTTTCATATCTTCAACGGCCAACGAGATATTCTAGCGTATCTAGTTAAATGAAACACGCCGTAGAATCCACTCGATGTCATGTTGCCAACGGAACATTGCACGGCAACGAAATTGCAATATTGCTGCAATATTGTAGGATCATTGCCACTCCAATAATGCACGACAATATTGCAGGAACGTTCCTACAATATTGCAATGCAACCTGCAACAACGTAATATTGCAGCAACGTCCTTGCAATACTGCTGCAACGAGGTGTGCTGTATGGGAAGAGAACCGAATAGGGACAAAGAAGGCAAATAATATTGTCTTATTTGCATGAAATCATATAGCATAGCACAAGCAAACCAAATGAAAAATGGGTGCAATATACTGAATGTAAGGATTGATCTGATGAAGAATGCACCAGCCAAAATGTCTTTTATTTATGCCACAATTGCGACACCACGTAATTTGTTATAGATTTTACTTTTTTCATTTATTATTATAATTTAAATCAATAAATATTTTAATTTTGTAAAGTTATATTTGTGCTACTATCGACTCCATGCAGTGTTACAACCGACCCGGGGTCAGGGACGGTTGTAACACTTTCTCCGCTTCTCATTTTTTATTAATAACCGGAATATTACTTGACATACAGCGAAACTGTTGTGGCTCAAATAATGTCAGATAAATAAGTAACATTTTCGTAAAAAAAACTTTTGTTGTAACTGTAATAGTTTTTGCGTAATCGTATTCCAAAGTCAAAGTGTTACTACCGCCCCCGGTCTACCCTACTGAGATTTCATAAATGTTCTAGTGTAATGTTGTCGCGATTGAACTCGAACAGGAGTTATTAATTTGCATGAACTTACGCTCAACCCTTCTAGGTTTTGGTACATTGAGAAATGATGGAGTCACTATGAGTGTTTTAAATACTGCTTCTCAGTAATTGACGTGCACTGTACGGGCAAAACTACTACTTAGATTGGAACTTTTAATCCGATTTCGTTATAAGATTCTTGAGCGAGAATGTACCCGGAATGAACCCCGAGTAGACCTCTAGTGAACCCGTGGGACTTTTACGCTTGTCTCTTTATACATACCACGTACCTACGTTGTACGGGAAAATTGGGCTTGTAAAATGGTGAGGTTTCGCCCAAGTAGTTTCGTGAGATAATCAATTTCTTTTGGAAAACGTGATCCGATCAGGTCATCCGAAGAAGACCTCATCAAACGTAGACGTCCCAAGTCTGAGAAATAATTACGCGTTTAAAGAACTCTTTGAGCATAACATTGCACAAAATTCCAATTCAAATATTTCAATTCTGCTCTGGTAGGTAGGATGTTTCCATCAATGTTACAACAGTAGTCGAAAATCATTTGAATTTTAACATAGTTTAAACGTATTTTTCATGGGAACGTGGCTTGCTTTTATCGGCTAATATTCCAGCATTTGTTCCTAACCATCGTTCCCTATATTTCCAGGTCGTTTTCATTTAAAGAGCTGTCCTTCTGATGGTACTCCTCCCTTGTCACTACTTCTAGTACCTCTGAAAGGGCCTAACTATGGCCGATTATCGTGGCCAGCGGGACCCTTTCAACGAAATTTTTCGGATGGCCACTGACTGCTGACTCAATTGGGAAAGGGTTGGAAGGATCGGTAATCCGCAGCTTACACGGACTTGAGTGTAAATATTGATTCCAATATAGTGTGGGCAACAATGGAACTTGGAGCTGGAGGTAGTGCCGGAATTGTCCACGATGGTTGAACACGAGCCGCTGTCAAAACAGTCATTACCACCTTGCAATAAAAGATTTCGATGCCGTCGAGTGCCTCCGCCGTTATCTTTAGAATCTGTGCCCGCCTCTACGACAAGAAGAGAACGGAGCGAAAGCAGCGGGACGAGAACTGGTCTGTCGCGCGCGGCTACACCTTTTTCTAGCAGCCTTTTCTTTCTTGCGGTTAGGCACGCGATATCGAGTAAATCAACCCTTTCGAGTTACAACAATTGATCGCGATTGGCACGACGATAGTGGGACAGCAGATATATTCGTATCTGCAGAATCTTAACATCATATCTGAAGTGCAATTGTTTATGTAAATTCATAGTTTGCAGGTTTATAAAGGTAGAAAAGTGGGATTTAAACACAAAGGTGTTGATTAAAATTTTGTAAGAATTTATAAGGGTTTTACATGTGCATTTTATTTTGCCTATTCTGCATATTTTATTTACAGACATTTCGTTTTGCAGGTTATGTTATTTATGCTTATTATTAGCGACTACTATGCTCTGCCTAGAGTCATATGTTTTTCTCGGTGCATATATTTAGTAGGCAGGGTTGCCAGGGATTGATTGAAGCGCGACACCTACGGGAGCGGTGGTTATGTGTGCTGAACTGCGCTTGCCTCAGTCACGCACGCATAACCACCGCTCCTGTAGGTGTTGCGCTTCAACCAATCCCTGGCAACCCTGCTAGCTGGTGCAGTGGATAACGCTATTAGCCGCTAGATATTTTTCTTTATTATATGAAAATCACGAGGGGGCCGAATTACCAGAGAGGGGCCATATTACCACCTTTTCCTCTAGTTTACTTAACCCTTTCAATACGGCGAAAAATCAGTCCGAGTGCGCCCCATTGCCGGGATCAGTTATTTCTCCTCCAAGCGATTATTGGATAAAATAATTTTTATGCCTAAAAGGTTGAAGGTCTTGGAGACACATAAACGTCCCCATAACAGCGCACCATCAACAATTTAGAATCAGTTTGGAGGCCCAACTTGGCGTTATTTTCTGTCCTAGATGTTTTTCAGTAACTGGGACATATGTTGTCCCAGCCGTAATATCAAAAATTTTCCAGACTGGGACAGCATAGTATGTCCCGTCCGGCGCGAAAGGGTTAAAGAAAGAAACTCTGTGATTCTTTTCTTCTATGCTATTTTATTCTTTATACATTTATGCCGTAACAAAAACGACATTTTATCAAATACGTGTTATCTAAATAAACAAAACTTTTAATTATCAGACAATTAAAAAATTTATATAGTGTTATTTACACATTAATGACAGTTCTAGCCTTTAAAATAAACTCACGGCTACTTTTTAAATAATGTTTTATTAAAATATTAAAATGTGGTTTACACCTTTCACAAAGGAGAGTCATAATGCCAAGGTATAAACATGTGCCATAATGTCTCTACGATGGTATAAGTATTTCAGTCACCAATATTAGTTTAAGTTACTTCTAGGAGCTTCATCATTGTTCATTGGTTTGCTTTTTGTAAATTATCTATTATAAAAAATACCTTGCTTCCGAATATTCCTAATATTAAACGCAATTTTTACACATGCCGACGAATGGGAGCGGTGATCGCACATGGGCCGAATTTTAAGATCAACAGAAAGTTACAATGGTCGTTTCCTTTCCAAGATAAAGCTCATAAAAAGA
Source organism: Andrena fulva (assembly GCA_946251845.1). NCBI lineage: Eukaryota > Metazoa > Arthropoda > Insecta > Hymenoptera > Andrenidae > Andrena > Andrena fulva. The sequence continues at coordinate 62,580,756 of OX276327.1, forward strand.
TAGACGCGTTTAAAATAGACAAAATACGGATCGTACATGGTGAAATTCCCTAAGACACTCATCTACCTTTGCCGATTCTGTCGACCTCCACGCCGTTGGGACTGTTGATTTGTCTGGAAACGTCCCCGTTTACCGGCGCGCCGCTGAAGCCTACCCTCGTCCTCGGCGAGAGCCCGTGGAATTCCGGCAAGTTCTCCATCTCATACATCTGCATGTGTTGGGCAAACGAATCGGCGTGAAGCCGCGTGGCCATTATACCGAATCCTTCGACGAGGGCCAAGAAGACACCGCCGACCGTGGCGCTTCCTATCATCGACGGAATTCCAGTTCTGGCGGCCAGGACGCCACCTGTCAGAGCGCCGCTCAATATGGAATTCCACGGGTCGTCTTTCGCGCGGCAGCGTATCAGAGCGCATTCGATCGCGGAGAAAAGACCACCCCAAACGGCAAAGTTCCCGGCTATTTGGGGCACTCGATTCTTCACCGCCATTACTCCGCCAAACAGCCTTCTGTGAACTCCCGATGGCGCATTTCGGAATCCAGTAACGCTCTGGATAAACAAACACAAATATTTTAATGTTAGCTATAGGTAGATACATAGTTACTCAACGCAGGTTTTGTGGATTGAAGAGTCCTTGTAGAAAACACTGTAAGTGCCAAAAATCAAATTTTATACTTTAGTATTACCAGTGGCACGTAGATAATTTCTCAATTTTTTTTTTTTTAATTTTGGCACTTACAGTGTTTTTTTTAAAGGGCTGTTCAATTAGGTATACATATAGGGGTTTGAAAAACCGGGACTTAAAGGGGGAGACTCGAGTACCGCAAATGAGGCGATCTTTGTGATTTTTTCAAAGAAACGGTTGAATAAATCTTTTTGGAAGTTTTAGAATATTTAATTGAACATCTAAGGAAGTTGACAATTTTTTTTCCTATAACCGCGTAAACTGCGTAAACTAGTGAATCGGCGTGCAGCCTACCCCGAAATATGTCTTAGATTTTTTAGAAATTCAAACTGAGTTGTCATAATTTTCCTAAAGAATTACGAATCAATATTTGGTATCGTGTCTCTTACTTGCAGACATTTTCCTCAACCTTTCCGCAATCTCCATGCTAATTTAAAATTATTGTTTTTGAAACGGTAACACGATATTGGCAGATAGGAAACTGAATATTTCAAGAATAAGTAGCTTACGAATTCATATTCACTGCGACTCTTTTGCTCCGTGCTATGAATTCAGTTACCCACAGTTCGAAAACACTCTGTATACGGTGTGGGAATTTTGCATTCCCAGCGAGCTACCAAATTAGCCATTTTCCACTAATGTACTTCGCAGATATATCGATGACATACTTGAAACAGTGATCCGCAAATGGCGCCCATAGTGAAGGCACCCCCACAATCATCCACTATCCTCCAGGGACACGGCTCCCGATTATATTCCATTTCATGAAATTTTGTCAATCGCAAGTTTCCTTCGAGGTGATAATTGACATAACCGACGAGTTACACGAGATTATTTTGATCGTATCTCTGCAGAAGTGTCTTACTCATGATTTGATATTACGTATTTGCAAAGAAGCAACGATGTATGCATTAAGCGTAATAGTTCTTTTAACGATTATTAAAAAAATAGTGACGTGATATATTTTAATATAAATGGTGTGAATGTAGTTATTGTATGAAATCACACGAAGTTTCTAGCGAATCACTTTCATTGCATTTTATCGACTTCAGTCGTTACATATTTATGATAATCTCGATTACAACTTATACATGGCGTTTACAGTCATGTAAATTTATTCACAAAATGGGACCTCGTGTCCTTCAATGTTACTTTATTCATTATTCATAATGTCCAATTGCAAAACGATGTCAAAGAGAATAATTTACAAAATTTGCATTCTGTACAAATATGAGAAGGTTGAGCACTCTCGTGGTCAATGTTTTTCTTTTATTGGAGAAAATTCCACTGAAGTAAATCCTATATTTCAAAAGGACCAAATTATTAAAAATGTCAGTAAAATAATTAACAATAAACAGTAAATATTATATGTAGGGTACACACGGCTGAAAAATATCATGTGAAGTAAGTAGGTGCCACAAATGCATAGGGAGAAAATTCTTCACTTGACTGTTAAAGGGCGAATTGCACTTACGCCAAAATCGCCCGTGAGTTCCATTAGGGTAGGTTTCCTTATACGCGACTGGACGCATCATCAAGAATTTCAAAGCCGATTTTCTCGAAAATGAAGCGCAATATCAAAAAATTTTATTCCTTTTTCTTGAGATATTTACTTGATATAAGCCGAAAAGAAAGAGTTTTTTTTTTTCATATCGCGCTTCATTTTCGGGAAAATCGACTTTGAAATTCTTGACGATGCGTCCAATCGCGTACAGGAGAACCTACCTTAATGAAAATCACGGACGTTGCGGGCGATTTGGGCGTAAGTGGAATTCGCCCATAATAACTTCATCCGCAGAGTCAACCGCGTGAACCATTCGTTTTTGCTGTCTTGTTTCTTGAATTATGTACATATTTTTATAGCAAATTGTTGAAGAGAACGATAGTAATCCGTTTCGTTACTGAAGTCTCTACATTTCAAAGCTCTGCTGTTAATGTGCCATGTATACGTATGAGTGTGTGCGCGGGATCTGTGTAGGTTTAGGCGTTCCAGGTATGATAGTGGAGAGAGGTTTTTGTGTTTTCCTTGCTGAGGCCGAGGACTGCCGCCTCGTGGTTTTCAGTTTACCGAGGACGTCTTGTAGGCAATAGGCAATTCGGTAGCATTGATTTTGTTTTCATAAATGGTCTACAGTTTTCTTTTATATTCACTTATCTCTATAGTCCTTACAATACAATCTTAACACAAATAGTTACATTCGTTCTTTCATAAAATGCACTGCTATACATATGTACATGTAGAATTTATTATAATTTCGCTGGTTCACATAGTGGTCTTGTAAGTCATAACCTCATAAACCGCATTGATCTAGAAAATATGCAAACCACGGGGTAATAGGTGTTCCGACTCAGCACCTTTACCCCAACGATTTTGTGTGCCGATTTCTGTGTGGTTCCTCTGGTCGTCGAGAGAGGCGCCGTGATAGGAAATCCTTGTACATACGCATGCATTTATGTGATTGTAGTAGTGGAGCTTTTGGTCGTATTATGCGCAAAAAGTCAGCCTGTTCGCCTTGAGCGCCAACCTAGCGGCCGCCAGAGGAACTACGACGAAAAAGTCACACATTCTGAACAGGAGTCGGAACACCTGTCTGTTACAGCGTGATGCAAACTATAGTAACAATTACTATCTTGATGAAGTGACTTCATTAGGTCTCCACTGTAAGCTTCCATAAGCTCATTTTTATCAGTTTGCTAGTTCAACAGTTATAATTTATTGAAAAAAGACCCACACTATATTTCAAAGAGCTGTAAGATAAACCATCTTTATAATTTTGACAAATCCTTCGATATACGTTTATATATCGCTAAAGACTACAACATATCCAAGTTTCAGCAAAATCCGAAATGTTACTCCGAAAAGTGTCCGACTCCATGGAGTTATGAATGAAAACATTAGATACATTTGCCACAGGAAAAGTTCACATTATCGAGATTTTGATAACAGAAGATTCGGAGGTTATGAACGACACATTGTTTTCGGGTCTACATAGGTGACGTAGTCCTCGCAAGCAAGAATGATACGGTGTTTGCAAAAGTAGAAAGCAATAAATATTTGTAAACACAAGTAATTTCTGGTGTGAGTACACTACCTACACCAGGTTTAATTTTGTTCAACTGACAGTAGTGATTATTTAATTCTACTTTTCTAAAAGTTTTCTAAAAGTAGAATTTTTCAAGGTCACTCTTTTGAGTTTTCAAGGTCACAGGTGTTTTTTTTTTTTTTTGTTAACAATCGTATATTCTGTGTATGTATTCTTAAACAGAAAAAATATACAAATTCAACCATATATCATAATGTATATTTATGACAAGTTTTAAAAAATTTAAAAAATTCAAATTCGAATCGCTTCGTTTTCCCGTGGTCCAATCGGCCTGAAATTTTCTCCAGATCATTTTCCCAACAAGTGTCACAATTCTGGGGGGTAAGACCCAAAAAATCTGATGGTCGAAAAATAAGGTCCACCCCAATGCTCGTACACAATCGACTCGCTAGCTCTACTCCTTACTGCTCGCTCGGCTTCCTGTCCCGGGAATCCATCAATTATGCACACACACACACATTCGCACTACGTGTCGGTCCGAAATCCGCGGTAAGTACATGTTTCCTTTATCTGTAATACTGTAGAAATATTCGCGAAGAAAAAGGCTAATCCTGTGAAGTCGACTACAATTTAATCGAAGGTGCGCGGTCACAATCGAATGAGCCGGTTGGACCAGAGTGCATTTTATTGTCGGACACTAGCCGCACTGACACAGTGAAAGAGCCGTCCCCTCCTAGGCGCTCCCTATTATCTTCCTTGCGCGGCGCGCGTAGGAGGTGCCGGCTCTTTTACTGTGTAAGTGCGATTGGTGTCCGAGAATCAAATGCACTGTGTGTACATAAGTGATTAAGCAAGATCTGCAAAGGGTGTCGCCTATTGGCCGGTGCGTAATCTCTCGTCTCACGCGCGCGAATGACTAATAGTGGTGTGGTGAGTGATAGGTGGCGTCAAGAAGCGTTCCTCATGATACCCCTCAAGACCAATCTTGTCAGCTCCCAACAATTCTGTTTCGAGCTACCAATGTTGACCCTGAAAGGAATGCCTGTCCTATCGGTCAGAATTTGAATCCTCCCTCTGTTGCACATGTGATTAAACGAGGTCCGCGAAGAGTGTCATTTATTGGTCCGTGCGCTATCTCGTCTTACGCACACGAATCAGTATAATTATAATAGTGATGTGTACTAATGCATTTTACAGGCGGAGTCGAGGAGTGTTCCTCTTATCTTACCACGCAATCCTGTCAGCTAACAACTGTAGGTATCCAGTATTAATACACTATGAACGAATTATTTCATCTACAGTTGGATCATATCTACTGCTGCATGCTACCAATTTCTGCAAGCTAGTCAGTTGCGCGCAGAGTCGTTTGACTTCCAAAATCGAGGTTTTGTTGTATGCTTTCAATGGCCCGTAGACTCACCTCCTCAAAGCTTTACCGCCTGCAGTGAAACACACTGTATATGAATATATGTACATTGTATAACGATCCTAATGGCTGTCTACAGTAGGTACACCCGTAGGTTCGTCCACCACTTGCAACCTCCTAGCGGCTACCCAAGTACTCACGACATTCCCGTAGGGTCGTTCACGACAATCAACCTTCCGGTGACAACCGGTGTTAATCAAGCACTGGGTCGTCCACTGACTCTATCTTCCTGTAGCAACTGGTGTTAGCCAAGCAACGGTCGTTCACAACTGACAAAATACTAAAACGTGATCTCAGCATGTCATCAGGAGCGTCACAGTCAGACAGGAGTATTCAAATTCCAAGGAAGGATATGCAATCAACTGGAAAGTATCCGCAGGTAATAATTTACCTTTTTTTTTTGGCGAATTGTAAAGTAATATTTTTGTTATACGTTCCCAAAATTTAGGGTTGCCAACATTTGCTCAGCACATACCTGGAGGATTTGCAAAAATAAATGAAAAAAAATTCAAAGAAAACACAAATTATTTTATTTAACGAAATATAGAAGGAAACCAAATAAATTAAGTTTCCTCGTATCTTCTTAAGTTCATAAATAGAATTATGTATATAAAAAAGTATGTACATACATATACTATTTATTACAATGCATAGTATACATAGTAGATTTATCACAAAATAGAATGCATATTTTCAAAAAATTGTATTTTTTATCTGCCATTGCTGTGTCCAATAGTTTTTTTTTCTGTTCAGGTGTAGCTAAATAATAATAATATGGACTTTCGCAGTCCATATCAAAATTAATTCGAATAATTGTTAACGAGTTCCAGTCGCCTTCTATTTCTATCATTCCTCCAGGTTGATTCCATTATAGAAAAAAGCTTTATTATACGTAATTTCATGGTGCGGAATAATTAACTGCTTCTGAAGATTTAAGGGTAATATTTGTCGCATTCCTAGAGAAATTACCTCCAGAACTGTGGACTAGAAAAATGTCACCAAACCTGGGGTCTCAAGGCGAAAATGGCATTGCCAGCAACCCATCCAAAATTTCACACTTCTTAATTTTTCAGTTTGCGATCGTCCCTCTTGACGCAACAACCAGTCGAAATAATGTTTTAGTAACAAGGGCTCACGGTGTGCCTAATATCCAGATGATACAGGATATTTTCGAGCAACACTTGTTCGTTGATACGTAGCAGCCCTTCCGAAGGGGTAAGTCGATTTTCGGAACAAGCTCAGCGGGAAGCAAATAGAACATGAGCATCCTAAGTGAATAATAAATATCGCAGTAGGGTTAGAAGGTCTGCCGGCGTGGACGGGGGTGCAGTTTCGCGTTTAAGGTGACCATATTGGTCCCCTAACCCGTGGGGCCCCTTTCTTATTTATCCGACTACTGTCGCGGCAACCCTCCTCCGGCAGAAATTATTACTCGACTATTATACGGTGATTACCCAATGGTACGTGGGTGTAACAGGAGAAATAAGTGTGCAGTTTCATGGTAGACCGGATCCGGTGACAGAGCGAATAAACCCATCGAGTGTTACCACGTATTTAACGCCGCGTCGAGACACATGTTCGTACATCTGTCCCCATATTCTTCTCCTTATCAGCTGATGCCCCCCGGGGCGGTGGCTGCGCTTGACAAATAATTGCCGTGTTCGTCTTGGCTCTGTAAAGATATAAAGATTATAAAGTTACGGAGATCGTGCGATCATGCAATTGGTAATGCTACTTTGCAGCACTGACGGAAAGAACCGGAATAATTCGTAATTTCTTGAGGCTACCTCCCTTAAGTAGATGGGAAAGTGTGATAGGATTTTAATCAGTCGACGTATTAATATCAGTGGATAAACATACCACTAAAATTCATCAATGCCTAGTTAGTGGTAGAGATACATATAATCATAAATTTGGCAATTTAATGGCGGCAAAGATCGAAGCAACAAGACTCAAGGCCAGGTGCGGATTCCTACTTTAAGTTTCTATGCGTCCTGCGGTAGGATTAATGGGAGCTAAATGACAGTTGAGATATTTGGCACGAACTTAAGTGAAACGTCAAGTGAAACCTCAGACTTCGTACACCCTTCAAGCTGCCTGTTTTGACACCCGAAACATGTTTGCTGTAACGCCTTACCATCGATGGCCTATGTACAATAAAGTGGCAGTAATAAAAATATATGTATAGTTCTGTTTAAAAAAATTACGTTGGTATTGAAATCTCTGTAAATAATAGCTTAAACGCGAATCCTATTATTCTATTGTTTCCTCCATCAAATCGAACAACTTCCATATGAAACATTTCTTCGCTTTGTCAATAGTTAGAAAAATAATAGCATGTATACGATTAAACCAGGCATAATATTATGTATCTAATTTTTTCGTAAAATTTTAATGTTTTCAGCAAAAAGTTTATTGAATATAACAGACAATTAAATTGAAGTGCTCGAAAGAATGTCACAATTAGAAACTTAAAATTTATTACTTTATTGTATTATATAACAGGTTGATATATCGTTTGTATTTTTTCATAACTGTATAGCAATGCAATTTCTGAAAAACAGATGTGATTATTTGTACTAAATAAATGATTTTGAAAAATTGAAAAATCTATTACGATTATATGTATAATGTAAGCAGAGAAGTCTGAAGAAGGAAAGGTTCTATGCACGAGCACAACAGGCTTCTCGTTACTCCTTTAAAATCGAATCTTACAAGCCGACGTGGTTTATGGCATGCAAATTGGGTTCGACCCTACCGCCCTTTCTCCAAAATCCTAATCCAATCCGTTTCTGCGTAAAGTGTACCTGCCCTACATTTTTATACGGAACACCTACTCGAAACTGCGTAGATATTTTACGAGAAACGCTCAAATAACAGCTGTTTCAAAAATTCTTTGTGGCACGAGTTAATTTATGACGCAATCTTAAAATGTTTATCGCGCGACCGACGTTGAATCATTTTCTTTCGACAAAACGAGCTTGTTCCTAGGATTTTATTTTATAAGAACTGTATTAAAACTTGACCAACGAATAAACCTTTATTTGTATAAAAAAAAATCTGAACCCTTCAGCGCCCAGTCATCCCCCGCCCCAAGTTTCCGGGAAAGTTTCCCAGAATTATTTACTACTAATTTATTTATACGCTCGAAATTGACATGACCATGCGTTACAGTGGGCGCTGAAGGGTTAAGGACTAAAATGGTAAATAAGGTGGAAACACGCTTTCGGCATTCGGCGAACAACTAAATACATGTGTGGATCTAGCGACGTGGGCAAATGTTCCCCATTCGCCGATTATTATCAAATGTTTGCGCGAGCTTCTGTGCGAATGCTCGCAGCTCCTGATCACGACGAGCACGAGTTGAAATGCTCATCATTTGCTGAATAAGCGCATAGTCTGCAGATGTGTGCGAACACTTTGGCAAACAGTTTGTCTAATACCTGATCATTTTATAGGAATTCTATAATAAGTTTTTTTTATAGTAGAAAACTGTCTTTCTAATAATAGTTCTATTTTATACACGATTATTACAAGTTGAATTTCAGAGAATCTTGTAGATTATTGTGTTTTGCCAATCGTTTCTTTAATAGTTATCACAAATTTTCAAATACTTCTATTTTCACAAAACTCTTCTACTTTGAACTGATTGCATATTGTATCACAGAAAACTGTCCGGTGACACGGCAATTTCTTTACTAATCAGGAAATATGTTTGGAGACTTCGTCTTTTCGGAAAATGAATGTATACAGGGTGTCTCACGAACTCCGTCCACCTGGACTATATGCCATATATTTAGAGATATGAAAAACTTTATTTATATAACTACATTTATTTAAAAAAAAACATGGTTAGGCTTACAAAAGAGCTGCTCGTAAGAGTCTTATGTAATTTGTCACTGTGTGTACAGCTGTTTTGATAAAAAGTTATGCATTGGCGGCAGATGTTTAATTCTACAGTTTATAACATTGTATAAATATATGGAGCAGTCGAGATTCAGTTTTCGGATCCGGGAGAAGATTCAAAACCAAAGAAACTCCGAAATGCATTTGGAACGGGCAGTTGATGAGCATAAGGAGCAGTGCCGATAATACAAATGCGCATGCCTGAGCACAGAAGTGGGAAAGTGGGCGGGGACGAGCGAATCTCAACGTTCGCCTGATCCCCTCTCCTTTTTATTTGAACTTCTATCCCCGCTGTGCAAGCAGTGTGTATAAACGAATACAGCCTGGAAACACACTGCAGGCATAGTGCGCATGAGCGAGAGGTCGCTCCCTCTAAAGGCTTCCCGGGGATGAAAGCAGGAGGGGAGATATCATGCGAATAGTATTGGATGTCTAGCAGCCAACATATTCTAAATAGGGTTCCTTTCTTTGCGAACCCTCTTCTTGACTCCTCCTAAATGGTATCGCGAATAGTCTATGTATGTGCGCAGGGCGACCCATTGTAATCCGTTCACACGATTATCCCTCGAATTATTCGGTGTTCGAAAAATGTCTCGATAAAGCTTGCTCTGCTTCGAGAGGGACATCTTATGACTGAACGTATATTGCTTCTAGGTGGAGGTGTGCCTGAGATTTCCAAGGTGAACTTTGTTTAAAAGGAACAGTATGGTTTCTTTTAGCTAGGCGCGTAGCCCACTTCGAGACGAGTTCGTTGACCTAGATACGGTCTTCCAAGGTCGTTCAAGGTAACTTGTCATCGTTTAAAGTCTTCCTTCGTTGAACGACCACAAGACTTTCCTTATCCTTTTTATTAGAAAGGACAACCATGGACGTCGATACATTGATGGATTCTGTCCCTGAATGACAGTTCCACTTCCTCGAATTACTTCGGTGAGGAAAGTCTTACGAGCATTCAGCGAAGGAAGATTTTAAAGGGTCGGAAATGACCTTGAATGATGACCTTGGAGGACCAACATATCGTAGGTCATTGAACTCGTCTCGATTCTCGAAGTGGGCTGCACGCCTAGCTGACAAAAGAACACTGGTTACTTTGAAATCTCAGGGACACCTCCACCTAGGAAGAATATGTGTTCATCATATGAAACAGGGTAAGTTTTACTGGAAATACTTTTCGAATGAGGAATAATTCAAGAGATAATCGTCTGGGAAGATTACAATTGGTCACCGTGTAGTTACAATTAGAGTAGCTTTGTGATAAATCACGGAAGAGAGACATTGAAGTGTTTCGCCCGAAATTTAGATTCTAATTTTATAAATTTTTTTTTTTTGAAAATAGTCACATTAATTTCAATTGATAAAATGTCGCAAGTAGAAAAACTATGTATGCTTTTTTATACTACGACTTGTAAGTGCATGTTCAGTTCTTGTTCATGCGAAATATTTTGAAATAGAAAAGAGAGGGACGCTTTGTACGGGATAGGCATGTAGTTTATACATATCTAAGGAAGTGTTTATAAACAGGATTTTAATAGCTATATATAGTAGGCATTCCCTTTTATTTTTAAAGGTGGTTCTACAGCTTCGCTAGGAATGCCAAATATAGAACTCGATCTGAAGGTTCCAACTAATGTACCTACATTAGGGTGGTCCTTATATTTCAACTTTTAAATTTGTATTGTCTGACCCTCTTAAAATCTTCTATTCGACAGAAAAGAAATATCTGCGTGTTTTTTATTTGTATATTTTGATATATAAAAGTCGCTCGAGGACTTTATATTTCGCATGTACCACAAGTTTGGCAACTGCGACTTTCCATAATTGTCACTTCTCAAATTTTAATGAAACGGGGCCCATATTTATATATTAGAATCCGAAACCATGCTTTTATCTATGCGTTTAACAACTTGAATATGCAGAATGTACGTCAAAGTTTGCGTCTGCATCTGATTCGAGCTGCTGATGACAGAAATTTAAATGTGCATACCGTTAAGGAACTAGTTTTTGATCGGCTTAGAGGGCTTCCCGCTTTAATATTTATTTTTAACCTAATACAACTTTAAACCATAGACTTTTTTATACTAAAAGATGAATTAATATTTAAAATATAAGGAAAAAATTTAAAAAGTTGAAAATAAGTATAATTTAATTATTTATAAAGTATGGAATAATAAGGTGACTAGGAACTAGTTTTTGATCATGTAAAATACATGGGAACTAATTTTTGATCAGGTCAGGAACTAGTTTTTGAACGTCTAAAATACATGGGAACTAATTTTTTGGTCAGGTGAGGAACTAGTTTTTGATCATGTAAAATACATGGGAACTAATTTCTTATTAGGTAAGGAACTATTCAATGTAAATAATCGGATACTAATTAAAAAGAAAGTACCAAATAAACTTATTTTTAGTATTATACCATCTAAATTTATTTTTTTTATAATTTTAAAATGTCCTAACCTATTTTTTATTCAGGTGATCAAAAATTAGTTCCACAAGAAAAAATTGGAACTAAATAATGAGCAGTGACTTTTATAGCAAAATGATACATATAATACTAAAATTCTTGCTCTACATTGTAAAGTAAACTATTGTAAGCAAAATGTATGAAAATAACCTTTAATACCGCAACAACCAGCAAAGAAATCGACTGTGGCGTCGATGGTGATCTATTACTTCGAGCAGTAAGAAATGGCGTTCAACAGGGCCTTCTGTCAAGTGGGCCACCTTACACATTTATTTTCACGAAAACTAACAATACTAACTGCTTTCACGGACAACACATATATTTTTGAATTATCAATTTTTATGTTAGTAATTATTTCAAACAATTATTTATTGACATAAACTTAAAAGAACGATTTATATCATGAACGGATCAAAAAATAGTGCCTGATCAAGAACTAGTTCCTTAACGGTATTATAAAGCCTTATGCCACAACAAAAGACAGTACACACTCGTTATAAACCCGTTTCGTCTATACGATGTGTGCCTGAATTTTAATGTTATACTCTCACTTAAAAGTTAATAAAATTATTTTGTCCTTATTGCAAAAATTTCTATCAATTTATACCAAAATTGTAATATTTCAATGCCATTGAGCGAGCTTCAATCCTCAATATATTTTAACAAAATTTTAGACGAAATTCTTTTAAACTATTTGGAAGCTTCTGAGAGGGTCAGAGGAAAATTTTAAAAACTTTGATTTTTTACCATTCATATAAGGACCACCCTAACCTACATACTAAATCTGACACTGGCGATGAGCGCGTAGTTTAGGACAATTACAATTCTTCTGTGAATAACACAAGCCCGCCGTATTACATGAAACTGCGCCTAGCGTTTTCCAAGTGATATTCCTCTATTCGATAAAATTCGCTGCTCGCTTAATCACCGCTATTTGATATACGCTTAATCTCATAAACCACGGTCGATGTTCTATTACAAAGGGTAGTGTGTGTGGTTTGCCCGCTTACACGTACATATTTAATGTTACACCACGCTTCGCGCTCGAGAACCCCTTTCAGTTTCCATTACAGAGAACGATTAACAAAACAGGGTGTCCCCTTTGTTGGCGACTTAAACCACGAGACGATCGCCACTATTGAAGAACGCCACAACCCGCGACAGCTGCCAGATAATATCGATGTCCTTCGATTGCGATATCGGCTCGTCTGCTGTACCCTAGCCGCCCTTTCTTGCCCAAGCTTCATTGTCTCCTAATTCACTTTCTTCCCTCTTATATTCGACCATACCACGAGCTCCATTCTCGTCGATTACTCCAACTTCTCGTAATCATATTGCGCTAAGTACATTTCGACTTTGCTACCCGCTAGCGATTCACCGAGGTCGTCCGTGTTGTCTTCGAATGTCGACACTTTAACTGCGAACGTACTGGCGACTCCGCGGAGTGGGTAGCAGTCGGTCAGCAGTTCGGTCCAGGCCCGTGAATATATCGAAGAAGATCAAAATCGCGGACAAGAGCCAAGGAGGGTAGCTGGTAGTTCAGAGTTCAATCAACAGATCGGCTAGTTCGAGTCAAGTCAGTCCAGTCTCCTTTCGCGTTTGGTGAATCTAGGCCGGTCAAGTCAGTCCAGTTGGTCTTCAGCTGCAGTGCTCAGCAGACGAGGCATCGCAACGCGTATGATCAAATTATCTGTGTAATAAAAGAGCCTTGGCACTGGACGTCGACCACCGCCAAGTCCCGCGTATCCGCGTCGCAAATACTCAACGTTGATCCCCGGATAATTAGAAAACTGGACCAGGACCCCGATATATCATCTGTTTTGTTTAACTACGGTGAATAGAGATTTATGCAAAAATTTCGTTGATTCCAGTTCCTACAGCAAAATATCCCATTTACCAAACAGAATCAGCACTTCACAGTTCGAGAGTTTCGAGTTTTGAAAGTTTTGAGAGTTTCACCTTGCGAAGTTCCGGATTCGAGTTTCGCGAATTTAAAAATTAGGTTCGAACCCGCTCCTACTATTGTGGAATCATGTTCTATCATCCCTGCACTCGAAATCTCACTGCCTTATGCCACTGTTTTATTTTCCAGCACTTCGCGAGCCGTAGCACCATCCGAAAGAATCACGACGCTCCCGGACTAAATACGCGCTGCTATTGGTGGTCTACCACCGGGATACAATGGCTTTGGAATAATCTGAAACACAGGCCACGGTTATAGACGGCTGTAGCAACAACTTGAGTGTTTTCGTAGGTTCTCTAAATACGGCCTACAGGGGAATTTGTGTTGCTGAGTGGTATCGCTGCAAGCATCATTCTAACGCCTGGAGGATCACAATTTTGTGAGCCTGAACAATATCTGTTTGATCAGTTGACATGGGAGTTACATCGCCACGTTCCATATGGAAACCATATGAAAACAATAATTAAATTTCGGTTCCAATTATGTATTTACAGTTAAGCGGGTATTCTGGTCTGACGAGGTGTTTTCGTCGCGTTGTTTCGGAATTTTTTTACAAAGAACCCATAAATTTGATTATTATTTAGTTTATTGCTACGTGCTTATTGATATTTGAACTATCTTTACAAATTTTGTCAATAGAAAAATATTAAAATCAAACGCAGTTGACTGCTTTAAAGTAATGGTGAAAAAAAAACAATGCGACCATGATTAGGCTCGTTCTAGTGATCTGAAACAAATTCACTCGAAGGGGCTGAAATTAACCCCTGAAAATTCGGCTATTTTCCGATTTCCTGTTATAACTTGCGAACTCTAAGAGATAGAAGAAAAGTTTCAAGACAACAGTTACTTCTTTTAATTAGATCTATCATTTGGAAAAAATTATTTTACAGATCACAAATATTTATATTATTATTGTATTATTTTACATAACACAAAATCGGAAAATAACCGGATTTTCAGGGGCCAATCACACCCCTTTAGAGTGAATTTGAGCAGCAAACAAAAATTGCGTTGTAATCAGGAGGATATCCCCTACATATTCGCAAAGTTTCAGAATATTTTGAATTTCCTGGTTCCGGATGTTCCCTTCTAAGTAGTAAGCGAATCAAAGATTTTGCAATTTCTAAAGGATCCAACATTCAATAAAATACGTAAAAGCATTTCAATATTTATACAACAAAATATTCATTCTAACGCGCCCAAATAGCAAGTATGGATTGTTTTCTTCCTTAAGATCAGAGAAAGAAGAAGAATTCAAGTTATTGCAACTTATCTACTGATCGTAAGTTTCGTTCTCTCCATGTTCATTTCGCTCGTAATTCGTATACCTACACGGTATACATAGATACCACATACGTTATATTATTTCCTTGAATGTAAGGTTAGTTAAGGGGCAACACCACTGTGACGGCCGGAAAAGTAGGCCATTTTTAAGAATTTTTTTTCAGGAATAATTTACAGTTTTCATAGAGAATTTTGATTATCTATCTTTAGTACGCTGTCTTAAGAGACTATACAAAAAATAAATAAATAGAAAAACATCCATAAATTTTAATATATTAATTAATCTTCTAGACCTCCCCACGCGAGCTGGTCGAATGTGTAACTATGGAACAGCAGGTCCGAAATTAAATTTCTTTTTTTTTTATAAACTATATGAGTGTAGTTTCCGTTGTACGTACGGATTCTTTGATTGCAAACAAATTTTTTTAAATACGCTCGAAAAACTGTCCATCTTATTCGCGGATTTTCGAAAATTTTCTTCTAAAGCGTGCCATTTTTACAAAAATAATTTGTTTAAGAAATCGGTACCCATATACTACACTCATATAGTTTATAAAAAAAAAATTAAATTTGCTTTCGGATCTGCTGTTCCATAGTTACATATTCGACCAGCTCGCGTGGGTGGGTCTAGAAGATTAATTAATATATTAAAATTTATGGATGTTCTTCTATTTATTTATTTTTGTATAGTCTCTTAAGACAGCGTACTAAAGGTAGGTAATAAAAATTTTCTATGAAAACTGTAAATTATTCCCGAAAAAAAATTCTTAAAAATGGCTTACTTTTCCGGCCGTCACAGTGGTGTTCCCCCTTAAATCAAAGGCTGAGCATCAGGCGATGTAAATACAATAACCTTTTACCACCAGTTTCTTTCGATGAAATCCAGAACGACGCGTGATTTACGCGTACAGCATTGGCACCCTATTTCTAACTTAACCAACCGCTTAAGCACCTCGCGCGAGCGACAAAAGGGTTTCATCCCCGAAAGTCCTGTACGCACTGATAGATTACACAAATGCTCTTTGCGGGAATAACATGGGAGGGAAGCGGCGAGAGGGGGTTGCAGCATCAACGGGATCCCATCGATGGCGGTTACCCTGAAATATTCATCCGAAACTTTACTGTCGTCGGCGACATTTGGACGTTAACCATGACAATACCGCGGCTTTGATCTCGTATTCCTAATCGCCGAACGCCATAGACGTACAATAAAAACTCATCATCGATTTTAGAACCCCCTTTGCGATCCTCCCGATCGTTAATCGCTATGAAAATAATATGCCCCATTAGCTTTCTATATGGAAGCCTTAATCTTTTAATGTTTTTGTTTCTTACAGGATAAATTCCGTGTACAGGATCTGACATTTTAAAGGCTGAACCTAAACATGGTAGAGTACCATACTGTAAAATCGGTTTAATTACAATGGAGCAGAATAGTTTAACTGCACATATACAACTTGACCATTTAAACGTTTCTAATGCGCGTTTACATTGCATTTATGTAACTCGAGTAGTCCATGAAAATAATGCGCCAAGGTCACAAATGCGGAAAATATAAATGAAAGACACGCAATTACGAGAACAATTGAAAACTAGTTTATATATGTACCTACCTACTAGTTTTACTACTCGGGTTCGCCCGAAATTTAGAATCTGATTTTATAAAAAAAAATTGTTTTTTGTCACTAACAATTAGATACAACGTTTATCACTTGTTTATCTCAACTTGGTCGTTTGTCGTTACGGATTATCAGCGGATACATGGCACCTTTACAGATTTAGAAGGAAATAAAAAGATTACGGTCGTGAAGATTGCTGGCACTTTCATCGCCTTTCACCACAGGCAAGTTGACAGTACGATTTTAGCTCTATTTCGCGGTAGCCCTAACAGTCAAAATAAATTATTCTAGGTAGTACTTAGAACTTTTGCCACCGCATAGAATTTACATACTTTCCCACTAAAAAATTATTTTAATTTATTTTGGCACTTACATCGTTTACCATTTCAACTCCTCCATTCACAACACCTACCTATTCTTATTCGAAGCTACCATCCAAAGGCCGTCTAGGCCGCAATTAAACGACGGCTGCGTACTTGAGAAAATAAAATGACAGAAATGTGGCAAACTGGAGAATCACTCGAATGCTTGCAGGAAATTAAGTAGGTGGTGGACCGCCGGCCTTTTGCCGACGAAAAGAGGCACGGAAACGACAGAGAGGGGACAAGAAGCTGGCCAGTTCCCTTTCACGGCGCGACCCCACGCCCATCGTTTCACGCGACAATAGCCACTGTTCAGTAACAAAGGCTAAACACCCAAAATATTGGCGAAAATCCTACTGTTCCGTTGCGGTCACGAAGGCTGCGAGAGGCGGGCAGGGAGAGAGAGGTAGAAATGGTCCAGCTAAATATTTCGAATTTAATCTATCCCCTTCTAATCCTGTTACACGGCCAAACGGTCACGTTTCAGCCGCAGCGTCGACCGCAGACCGGAATCAAGAAGGTGCACTTCGAGATGCCGAGGACTTCCGCTTCGCTTCTGGCGCGCCCACGCGGCAAACGCGAGCCTCTCGACAATGCTAAATCTCGTTTCGACCGGCCTGCCGCCCATCCGCCCTCTTCTTACGGCATTATAAAGAACCACAGTGGGCACACGATAATTCGTTCGACACCTCGCGGAACGCTTTTCCTCGCGGCGTTTACCCCCGAAGAGTCTATTCATGCTTCGTTAAACTCAAAGGACCGTCGGTGTAAACACAAATGGCATCCCGCAGAGGGCTTTCGCTTCCGCGTCCCAGTGACGGTTCGTTATTTTGACGTTACGCGCGTCATCGCCCTTTCGAGAGCACTCGCCTTCGAGTACCGGCACCTTGCCACCTTGAAAATCAACCACTAATCAATGGTGCGTGTAGGTACGCGTGATTCTCAGAGTTTTCATGCTACAATAACTCAGCAGGCACCTATAAATGTTTACGAATGTTTGTTGCTTGTTGCCATTTATGACGGTGCATATTCAATGGGTTCTTTCTGTTCCCGATATCTGGCACAACAATTTTATAATATTTGTGGTTATCTCTTCGGCAACATCTGACTATCTATATTTAGGGGTAAACAGTGTAGTTGTTGGCCACCTAAGTCAGAGGTTCACATAAGCGTTGAATTATAAATCTTATTTTGCTAGCTTTAGAAACACAATTAGTGTTAATAGCTGTAAACGACTCTAAGAGTCTAGAAATAGAATTTGTTTAAAGAAAGAGTAGAAGGATCCACAAAAATTTTACAGAAAATACGTTTCCTATCAAAACACATAATTATTGGCCAGACGAAGGCAATGATTGGCCGATCGTTTGGCAGTTATTGGCCACTATTTCATAACCTATATGTAACATATACATATCCTAACTAATTCTTAATGCTCTAAGACCTAATTATGAAATAGTGTTAATGTAAATTAATTAATTAATTCGGTTAGATTCAGGATTTAAATTATTAAATAAAAATTGATATATTCATAAAATGGAACTAAATGTAATGTAATATTATTAAAAATATATAACCTATAATACCTTTTCTATTTAAATGTTTCTATATTAGCTAGTATTGCACCTTCTTTTACATTGTATTAATAGTATTTTCTTTTAAAACACAACCTTTTAAAATCACAACACAGCTATTTCACTATTGCTATGACTGTTAGGTACCCATTGGCCTCGTGGCCAATGACTGTCCTGAAACATTATTTACATTAGAGTTCTTGGCCACCTATAATTTCTGCAATAATTAATGTATAATTTTAATGAATAAATAATCCTTTTTTATAAAGTTTATACCTTTATTTGTCTATATAACGAATATGAGAGTTATATATATATATCATAAATGCATTAAATTATCTAAGAATTGCTTGATGTAACCGTATGGCTATTCAATTATTTCAAGCATCGATTTCAAGTCGTGTATTTTTTACACGTAGTATAACAATTATTAGCGAAATAGTGATTGCATTCGACGCATGAAAGTAGAAGGTATCTGAATATGTTCATTATAAAAGGCATAAATGTACATTATTTCTTAATATTCATGTTTTTAAAAAAAAGGCCAATCACTGCCAGGTGGCCAACAACTACACTGTTTACCCCTATAGTACTTCATATTAAAGTGACATAAAGTTTATAACACTCTAACATTATCCCGCGATCTTTGGCCTGAATCGCTTAAAGGGGTCTTCCTAGTGTGACGACTGAGAACAGTGTTCGAATAACGAAGATCCAAGCGGTCATGACGAAATATTCACGGGAACATAACAAACTTTCATAAAACATGCCCAGGTGCCCCAGGTGGGTATGTTCCAGTTATTGGCATGAGGGTTAATTTCCGCGCATTGTCGCCGCGGGATAACATTATCCGAATGGGCTGAAATGTGGTGTAGCGCAATTTTAGATGAAAGGGAAGAAAACTAGGGGGTGTCTCCTTTCAAAATCAAAAATCGAAAAATAAGTGGCACCCTAATATGTACGTAGAGAAGAGTTCGTTATTTTGCCGGGCAAAAAGAGAAGGGCAAGAGCCATTTGAAATCTCAAGCCGGGAAACAAGGAAGCCCAGCGGGGCCGGCACGCTAAAGTTTATAAATTATGAATATTTAAGTAGAGGTTGGCGTGGAGCTTCGCGAAAATGATATTTTCCTATCACGGTGCGATAACGTCGCGCAGCGTAAAAGGGATGCTTAGGAAACAGGATGGTACACGTCGCTAAAACGGGAGCATCCCTTTGCGCGCAGCGTCAAAGCTAATGGACCTCCTCTCTTCGCCGGTGCCTTTACGTTCTATCGTGTTTCTCTGGGCCTTGCGCCGCTTTCTCTCTTCCTTTTCGCCCCTGTGCACCTCCATTCGTTATTGCTCTCTCCTTCTGCCGCGCCTTGTTACAAAGCGGGTCGCATGGGGAGAGTCTCAGAAGCCCTGCTAATGTTTAGTACTAGTTGATTGCAAGCTTATTAGAATATGCATAAAGCATCATTGTTAAATGCTCTTTCTCCGGGCACACGAGCCCGGGGAGGCTTTAATGCACGTGTGTGTTACATCTGTTAGCGATCACTCGCGCGGCCGCGGAATTTGTTGGCGTCGTTGCTTAGCCCTGTTTCGTGGAAACGTCCCTGCGGAACAAAGATGCAGGGATCGACGGTAATTATTGATTGCTGGTAGAATTAAATTGAACTGAATACACATGTACCAAGCAATAATAAGATTTGCAGGAGGAGTTAAATGAAGCGGGTCCGGTACAGAGGAGTCAATGTGAGGTATTAAATTTGTCAAACACCCAATCGCAATGCCCCGACACTAGATTGCATGGCAAATCTCCAATGTATGTACTCATCGCTCTCCCCATAGAAATTTAGCGCTGTAAAGTCGAGAGAACAGCAGCTCCACCCAGTTTTTCATCTCCTGTTTTCGCATGCGCAGTAGAAACCTCGCTCGTTATTCGGTATTTCGTGATCTAAAAAAAGTTTGACGCAAAATTGCAAAATACAAGAGTAGAAGCCGTAGTAAAGTATATCCATGAAAGATACAGGATTTGCAAAATATATTTGAGACGAAATAAAGTGAATTGGGAATAGCATTTTAAACAATTATAAAAACAAATATACACGTATGCGTATAAGATCAAGCAAAAATAAACTTGGAAAAGTAAAAAGTAGAAGAAAGGATCCTACAAAATATTTACTTGAACTATACATTTTTCCAGATAGGTAGGGGAGACCGGGGCAGGTTGTAACACGGGGTAAATTGTAACATAAGTAAAATCTTTTGAACGACAAATCTGGTAATCCACAGCATGCGAGAGCTGCTTGACGATATTAGCACCGTCGGTTTTAGTGACACAAACGAGCGTTATGTATTCATTTTGTGGTAATAGCCCAGAATTTTAGTATTTAGAGCATGAAAGTAAATGTTGTCTTAGCACTTTTATTTCAATTAACCGTCATTAGGAACCGTTTGAATTTTTGTTTCTTTGTCGCAAACGAATCAGTACACATTGGTTTATTATTATGTGTACGCAGTTTAGTGATTTGATGTTTAGTGTCTCGTTTGCTGAGATAAAACGCAAAAATTCGACCTCGGGGTAAATTGTAACATGTTAGTATACTTACTCCGCTCCAAATGGTGATGAAGCAAGCTATTTGCTGACACACCGGAAAAGGATGCTCTAGACGAACAACAGAACAATCGAGAATCCAAAAAATATAAAAAAAGTATGAAGGCAAAAGTAAAGAAAGCACAGAAGGAGATTCTGATAGAATCAGATGAATAAGCAATGATTGCTTAACTCATGTATATCAAATGTTTAATAATGATCTGTGTTTTCATTTATATTGTTTAGAAATGGTTATTTATGTTCATATTTGTATTTAAATAAGTAAAACAGATGTGTTACAATTTACCCCGGACTGGGGCAGATTGTAACAAAGGTTCAGATTTGTTTAAGATGAAGCTAGATGTCTAAGTGTCCAAGATTTTGTCACGTACTTTCACGCAATTAGTTCACCACATGTGTAAGTAGTAAATCACGCAAATTATTTCCTGATTGAGGAAAACACTTTCGAGAAAAAACTGTGAAAACTTTTTTTGTTACAATCTGCCCCGGTCTCCCCTAGTGTCTTTGTTTCTGAAATAAATACACAAATTCATTTAAATCTTCCGCCCAATCGTATTTACCCAACAACAATAAGTGACGATCGATAGAAAATTTCGATACTCTGGAAATAATAAAAAACCTGATTTCTATTGTTAGTCGAATATCCTGGTGCTTCAGAATCTCGTCCGCGTCACGTGAATGCGAAATCTTGAACTTTAGTTTATCGGATCCTACGTTTCTGTGCATATAGAGGAAAGTTTGAGAACCGATTAACAGTGTATTTGAAAGCATCAAAACTAACAGATACCTTGTGCAGTCCGCTTGCAGGAAACTCGACCGTCCAAGCTTCAAAGTTACTGGTCGTCCCACCACGACATTTATTAACCTTGCCATCAGAGTTACGAGTATCTGTTTTGGTCGTGTATTACTCAAAGTATCGGAAAAGCAGAGATTAATCCTGCTCAATTTAGTGGAATTAAGGCTAATAACATTTGTTATTCGAAGCTTTGATCGTTGCCGAGATTTGAGAAATTTATTTCACTTAATCTTACTCGTAAATGAAATATCTCCTAGGTAATATATGATTTAGTTAACGATATATTAATAATACACGGTGTTATGCACAGTGACGCCGCACAATTACAGTTCGAATGCAGACAATGGAATATTATTCTTCTCAAATAAATACATCTGTCCCTCGGCGTGAGGAAGATACCTGAGTGCAGATTATCTTCTTCAATTGATCTTTAGCCGTGAATATGAAGTAGGCTCGCTGTAGTAGGCTCGCGTCGCGGCAGACACGGCGCACAGTGGTTTAAAGGCGGAAAAAACCTAAAAGAATCATGTCACAATTTCGTATTGTTTTTTGAGGTATGTTTTTTTATCGGTTATGTATTGGTCATTTCCTGTCACTTAGCCTCTAAAACCGATTACAAGTGCGGAAAAACTCGCACTAAAGAAGTATGGCCAAAATTTCTACATATCACTATAAGTGGACCTGTTTTTTCCAGAGTAGTTTTATTACTCATTTTTACATAGTGTAGGACAAAAAGAGGCAGAATTGAAACTGTTGTCAGAATATAGCAATATCTCAAAGAATACCGAGGTGTTTTAGAAATCACCATTTTTTCAGGTACCTCCGTCTACCTCAGCAACGACACTTGAAAGGTTTGAAAGTACATATTTTGAGGTACAATTCCCATTAAAAAATGTTACCGTCCATCACCGTCTATCTCCTCTATGCGTCGGACCACTGTGCGGCGTTGCCAGACAAGCGCCGCAAAGTGTTGCCAGAGAAGTGTTGCTAGGCGGTGAGCCGGGAGAACTGCGCGGCCGAGGAAGTCTGCGTCGAGCCGAGTAGCGAGACACATTATATGTACACCTCTTTTGTAACGAACTCGTATCTATTTCACTTTTACCCCAACAGTTCCTATCTATAGTACCTTCTACTTCAGATGTATTTCAAACCTGCGTTCACATTCGCCATGTACTTAATAGAATAATTTCCTGGTACTTGTGTATCTACGCACCACCTAAGTCGCTCCTTTCAGGAGTTTCAGGGACACTGCCAATTTCTTTGCATCTAACACCTACTGCAATTGCTGTTTTCTAATAAAAATATACCTATTCGTATTTTTACCACACAACCCGTGCCAGTTTCAATTGCACGTTGCCAATCTCACGCTTCCATTCCCTCCGAAAGTACAAGCGCATAAGTCCGATGGAAAATTCTGATACGCGTCTGGTAAACCAACGCCCATTTACCTTGCCCGATGGACCAGTAACTCTATATCCAGTCCGATCAGATACGATTACAAGGCTCGGAAGAATATTACAAGAAGCGTAAGGTGTTGAATGGCTTCGCGCGGGAACTCGTTCGCGGATAGGATCAGTCTCTTCGGGGGCTAGTGGCTAGGAAAAAAAAACTATCGTGTATCCTAGGAGAGGAGCAATGATGGCTACTCGAAACCGAGCTCAAGCCTGTCAAAACACAATAAAACGTGGTGGAAAGAAGAATCGATGATCGATTTTGGTGGTCGGGGTCGGTGTAACCTCCGGACCTGCCCGCTTGCGTGTGGATATCCGTGGATGTGTACTTGTATACCCAAGTGTGCATATACATAGAGGCTGCGTGTATATAGATATCGGTCCATTGTGCGGCATCGCTAAAATGCTCTTCTCGCGCCGAATAATGGCGATAATTGTGACGAAATGGAGCGTCATTGTGGGGAAAAAAGGTACCCGTAACGATCGAGGATGACGCGCCGAGTAAGTGGCAGATGCATGGCGCCCGATTGACAGCTTCTCCGATTTCTTCCTTCGCGTGCTCCGCCGGGGCTGCGTCTTTCATCAGGTCCTTTATTTTCCTCGTTCCGAACGTACGTTTCCCTCGCATTTTTCACATTGACGGACGATTCATTTTCTGTTTGCAACGATGTCTGCTCGTACGAGGAAAGCGTAAAATTGTTTATTGAGCGTGCGAAGGCTAGATCGCGCGATTGCCAGGATTTTATGCGACGGCGATTTTAATAACAAACAGAGAAGAGTTGGCTGAGTAAGTTCGAAGGCGAAGTTTAATTCGTTGTAATTTAATTTAATTGTCCTCTTTTCACACTTAATAAACATCTGCTTTTGCGAAGGTTTTTACGATCTTGGAATACATGAAAATCTTACGCAGTAATAACGAAAGTTCAGGGAACGTGGATAAAAGAAGTAATTTTGCTGCGTCGCTCTTGGAAACGTGAATACTTCTTCCAATTGAAAAAGGTAATGATACGATGTTTTAAAATCTAAAAGATACATAGTTGAGAAGATTGTACTTTTTTACTAGTTTAAGGCACCAACTTCTGCTATAAAAATAATTGATGTTAGAAACTAATATGGTTTATGTAACATGATGCACAAATTTACAATGTGTAACAACGTCGTTCCGCTCGTATAGTGCAAAGTAACCGATGCTCTTATCTGGAAACATTGGGGGTATACCTATATGAAATACATAACTGATATATGTACACCTACCTATTTAGTTTCAAGGGGGGCGTTCTTTGGAGGATATTATTTTGTTAGATTTACGATAGGTACATATGTATTAAGATACATATTTCATAATATACAACTTGTATCTTTCAAGGATTTGCAAATAAGTTCGTCGGTTGACTCACGTAAAATAGATACATACATCTTTCTATACTAGCTTAAGGGGCCATTCTACTTTGATCGGTCGAAAAATGAAGCTATTTTTAAAGATTTTTTTCTCAATAAATACAACATATAATGAAATAAATCTTTTTGGAATTTATTAAGCTACTCTTATATTATACAAACAAATTTAAAATTTTTTTTTTAATTTGTTTCATATGTTTTTTATAGCGTCAATGTGACACCTACAATTAAAATGAGGTATGTTCGTGGCGCAGGTGATTTCCCGGCTCAGGCTTATCTGAAACAAAAAATTTGAAAAGATTCCTTATCTGCGTGAGTGTCACTATCGCCCGTAGCTGAATTAACAATTTTTGTCGAAAAATAACCGAGATCTTTCTCGGGGAACGTTCGAGAAAACACTCTTCTGGGGGACTTTTTCTTTCAAACCGGCGCCATTTTGTTATTCCTCAACAAAAAATTGTTAATTGAGGTACGAGCGATAGCCACACTCGTACAGATTAAGAATCTTTTCGAATTTTTCATTTCAGATAAGCCTGAGACGGGGAATCGCCTACGCCACGAACATACATACCTCTTTTTTGTAGGTGTCACATTGACGCTGTAAGAAAACATATGAAACAAATTAAAAACAATCTTTCTAATTTTTTTTGTATAATACAAGAGTAGCTTAATAAATTCCAAAAAGATTTATTTCATTATATGTTGTATTTATTGAGAAAAAAATCTTTAAACATAGCTTCATTTTTCGGCCGATCAAAGTAGAATGGTCCCTTAAAGTTCTCGGCGTTGCCCGGGTAAAACTTTGATTGTCACAGAGTTTCAAGTGGGTGAAATAAGGGGGAAGAAGTGGGATGTCCAGATTCCACGGTAGTCCATATTTTCCGCAGGGTTCTAAAGAGTAGTTATGCAAAATTTGGTCCAGATCGGTGAAAGAAATCGGGATAAAAGGTATCCTATATGTTATTCCTGGTCCTAGACTACGCGAATACAACATTCCAGAAACATCCGTTGCGCAGCTGCGAAAGAAATATAGTTCGGTCGACAAATACACAAATGTGTAAAGAGTGAAGCGCAGGTAAAGCGTTGTTATTACACCTTGTGTCGAAATAAAAACACAATTGCCACCTTCGAATCTTCAAAGTGCCGCAGCTTAGAAGGATTTCGTTTGATCCGTTACAGATCCTGCTTGAAAACATGCCACTTTCATCAATCCCATCAATTTGCAGAAATAATAACAAGTGCAATTTCAAGCATTGCACCGTCGCCGTACTTGCCAGGCGGGATACACTTTGAACACAAGCGAGCCTATTTAACGACCAAATAAATAAGCTGCTCACGGTAATTTCGAATAGCTTTGCAACAGATATTAAAGTGACGCACCTTGGCTTTTCCACCATTCATCTAAATATCCCAGCACATTCTCCTACCGCTACGTTAATCATCGTGACTCCGTACCACTGTGATTCCTGCCGTAATATCGTTCTCCTCGTTCAGGCACACAGTATCTGGATACATCTGCAAACACGATGATAACTCTCCATTTATTTCTGAGCTTCGTGCATTCCAGCTGCCTACTCCTTATTTTATTTCCCACATTACATCTTCATTTCTTCCCTCCTACGACACAATTCCCAGTCTCGCAGCTTGTAAATATTTCTTATTGTATATTATGTTAGGTTAATAGCAACGCAAGCTGTAGAGTAAAGGTAGGTAAAAGTTGGTAGGTAAAAAGCATGCAAATTTCATGGTTTGAGTTGTGGCAGTTGCCAATGGTGATTGGCAGTCAATTGTCAATCAAGGTAGAGTCACTAATGTCGAATTTCGTGGCTATGTTTCGGTTTCTTATCTTACAATGCGGTAAGTACTGAATTCGTTAGTTCTGATGTAATATTCTCACGTTTAGGATCCAATATTATTCCTATAAATTGATCAGTAAATATTTTAATTAATATGCCGTCTGAAAGAGCTGAAATTCTTCTATTAAAAAGTGCTAATAGAAGTTTTCAATTCTCCTCACAGATAACAGGATTGATTAAACAATGTAAAAGTAGCTGTGGGGGCAAAAGTTCGCACAATGCAGTGGGGCAAGAGTTCACATGCGAACTTTTGCCCCAAAATAATTTGACGGGTGTTATATGTTCATTAAACTTATTTTATTTCTAGAGTTTGCTAAATTAGTAACGAACACCGATTAAACCGACTATAAAAAATAAATTTGAAATTAATTATCAATTACAACATGGAAATAAATGTTGAGTTTATGATAGTTGAGCCACGCTGATATCAGCTTTTGATTTTTTTTTATTAATTTTTATTCCGCAATATTTGTCCAAAATACGTTTTTTATTAAGTTTTTGATTAAAAAATATGACTTTATTTTATTGTCTTATTCATTTATTGTTAGAACTTATAAGGGGGCAACCGGCCGAAAACCAATTAGTGAGATGCTTCAGATCGCTGGAGATAAACATAGAAGCAGGACTTTCAGAAAGAAAAATCGCTGCAGAATTGGGAATAACCGAAGCGTTCTTTTACCCCACATAGCGGGTAAAAGTTCGCATTTGACACTTTTTGGAAATATTTATTTTATATAAGTTGTGACAGGTAAATTTACATGAAGTCACTGCCTATCGAATAATAAGGGATAGTAGTTATTTCTCACAAAACGATATGGCTATCAGTGTAATACCAAGGATTTTAGAGAAGTCTAAACTTTAAGTACGCACTCTTGCCGCCACATTACTCTGCACTGCAATGTATTTTACTTGTATTAAATCAAAAACATTTTCCCCCGCACTTGCGGCGTAATAGAAACACGTTCTTATTGTTATTCGCTAAATTGCCACGGAATTTCAACTGCCCTTGATCAGCGTCGCGCGAAGTTATTCAGACAAATATACCCACACCTTGGCGCCCGATAATTCCGCGACTTTCGGGATTCTCATTATCGCCAGTAATGATTTAAGTCGACCGAGCCGCACGGAACGATATCCAGCCACGGGAATATCGTGATTGCATTCAGCGCACACGCTGGTGCCGATTGATACGAGGTACCGTTGTATTTCCGTGAACGGTGTACAGAAGCGGAAGAACGCAGGAGCACGGGGCCAAGCGAAGGGTAGAACGATGGGCGAGGGTCGAGGCTCGGGAGGGGCGCGGAGCAGTTATTTGCAATGAAACGCAACAATTGCAATCGGAGTCGATGCACGCCAGCGGCGTCTGTAAACGCCATGCTGCAGCTGGGTCGGCCTGGAAAATAGTGTTTTTGTGCAAGCCGAAACGGCAGATATGAAACCAGCATGGCGGATGCTTACAAATAGTTGCAGGGCGGCGCCTCCATATAAATGCGCGGCCGGTCTCCTTTCTTTTGTTCGCGGGCCGAGCAAGGACGAGAAGGATTCTGTGAAAGAGGCTCGTCGTCACACGCAACCGGAGGGAACCACCACTGGGATTCCACGTTCCTCCCCTTGGAAGCTAACCCGCTGGCTGTCGATTGGGAGGCTCGATTTTTTTCGTTATTAGAACATGGTCGACTAATGGGACGCTTTGCCGTTAAGTACGACGATCGAGAGGATCTTATGCGATGACGCCTATTCGGCTCCGCTTTCAGTATCCAGAGTTTAGATTTATAACTGCTGGATGATGCGAACCCCAGAGATTTATTCGTAATATTTAGCAAGTTATTGTACTTGGGGAGAGATAAACTAAAAGCAAGATTAACGCTCCTGTCACCAGCTTCGAATATTGCAACAGGATATTGGCAGTAATCCCAGCTTAATAAAAATATAAATAAAAAATTCCAATCGCAGAAGTTCTGGGGCGAGGTAAGTCTGTAACATCTGGATACATGTGGCAATAAATTGACATTAACTGCACCGTGAGCGTCCTTGAAACAATGCAGAGCAATAATCTTAACGGAGCCAAAGATACAGCATAGAGCAATAGAATTGTCTGACCCCTCGATTCGATGATGTTTAACATATACCACATCTAAAACTGGATTTGGAGTGCAGAGCTACCTCTTTTGAATGAATTATTTAGTATTACAATTTTGTAAATACAGTAAAAATTTTCAGTAGAATTCAACATGTCTTAAATTTTCTAGTTTTGCACTAAATTATTCAGCTACTGCTTGTATATTTCGAGTACAAGTGTCCGAAATACATGCCACGCATAATTCGAATTCCACGGGACTTCGATATATTTCAAAATTAAGTTTACCGTAAAGCTATAGAAAAATCGAACGTCAACCATAGTTCTCAGCATCTTCATAAATATAAAGAACACAAGTTCTACTCTGGGTACATAAAAAGAGGAATAAAGCGATCAAGTAATTCGGTATAAAGAAAAAATTGCCAAGTCATTTGCCGTTTGTCGGTGGAAAATATCAACAGGAACAATATGTGATGTGCCTCTATGCGACAAAAATATAATACAGGGTGAATACACACAGCGTGGCTTGGATATGAATGATAAGTGTTCAAGGAAAGGAATTAAGAGGATGTTTAAGTTACGAATGCTTTGGGAGCAGAGTGTGTGCCTGAATGGTTTCTAAGCTCGCGCATAGAGAGTTTAACTGTGCAATGCGTGGCAGGAATGCACACACGATAGTTTCAATACGTCGGAGAAAATCATCGTCGGAATCAGTTCAGCCGTTGAGTCGTGTAAACAGAAGGTACAAGTACAGCGTTGCGAAGAAATTGTACTGTAATTCTGTGTCATTGTGCCGCCAGCGTTATATTTTCTAGGCGTAGCCTTAATTTTCATACAAAATACATTTACTGTTTAATTTAAAAAAATGTACAAGTAATGTGGCTTATGTCGCAATCCGTTCAAATGTACCCGATGATCAGCGAGTCCCGATGTTCGTCGAGGTTACTATCGCCGCAACAGCCATGGAGGGAATTAGAACTACTGGAAAAGCAACGGAGCCTTGCCACAGATTCTAGGCGAAAGGGGAAATGCATCGGTCGTCCTCCCGCCGGTCTGCGATCGGCTATGATATGAAGCTTTGTAGTCAGCTGGCTAGATAAAAGACAACGACGGCAACAGCCTAGCACCATCACCAGGCGACGTCGTCACCACCACCGCCCCCGGGTGGTAGATTACGGTATTCAGGATCAATATCCATAGTGGTAGGTGTGGCGGATGGCAGAGGGTTCCATCTTCGGCCGCCCTCTCTCTGCTTATTGGTCGGAGAATCGGTACACGGGTTCCGGCTTCCAGGCTGTAACCCATCCACCGTTCTGGGTAAACGGGCGGAGCTTGCCGTTTCTCCCCGAGGATCTAGTGGGGAGAAGCCATCGGGGCTCCTGGCAGACGGCCGAATCGTAAATCATGACCAGTCGGTCGCTCGGAGCGCATCGTGACAAACAGGTTGAAAATCGTTGGAAAACATCGGGCCTCGCGATCGATCGTGTCTACGTGGCAATCTGTAATCTAGTTTGACTATCCCCGGATTCGTTAACCGGCCAGGAGACATCCACGTGCTTCACGTTCGTACAGTGACAGCGGGCAACCCGTTCGTTTCTCCAGCCGTCGATGATGAATTGACGAGAACAAAGGCGATCGTGAAGTTTCTGGTGTGAGACGTACCGTAGTAACGGGAGTGAACGATTTTTGTTTCCGACTCGAGTCGGAGAATCGCGAGGAAAAGGGAGTGATTAAGCCAAGGGTGGTGAGTGAGAGGGGAGCATCATGTGCAGCAACGAGAGCCCACCGCCGGCAAAAGAGCCGCTGGCCGTCGGCTTGAGTAATCCAATGACCGGTTTCTTGCCCGGTCTCGAGCACTATCGTCTGCAGCTGTATCATTACGCGATGGCGGAGAGGCTGAGGCTGGCTCAACAGTTGCATCCGCAGCACTCCGGTGTCGGTCACCCGCCTTCCAGCGCCCCAACTCATCTGGGAATTAGCCCTGGATTCCCGGCTCCGTTGCCGCTGTATCCGGCGGCAGCGGCCGCGGCCGGATATCCGAGCAGATTAGCCCTGTCTATGGCTTTGCTGCATCCTCACCACCAACGGATACCGGAGGAGCCGAAGCCCCAGCACAGCTACATCGGCCTTATCGCCATGGCTATCCTGTCGTCGCCGGACAAGAAGCTGGTGCTCTCCGACATCTATCAGCACATCCTGGAGCATTACCCTTACTTCCGTACCCGTGGCCCAGGCTGGCGAAACTCCATCAGGCACAATCTGTCGCTGAACGACTGCTTCGTCAAGTCCGGCAGAAGCGCCAACGGCAAGGGCCACTATTGGGCGATTCATCCGGCCAATTTGGAAGACTTCCGACGCGGGGACTTCCGAAGGCGTAAAGCTCAGAGAAAAGTTCGCAGACACATGGGATTGGCGGTCGACGAGGAACCGGATAGTCCAAGTCCGCCACCCCTACCGGCCACTCCGCCTCCACCCGCGACGCTTGGCCCGCCGATGGCGTCGCAGTCTATACCCGGTATCTGGACTCCTCATCACAATCCTCATCAACAACACCAGCAACAGCAGCAGCAGCAACAGCAACAGCAACAGCAGCAGAATCAGCAGCAGGCATTTCAAAGTCAGTCTCTGCGACAGTCGTCGCTGTTCCAGCCCTCGAGGAAGAGACAGTTCGATGTGGCGTCACTTCTCGCGCCGGACGATCAGCATCAGATCGAGTCGGACCTCAGGCCGGCCAAGTTGAGGAGATTCAGCTGCAGCGAGGACGAGCTGCACGATCTTCAGGAGCCGGATCAAGACGAAGAGGACGTGGACGTGGATGTCGTTGCCGAAACGAACGTTCTCCCATCGCCCAACACACCGTCGGCCAGTCCGGACTCCAAGGTCATTTCTCCCGGCGAGCATTGGACCACTCAGGGTATACAGAACACCAATCAACAGTTGTCCGGTTTACATCTACACAATCATTTACAAGCTAGAAGTTACTATGTATCGGCCACGTCGAGTACTGGTTCTAGCATCTAATGGATCAGGGAATCGCCCGGTCATGCGAAGTGTCCGAAATCTACGATCCTCCTTGATTTCGCCCTTGAGCCGTCACACCGTGTGATCGGACCTATCCAATCGTGGTACCGATACGTGGCCGTTGGAAATTCGCGTGACGACGTTTCAAAGACATGTGACGAATGTGACGGATGACGAATTTCGGAAGTTCCTTTCCTTTCGCATCGAGCGACTGAGTTTCCTGCGACGTTTATTTCAAGAGAAACGTAGAGAAGTCTCTCTCGTGGCCCCGGCTACACGGAGAGCATCGTTTGTCGCTAGCTGGTGCTAACTAGTCGTGCCAAATTACGAAACCTTTCAGTTCCTCCGACATGCCAATCGAATGTTAACTTCGGACCTAAATACTAGTACAATTACTGTGTATATACTACCCGATTCAGCTGTTATATTGAATTCTGTCGCGAGCCAATACGGCGCAATACACGTTTGCGTCTCGACGCGGCCACCGCAAACTTCCCTGTCTTAAATCTCCTCGGTTCGGTAATCCGTCGGTTCTGAAGATTTTACTATTTAGTTCGAGTCCGGTACTTGAATCCATGTATCGTGCAAGATGTGTTAGAGAAAGAATATATGTGTATTATATAAATAAATGTCTAAAGGAAGTATGTATATTTGAGAATCTGGGGGTAGAATTCCATAGCGTGCTCCCGGCTACCTTGGCGTCGACGTATCAACGATTATAAGGTACAGCAGACTCTCTATACACTCTGATAGTTAAACTTTCACAGAGTACTTTGCGACAATTCCGAAGCAAACGATTCTTGCGTAGTGGATCCGAAAGAAGAAGAGGAGTATGCGATGGAGTGTTGAAAATTTTATACAGTTTGATTCGGGAGGATTTGAGCAAAATTTCGGAGACGCAATTTCTCTGTAAGAGGTTAACGTGCGATGCGCGCTCGGCGGTGTACCGGCGCGCGGTGTCGATGAGGAGCCGGTACCATCGCTGGCAATCGTTAGATTCTACCCGCCAAGTGAAAAGATTCATGTAAATAGGAGAGAAACCACGAGATGATGTCTCGCTCGATACGTAATTTCGTACGGTGTCCATATGAAATTCCAATGTGGGGCATTACATCAGACTGACGCGAAGCGCTCGCCTGTTCAAAGTGTAATATAAATCGTTTAAAGTTTAATATAGCCCATCTTTATTATCATCCATATATCGTTAAGATATATTCTGTGCAAGCCCGTGACCCCTCTGTATGTATGTACATGTACCTATGTATACGTGCTTACGTGTAATTCGGATGTATCACAATGCACACACACACACACGCGCGCGCGCATATACGAAGCAGATACGGTTTTTTAAAGATTACCTCATATAATACAGATGTCATCGACCTGTCTCTCTTGACTCCTAGCACCGAGCTACCGCGCTCAGTACAACTGAAGTTGAATAAAGTTTCTGTTCCCATGAACTCGTTCTTCGTGTTTCTTTAATTGCCCCGTCTCACGCGCAGATAAAAGTTTGCGAACACTCGCGGAGTCTCAGAGGTTTTAATATAAATCCCGCAGCTCCATGTGCAGCTGTCAGAATCGATAATATTTATACGGAATGATTTGAATTAATTGTATCAGCAGGTAGTGTGTTAAGGGGGAACACCACTGTGACGGCCGGAAAAATGGGCCCATTTTTAAGATTTTTTTAAGGAATAAGGAGGATTTTTTTATCGAAAACATATTTTTTTAAATACGCTCGAAAAACTATCCATTTTTTTGCCGATTTTCGAAACTTTTTCTTCCCAAGCGCGCCATTTTTACAAAAATAAGTTTTTTTAAAAATCGGTACGCACAACGGAAACTACACTCATACCGATTATATTAAAAAAAAAAAAATTGATTTCAGAGTTGCCGTTCCAGAGATATCGTTTCGATAAGCGACCTATGTTTTTCTTGTGAGGGGTGTAGGAGATTAACTGTATATGGAAATCTATGCATGTTTTTCTATTACTTTTTTTTATAGTCTCTTAAGACATTGTTCTAAAGATAGGTAATAACAATTTTATAATAAAACTGTAAGTTATTCCTTAAAAAAATCTTAAAAATGGGCTCATTTTTCCGGCCGTCACAGTGGTGTTCCCCCTTAAATGAGAGCAATAGTGTTTCTCTTATTTCGTGCTCTTATTTAAAGCTCTGAAACGCAACTGCACAGTGGCAATCTTGACACGAATACCTTTGCTATTTTTCTAACTTCTTCGACGATTTGCACGACGCGCAGAAAAATGCGCAAGCTGCACTAAACAGTCTGCGTACGTTCAAGGACCGCCGGCAATACTCGACAAGCCCGCGAATATTATTTGTGTTCATAGCAAACGTTCTGTTACGCTTAATAATTAATGCGCACAAGAAGCGGTTAATATTTGTCTTGATACTTGCAAAGGGATGCAGAAAGCTTTACACTTTGCGGTCGGGAGAAATTAATTCGTATAAACAATCCCACTAAGATCTTTGAAGTGCAAAGCGACTGGCGAAAAGTACACTTTCAGGGACCTAAAATAAAACAGCAGGTAGCTATGTAGTTATCACTATTATGATTATATAAAATCAATTCCCCAGCATTTCACACGATTGATTTATTAAATCGGCATGCTCGAAGTCGCAGATCTTTGGACGTAACTTCAAGCATAAATGTTCTTGAGCAAATTAGGCTCCAAGAGATTGAATACACTTTTGTCCACGAGATGCAAATGCACTTGTTCTATTTTCGTAAAAATTTATTTCTTGAGCAACCACCTCGCCGCTGTCTCATTACTGAGTGCTTTTCGGGTTGAAAGTCACTTAACTGTTCGAACAAGTCGGTTGATGTCGGCGTATACAATAAATGAGGAAGCATTTTGTACTCACAATCAGCACTGTGACTGTCTGGGTTAGACTTAACTAGTCCCATTTCTGGATTGTCACGTGCGATATGACTGTAGCCGAGCACTGTCACGCACCAGAAAAACGCCATGCTTGTTTACTAATGCAGCCTAATTTTGCATAGTTATTCGTGCATTTGTTGGAGTTCCGCACAGTGTTCCTCTGGCTTTATAGTTTGACCTGGTTTGAAAAAAATCTGCCACTAACTGCAGGCAACCAAACTACCACGGCAACGTTTATTAAACGACAGTTTGGTTTTGGTGATCCATCGGTGACAAAGCCACTGCGCAGATCATCAATGAGTGTAAAGTATCCACATATTGTCACGTGTTATTCTGTTCAAGAAAGCACTTTTCCGTAATATTCGAAAAGAGATGTGGATGCTTTCAAATGAACACAGAAAATGTGAATACATAAGTAGATAGAAATACAAATGAATTATAACGTATTCTATACTTTTATATAATTTATATCCTATACTTATTATTTAGCACAGGTAGTAAAGTTGATTAGATACTATTGCAATTTCCGTTGTAATCAGCAGTTTTGCAATAAATTCCCCAACAGTTTCGTAAGTCATTGTCGATATGTTATTCAAACGGCGAACACCGCGAATACAACGCATATAATAAATATTATTCTGTCGTAATCGCAATTCACACTTATCTAGAAGTATGAATCTTCTTTCAGCAGTCTGCCTTCGCTGGCGCAAAGTCATCGTCAATTATTAATTCAATCGCGGTAAATCGCTCGCCATTGATAATTCTGTCAGGTTTCAAGCTCGATAACAGGACGAGAAATAGTATGCCGAAATATGTTAGCATACAAATGGGACAGATAGCACATGAAATCACATATTTCAAATAAGTGCTGACGCAACAGCGACGCGTTTAACTCGTGCCATCGCGAACCCTTTAATCCGATACGCTTTTTTTTTAACTCTTAATGACATCTATAAATCGAAAGACCAGCAGAAAATTAAATACAAATAATTTCACCAAAACATAAATGGCACCTACAGAAACTTTATAAAATTACTCCTATTTGTAAATGTTTCACAGTTTCCGGACCTCCGTCATTGGAGAATCGTTTCAGCCCGCGCTTGAAACATGCTTCGGAAAATAATAATATTTATTTTAATTATTTGCTATTAAATATTGCCGACGGAACTGAGTTGTCGAAATTACGCTTCAAACGTGCAGTGTTAAGATTCACAACTAATCTGGCCGTTGCATATTCTGCTTATATGTATACTATTTAAATATGGGATTCACATCGTGGGAATTTAAATGCTCAAACATTTTTTTCAAGATTATGAACATTTAACATGAATGCCTCGAGTCGCTTTTGGTTTTCGGAGCCGTATCAACGCAATTTCGATCCTGATTTCCCGATCGAACTGTCTGATTCCCGTCGACGGATACTTGCTTTCGCAGAGGAGTCATGTCTCCGTCGCTTATTCGCGGCTTTGGCACCTGGTTCGCGATTAACGCCGTTCGATCCGTTTATCGGAATTAATTCTAAGGGAAAATCTCGTCCGATGGGAAGCACAGTTGTCCCAAACTGTTGCTGGGGAATCCATAAGACAAATCCGACGGCCCAATAATCGGATAACTCGCTTTCCTCGAACGTCTGTATTCCTTATTTCGTTATTCACGCTTCGTTTGCATCGTTGGGGGCGATGGCAGTTAATCAAATCTTAACATTTTCACATAGAATGAATCGATCAATCATACAGCATGTTTGTATCAAGTTTAGTGATCTCAGTAAATGCGTTATAGAATTATCTTTGTCTGCTTTGATCAATTTTCAACGCATGTATTAAAGGCAATCTATTATGTAGTTCGAAATAAATAAATATTTATTGAACATCCTTACATGGGCGGAGGGCAAATAATAAACAATGAAATGAGAATAATAGTTGTTAAATGATTAGGAAAACTAGCGATTTGATTGAGTATAGCTTACAATTAGTTCGCAGTCTGCTCGCATAGCAGGTATCTGCGTTTCAAATAAAACTTTTGTGTTACAAATGATATAAGTTAAATTTATAATAAAACCACAACAGCCAGGTATTTTATCATATGCGTGCTTAGAATTAACATATACACTTATTAAATTGTACGCTTTTAATTTGTCCATTTACCTTCCCTCTCGTGACTAATTACATTTTTTACAACAAATGATTTTCTGAAATAAATAACAATGTCGTGTTACGTTCTCTTCGTTCATCAATTTCACGAGCATCGCAACGATTTAGGATTGATACGTAAGTACGTGATTGGAGCAAGACTAAGGAAACAATCAAATGGGAAAGACATCTACCAAAATTGTTAGTGAAAATTACCCCACAAATAATTACATGTATATATATTTATTATTTCATAAATTTGTGGTGTCTAAATGGAGCCACAAAGAGTAAAAAGAGAAATATCTATTTAATATATACGTTACAGCAGCGATGAGCAGTAAAAAATTAGCCAAGTATCGAGTTACATGTACGGCAGAATTACACCGTATATCTGGGGAGCTGGCTACAGACTTCCGTACGGTCGTGTTCTTTGTCAGCAACATCGCAAGATTTACTAGATCCTATCACAAAGTGTCCCATTGTCTCTCAGTTCATCAAATGAAGCCTTAAGCGATCGCATTGCGAGCGTCAAACTTAATCCTCAATGGAATAGTGCCACAGAGGAGGGAAGCCCGAACAATAGGAACGAAAGCAATTTGTTAAATATTGCTTCCGATGATACAAACCACACGGATACAGAAGCTACGTTAGCTCCTGTTTTAAGAACCGTGGTTAACCAAAGGCGAAACATTGCAACGAATGTTGCTAAATAATATGCTTCGAAATTCTTGTTGAATAATCTTCGTCTAAGAGCCTCTGAGACCAGGTATCCATTGCCACTAAATCCAGTAACAAAGAGTAGTTAATGTTTCTAAATGTCAGACCAGATAAGAGGAATCAAAGTACGGATATACTTCCGAAAGGGACCGGTGGCCGATCGAGATGAGGTTTGGAGGGAGGAGTGGGGAGGGGGTGTGGACCCTAAATCTAAAATTGTAGCTCCGGGTATTTATTAGTTTCCAAAATATTAATAAAAAATTATTGTTAATTTTTTTTTTTGAAATTTTGTTTGGACGTAGGTGCGGGCACCCCTACCAGGCGACCCTCCCGTCCCCGCAAACTGTTTTACGAACTGCTGGACGCGTTCCCCTTACGTCCGCGTGCTCCTCAGGCACCGGAAAGGCACGCGTATTTAGCTGAAATTCAAAGTCAATTTTCTTGAAACCGAAGCGCGATATTAAAAAATTGTATTCTATATTTTCGTCTTATTTTGGCCTGTCGAATCGCCCCCTAGAATATTGACTATCAGTAGAATAACACCCTATATAGTAGGATGGGTCGCATTCGCAAGTTGCTGGTTCAAATCTCCAAACTCACATCGGTTGGCTACCATGCCCCGCACTAATCTAGCCCCAACCAATACTAATATCCAGAAAAAGTTGAAAAATGGAATGCGTTATGTCGGAATAAGTCAACAGAAATACTAAAAGTTTTTTATTAATATCTCGGAAACTAATAAATTCCCGAAGCAACAATTTTAGATTTAGGATCCACACACCCTCCCCTCTCCTCCCCCCAAACCTCATCTCGATCAGCCACCGGTCCCTTTCGGAAGTACAGCCCAAAGTACTTACCACTGTTTTATAGTAATATAATCAGGTCCGCTTCTTCTTTCGTTCCTTGACAAGAGTTAAATGTTCTAAATGTCCCGACATTTGTTTTTAAATAATAATTTACCTAGTAGTTACCAATGTACATTTGTGTACTATTAGATACTTTTCCTAGTGGACATACATATAAATAGGTGTGGATTCGCGTTGATAGAATAAAGTAAATTAAGTATACTCGTGAAAATATAGGCGACTGACAGATTTTTGACAAATTTCTGTAATAGCCAAGAAGATGATTCCCGCGAGTCTCGCAAATCATTTCAGTTCCTCATTTAAAAGCAATCTTGGCTAAGAATTTCTGGAGTGAAACTTCGTTAACGAAGGAAACGC
This sequence comes from Andrena fulva, assembly GCA_946251845.1. Taxonomy (NCBI): domain Eukaryota; kingdom Metazoa; phylum Arthropoda; class Insecta; order Hymenoptera; family Andrenidae; genus Andrena; species Andrena fulva. Next base: position 62,619,248 of record OX276327.1, read on the forward strand.
GATGCGGAGAATAATAATTCAGAAAAAGATCATATAAAGAGGTAAGTATCGTTCAAATTTTAGATAAAGTACTTATAGTTCTGAGGAATTTAAAATAAGGGGAATGTTTCAAGCTTATGTTACACAGTTACGTGCTCTTTTTACTTCTAATGTGTTTGTACTACAAAATTGTGTAATGGGATTATAATTGTAATTACCTCGGTGCAAATATACTGCGCCCTGCTTTAAAGGCTACATAGCGTAGAAACTAGGCAGTGCCATACTTTCTCCAATTGCAATTTATGCTCGGAGTAATGGGGAGATCAAACTGCAAATGCATATAATACGTGCGAAGTTGGCCGAGACTCGATATAAGAAGCTAAATGTTTTAGTTGCCGTACGTATAACATAACCGTAGTGTTATACAAACATTAATCATCAGGCATCGAACAAAACTCTCAAGTGACAACCAGTCGTTACGGGTGAAAGAGTTTCATTATTTAATGTGTAGAGGAAAGTTTCGCAATACCTGCTGCTATAGAACCGCACGGCCAGCCATTTATTTGCATTAAGCTTCAATTCATGCTTTAGATTGCGCAGAACATATTGCAATTTAAATCGTTACACGAGCTCGTTGTTCGAGAGATTTTTAGGTCATCCTCGAATAGCAAAGATTTGCTTTTCTAAAATAGGATTAGGCATATCGTTAATAAACATAAGAAATAGAAGTGGATTGAGATCCCCGAGGAACATTGGGGCCAAGTTATGCAGGCGCTTACTAACCCCCAAACTGACAAAAAATTATGTAACTTTATGTAATCTTTATTTTGCAAAAACTGACCAACCCGAAGAACTCTTACATTATACAGTTATTAAAACTACCAAGCCACGGTTCCCTTTTAGGCTTAAAAAATAAAAGCTACAAAAGATTTGAAATACTATTAATTATACTACTCATTATTAAATAACCAACTGAAAAACATTGTAAAACAATAACAAGAAATAAAATATATCCAATAGAAATACAGCTACTTTTCTTTAACAATCGAAATCTTCGAACTGAATTTACTCAATTTCAGATCACTGTGCGTTGGTCGCTTTCTGCATAACTTGGCCCATTTAAAGGTGCCATGAGTCGGCATCGAGAAGTAATTTAGCAGCCGCTTTGTACATAATATATCAAACGCTGTTTCTTCTAGCCGCTCCTCGGGCTCTTGCCCAGGGATGAAAGAATATTCGTGCTCGCTCGAGGCGCGTGAAAATTTCTTCTTGTATCCTTTCCGAACTATCTATATGTATACATAAGTACATAGTTTCGTACGATCGACGTTCTTAGAAAGCTCGTCCACAACGTCGGTTTCGAGCAGAGTGTTAAGAAAACAGCTAGGGCGGCGTTTGCTTGCTCGATGGCCCATTGCTGCTATCCAAACTTCGCTCTGGTTTGTTATTCCAAACCCACTAAGCGAACTATCCGTCCAAGTTTTCGAATGTTTAACAAATAATGACGTGGCGACGCTGATCATTCGTCCGTCGAACCAGATCACGAACTCGAAGATGGATCGAACGGCGACGTTGCTCTGAGCAGCGTGTCCCTTCGGCGGCTCTTTGTCCAGGATAATAGATTGGCGTTGCCTCTGCGAATAACATTTCGGAGAGCAAGTTGAAGGAAAACTTGTTTTTATAGGAAATGAGGTACAAAATTCTTATTATTTTAAACGGTACTTGAAATACTTGAATTAGGTGGTGAATAACAGCTATTGTGAAATTTTAGGGGAAACATTATTTTCACAGGAAATATGCTAAGAAATTTTAATGATTGTAAACGGTGCCTATTTGAGTTACATGGTAAATGACAATTATTGTCAAATTTTAGCTAACAAATTGATGTTGTTAGTCGAGTGGCATGGGCCCATTTTCCATACGTTTTTTCGTTTGTTTCTTCTCAGCGAGAAGAAAATTTAATATAATTCTGCTCGGTGAAACGTAGATGCTATTATATCGGGAGGTGGTGGAATTACACTACATTGCAGGAACGAATTAATGATACCTATACTCGAGCTCATTTTAGAAGGAACTTATTTCGCGCATGTTGAATGAGCTATTCGACTGTCGCGAGGTCTCTGTTCCCCCACTTTACCACCCAGGCTTCCCACTCTCCTTGCACCATTCCGATTCTCTTTCACATACCGGGTAATATAATACTTCCTTATCATATTTCAGTTGCTAATAATATTTCAGTTACTTATAATATTTCAGTTGCTTACCTTTCCTTTTTTTATTTTTTTGTCCAGAATTCATCTTCATTAATTGTGTATAACATTTTTTATATTTGTGTATTTTGACATATTCAACAAAAAGTCGAAACACGCGGTATATACGAAAGTGGCGCCACGCCAATGCTTTCGGCGCAGAACGGATGCGCAGCCGAAAGACCATTGGTGGTGGCATAGCCAATGAGCGCCAACATGCGCAGAACCGATTTAAACTCGTCGGTCGGCAAGTTCCTTCTAAAATGAGCTCGAGTATACAAAGAATCGAGAATTTATGCATATATGGCATGTGCCTATTTTCCACTGGGCCCCTCAGTTCAAGAAAAGTCTAAAAGGACCTCACAGTCAGAACAAGTATACTGCGTTATATTCTACATACAATTTTGTGAACTTGGTAAAAGGAAACTTATAAAAGAGAGTATCTACTTCAGTTAATAATACACCGTTTTTCGTATTTGATTTTGTCTATTATTCTATCATTGTACTAAGTATCATTAATTTATTTAAAAATAAAAGAATCGGTTTTTTTTCTAATAATTTCTAACAGGACTGCCATTGTTAGCTTCATTGGCGGTCGTCCGAGCACCAGTTTCTGAAAGTCAGGGCAGGAACGTGTAATCTGTTTATATTTCGGAACAATTTCTTAATATAATACGGGTCAAAACGAGAGGTATTCTCACAGTTATAGGCCGAAAGTCAACTCCGCATCGATACTATAGCCTGGTGAGTTTTTCTCGAAACCACATTTTCAAAATTGGCGCCGGGGATAACTCAAAAACTATTTGACCAAGCAACTTCAAATTTTGCACACTTTTAGTTTATACTATTCCTCAGAATACGAACCACAATGCTTAACCAAATTATTAATTTTAACTACTGTTTTTAAACAAATAAATATGCAATTTTTTTTACACCATTTGTGGTTCATATTCTTACAATTGGCACATAAATTGAAAAAAAAATGTATTGGTCTGTTTCACATAACTACCAGAGACGCTACAACCGGCGCCGTTTTGCATCTCTAAGAAAAACCTATTTCAGATGCTTGTTATAATGTTAAATAAAGTACCCTTAAAGTTACGAAAGGATTAGCGCATTGATATCTCTGCAAAAAATTCTTAAAAATCGATACAAAAATAAGCCGTTTGCACGGGCTTCTCCCCTTAATGGGGAGATGGTGATCCTACCTCTCGGTGATTAGATGAGAAGAAGACCGAATTGCGCAGAGTTAGGCTTTGGAACTGAACGCGAGCACAGTGGTGGGTAACGCATTTCGAAAATCAGAAATAACGTAACATTCAGGAAACTGGTCGCACAACAATGAAGAATTCACAAAACTATTATTGCGATCGGTGTCTCCGGTGAAAACGATGCAGAGAATACTTGAAAACCGATGTCTCCGTGTAGCGAAGAAAGCGCGCAGGTATATGTAGTTACATTCGGGGATTTGCAGTCGTTAATATTCCAAGAGGACGAGATTTCCGAAGGGAAACGACAAACAGGAAAGAGACTGTCAGTTGCGCTCTATTTTCACGTCCCTCAAACTTCCAAATAACGGTGCGGGTCGAGTTCCGTGAGATCGCGCGTAAGATAAATGCCAGCGGAAAGAGTTCTTTAGAATCAATACCTTTCTGGCTGGGCGGATATCGTCGCCTGACGTATTTAGAATATTTAGATCAGATTGTCGGATCGACCGCGCGGACGTTGTTTGCTACAGGCTTCCAACGCGTCATGCATATACATGCACGCACCCGATGATGCAGCGGGGGGTGTGCATATGCGAAACTTGCTACGATGCAACGACTGGGGCCCGTCATACATGCCGGGATATGTGGCTGCGTAGGTACTCGGGTCACATAGCGGTTGATCGTAGATGCTATGGAGACAGGATAGCAGAATCGGCCGGTGATCTTATTACCTCGATAGTTGTTACACTGCAAATGGATTTGCGGCTGCGCAGATTCGTGTCGGTTATGGAGCAAGCCCAAGGTCGCCCTCTGCTCATCCATTAATACAAATGGACAGCGTTGCGCGGGCACTGTACCTTACAGAGCAATATGAGGAGGCGTCACTCGAAAGGACTCTCATTTCCATAGGATAGAAATATAAATCTTTTTTTTGTTTACTTATATAGAATATTTGTTTCTTTAATATTCGTTCGTTATCGGATTTTACTTATTGAAATTAACGCTTAGACGAGGAATTTGCTGGCATCTGTTTATACTTTAGGTGCACACTTCATAATGGTGTTAGGCCGCTCGTGCTGTCAGAAAATGTTCAACAGTTTTTGTATTCGTATAATCTGTTGCTTGCATATGAAAGTTTTATTCATTGTAACGAGCGGGAACTGTTAAAATATCTTATTCAAGTTTTTTCTTACAGAATTAATAGTGTAATGGTAAAGATAATGACAAACACGGCTAAAAAATCGAGGGAACCATTAAGGGGTTGTTCCGGTCTAGAGCCCATAAAAATAGGTGATCTTCAGGAATTAATTAAAGGAAAACTACTACATATAATTCAATGGGACTTTTTGCATTGTATTAAGGATGTGTTAAACTGTAGAAAAAAAATTTTGTTTTATAATTAAGCATTGCAGACGGCACTGGCGAGTCGTTAAATTCGAGGCGTCAAAAAAATCATCCAAATCGGTGGAACCTGTAGCACCTAAACCATTGGTCTGAAATAAAAAACAATGCCAGATTATTACAGGGCATGAAACTCGCTCGTGGACTAAGCAGTAAAAATGACAAAAAATGACATTTTTTGAGACAATAACGACACCTGAAATTTGAAATCACTTTTTCCTTATATTTTTCGTGCTTTCGACGCCTTTAAAAATTACAAATTTTCATATTTTTTTAAAATTTTACTGGTTTGAGATACAGGTTCCACCGATTTTAAAAACACTGTTTCGAGAAAAACGCGTTTAAAGTTTTGCTTGAGTGCCGAGTGGCCGGGTGTTACTCATGCATTTGCCGCTACTCAAATGCTTGTAACGTCGGGAATTTTACGAACTTAAAAAAATCCTTTTAAACACGTATTCCTAAAAGCTTGAACATTCGAAAAATGAAATAAAAAAAATCGGTTTTTAGACCGGAACCTCCCCTTAAAGTGGCCACCCTGTATACCTAGTAGATACTTCCCATGCCTGCGAGGTACAGTTGAACAAGTAAAAGAATGCCATTGAGTTTTGATATGAAAGTAGCTTCCCATAATTGCACAAGTAATTACAAAAAACATCAAGATGGCCTCCGTGGCTCCGTATGCAGGCATTCGTACGTTGCATTATTAATCGTCTTACACTTCGGCGTGTTTATAATCGCGATGCGTTCCTGCACGTCAAATGCATTTCTATTTAGAATACACACTTGATTTCAGGTGGCCCGACAATATAAACTGAGCAAATTAATGAGGAATGAATCAGATGATAGAGGTGGCCTTATTAAAGCTCCCTATCAGCCTACAAAGCACAGTTTCGTATGCTAAAGCGTAAATGTGCTGAGACTTGTACCAGCGGTATCTCGAAAAATGGATGTTTGCGTATCCATATTTATTAGCACTTTTCTCTTACTGTTAGATCCGAGGTTCAGAATACGCCTGTAAATTTTTCTGACGCTCTGTTAGACATATATCCTACACGCATCGTATTCCAGCCAGATATTACTTGGATATATTATATGTATAGAGTAGGTATTAAAAGATCGATAGAGTCGGAGCCACGAGATCTGGTTTAACGTTGAATAGAGTTGGTGAATCCGTTGGACGCGATCCTCGGTTAGATATCCCGGACACGAGGTTCCCCGTGGGACTCAGTAGCTAGGGACTCGGTCAACACTTTTGTCCCGCGGCGCAGGTAAAATATTAGCCGATCTTTCTAGTGGCAGACGGAACACGTAAAATGGGATCTCCCTCGTCGCCCGTTGCGGACGGGAGGCCCTTCGGAATGCTCTGGCGTGAGCGCAAGAGTCTCTGACCTGGCCTCTCCGCTGCCCGTGTCAGGTGTTGCGCGCAATTCTAACGCCTAATAATCCATTTATAGCGCCCATAGCCGGCGGTGGACAGCCCGCGTTGTATTTTTAGGATCGACCCCGTCGAGGATCGGTAAATAAATCCTGATTCTCACGTGCCTCGAATCGAGAGCAATGCGAGACTTTCATCTGCCTATTTACGCATTTCCGGTGCGCGAGAACCACCACCCCTGTCGAGTGCATTACAAAGGACGCATATAAGTAGTGATACTCGATGGAATGAAAGCGGGAAGAAAAACTCAAACGGCACGGCGCTGAAGGAAAATAAAGCAGAACTTGAGATACCGGTCCAGTATTTCGTGCTGCGTAGGGGAAGGTAAGATTTTTCCTGTGGATTTAGTTAATGGCGTTCAATTATTGTATCTTTGTGTACCTATAGGTGGCACCGCTCGTAATTGTTCAAACGATAAGTGGATTCTATTTTGATTCCAGTCGGACGCTTGATCTTTCAGCGTATCAGATAGGGTTTGTCGGTTTTTAAAAACCGGGTTTAAAAACCGGTTTTTTTTATAAATTTGTAAAATTCGAAAACCGGTTTTTAAATAAAAAAAAAACCGGTTTTATCTACTAGAATTAATATGTAAAAATTAATTAATTATTTAATTAATTAACATTTTGACCTGAAATCGCTTCGCACACAAGCATTTTGTAGTAAGTAACAGTTTACTGTAAAACTAATCTTCATGAGTTCATATTTTCGGAAGAAAAATTCTAAATAAAATTAAGATTTATAAATTATATTTTGTACGTATTTTAGTTATTTTAGTTTTTTTTCATTTAGTTTTGTATGCAGTGTATTTTCTTGTGTTATATTTTTGTGGATACATAAATATTAAATGAACTCAAAAATTGTACGGATTTTAGTTATTCTTTTTTTTATTTATTTGGTTTTGTATAGATAGATTACATTTTATTTTGTTATACGTTTGTAATTCAATGAATATTAAAAGAACTGAACATTTTTAAAATAAGTATAAATATTTCTTTTCTATTTTAAATATATTTTTTTGTGAAAATTCGAAAACCGGTTTAACCGGTTTTTTGGGAATAGCGGAATTCAAAAACCGGTTTTTTCAAAAGTCGGTTTTTGTATAAACCCTAGTATCAGATTCTACTTGAAAGAGAAATGCACCTTATAGTATCTTTGTCTTGAGACTTCCTGTTAAAACAAAGTGGAAAAGCAGAATTTTGTTTCCTATCGACCCTTACTTTCGTCGAAATTATTTTTTGAAAATTCTTTACGTAAGTATGAGTCTAGCAGGGGATAGCCCCGAAGCGTCAATCGCCGATTTTGATGAAACTTTAGTATTTTTTTATCGACCATCGTCCGCGTTTAAGTGGTGAAAACAGCACTCGACGTTGGGGGTTGAAAACATATTTTCTTGAATATCTCGAAAACTATTCGGTGCAGGCAAAAAGTTTAACTGACAAAATTGTGTATTTTTAAACGACGAATTCAGATATGTAAATAGCTTTCGAGATGTTCAAGAAAATATGTTTTCTATCCCCAACTTTCTGGAATGTTTTTATTTCTTCAACATGAACGATGGCGGATAAAAAAATACTAGCCTTCTAAGTATTAAATGCGTTTGTTTAAGGTTTGCATTGATCTGGCTCTAAATTTATGAATCACAACAATTCAGTTTCCATTTATTCTTTCGTAAGGAATCTTTCTTCATCCTGGCTCTATTAATAAGCCGTCGCCACGAGATTAACACTTCTCATTAGAAACATAACATTGTGCATCTAAATAAAAAACGAGCAATTGCTTGAAATGCTTTAATTAATTAAGTTATCCAGTCCGTTGATCACTTAGAAGGACGATCACACAGAATAACATTTCTCGACACATTGTCTTAACGGGCTAATTATTGATCCGAATAAAAACGCCCAATCGATGATAGTGCCTGTTACACGGAAGAAAGAGAAGTGACTCCAAAGAAAAGGCACTGGTGCACGGTACAGCAGCGTTGGGAGAGCATGGGAAGGTGGCGCGAATCACAATATTGTTAATTGGACGCGTTGAAGCGCGAAACGTGCATCGTGCTTCACACGTGCCGCAGCCACCTTTGTCGCGTATATACATTAACGTTTAAATCTCGCGCAATTATTTTTCCTCCAGAGTGACTCCTTTGCCTCGATAGCCCCGAACAATCGATCCATTCCGGACATCCGAAGGAATCGCACGGGGAGACACGGCCGGACCCCGCGGCGACGCCAGCTGCTCGACGAATATTCTTTCGCGGAATATAAATACGCCAAACGCCTGGCACAATGGGCTGAAAAACATTTCCCGTCGCCGAGGCACGGCTGCGACTATTGCAAACTACTTTATTATCATTCGCTCGCCTCGAAGTAATTTCTCGCCACGGGGCGGACGAAGTTCTTTGATCGGGCCTTCACGCGCAAACGGGGATTTGTGCAAATCCGATTTGAGAATTCAACGTGAAGGGCAAAGGAAGGAAACGAGAGTTGGAGTTACAGTTACTCACTTAACATTCGGACGTAGCGGTATCTATGTATTCCTAAGTTTGCCCGTTTATATATTTACAAACTGCTAAAATATTCCTTTAGACGCAGTCTCTTATGATAAGAAATGGCAAATAAAAAAATTGTTTGCAACCGTATTAGTTTAGTGTACTCTTAGGTATATAGTATAATGAGCATCAAACAAAATGACGTATAATTATTGCGTTACTAAATCACTTGTGACGTTAATTGTAGAAGTGATGGAAGTATTAAACGGACTAGGTAAATAGATGCACGAATCAATTATTTAGCACGAGCATACCTATATTATATATGAGGCAGTGAGAGCAACAACGGACTAACCCACATTTTTTTTTAAATTGAGTTAGTAGCAATAACGTATTCCATAACCTATTTTTATTCAGGTGATCAAAAATTAGTTCCACAAGAAAAAATTGGAACTAAATAATGATCAGTGACTTTTAAAGCAAAATGATACATATATTGTAAGTCCGGGAGAGTTCGACCACTTTTTGGAAAATAAATTGTATCATCGTTGTTTTTCACATTTTTGTCGTTTTATGCACATTAAAGCAAAGCCCAAGCAATTTAAGGTATATATAAATGATAGTGTGCGATAATTTCAAATATTTATTTCCATTTTCAATCAAAAACATTGGCACTGCAACTGGTCGGTCTCACCCGCATGTCGGGGTTAGACCGTCCACCCACTACGAGTAATCAGTGATCGACTACCTTATTAAAAAAAATTAAAAACGAATACATACGTATTGTTGGTGTTACACTGTAGTTATATGCGTATTATATCCCCAATATCGTAAGAGTGTAAATAAACTTACCTGTTTTTCAAATATCGCCACCACTGTAAGTTGGTCTAAAAACTTTCAGCCTCGCGTAAAGTCTTAACTGTATCTTATAACTAAAATATGGATTTGTGACAATGGTCAATGTGAGATAACCAACAAGCGCCTTCATTTCTTTTGTGTCAATGACACACAGTGCCCTATCTTACGTCAGTCTTAAAATATCAGCACTGGCCGGACTCTCCCGGTGATCGAACACTCCCAGACTTACCCTAATACTAAAATTCTTGCTCTACATTGTAAAGTAAACTATTGTAAGCAAAATGCAATAGGCTCTACTATAATCATATAAAATAGAAAAAACAAATTTTTTTTAATGTCAGTTGGCCGTTGTCGCTCTCACTGCCTCATATATTGACAGTGTGATAAATTGTGTTTTCAGGAATGCAAGAGACTGAGCACCTGTATTGTGTAAACTGTTTTGTTACTAAATATTATAATTCTTATTTTCATAAACCGTTGCTATACCAGGACCAGCCATGATTTTGTAACACTAGCGTCGTGCTACGGTGCCTCTACATTGGGAAAATCGGGTTCGGCATTGACGTAGAGCGAAACTGTACGCAGGTATTATCTTACAGTTGCCATTTTCATCGCCCGCATGATAACTTTATCGCTTTTATGCGCGGCAAGAAAAGTATGCACAGCTCTTACTCTAAACTAAATTCTACTATAAATATGTATTTATTTAATGGCAACAAAACTCTTCATATACAAACAGTAAAATATTTTTAATTACCAAGCTGAAGTAAGGTAAATGGCATGTGTATAAAAGCTGCCAACTGAACTAAATTAACTAAACTAAGAAGGTAAGTAAAGGAAAGAAGAAGTACATAAAGACAAGAAAAATAAAAAGTTGTTATCGTAAAAATGTTGATACATATGTAGTTATTAACTATGTCGCCTTAAAATATTAATACATATTACTTTTAATATGATGAATGCTGAGTGAAGTTTGCATGTCTTGTTGCCTATACTACTTAGAGTGAAATGTTAGCCGAGTTTAATGGTAAATAGTGCTGGACACTAAGTAGACTTAGTAATAAAAAAAAAAATTGCTGTAACAAGAGGAACATCGCCGAAACTGCGAATAGTAAGGGAATTACTACGGGTCCAAATAGAGTCACTGCCACAACCATCGAGTTCCCTGTGGCCGTCCGATCGCTCTGCCATCTGCCGGTTAATAACCGAAGCAAAAGAATATTTCCAATCATGGCAAATATTTTATAGGAATCTTTATCGTAATTCCCAAAGCGACTGAATTTTATAATCAATGGGAGCATTCGCGCAGATTCATAAAGTATCCGACGCACAAAAATAAAGTAAAAACGAGGAGAAAGTAAGGGGTAGAAAATGTGCGAATACATCCCCAAGGACAAATTCGCCAACAAAACTAGAACTTAACGGTTTTTGGTAGGTATAGTCGGAGACGATTGCTTCAGCCAGCGAAGGCCAGTTCGAGCCATTTGGGAGCTCGGGCTCCATGATGTTTACCGTAGCCGCGTGGAAGGGGAGCTCGAGAGCCAATGGGGCGCGCCACGGATAAGGAAAACTGTAGTAGGGTGCGGTGCAGCCGTGCACAAGCAGCTCTTATCCACATGCAGATGTTTTAAAAGCAGAGTTATATCATCAGATCGCGTGATTTTTACTGCCACTGTTTTAATTAAAAAAAAAAAGAATTTATAAATAATGCGAAAAACAAATGCATTTGGTTGACTTACTTATCGCACACGTTGCAAAAAATTCACCCTCTGGTCTCATTAATAGTTTGTCTCATTAAAATTATTGTAAATGTAAGCGCACCTGAATGAAAGTATCAGGATCATTTGTTCCCACAGAATCGGGGAATACCGGTTGAAGCTACGACTTCCCTCGGTTACATTGGACGCGGCAGTTGCTGGTTACCAAATATTTGCCGGCGACATACGCATTATGAAACGTCGCTTGTGTTTTGCGAGGATTCGGCTATTTTCTATCGACGAAATTCCAAGCGGGCTGGTATTGACGGCATTATTTATTTGTAGCCAGCATTGGATTGCTCGAATCAATCAATGGCCGCATTCAATTGGAAGCGCGTAGTTGTTGCTGATGCGACAATGCGCTGTTGTCGCGTTATCCCGTATATGTTTTAACAGGATGCGCGCAATGAAGCGGTTTTGAAATTTCAGAAAACCCTTTGCGCTACCTATTATTGTTGCCGCGTTGACGCGGACTCAAAGCGAGGCGTTCTCTGAATTTCTGGCGAACAAAATGCGTATAAACAAGGAAAACTAACGAAACTGTTGCGTTTGCTTGATATTTTTTAATATTTGTTTCGTCACTTTGGTGCCACTGTTTCAGTGTTTCTATTGTTTCCACGATATTAGTTTTACCATTAATTTGTACCATTACTAAGGGATTTTGTTTATAACAATACTCTTTTTTTAATCATTTAATAGTATAATAATTGAGGCATTGACAGCAACAACGGATTAAGTCACGTTGAAAAAATTTTTTTGTTCCTATTTTATATTCTTAGTAGAGCCTATTGCAATACATTATTGCTACTAACTCAATTTCGAAAAAAAGTGTGGGTCAGTCCGTTGTTGCTCTCAATGCCTCAATTTTTCATGTAGGTACCACCATATATTGAGGAGGGTAAATTGATTGACAGGCGTTTCCCTTTCAGCTGTCGTTGATTAGAAGAAGAAAGATGCAATTCATACACCCATATAAATTACAAATGCATGAAACCTGTGTACAGAATGCTCCATGTGAACGAAAAGAATTCATTTTCTTTATTCGTACAGATAGGTGCTTACGAAACAGTTATACAAGCAGAACATAAATTGATATTATATCTACATATAATAACTAATACGACTAACAACATATCTGTAGGATTTCATGTTCTATCCTGCAGTATACATATACAAAATTACACAAAAATGGATGAACATTTCAATTGAAAAATTAATAAAAGTACCCTAATTTTTAATATATTATTTAAAGATACGAATTTTCCTGGAAGTTGCTCGTGGCTTACGAGATATTGGGCCAAGTGGGTATTTCATCTCTAGGTGAAGGTGAAATACCTTCTCACCTCATATGTATGTTGACAGAAATAAAAAATGGGTGTGAAATTTGTTTTTAAGAACTAATTAATGCATGCTCAGATTTCATAAAAATCGATAGCTGTCACCAGTGCCCCGGCTGTCAGCTTGCCCGATGACGAGTTGTCCCTGTGGCCCCCTGATGAAGTGGGCGATTTTTATTGGTCCACCCTGTATACAAGACTTCTACCTCCGTTCCTCGTATTGTACTAGCAAAAACGGACTCTATCCTTTGAGAAATTGTCGTAACTAAATATGCGATAAGGCTACATTTTTCGTCTTTGGTGTCTGATTTACAAAAACCTACCTAGCCGTGTACCTATAGGTACGTAATACATGTCGGTGCATCCTTTTCCGTGCCTCACATACCATTAAGGGTGGATTGCGGCTTGTTGGGCCGAAAAATAGGTAATTCTTTGTGAATTTTTGGTACAAAAACGGTTCGACAAATTAATTTGAGGTTGTGCAGGCTATTTTATTGTATCTTGAACCATTGTCCTGAATTTTTGTGTGACAGTGAAAGAAACCATGGCACGTACAGAGAGCGCGTTGAAAAATAATCGGGTGGTCCTGGCGTTGACGGAAAGTAGTGCAAGGATTATCTGAAACAGAAAACGGGAAAGAGATTCATAATCCCTATGAAAGTGTCTATCCGTGGTGGTAGGTGCATTAAGAAAAATACAAAAATGTTAAAATGGCGATCTTTTGAAGATGACGAAGCGCCCCGATTTGGGTATGAAAAAGGTTCTGCCCCAAAATCAGGAAAACTTCTTTAAATAAAAATGGAACGGTAACAGATACGGCAATAAATCTACGCCAAGGTGCGTTACAATACAGCCGATGTCGATAAAATGCTGTTCGGAGAATTAAAAAATCATCCGGGCGCTAGTTGGAGTTTTCCACGACTAGGGCCGGGAAGTGGGCACTCGTAAGATATTCGAGGACACTCGATTGGGCACCGTACTTAAGGGTGTAACCGAGCGCGTGATCGAACCACGATTGTGGTGACTGTTCGTTCATGTGCCATCTCCTCGAGGACTCTTCTGGGCCAGGAGAATAAATCGGAAACAAATTCAACGTCGAAGGGCTTCGGGCTACCGAGGGGGCCACTACGGATTGTCTCGTACGACAGGCATAATGACATTCGGTCGTGCGTGAAGCCAGCGGATTGGATTCAAAGTGGCCCGTAGAAAGCGTCTCGAGAGGGCCACACGCCGCAAGTCGATCGTCACCGGCGCGTCTATGCAGCCTGAATTTCGAATTCTCGTAAACACCCCAGTGTATTAAGATGCCTACGTGTTCTAGCGCTGGCGCGGAAATTGTGCACCCGTTGGACATCAACGATGAAGAGGGGAAATACGTGACGACCTTTCAGGATTTTCAGATATCTCTATCTACTTGAAAGGACAATTAAACCTGTAGGGGAAGTAGGGGCATGACGGGGTAGCGAGGTAAGATGGGGTATCTCCCTAAACACTAATTAAAAGATGCTAGGCATGTGACAAATACATCATTAGGATTATTAGGAAGCCATTGTGTTATAATAGTGTGGTCGCTGGCAAAAGTGAGTGGGGGAGCACGCGTTTTTTCTTTATAGCTGTGAACCGTTTGCGTGCTGCGTCTATGTTATTTCGTGTGATAAAAAGGTTTGAAGTAAATATATATTTACGAACGGTAAGTCTATTATTTTTCTTCCATGATAATCTTCATTTCATCTATTTTAATGTGACATATTCAAAATTTCAATATTTCTTTATTTGTTGTACAAATATATTAATCTTTGGAAAACGATGCTTTGAGGCAAGATGGGGTCCTTGATACGGGGGATGATGAGGTACCATGGCTGTTCATGTGAGATTAAGCAACGTCATCGTTCTCTATTATAATTTAATTCAAATAAATCTCGTTGTTTTTAGTTCAAATTTATAAAATGGTCAGAACATACGAAAAAAACCAGAAGAGGAGGCTGGTCAATAGAAGTGAGGAAAGACGCTGTAAATAAAGTTTTGAGCACGAAAACTGAAGAAAAAAGCAGCAAAATCTGCAAAATCACATTTGTATTGAGTGTGAAAATACTTAGGCAAATCATTTCGGTACTCCATTTTACCCCATTTTCGGTACCCCATTTTACCCCGCGGTAGGGGCAAGACGGTTTTTCTCCATCTGTTTTGTAAAGTTTAATAACTCAGATGCCTGACCTCAGATAGTCCGAAGTGTGTAACAAATGTTAAATCATTAACTTATGTTGTATTTGGAGTAATAAAGACCTAATTAATAGGTACAATCATCACTTTATTTGCATTTTTCCTTAGCTACCCCATCATGCCCCTACTTCCCCTACATTAGTCAGCCATTATAGGAACACAATAACGAGGAGCACATTTGGCGACTTGGCCTTCATGAACATCATTAACGCATCGCCTTGAGTATGCATCCGTAGTTCGTACATTTTTATTGATTCTGTTACCGTCAAGTTTGAAATGATGGACCTGGGTCCATTTGATCCCTCATCCGAGTCGTCATCCAAAGAGGTACAAGAAAAATTATAAAAGAAATAATTTATTTAATTAACGTGGAAAAATCTTCAAAAGACACCCCGACGCCTCCAGCGGGGAATCACCCGGGGCGCCAGGCTAGTGTGGTAATTTTCACCCACTAAAACAACATTTATGAATATTAGGAGAAAAGAATTTGTCTTTCTGCCTGGTTAGGTAACTTAATCGAGTACGACAGCCGCCCGTCAAGCGAAATTCGGGATCGAGTCCCGGTCACCGAATCCGATCAGCCGACTCCTCTTCCTCCGCGCCACGTAGGTCCGCATCACGCGGAGAAGCGAATTCCGCGATCGATGACAGAGCTCGATCTCCGCGAGGCGTCTAGTGGGCTTTATAATGGCTGCGCGCTACTCGAGACATTTCGAAAAGCGAGCAAAAGACAAGAACACCACTTGTACGATATATATGCGGACAGTCCTCGTATGGCCGAGCTTCTGTCAGTGTTTGCCATGCGGCTCCCAGTAGCCATGCAATCGAGGTGTCTTCCACGGTATTTCTTTACACACGCACGGCTTTCTTTGCCCCTCGAGCGTGTACTTTTCCACACGCGGGGCGGGAGGAGAGGCGGAACGCAACCACGTGCCCGGCTAATGGACGCCACTCGAGACCACTTTGACCGCGGCAAACATCGGCGACGTTTCTCGAAAACCCATCCGCGACTCTTGCCTCTTACCTTCTGCTTCTTGCTTCTTTGCTTCCTGTCTATTGCACCGAAAACGCTTCACGGCAACGTCCGCGAGCGGCCCGCTGTTTCGATCGAGCGTAAAAGCTTGATCCTTGGGGCAGAGACTACAGGCTCGACCTTAAACGCGAAGAGTCATCCTCTTCCATCTTCCGATAATCATTATAGAATGTTGTGTTATCGTTAGCAGCGCAAACGGAACTAGCGTTCTTAATCCTCCGATCGTGATCTACGAGCTGAGCCCGGATAGAGTAGCGCAGTCCGCTATCCGGCTGTATAACCTGAGCTCCTTGTCAGACGCAATGCGAGGATTCCACCTGTACTACTCTCTACTACGTCATAAGCCGTCCCTGTTGTCCCTACTTCTGGCATCCCTGCACTGAACATTCACGGAGCTGAGGTGTGAATCCGCCTTTGCGATCTGCGCCGAATTTTCCAAGAACCGTCAACGCGGACCCGACGAACTTCACCTTGTGTGCCACTCGGCGGACGTCGATCGTGGACGTGGAAACCATCCGTGCGGAAGATCAATCGCTCCATAAAACCTTATTCATCCCGACAGTCTGATCGTCATTTGAGTTGCGGCCAGTTTATTAATCTCACAGCCTCAGCTACGCTTTATTACTCTGTGTCGCGGTAAAGATGTAACCATTTTTTTTTCCACTTTCATTACTGACAACCTATTATTATTCTCTTAACCGGTGTACCATAATTGGGCCTATTTCGATATACGTATCCTGAAACACGACGGAGAAGCAACACATCCTGATTGTGCTACAAGTACCGAACAACTGACCAGAACTCAAGCAGCCATTTAACTCCCCAGGCCGGAAGTGGTAAGCACAGCTGAAATGGCCAGGTCGAGAGGTTACATACATAAATAAGGTCTCTTTCGTACGGGCACCCGGTAGTCGAGCACACAAGAGGCGCATGCGAGAGCTCCGTCACAAGGGAACGGCAGTTCCGGCACACCATGCCGCGTCAGGCGCCTCCTGGTTGTTAGTAATAACTGTAACTTGTTTTCGCATACGAACTTGGGCTGCATCAGTGCACAAACACACCTAAGCGTTCTGCCATTTGGGTCGTCATTAAATAATATAGTCGTTTAGTCACTTACGATTGCGTTTAGTCACAAACGTACCCATAAGCGTGATTTCTATATATACAATAAATTAAGTAAGTATAGACTAACTGTACAAAAAAATTATGGCAATAATTTATCTTGAAAAGGAAAAGAGAAAACAGAAAATTATGGATTTATGTATAAATATTTTAACATAATTTCTTCTTGCAGCTAGCACAATTTGAAGTGACATGGGCGAACGAAATCATCGATTACGATTTTCGTAGTGGAAAATCATAATGAGATTGGTATAATCGACATAAATGAATTTCACACGAATTCACCTTCAATTCTTGAAAACCGCGGTGCGCTCCGTTTCGGGTAACGGGCCTATGCCCCCGCGTTTTGTATAGTATTATTGAAATGATATGTCTACAAATGATATCGACAGGTCACACAGCCTCCCCGATGATATCATCTATACAGGGATCGAATGAAACTGTTAACTTTTATAAATAATAGTTATTTATCGAACTTTTAACTTTTAAATCATTTCCTTTCTGTTTTAAGTCAACTTCGTACATTGACACTTTAACGCTTGTAAGAGTTCAGTTTTAACAGTTATTTTATGTTCGATTAATAAAAGTTCTGGAGAATCATATACTTTTGAACAGATATTTAAGGGGGATTCTCGTGTATAACAGCCCCCAAAAGTACCTAAGTGATATTTATGAATTTTTTTTTAAAAAACTATTGTCAATATTGCATTCAAATCTTTTGGGATATAAGGAGGCACCTCTAAACTTGCAGAATTATTTTTTTTTATATAGCGATACTTCTTTTTATTTATTAATTATTGTGGGATCGTGTTAACCTCTTCGACGATGTTGGAGTAACGTGTAGCGCCTGTCACAGTCATCTGATTGCAAATAGAAGAAAATTTTCTTAAAGTTAGATAATTTACGCCGGCATTGAACCTAGAATTTTAACTTTAGTTTTTATTTATAATACTTTTTTCGTCGTTATAAAGGTACTAATGTGAAAAAAGTATCTAAGGAAAAAAGTTACTTTTTCTTTCAAACGCTAGAATTTTTCAACTTTTAATTTGTTTTCCTTTAAATTGGATCGATCCCAGCATAAGGTATCTAACATTAAGAAACTTTTCTTGTTTTTGCAATCAGATGACTGTGATTGGTGCTTTAGGATTTGCTTAGGTACTTTCAAGAAAATAAAAGTTTCTTATTTATTTATATCACATTTCCAGGATAGCTTTACTCGCCCACACTTGGCCAACGACACTTCTTTCATAATAACGAGATCTATAAATCTCTGTTCCCTGCGTCTTTTATTATTCATAAAATAAAAGTGCCATTCGTTGATTGTCCATCAAATGAAAATGCAGAAATCGCGGATCTCGATCGCACGAAGTGGTCGAACCTATTATCGACGTGGAATAACCCTTTTACGTTTCCAACATTAACTTTTCTTGTTCTGGTCACTGTAATCTGAGGAAAAGTGTCATAGATAGCCGGACAGTACATCATATTTATCCTGTATGAAATAGAAAATTAGGGGAGAGTTGCCAATATCGTACTGGTCACCTAAATCGTACCTCGTCAATTTCTCAGCGATTAATGAATATAAGTGACATTTGATGGTAAAAATGTCAAGTAAATTCGAAATGAGAAATATAAACAAAAACGTTTGAGCTTACACCCTGTATTCTGCGCCCTATAAATATTTAAGAAAATCAGGTATGATTGATGTAACTTTTTACCAGTTTATCTTAGCTGATAATAAGCAAACAATACAATTTTGTCTTGTATTTTTGTATTTGTCTGAAAGCGGGTTTAATGTAGAATATTTTACATTCATTTTATGTACGTATTACATTCATTATAAAGTCTAAATTGATATTTATAAATAAATTGATCATGTTTCCTAAATCGTACCACTACAAAGTTTCTTAAATCGTACCAGTACGATTTGGGAACTCATTTAATACGTTCGCTCCACGCATCTAGCTTGGTACATACGGGTTATGTGCATATGTCATATATGTAGATTATGTTCTTATATAATATAGGTTATTGCCAAAAATTAGATATTATAAGAAAAACTGTAGACAAAATTTCATTACTTTCAGCATGGAAAAAATAAATTACTACCATGTGGAGTAAGGAAAGCATGGAAAAGGCGATTGAGTCATATCAGAAAGGAAAATAAAACAAGAAGATATTCCTACTACATCAAGCCAAATATTTCTCAATACTCCATTAACAAAAGTGGAACAAAATTCAATAACTATTTGTACCAAGGAAGAAGAGTGGTTTTGCTTTTTGTGTAACGAATCACATGTAGAAAATATGATTCAATGCATAAAATGCACATTGTGGGTGCACGTAGTTGTGCAGGAGTATTAAAAAAAACAAAAAGTTATTATTACCCAAATTGTTTTGTTTAATGTGTTATTTTTATTAAATTTGCTACGCATAAAATATGACAGGTTATGATATGACCACCAATGTCAATATAAATATATAATTTTTTTAATTATTATCCCTTGTATGTTTCTTTATTTGTTCTTAATATCTGTATATAAAAGATTTCGTTTCTCACCCACATATTTATTATTATTTTCATTTAAAAATTTACTATTTTTAGAAGAGGTACGATTTTGGAAACCAAGAGGTAAGATTTAGGAGACCGGTTGCCGAAATCGTACCTTTTACACTATGTTACCAAAACATTAATAACAAATTAATTTGTTGTGAACAAAAGGTTAAATATATAATAGTAGGTGCCTAAAAGATCAAGCTACAATATCCAATAGTCATTTGCGTTCAAATGAGTACCAAATATGAAATATGACGTAAAATGTCTTAAATGGTACGATATAGGCAACTCTCCCCTATGTCACATCATAGACGATTACCTATTTAGTAAATAGAAATAGCTAGTTATTTATCGAGAAGAAATAAAATTGAGGAATTGTAAAGGAAAACTAATTTTTACTAGTGTCTCGTAATTATAAGTTCCGAATGCCTTGGTGTAAACAGTCTTGCTGCGAAAAGGAAAGAAGTTAATTCGGTGGAGTGCGTTCAATTTGATCGTTGCCAGTATTGTTTTGCTCCTAACGCCAGCACCAAATATTGTGTATATAAATACAAAGAGATTCATAATAATTATGGTTGTTACATAAAATAAGTGAAGGAATCTTCGCCGGCGCTGGTTAACCCACAGACGCGGCACGTGTAACGACAGGTCTGCTAGTTGCGGGGGGTTGGCGGACGAAACTCGATAGTCCGATTCTGAATCGAGGTGCCGATCGTATCCCTTGGGAAGACGGTTAGCGGGCCTCCGGGCAGAAATTTTACCCTCTGCTCTCTCGGGAAAACCCCCGCAACGAGCATTTAGCCCGCTAATATGCGCATTACAGCCTTCCTACTTTGTGCCTTGAGTCATTCTTTGATCTTGACCACCTTCCTATAGAATTAACCCTTTCAGACATCCAATTCTTCTCCTTTTTATGGATAGGGGATTTGATACACACACACACAGCGCACGATCGCAACTTCTTACTTTAATTGAGATGATGCAGGCGCGCAACGCAAAATTATAAACTTCTCAAACGGTAAAACAATTTATTTAACAGTTAAACGCCAATAGACCGATCACTTTTCACCATACTTTCTTTTTCTGTCTACATTTCTACTTTCGGTAGGATCAATATTAAATCTAGCTGTTGCTTATGTAACACAGGCGATGCTTTTATCTAAATTGTCAATATTAATAACACCAGTGCCTACGGATATAAGGTTCTACAATGATCTCATGATTTTTGTGCATAACAAGAAGTAACCATTTGTAAACAATAAAAAGCTTGTTCTTCAATGAAAGTATAAGTACGTGTTCTATTTTAGTCTTGCCACACGATTGTCTGAGAAGTTACTGTATAATTAATCTAACACATGTTCTATACGATAGTTATTCTGTGCCAAGAGGGATATTGTTTGTCCAGCAAGGTATTATTTCAAGTGGAAGTGCTTCGAAAATTTCAGGGTTAGCAAAGTAATCCAAGGTCTCCAAAGTATCCAAAGTAATACAAACTCAAACTGCAACTACAAATAAATAATATCTCTCAGCTAAGAAATCAAGTGATTGGTACTATCAAACACTTTCTGTAGAGATTCTGCAAAGGTTGTATGTGATTTTCATGAAACGAAAGTATTCGAAATATCCTCTCGCAAAGGAAAGACATTCGAAAGTTACTGAATAGGTAGGTACAGTGCAATTCGCTGAGATCTGATTTTGCATGCGGCAGTTCTCGATCGATACCGATTGCGCGCTGTTGCACAAAGCATAATTATTTCATCAACGCAATGTCACCGTACTCCCACGAACGAATGGCTTTCCACGATACTTCGAGCCTTTCAAATGGTGCCCATTAACTTGATAGTATAACGCGGCGTATTAATGGAAATGCGATGAATCTTTTAATTCGGACTCTACAGTGTACTCGCGTATTGCATATAGGTACTTTAAATTAACAATTTCAATAGAAAGGATATATAAATGCGCAAGAATGTAAGTTAATAAGTTTTAACAACAAAATGTTTGCTGAGCCAATTAACGATAAATTTTCGAATAAACCATGAGTAGATTTCACTTTATTATATTGGAGTAATAATAATTTCCATTATTTTTATTAATATACTAGCTGACCCGTTACCCGGTTTCACCCGGGAATTATTATTATTATTATTATTATTTATTATTTTAGATAGCATATTTATAAATAGCCTATAATCTAATCTAGGGCGTATTTAATGAATATTCAAAATTTCATTTAAATCCATTCAGCCGTTTAGGCGTGAAAGAAGGACAAACAAACAGACAACGTTTCACTTTTATATATTAGTAAGGAAGTAAGGATAAGGATGAATAGATACGCTTTGGTATGTAGCAAAACCTCATATGTGCAGTTGAAAGAAATTCGGGGTAAAAGTAAGGTAGAAATGAGGTTCAAAGCTGGACCATGATTTGACCATGCAATGCAGTGCGCACGAGCAATACACATGAGAAGAAAAAGTCAAAGGTGTGTTACATTGTTAGCCACCCTACACAGGAGGCCTATACAAATGTTTTCATCAAGGGTGGTGGTGCGTGGCGGTAAGCAAAAGCCGGGTATTTCATACTAGGCACCCAGGATAGAGTATTAAGATGAGGACAAAAGTACCTAATTGAAATGCCAAACTCTCTCTGACCCGGAAAAGAAACTCAGATCGGAAAAATATACTTATCAACTTTTCCCATTACTCTATGTGCTAAATTCTCTGCTGCTGCGATACCCACATGCACATTACGAAACATCCTCCATAATAATAAGTAATAGCGTCCGAAAAAACCTCAAGACACAATGTCTTTCGCGGGGCTGTTTTTTTCATTTAACCACTCGGCTGAACGCAACTTGTATTAAATGCCGCGTCATTGTGTCCCGACGCAAGTGACAAGTCACACGTACCGTACACCTGCCGACGCTGCAGATGCGATGATCGTACTTCTGCATCTCCGTGCGCGGTGACATTTGCGACCTAGCTGCACGCCAGCAGCAATTAATATGAATGTCTTTGCGCCAGCGAAACGAAAGGCTCGCGACGTCCGTCCATTTGGCGCATGCGATCTGCGGAAGCGAAAAAAAAAATCTAACGACTTTATTCAACGTCACCGGCCCTGTAATTACCCGCAGGCTGATGTGCAGAGGAAATGGTAGCCCCCCTAGCGATTAGCAATCCCTCGGTGATTACCAAGTTAGCCTAAATAGGGTATAGTGTTTAGGGAGAGTCTACGTGGACCCAATGCTAATCGCTGCCAGTGTGTAAGGACATACGCGCAGGGGTTTCCGAAGGGGGCATGTGGCTGGTTTGAGTATTGTTTCGGGGAAACATATTCGAAAATAGAGGCTTCGGGATAAAAGAAGATGTTGAACTTGTGGTGGTTTATTTGTAAATTCTAATTATAAACCCGTGACGGATTCGTGCGATGGATATATTAAGAAGATAATCGTGGAAATCGTTATTCATGATGAACTTGAAAGTTGAAATGCCTTGAAACGGTTTAATTCCTTTAATCGATGCATTGTGTTGTGAAACTTGTTGCTTGCTCGTCGAGGAATTGGAAATGTTCAGGGATTAGGTATAGTATAGGTAGGGGAGACCGGGGATAGTTTGGACAATTTTTGATTAATAGTCTTTAGCGGGCCTGTAAGATGCCTTACGGCTATAAATTGTACACCATTCGATAGCTCAGAATGTGCGCTATTCATTTGAACCTGAGAAACGGGCCTTACATTCCCTAGTATTACCTTGAGATGAAAAAAGTTCAGAGATGCATATTGTCCAAAGTATCCCCATTGGTGGGGTTACATTGGACATAGCACGGGGATAGTTTGGACAGATGGAAAGAAATGATAATGAATAATCCAATGAACATATAATTTATTTAAAATGACAAATAGCCTGTTGGGCCATTAAGGAGCCCGACCTCCATGGTGTTTTCCAGAGCCGCCCGAAAGGGGAACTCGAAGCCAATGATACCGCGGGTGTACATCGGATAAGAAAAACTGTAAGAGTGTATGTAATAGTGTGCGGTGCAAGCTCGTATTCATAGGCCGAAATAAGTGGCCTTTTGGGCCAGTGGCAGCACTGAGGCCCCTAAGAATCCCAGTCATTCAAGCCTCGCCTATTCAAGTTTTATCTGTCCAATGTAACCCCTCATATCATATCAAAACAAAATTATTCGTGCCTTTCCTAAAAAAAGATACTTTGATTTTTGCATAGCATTACTTTATTCTAAACACATTCAGCAATGCCTCAAAAAAGTTACAATAAAATTTTTCCATAATGAAGTATCCGAATCACAACAAAAAGTAGATGAAAATATTATACAGTAACATACAAGAATTGAAAAGTGTGACATACCTTGTCATTCGTGAATGCAACACGCCATATTGAATATCAGTTGATTTGGTGTGCATATAGGCACAAACTACAAAAAAATTGCAATCATCACGACACTATGGACGCAATTTTCAAACTGTCCAATGTATCCCCGTGTCCAAACTATCCCCGGTCTCCCCTACCTATGCGATTAAAGTATTCGTATAACTAACTAGGGTGGTCCTTATTTTTCAACTTTTAAATTTGTATTGTCTGATCCTCTTAAGATCTTCTATTCGACAAAAAAGAAAAATATCTGCGTGTTTTTTATTTGTATATTTTGATATATAAAGGTCGCTCAAGGACTTTATATTTCGCATGTACCACAAGTTTGGCAACTGCGATTTTCCATAATTGTCACTTGTCAATTTTAATGAAACGGGGCCCATATTTATGTAACAGAATCCGAAACCATGCTTTTATCTATGCGTTTAACAACCTGAATACCTATGTAGATGTAGAATGTACGTCAAAGTTTGCGTCTGCATCTGATTCGAGAGCTGCGGAGGAGAGAAATTTAAATGTGCATATAAAGCCTTATGCCACAACACAATACAGTAGACACTCGTTATAAACCCGTTTCGTCTATGTGTGCCTGAATTTTAATGTTAAACTCTTACTTAAAAGTTAATAAAATTATTTTGTCCTTATTGCAAAAATTTCTATCAATTTATACCAAAATAGTAATATTTCAATGCCATTGAGCGACCTTTAATCCTTAATATATTTTAACAAAACTTTCGACGAAATTCTTTTAAACTATTTGGAAGCTTCTGAGAGGGTCAGAGGAAAATTTTAAACACTTAGATTTTTTACCGTACATATAAGGACCACCCTAATAACTACTTAGGTACACCTATCTGCTCTTTCAGGGGAAACACGGATAGATATAGAAAAAAGGGGAAAATTCCTACATGATGCTATACATACATTTACCTTTATGGAATTCAAAGACGGAGACTACGTTAGCAATCAATGAATCCCTAATAAAACAGGAACCTAAACAGAACTGTTCTTAGAGAGCGTATTCAAAGTACATTTACAATAATTTATAACATGTCAGGAACATGTGATAGAGTTCAATAAGAAACACCTTGAGTTCGACGAATGCTGTAATTTATGTAACAACTACTGTAACAATTAACATTGAAAATGTACAGTGGTAAAGGGTCAACATGTCTAAACAATAACGGGAAGTTATTTGTTTCAGATTCAGCGAGTCGTTTAAGGAGCCACGAACCTTATGTCTTCTAAAAGATTTAAGTTAAAGTTTAGTTTTATAATAAAACAGATAAGAACAGATTGATTACAATAGTAAGTCATTATTTCCTGTAACTCTTTAGTAATGCGTTTTCAGACACGAATTAAACAGCTGCATTTGTGACAATTTCTGAGTTATGACGCGTAATACACGTAATAAAAAATTCTACACCGTTTGGTGTACGTTTGGCGCAAATCCGATAACAAATGAGCGATTCATTGCAAATTTTCGACCTGCACCCATTACTCTTTTGTGCAATACGAAAGCACAACTACGTCTCACCTAATAAGCAGCCTTTTTATAAGGCTCTCAAATCTGTATTGACTGAGAATGAGGATATTTCCAGAAACAATGATAACGAGCAGGCTCGAGAATAGTTATTTTTTTATGTCTAAAAAAATGTCAACATATGTTTTCCATATTTGATCAATAAAACAACAATAAATCAGTAAATGGTGTTCTTTGTTGTGCATAGTTAGCAAACAGCAGCCGTTTTTTTTTGTACACTTTGGTGCAAGTCAAGGGCAGCCCTAGATTTTAAAAATTCGCCAAACTAAGAAAAATAAAATTTATCAACTTAATAACTACTACTTATTGCGTGAAAATATATATTTTTCAATATTAAGTCAAAGCAGTAATTTTAAAAACAGTTTTTTCTAATTGACTTGAAGTTGGTGAAAATAGAGCTGCGCCCTTTTAGCTGCAAGCTCCTCAATTCACGTAAACGTTCCTCACCTACTCCAGCCCCTAACGCGATGTACAAACACTGCAACCTGTCTGTACACTCTGTACAGTGCATCTACAGTGAATGAAGAGGGTTAAAAGAATTTCAGTGCGAGCAAGGGTGAACTGAAATCCTTGGAATGGATTGTATATCTCGCAACATCTTGGAGCAACATAGACGCGAGGCTGCGACGACGCGGCGCGACGACGCCGACGTCGCGCGTCGCCTTGATCGCGGGAGTCGACCTCGTCGCGCATACCATTCGAAATTCCGTTCACGTGCAAGATGGCGGCTGTAGTTTGCTCCCGACATGCACCGCCCCTGACTCCGTCAGTCGTTCCTCTCCTTCTACCTCCGTCATCCTTCTTCTTCCCGTTGGCCTTGCCCTTTGATAGATGGAAAAACGGACGCCGACGCCGTTAGAATGTCGCGCTGCCTGTGCCGGTTAAACGTCCCAACAGTTTGCGACTACATACCCATTATACCGACCCGTGCTTTTCACGGGGCGAGCGGGCAATCGTCCCCGGAAAATACGCGGCACGTGGGAATGCCGGGCCGCCGATGGAAGACCCTCGGTGGCTCAGCTACGAGTGAACCTATTTGCCGGTCTTTGTAAAATAAACGCTCGCGGATACGCCCCTGAATACTAATGCCACCCCCGGTCTGGCTTCGATTTTGCCGACGCTTACCGCTTCCGCGCTGACGGAAGTTGAGACAAAGAGTGCCCCGACGTTTGGGGTAACGGCGAGAATTATGTACACATTTACGGAATGTTTAGAGCGGGATTCAACGGGTCGTGGTAATATTTGCGGGGTCCAGGGAATTTGTAACGGACACAAGAAATGAACGAGCTACCGGCTGGCCTAACAGAATGTTTATTGGCTTCGTTAGAAGTGTCAGGACGTCCCACGAGTAACGCGGTGTTTTTCGGCACCGTAGTCCGTACTTGCAAACCTGTCTCCCAATGTTTTAGGTGGCAGTGGATGATAGAATAAATAGAATCCAACTTCTGGGCTAATTCTTCAATGGTTATTATTGGATTTTGTTCAACAGTCACCCGCAAAACGTCTTCGTCGAACTCTTCAGGCCTCCTGGCGCTAGGTGCATCTTCAAGACTGTTATTGTTATTGTCATTGTCATTGTTATTGTTATTGTTATTGTTATTGTTATTGTTATTATCACGAGGGAAAAAAATATATGAATATTTAATTGTCAATGTTTATTATAATTTAATTAATTTCCCTTACATTTATTTAACCTTCCCGTAATATCCTAGTAACATTACCGAAACTGCAATAATTCCTGTAAAATCTCAGAAACGTTGCGCGAACATTGCTGTAAAATCTCAGAAATATTGCGCGAACATTGCTGTAAAATCTCAGAAACGTTGCAGAAAAGTTGCTGTAAAATCTCAGAAATGTTGCGCGAACATTGCTGTAAAATCTCAGAAACGTTGCAGAAATGTTGCTGTAAAATCTCAGAAATGTTGCGCGAACATTGCTGTAAAATCTCAGAAATGTTGCGCGAATATTGCTGTAAAATCTCAGAAATGTTGCGCGACCATTGCTGTAAAATCTCAGGAATGTTGCGCGAACATTGCTGTAAAAACTCAGAAATGTTGCAGAAATATATCCTGCAATGTTGCACAGGGCGGACATAGCAATTTACTTGCAACTTTTCGGCAATATTCCGTGCAATGTTTCAGATATCAAACCGCAACGTAACTGACAATGAGACATTTCGGCAACCAATGTGCTGTAGGGGTATATGATATATGATATACATATATACCAAACAGATAAGTAGGGATTTAATCTTGGGCGGAGCAGAGTTAAACAGATGAAAATATTTTTAATTCAAATTCAATAAAATTCATTAGGGGATTATAAACATTTATTTAAAGAATAGAATCCAGTTTCCATTTCTTTTTACAAAGCTTTTCAACTTCAATCATGGTTACATTAATCTCCTTTTTCCTGTTTCTTTGGGGGTGGCAGGGCCCCTTGTGCGCCGCTGATCGCGACGAGTTCCATTGTTTTAAACTCCGTTCTCAGAAAAACCGCATTGCTTATTTATAAGATTAAATTGAACTCGAGTAGAACGTCACAGTGTGCTTTTTTAAAATCATTTGTAGGGTCTTTTAAGAGAGAGAGTGAGAGCATATTGCAAGGCCCGAGAAATTGCTTTTGGATGTGTGTATCAGGATTGACGATACAACAGATAGAATAACATAGGGTAGTATGGCAATGGGTTTAGAAGACGAAAATATTTCGTTCGAGTGGAAACATTCGGTTTGGAGGAACCTATTTAGGAGACGATAAAGGGAGCGGTACGTTACAGAAGTAATGGGTTGGCTTACGGAATAAGAGGTTCGAAGACTCCATAAATATTTGTGTAACGAGTTTGTGTACAGGTGCCTGCTCTACGAATGGATTTACTTTAATCCCCGGATGACGGAACGTAGAAGTTTATGGTTGGGGTGCATCCTAATCCACGCTAAGGTTTTCCAAATACATGCGCATTATCGATTAGATTCCGATTTATTTCTATCTAACTGTTGAGTTTATGTTTGCTGCATGTGCGACTTTTTCTCAACGAATGTCATTATTACACGAGCTATGAATGACGGGAAAATATACTCGCAATTTATCAATGAATTGTATTTAATGCATAAAAATCCTGGCGTATAATACGTTACGCTCAGAGATCATCTGTTGATCATTCTTACCCTTTCGGGTGTCTGGAATGCACATGAACCGGCGGGGTCATCGTTTCTTACAGTGGTGTGGCGCAGTCCGAGGCTTTCCACGAAACACTGATATTCAATTGAAGGTATTCATGTCCCCACCACTTTCTAAGCCCAATTTCATAGTATAAAAAGGGCCACGAATGCATACTCAGAGGCTCACTTCTAAATAGTTCAGTACGTTTAGAAGACGGAGGCTTAGCAAGGTCGGCTTCCATTCCCTTTTGAGTAAATAACACAAGTAAACCGTACAGTACCTAGGTACGTAAAATTGCTGTTAGGCAATTTATATTTATTATACTCTTTGGGACCCCGCATTTCTCAGTGCGTGAAAACGGAGAAGTGGGCTTACATTAGATACAGCGACAAACTACACTTTATCAATTATAAAAACTGAACTATTAATAGAATATCTTTCTGAACTAATAGAGTCCTTTATTAGAATTCAATCATCATTTGAATTTCCAGTGTGAGATAAACCCACAGAGGTACACCTTTACCGCTCGAGGTGTGTCACGTTATAAAGTTACTAGGCTAAACTAACGTTCCGAGTGGCTCCCGGTGATACCAGACACCGGTTCGTCCACGACGTCCAACTTCCTAGCGGCTCCCGGTGATACCACGCAACGGTTAGTCCGCGACATCCACCTCCCTATAACGGCTCCCGGTGATACCAGACACCGGTTCGTCCGCTACTAACAAACAAAACTACCACAAATCCTCGGCTTCGTAGCCGCCAATCTCAGTGCCCTCAGCTTCGACTCGTAGCAAGTAAATAAACAAAATGACATTTTTTTATATTTCAATATCCCAGACATCGAGGAATTGAGAGAAATATCTCATCTGCTTCTGTCATCCACGTTGCGCGCAATGCACTCCAAACTCCTTTTGATGTGCGGCAGAAAACCGACAGCGGACGGCTCGGGCCATGTGCCTTCGCCGGCATTCGCGAGTCGGGCCGCATTCGTCGAATACCCACGAATGACACGTCCACGCTAGCATATGCGATCACGCTGGCCTTTTCGGACGTACATGGACGCATGCGGGCGTAGACCCCGTTTCACGTGTCCACATTAGAATATTCGTGCGCGCTCAGTCTACTCGCCGTATACGCATTCAGCTCTGGACCCGGCTTATTACACAGTTGTAACGGACCCACGGTCTCTACATTAGCGGTGTACTTCGCCACGAGACTGTTTACTGAAAAGCGGAGGCTCGATGCCCGCGGGCGCGTCTGTTGAACATGCCTGTATCGGAGGAACTCAACCATATCAATTACACCAGGGCTGAGGAACTTCTTCTCCGCCGGGAGCCGCACGAGCCCCACTCTCAGTCAGCCGGTTCCCCACTCTCAGCAATATCAGCTATGTAGGATCGAGAGCTCCGTGCGGCTCGCGAGCTGCCAGTGCAGAGTGTAGGAGCCAAATAGGTCTGGAGGGGGTTCACCTACGGCTCAGCGGAGCATACAAGGAGGGGAACTAGCCGCATACGGCCCGCGGGCCGCCGATTGCTCAGCCCTGAATTACACTGCAAGAAGCTTTTTAAGCAACAATAAGCTGAAAAGAAAAAATTTAAGAAAAAATTAGAACAATAAGCTGAGAGTATGCAGGATCGTAATCGATTTGTGGGACAGGGATTTTTATATTACTATTCTTATGCAGGGATTTACACGGGGGCAGGCCTAACAACAATTTCTGCTGAATATTAGGCCCGGTCCAGATCTGAACCGAACGCCGAACCGAACGCCACTTGAGTAGTTAGACGGAGCAAAACAAGTAGATCACTCGTCTTACTCCATCTAACTACTCAAGTGCGTTCGGTTCGACGTTCGGTTCAGATATGGACCGGGCCTCAGGCCGCGTCCAGATCTGAACCGAACGCCGAACCGAACGCCACTTGAGTAGTTAGACGGAGCAAGACAAGTAGATCACTCGTCTTACTCCATCTAACTACTCAAGTGCGTTCGGTTCGGCGTTCGGTTCAGATCTGGACGCGGCCTTATGGGAACTATTATTGCTTTGAAGTCATACTTTACCGCTCGAGGACATCCAGCATCTCCAACCTACGCAGGGGGAGCTAGCCTTATTGAGATAGCTATAAATCCGTCAAAACAACAGCCAATAACCTAAACAGAACAAAGGAGCGTTCCAAACGGTATTACGATAAGACCACTGGAATTTAAAGTGACAGAGCACGCTTATTTCTTGAAGAGACCTCGAATCAGCTAATGTGATCCACATTACATTGGACTGTACGACATCATAGATATTACAGATCAAAACAACGTAGACCTGAGGACCTATTCTGAGGACCTTTATCCACTCTCGCGAATCCCAGCTCCAAGAACGATTTCCGAAATCATCATACGTATGTATTTACAAGGGCGTCCGTAGACTTTTTTCCAGGAGGGGGCAACTTTGGGGTGACAGTGATGAAAAATATGGGAATGAAAAAACGAGTAGCCCGCTTGCTTTTTTTAACTCATTTTGATGAAATTTAGAAATATTCACTTTTTTAGTATAAACTTAATAAAGACCAGTATTTAAAAATAAGCGATTTTTTTCTCAAAAGCCAGGGGGAGGCAACTGCCCCTTTTGCACACCCCACTGGACGCCCATGTGTGCTTATATATTTACCATCTCCCCTCCCAAATGAAATATCGTTTGTTGCGATGCTTTCCTTTCCCGGAGTTGGAATATCCCATCAAAGATTTAGGTGCCACGTATCAAACAGGTGAGGTGAAGACTGCACTCGATTAAGGAACGCCTGAAGTGCTATGCACTACATATCGAGACAAATCTCGCCAAAATGAAAAAGAACGACGTTAATATCTCCAACTATGTGGAACAAGCTTTAGAACACACAAATATGTATCTACTTATCAGGTAGGTCATTTCTGGTCGTAAAGTTCATTAAAGGAACTCTGCAGATTGTTTCTAAACTTTCTATCAAAGGATAAGAACTGGACACAAGTTGAAGATGATTTGAAATTTCAATAATACGGAAAGTTTAATTGCAAAGATATTCGGATTGTGTATGAATGTGGAAACAATAACCTCAAATAGCGACTCGATCGTATTAATAAAAAACTGTTTTTGGGATAAATTACCGAACATAGAGCAACGGCGCTTTCTGTACTACTTTCATCGACGATATCCAAGTTTTCCGGTTTAAAGACATTTTCTATAAATGTACTCAAGCGTTCGCAGGTAATATTCTAACAATAAGATTTGTTTGTACTCATCGTTCTACGCATTTGGCCTTCGATATCATCCAAAAGACGCTCCTCCAAATGCTGCAATATAGTCTCCCTAATTGTGGAACACCCCGTATAACTGGGCGTCTGTACATGTGGGTACACAAGCGTGTTCGAAATGACCCGCCGTTTGTCGTTTTCATGGGTGCTACCGCCGCGTAATGGAGTGTCCATACTTGAGATTCATGAGTTGACACAGGGACGATGATAAAGAAATGTCGTCAGCAATCGCTAGGAGTTCAGCAAGGCGTCATTAGACATCACTGTGACCTAAATTCAATGAAAACGATTTTTTTTATTACCACTTTAAATTCACATTGCACGCGCCCCTTATTTCGCTTCTACTCTAATGAATCGAAATATTTCGCATCCAAGAACCGCATTGTAAAATTTAAACTATTCACAGTTTGTCCTGACACTAAATTACACTATGTCGCTGTGATCAATTCTTCGTCATTTATAATTTTAAATAAATACTTGCATCCGAATTAAATTTTGTATACCTAGAGCACTTAAATTAGATGTGTACTTATATGTAAGTGTTTTTACCAAATCTTTACTTGCTACAAAAGACAAAGATATCGATATTATTTTTACTACCTGCACTATTTGAGAAACAGTTTCCGATTTTTCTTATACATATTAATACTAACGAGGAGAGGACCAGAAATCATGGCGAGATATTTGCGTTTAAAAAATCAGTTATCACAGTTGACACTCGGAATTCATATTTGTCCGCGTAATACGATGATAGTGTGCGTGGGTTGACTCCTAAATCCAGAGATCGCTGGATCGATTCCCGTTGGGTGCAAAGCGGACAAATCTTAATTCCGAGTGTATACTCGAGCTCATTTTAGAAGGAACTTGCCGACCGACGAGTTTAAATCGGTTCTGCGCATGTTGGCGCTCATTGGCTATGCCACCACCAATGGTCTTTCGGCTGCGCATCCGTTCTGCGCCGAAAGCATTGGCGTGGCGCCACTTTCGTATATACCGCGTGTTTCGACTTTTTGTTGAATATGTCAAAATACACAAATATAAAAAATGTTATACACAATTAATGAAGATGAATTCTGGACAAAAAAATAAAAAAAGGAAAGGTAAGCAACTGAAATATTATAAGTAACTGAAATATTATTAGCAACTGAAATATGATAAGGAAGTATTATATTACCCGGTATGTGAAAGAGAATCGGAATGGTGCAAGGAGAGTGGGAAGCCTGGGTGGTAAAGTGGGGGAACAGAGACCTCGCGACAGTCGAATAGCTCATTCAACATGCGCGAAATAAGTTCCTTCTAAAATGAGCTCGAGTATAGACTATTATAACCGATTTTTAAATGCAAACATCTCGAAAACAAAAGACCAGTTGTACCCAAAAAGCGGGTGTTTCTTGAACGGCTACCCTACAATTTTATATACATATATGTATCACTCATTACTAAAGCGCGTTCCCAGTTCTGGTCCTCTCCCCGTAAGTAATCTGAAGCATTCGAAATACAAGAAAAGTTGACTTCTCCGTAATAACTTCGATGATCACTTTTTACAGAGCTAGGCAGAGAATCTGTTTGTCATTACTTTGGAAAAAGAATCCGTTCTGTGGCCAGGAAATCCATGCTAATATACATATAGCACCAATGAGCAAGCTTCTACGACGATAGGATGAGACTGCCGTTTATATGCACTTTGTGTTTCATCCGTTTGAAAATTGGACCATGCGTGACCGATGATCCTGAGTAAGCTCAGATGATGACCTAGCACTTGGATACAAGAAACGGTTTGGAAAATTCTGTTGGAGTATTACCGCGTCGGTAGCTCGTGACGCTGATGTGCGCATCGTGGGTTGTTAGTTAAATAAACATCGAAAGCCGACTACATCTGACAACACTAGTCCCATTGTTACGTATCACAATACCTGCCTGATGACTTAGCATCGCGAAACATCTTAGCAGCCGTTGATATCGTATTTTCTCTGCGTACGAACTTTCAGCCCACGATCAGTACGTGTACATACGTGTACACACCGCTGCTTGATGAATACATACATATATTATATTGCGTCTAGAAATCAAAGCAATCAAAGTGTTGAATGATCAAAAGGCTCGGAGCATCGCGTCGAAAAGCGACAAAAGAAGGAATGCCGATCGTGGCTGTAACATATGTTAAAAAAATGTTTTATAAATATCCACACTGCCAGCGTGCTACACTCTTATTCCGCGATGTCGCTGTTTGTCTATGCTCTTAGAACGTAAATATACGCTATATTTATATGGACACCCGTCTTTAAACTTTTAAGAGTGTCAGACTTTTTCGGCTTTCCGTCCTTCAAACAATTGGGTGAAGCGAACGCGCAGGAAACGCGCAGCGAATAACAGGAGACTGGAGAACGCAAGTAGCTAAAATATCGTGGAGCTTGCCTCCCGAAAGAAAGCTTTGGAGAAGCTAAATGATTGGGAACGTTAACCGCAATTGCTGCTTTCTGTGAACTTGTTACCTGCAGATTATCATTTAGTCAAGCATACAGATTACGTTTTGACGGGGAAAGACTTTAATCTTATCGTCGACGGAGAAGTATATGTATGTATGTACGTATATGTATGTGTCCATGAGTATGATTTGATTTTCACGCGACATTATTGGACTCCTACCACGCTGGCGAGAATGTATAAGAATATTGAATCTCTTGAATGCAGATCTGAGAATCTTTGAACATATCCGGAATATTAATAATAAAATTCACGCATATCGTCATGAATTAACAATATTGTTTATTTCTAATAAAAGTAACAAACCAGACATTTCCAATTTTAATATTATAGGTAGATTGTACCTTATCTTGCGTTTTCGTTTTCGAGTTCCGCCAGTGTTATTTCAATTTTATTCTACTGTCTTATTATAACATCTATGTATTGTCACTATGTGCACAGAAATATCTAGGGTAGAGTGGGGCTAAAAGTCCGGCGGGTAAAAAGTCCCGAATTGAATATCTCTATTCCTAAACAATGTATTGAGTTTCGCAGTACACTATGTAAAAGGCGAGAAGAAACGGAGGTGACCACAGAATCGCCAGTCGCTCCTGGACGGTCGTGCGAATTACACGACGCCTTCGTTATTTTATGCATCGAAAACTAAAAGAAATACGTCGTCTTTATTGTTTTATACGAAGTAAACCACTGTTTAAAAGCGCATCAGCCAATTACGTTAAGATTGTATGTTCCTTTAGTAATGTGTGCATGATATTTTTTATTGCTGAATGATAATATTTTTTAACGTATAGGTATATCGCAGAAACTATAGAGGTACCGTTGGGGCAAAAAGTCCCTCAGACTGAAACTATATATATTATATTATTCGTTTTCATAATAAGATGGCCAAAGTATAAAGAAATGATGCCAAAGTCTTTAAATACTGTTTTTGTCTTAGTTGAGCGATTTTTTTTAGTTTTCAGTTCAAAGTGAGCCTCTGACTTATATTTTTATTTTTTGTTAAAGAAGTCATGCTTTCTTTCAATATTGTGTACCAAAATGAATTGGTTTAATAAATATTTGTTGATTTGAAAAGAGTTTTTTACTTATTTAGTTTAATATTACATGAAAAGGCATTAGGGATTGTCTATCCTATGCAATGGACTTTTTGCCCCGTGCGTGGGGCAAGAAGTCCATTTTGCATTGACAAACATTTTGTGATATAACTCAACAGAAAATAACAGTATCAACAAACGAACTTCGCTAACGTAAACCATAATAGTTATAGTTTATACAAAACAACACCAGATATCTCTAGATTGTTACTACTAAATTTTACTTAGGTTTATACGAAAAACGGGACTTTTAGCCCCACCCTACCCTACTTATTGTCATATCTTTAAGATTAAGGTATTCGTTTCTTTGTATCCCTGTAATAAAATACATTTCTAATTAACGATTAATACATGTAATTTCGACCTTCGAGATTTTGGAAAATTTCGAAATTTATACGTCGCGAGAAATGTTTGTAATTTAAAAAATTTGTTACACTTGAGTTGGTTAAACATATTAAATTCTCCAACGATTCCACGGTTCTCAAGAATTTTCTGTAATTCAAACATTATTTACAGCAAATTAAATCCTTGTGAAATCGAATTGCTTGAAACTTCACGAGTCAAAGCATCGCTCGACGTTCAACCACTGCATTTTTTAACCTTTGACTGTAATGTATCCTTTCACGCGTGTCACGTGCATCAGGTTTTTCATAATAGTTTTCCTCAAGAGCGGTATTTAACTGTGGAAGACAAGCGCTTGTCAATTTTACGACTATCGGTAATGCACTGACAGGTATTTGCCTGTTCGATAGCTTTCCAGTTATCATTAATGAATGTTGTGAAATTGCTTTGCAACATTAATCTGCCTTCAGCTCTCGGTGAATTTTAGGTATCTGACCTAGTGAATACAAGTAGGTATTTAAATAGATGCTTCAGATATAATAAACAAAATTTTGAATACTCCGAAATTTTTGTTTCTTTTAGGCCTGGGTGTAGGGGAGACCGCGGCTAGTTGACTAACGAGGTTAGTTGACTAATTCCCTCTAATTCTTGTATTATGGAATAAATTATACTGCGATTCGCAATATTGGAGCATATGACTGACCAGCTTGCCACTTAATGTGTCGCCGTGACAAAAACTTGCGTGCTCTGTCAGTGAGAATGAAAAATCTAAAAAGGTCGGCTGGAAGTAAATATTTTCGTTTCGACTATTTATGAATTGTTGTCCACTAAGTACTGCTTGATGTTATTTCATGAATATTTTGTGGAAACGTGATACCTTGACTATAATTTACGGTATTTTATTTTATCCGGTGCGTGGAGGTTTTGTACGTACGACCCTTAACTTGTTAACAATGTCGGACGGGGTTACTTGACTAAGCATAGGAATACTACTAATAATTGCATTTTTTATCCTCAAGATGCAGTCGAGGCAAAGAGTTTAGCTGCTCAAGTCCACTTCCCCCACCACAAATCCTTCCAAACTCACCCCTACCGGTTTTACACCCTATCCTCCCTTCAAACTCTCAGGCCTTCCAAATAGACCATAACAAACCAGTACAAAATAATTACAGTATCTTAGACCATGATAAATAATAAAAAAAAAATAACACTGTGGAGGAGTGAAAAAAAAATATAAAAATTTATTGGTCGTAGTATACATATGTACGCGTTTCGTATACTATATTGGTGGAATTGGCAGCGTTTATATAAGTTTTTCACATTATATTGATGTACTGTGACAGCGTATATATGTATACACCTTTCGCATGCAAAGGGTTAAAACTGAAAAGTAAATGTCAAGTCAACTGACCCCATCATATTTGTCAACTAACCCCGTAGCCGGGGTCTGTTGACTTATTCGTCTCACTACTCTAAATACAATAAAAACTACAACCTAGACTCAATTAAAACGATTTTAAAAATTATGCCTGTATACCTAATGAAATTTGGAAACTTTTGGTATGCAGTAAGTCAACAAAATACTAATGGTCTATTTATAAAAATTAGAAATGTAAAAAATTAGTCAACTAGCCCCGGTCTCCCCTATACTACTCATTAAAAGATCAGCTACCAAATAGTTGGTCGATAATTACGGTGTTATATCATTGTTAAGCGCCCGAGTATCGCGAAAATGACGAGCTTTTGTGTTTAAAGTTTAAAGCACACTGAA
Source organism: Andrena fulva (assembly GCA_946251845.1). Taxonomy (NCBI): domain Eukaryota; kingdom Metazoa; phylum Arthropoda; class Insecta; order Hymenoptera; family Andrenidae; genus Andrena; species Andrena fulva. The sequence goes on from OX276327.1 coordinate 62,656,949, forward strand.
ACACGTTTGCGCTCCAGGGTTAGCTGCAACATGGCCACTTCCTGCCCTTTCATCTGATTAATATTCCGCTGCTCCGGCGAGCACCTTCGCCGAGAAAAACCAAGAAAAATAATTTCCCGCCTCGCCGAGGCCGGCGAAGCCTATCCCTTCTAACCTTCCTCTTCGCAACCCCTTCGCGCCTCCCCGGGTTGATGCAGCCAGAAAAGCAAGCAGAAAACGCAGGCAGAAAGCCGAAACCCGATGGGCGCAGCCAGGACGCGCTAAAACATGCAAAATCATGCAAATTGCGTTCGTTCGAACACCCTCCGCCTCCACCTACATCGGCTTCCTCCGCGTTTTACCGATCCCGTCGTCTCTGTCTTTCTCTTTCCCTGTCCCTCCCTTTAACGATCACTTTTTCTCTGTTTTTTCTCGCCACCCCCCCCCCCCCTGTCTGTCTTTCTTCTGCCTCTTTGTTCTGCTCCTCCACTGCCCCTCTCTTCTTCCCAGTCCCGGTGCGAATGCCAGCGTCAAAAATGTTTCGACGATTGCGTGCCGCGGCGTTTGTTCTTTTATTTTTGCCGAGGGGTGGAATACCAGGCTGGGCGGGGCCGCTGCCCCCGGGACACAAAGGGGGATGAAACTTCGCCCGCCATATTTACGTCTCTGCCAAGTGGGAAACGGAAAAAGTCCGGAAAATCGTTGTTGAGGCATTCAACCCTTTTCCATTCCTGACTGTCATCGAGGCCGGAGAGCGACGTCGGTACCGGTCGATGAAACCGGGTCGATGAATCGAGGCGTCGGGGAACAGAAACGGACCAACCCGCGTTGAAAATTAATCTTCCCTATTTTATGTGATTAGTACAACCTATTGGAATACATTACTGCTAGCAACTCAATCTCGCAAAAATGTGGGTTAGTCCGTTTTTCTTCGCAATTATAAATCATTTTTGGCAAACTACTTTGGAGATCGACATTCTAATAAACGAGTATTAACAACACGAACATTTATTTAAAGGATTCGAACTCTTTGTGTTTATGTCGTCCAATTAAGGGGTTTGTACAGAAGAGACAAGTTTCGGGAACAAACAAATTGGGGCTGATATTAGGATTTTCGTTTTATTTTAATAGTTTTAAAAATTGTATATGTAGAGGAACAATGAAATTGTTTTTAGTCGAGAGCTACGAGTTTTTAAAGAAATGTAGGCAACTTTACCCTACACCTGTCTGTGTACTTTTTTAGTCGCGTTAAGAAAAATTCTCCTCGCACAAGTTTCAAATTCTGCTTATTCCAACTTCATTCATTTAGCTACAATGTCTTCTACTTTTGCTTTCATTTGGAAGAGCGGGAAGATTAGCTTATAAAGCGAGGAGCAAGGAAGTGCAGTAAAATAAAAATAAAATTCTTCAAAAGCAATGAAACATCTATGATTGTTTAGAGGTATGATAAAATAGCTTTCTCGAAGTACACAATTTCAAATATGATTTTTTTTTGTTAAATCAAGTATTCTTACCTGACTTCCTGACAAGTCCAAGAAACTACCATTGCCAACATTTTTTATTCCATTACGCTACTTTCTGAAGGAACATATTATTACACTCCACATTCTCGTGTTAATTTGTAGAACGTCATCCAACGCGCATCTATTATACGCTAAACTTTTTTCTCCCCGTTTTGTTAACGGCACTGCCTCCGTTCCGAGTTCGCACACTGTTCATCCGCTATTTTTCGCATTTGCCGTAGTTTTTCCGAGCTTCGATAATCCTAAAGAGGGACTCTACGAGTCCGTGTAATCCGACTGCTGCTCCGTTGCTAATGAAATTAAAAAAAAAAAAAAAAGAGAGATGAAAAAAGGAAGAGGTCCCGATGGGCAAAAAATGAAAAAGTCGACACGGAGGGGATTTACAGCAGCGTTGATTAAAACTGCGAGGACGTATGGCTGCATTTGACGAACAGTGAATTCACAGCCGATGACGGAGGTGTGCGTGTGGGTGTACACGTATTCATTTACCGCGCAACCTCTTTCTCCGGCAACAAAAGAAACGGAATGGTAAATTTCTGAGAGTGCATTCGCCATTATGATCGAACACACATTACTCTTTATGCATAAAATATTTACATATTTAATACAGAGGCAGCTGGCCTGGCTACATATCTTCGTTATCGGATTCATTAAAGTTATTAATTAATTAATAAAAACCTCTTTCGCTCGCTATTCTCAGAGCAATAGTTTGCACTCATCAAACTCGTCGTCCGTTCATCTTCGTCAGTAATGCCATCGAGCTCATTCACACTGATCGAACCGGGAGCTTCCTACCCCGAATTCCCTCTGCGGTCTGCAAATGTAACACGGCTTGACAAATAAATAATCGGTCGGCTTTCGTCTCTTATACCAAGAAATGAAAATCTACGCGGCGCCATCGGGGCGTCCACGAATTTTGCTCAACAGTCTACACTGCATTCCATATTAGAGCATACCGACGCCGCTACCGATTTGCGACCGATCTGCGCAGCACCCACGAATCTGACACGTGCGATTGATCGTAGCACTTTCGCGATTGGTCGTAGCATTTTCGCTGCCGGTTTACTACCAATCAGCGGTGTACCCCTGCGCGAAACCAGTATGCTCTAATGTGGAACGCGGTGTTACTTATTAATTATGCGAATATCGTGTTCCAAAATTGCTTTGGATAACCAAGATTCTTCTACGTTCTGAGTCAATAAGATTACCCCAGTATGAAGAAGAAGAAAAAGTGTCCATGTTCTAACGAATATAAAAAGCAGACAATTACCTTGCAAATTACAGTCAAGTATTGTTTAGCGATTCACTGTAAAGCGAAGGAAATAAAAACAGAGTCAGTTTCGAGAGTATTGATGAAAAATCATTTCGAGTGGTGTTTACGATGTTTAGAGAACCTCTAGGATCCCGCGTCGAGCGTCGAAACGTAAAAGAGGCGGACGGGTGAGAATGAAGTACCGTTTCGAAACCGAGAAGAACCGTCCGACTCATCGCGCGAAATTACCCAGTCGAGTGGGTTCCATCTTGTCGAATTAGTCGAAATTCTCTTCTCGTTCCATTGTGCCGGCCCCGATCTGACACTGATATAAGCCTGCTTCGAGATTCTCATAAAAGAGATACTCGCTTAGGAGTACGGTCTGCCTGTTCATAAGCCCGTGCTTGTGTTTCACGGAATAAGAATAACAGTGGAACAATATTGTCGAGTGACTCGGGAATATCGCTTGTCGGTCGGTTTCTATTGTGCGCCTATACATATTCATACCGTTGCTATCATGTACGATGCATAATTACAGTATCGGCAACTCTTTTAATTCCGATTTCAGCCGAATGTCACTCCATTCATTCTACTATTATTAGCTCAGAAACTTGAACTGATATTCTTCCTTTAACAATATTCGTTCGTTAATTGAATAATGTATTAAACGTTAACAATGCTCGTGTGGCGGACATTTGTACACCTTTAAAATTAGGAAGACTCGGAAGAAACTGGATAGAAGGACGTTGTTAAAAATGGCCACTGTGTATATAGACTTGGCGAGTTAAAATCTTATGGATCTTGTCGTGCTAGCTTTGTGGTCCAACTCTTTGTTCCTTCAAGTTCATAAAATATATAAACATGCGGCTTGAGTGTTTTAGAGAAATTAATTCGTCTTACAAGGGAACACCGCGGACCCGGGCTCACCGATTGGAACGCAACTTTGCGGGTTTTTAGAGTGACTTAAAACAAGAACAGCGGTGTGTTTCATTTGGGCCCTATCGCCCTTTAAGGGGGTGAAAACTAACCTCAAATTCAAATTGGCACTTCCACTTTTTCGCGTGTAACTCTCAAAGTACAACAGACAGAAAGATATGTTTCAAACAAAAGTTTAGTGGTACAATAAGCGCTGAAAACTTGCGTTAAAAAAATGTTGAAAAGAGCTAGAAAGAAAAATATCTGATGGAAAAGAAACAAACTTAATACTAGGGTAGGTGTGGGTATTACTGCGAATGTCCCGATTACTGCGGATATTCTAAAACAGATCATATTTAGTGTTGGAAAGAACATAATCTCTTGAAAATTTTTGATAAAATAATTTTAAACTCTATTACAGATAATTATTAATAAGTATGTACAGCAAAGTTATTATTAATTCTTTTATCGTAGTTTGAAATTCGTCAAGGCGAAACTTCGGTCGATTTCCGATATGGCGGTCATGAACACCTACTTGAAAAACATTTATATTTTTGTTATTAACAGTAATACATGTACTGTAGCGGTATTGCTCGATAGAATAAGAGTTATTTTTTCAGAAAAACAGTAAATCAGTCGTCTACATTTTAATTTTAATTTTTATTTCTGACCGCAGTATTAGGTGCACTACTTGACACCATGTGCATGTATTACTGCGGACCTACTACTGCATTTAAATTTATTTTTCTTGAAATTTCTATAAATGTAATTACTTATTCTTGTCATAATTTATCAAAATACGATTATAAAATGCAAAGCATGTAGAAGCCCAGTTACTGGTTGGTTTACCCTACAAGTGATATTTGTACTAAGGTTATGTTTGGCCTGACATCAGACCGCAGTAATACATGCGCAGTAACTTGTGTTTCGTTAGTAACTGGCACGCAGTAATACATGCATGTCCGCAGTAACTCGTGCAATGACATTGATCGACAAATCTCTTTGTTTTTCATTAACTGTGCTTATTACCCCGCCCTTATATTTTTTTATGGAATTATTAAGGTCCCACCTTTCTTTTAAAAAAAGAAGGAGGAACTTTCATTCATTTGAACGCCGTATCGAGGGTTCTAAAGTTAACCTGCCTTAAAAGTCCGCAGTAATACCCACACTTACCCTAGGCTTTATATATTACGTAGCTATCACTGGTCAATTTTACCACCCCCTAATCTGTGGGATATAAATTTAATATAATACAATTCTTTCTAGTGGAACTATCTTATTTCTGCGACCATTCATAGTTTAAACTTCCTTTTCGCCACTACTGTACATATTTATATGCAACCCTTTCCTTGTTTCGATACATGCGACACGTCCCAAAAGCTTCCACTCGCCTCGTCGAAGCACCCTTACGAAAATATGAAGCCTGACATTACTTTACAGGGAATAAATGCTGTTGCGTACGCATCACTCGCAGCTAAGAGGCTAAAACAGCTGGCAGAAAGAGTACTATCGAGATACTACTGTAGTATCGCATCCCCCGCACGCGTTACCGCGTTAACCCCCCGAAACAGTTAACTGCTGCCTCCGCGCGACCGGCGTCGCATAGTCGCTGGTGGGAGGCATGTGCGTTGCATTAAAATCATAGACGGTTGAATTTCGCCTTTTATCATTCACCGCGCTGCACTCCGCGTCCTCGTGTCGGCGCACAGCCGCGTCCGAGTACAATTCGGTTGCCGGCAACGTCGAAAAAGGACGAGTCACCCTGCGGTGTAGCCGGTATCACTCCTCGCCGCATGTCGGTAAGGCCGTTCCGGCTCTCTCACCGACAACAATAGGCCAATAGCGAGCCGATAATGAGCGACCATTGTCACGAAGCTGTACCCACACACGGGGATCAGTCACGACCCCCGTGAGAGATCGAGCATCATTACAGGTAATCGCGCAAATCACGCGCGAATCGCCCCAATGCAGCACGATCCACGAAATCGGCAGAGCCCTCCGCAACGAGTTTCGCGTCTTTCGTGAATCGTTTCTCTTCCTTCCATCTCGCTTCGTCGCGTTGCTATCCCCCCGCAGGACTGTTATGCACGATCCTTACAAGGGATGATCCTTAATCAGGAAGTTGAAGCTATATGGAGCTATATATGTAAATAAATAATTGGAGAATAGAATTCACACTAAAGGGGATATATAAAGCTTCTAAGATGGAATTCTTTTTTGTTTTTGTTTTATTATTCGTAATTAATAAAAGAATAAATCAATTTGGAGATAAGAATCGCTATTTTTTCATGGGTTTCTTTCGGCACTATTTAATAAAAATTAATTATAATCCGTTGAAAAAGGATGAAAATTCGTTGTTACGTAGGTATAGTAACATTAACCCTTAACTGGTATCCTGGGGTCGGTCATGACCCCAAGCACGCAAAGTTCGCTGCAAAATTTTTGGTTGTCCAGGTTTGTAAACTGAATTTCTAATTAATTTTATAATAATATTTTAACTTTCTACGCTTCTATTATTTTATACATTACCTACCAACAAAATATTCATAGAGGTTGGATCTAGTGTCGACTTTACAAATTTCTGTGTCCTGTTTTACTTGGGGTCTGCCACGACCCCAGTATACCAGTTACGTTTGAAAAAAACAGTATACCAGTTAAGGGTTAATTCTATAGAAATGGTTTTTCGTAATTTGTGTTACCAATTTAATAACGATTATGTATTTTATATTTATTTACGTTCCGACAAACTGATTTACCTACTAATTACAAGAATAAAGAGACAATAAATATTTTGATTATTGCTATTGAAAAGAGTTAGAACATGTAAAAAAAATGCATTTCTCATTATTAGATGTATAGTTGGATTTCCATTTGAAAAAGTGAGTTCGAAATCTTGGCAAATGATAAATTACAAAGTATTCAATTTTATTGCTTTGTTGGTCTTCGGAACTAACAACTTTGCTACGTTTTCGATAACTCGAGAAATATTGAAAAATATGCATTTAGATTGAGCATGGCAGATAGGAAGATTGTATCTACAATAGCATCATGCTATTAGCATGGCTCCAATCCCATCTGACATTGTAATTTTAAAAGATACATGAAAAACTGTGTAGAATTTTTATACAGTTAACGCTAATAATTTCCCCTTATGTATTAAAATATATTAAAATTATAAACAGATTAAGTATGTATTGACATTTCTTCGTCGTTTTCTTCTTTATCACACCCAGGCCAAATAATAACTAATACTCTGTCTCTCATAAAACAAACCACCTATTTATATCTTCTTCGGTTATGCTGATACGGAAAATATTTTATCTGCAATTTGACTGATATCAAAGAACAAATATGCAGCAAAAATATTTTTAATATGACCTTGACTTTTGACTGCCAAAAATTAAAGTCAAACATGAAATCTATTTCCATCGAGATTGCAGGCTTTAGCAACTACAGTGCCAGAAGACATGAGAGAAATAATAATTAGAGCTTGCATTGAAAAAGCATTAAAATCTCTCATTGCTCGTTTCAAGCAATGCAAATAACGTGATAGCTAATTATAAGAAACTGAGCGATAGATTACCTTAGAAATTTGAAAGCGATCTTCTAGATAGTATCTGTCCTGCGATAGTAAAATATATTTGCTTACATTAATTATAAACAATTAATATTGTATGATTTGAACCACTGTCGCTGTACTTGTCTATAGAATGTCCTGTACCGTTCACCCTGTTCCCTTACATGTACAACATAATTACAGATTTGGTGGCAATTTCAACCATTCTACGACTTATCTTGGATCTTGGGCATTAAGGGGCAACTCGCGGACAGTGCAGAGGTGCCGGGAAAGTTAGGAAATTAGCAAAGCCGGATGGAGCACTCCCTTTCTTGTCGTTTGTTTGCTAGGTCACCTCTTTTAGATTTTACGGGAAGGTTTATTGTTCCGAAAAGCCGATTACGCACGGCTTTAATCTGAAAGGGCGCTTCGCGTACCGGCGCATTCTTTACTATGCAGCCAGAAGCCGCCATGTCGAAGCTGTGAAATGTGCGACAGGTACCACCTCGTGACTTTTCAATACTTGCTCGCATTACAAGCATCTTAGCCACCACCTGCGGCGATTCGACAGGTGCTTCACCGTCATTACTCCAGATTTACATCGAACATTTCGAGCCTTAGAAACCAAACAATGGAATTCTTTGAAATACGTGTAATAAGTTCTAGAAATCCAAATGCGTATACCTTCTTCTGTATCGTTCCAAGACCCATTGCTCGAGTATTAAACTTTTGTTTTAACGAACCTTATATCCTCGCAATATTACAGTTTATTGTAGTTTGTTCCTATTGCTATTTAACTATCCTTGCCGAGTAAATACGCTGTCCAAAATAATTAAAAGATCACGTGCCTAGAAAATTCGTGAAATACCAGATGTCAGAGAATAAACTACATATTGGAAATAAAAAATAATGCCGTATATTTAACAGTAATATTTTATCTTCGAAAACATTGATTACTCGGTTGGGCTATTGGAATCTCGAATTATTTTGAGTGATATACTTTATTTACTTCATATTTAGGCAAGCTTCGGTGGAAGTATTTAAATAACTACCAAACGCTTTTTAGAACACTTGTCCTATTTACAATACAAGGACTTGCACTTCGCGAAAATCTCAAAGAACAATTGGAGTATTTTTATTTTTCATTATAATTAAATGGAAAATATAAGATAAAGAACATAATCTGTGCCTTGTTTCTTCTTAAAATGAGGAATAAGGTTAAAAATTCAATGTACATAAGAACCACTTCGTTTGAAATTGTTTTTAATCTAATTTACGCAAATACTTTAATGTATGGTAAACGCCATTGACATATCTAAATAATATTACTGCATTCACCTCGTGTTCCTATATTCCGGTTGATTTTCTCCTGTCCTATCGTAGCAGCGTGTAAAAATTGAAAGGAGATTTCGAGGTCAACAGTAATACAACGAGTGAAATCGCTGCTGCACGATGGGGATCGCATACGCGTATACAGGAACTCAATCCTTCGATATCCACTTCACAAATCATTATACGAGGTGAACAACGTGGCTTGTTCACCTTAATTATTTTTTAAATGGAACAGTATAATTATTTTCGCCTATCTTTTAGCGGACAAGGAAGCAGATTCGGCCAGCAGCGCAACGTACTTTTTTGTCATTAGAACAGAAGACATGGCGGGAAAATGCAGTTTAGAAAAAAAATATTTAGAGACTTACCTATAGTTACAGAATGTCTTCAACATGCCGCCCCCCGTTTTCAATACACTTCTGGATATGAGCCGTTGTTTTTGAAAATGGTATAAGTCCATTTTTTGGAAAAAATATTTCACTATGCTAAATGTGTAAAGGAGAAATAAGATTGAAATATGAATACCTAAGTTTGTTATTATTAGTTATCTTAACGAAGTAATTTACTTTTCATACTAGTTCATTTATAAATTCCTTATAATATAACTGAAATTATTTCTTAACAAACTCGATTATTCGTTTACTTGTAAATAATGAAGATATCTATGTCTTCATTTTAATTATTATTTTTTACATTAAAAAATACATTTCACAAATGCCAACTTCAATTAAAATATAAATTTAAAACTGCTATTGGTTATATTTTTCATAATATGTTATTATTGAAAGTGGTATAAGTCCATTTGTAGCTAAAAAATCGTTTATTTTCTTTAACATTTTTGCCATTACAGCATTGCGTTCACTCTTCTAACAAATTAAGGCAGGATACCACCTTTGCTCTTAAAAAAAATTGAAATTTTTTTTATCTTAAAGTACTCTTTCAAGTGTATAGAATCGAAATTCATTCATTAGAAAGGTGGCCGAAACCTTTTTCTTGTGTAAAAATCGGTTTGGAGCAGATATATAAATCTATATAAAACTTTAAACGCGTTTTTCTCGAAACGATGTTTTTCAAATCGGCGTGTCAGATTACTCTTAAAATTTTCATCGGATTGACTTGAAACTTTGCACAATTCTTCCCCGTGGTATAACCTAATGATGTACGTAGGACTTTTGCTGTAGCGTTGTTATTTTTTTTTTGGTGCACAATTTTATAAACTTTTTTAAATTTTTTTACCCTAAAAAATTGACCTTTTTGTTAAAACGACCGCCATTTTCTTAATCGAAATTTCGTAAAATCCCTACGTACAGCATTAAAAAATATTGTTGTTAATAGGGACATTCTTTGGCTTTTTTTCTAAGAGCCACCTACAAAGCGGAATTTGACACGCCGTCTAACGATGTTCCTCCAAAGGAGTGTATTTTGGCGCCACCTACAAGAGATTATTTTTCACTTTTTCAGTTTCAAAAAATGTGTAATTACAGATTAAAGTTACATTAATGAATGACTGAAACCGATTTTGTTTCTGCGCATTCTTTGTATGCAAAAAAAATTCATGAAAAACGCCTCCAATTTTCAAATTTTTCCTCGTCACTATAATGATCCACAATAATTATAACTAACTTTTCGAAAGATCGCAAATATACTGACTCGCGTCTTCCAGGATTATCAGTAGTGGATACGAAGCATTTCAATGTTTATGTACGTTATGCGAAAGGTCAGATCAATTTGATCGCACAGCAACACTGTGTTTGTGCATGGCAGTACAGGATTCCCCTAAAATACGTCCTTCCATTTTTTTCTGCTCTAATGACAAAGAAAGGTATATTGCGGTGCTTGCCAAATTCGACTTTATGTCCGCTAACAGACACGCGGAAATAAATTACAGGGTTCAATTTGAAAATCTAAAGGTGACCTTGAAAACTTTGAGAAATAAATTACAAAAAATATACTTCAGTCAGTCTGCACCAAGGTACTTAAAAAGAACGTAATTGGAATTGGTCCAGTCGTAACGGGAATGATTAAGGTGCCCAGGTCACCTTGCCCCGCCATGATTAACGAGAACTTCCTCATTGCCATTAAATATCTTGCAATAATTTCATTATATTTACTTGTCCGAGGTGTCCAACTGGCTAGCTCCATCAGATTCTCTAAAGTCGCATGATTCTGTCGGCTTAGATACACCCGGAACGGTCGCTGATATCATGGGAAAAGGTTAATGACGAGCAGCCATAGCGGGCAACGAAAGGTGAAGAAGGTGGCTCTCCAGCTCCTCTCATTTTCCCTTCCTCTGCTCCCTGTCTCTTTTTCTTGTTCGCAAGCATGGTCAGAAACGGACGATGACTTGCGCCCCGACCGGCGGCAAAATAGAGGTGTTCGAGATGAGAGGGCGGCGCGCTGCGTTTATTTATCCTGCCTGCTCCGAGGCTCGAAACCCGCGCCTCCTCCTCCGTTCATTTTTCTTACTCTTCTTGCTTACCTTCATTTTCTTTCTTGCTGTTTCCCTCCACCCTCCCCTGACGCGTTCCGCGGGGTTTATCCTCCTCCAGTTCCTCCTACTACTCAGCCTCGACCAGTTCATCCTTTTTGCCCTCGTTGCCTACGATCGCCTCCCTCTTCTCGGCCGCGGTCCCTTCTTTCGGGCATTCTTGCTTTCCCGCGTTTTTTCAGCCGGTGAAGTGTTATGATGCGAGCATTGTTGCATTATGTTCTCCTTCCGTTTCTTCTTTCGAGTGTAAACTTTGCCCGCCGTGACGTGGAAAACAGACGGATCTCGCGGAAGAGTCTAGCTGCTTTCAGCACACTCCCGTGGTATGAAAGACAAAGAATCGGCCGATCGAATCACTGCGCGTCAGCCATCTAAACCGACAACGAATTTTCATTCAATCAAGTTTTATAACATAACAAAGGTGCCGATGCCTGTAACCTACAGTCCGGCTAACTCTTCGTAAATCGTAATGACACCAAAACGAAAAATAAACACAGCGCGAGGTGTGAAAGCGATCCCACTTCTGAAAATTCGGAGAGAAAGAGTATGATAAACCTCGGAACTACATTGGCGCAATATTCGGGTAAGAAAGATTAAGCGACAAGATAATTTTTTGGCTAGACCGAGATATACAATCGTCTCGTAGTAAACTTTTTACTTATGCTTTTTTATATGTACAGGTATCTGAATAGACTAGACTAGAAGTTCGGCCACCCGAAAATTCTAAAAACTCTGAAACTTTGCAGAAATGTTGCTCAAGTGATGCTAGTAACGTAACTATTTTTTGATTCGACAATAAAACGGTCCTAAGAAAAAGAACGTGGCCGGCATACGTGCACATACAGCACACTCCATTGCAGGAAGGTTGCAGGAAGGTTGCAGGAAGGTTGCAGGAAGGTTGCAGGAAGGTTCCCTGAGCGTTGCCGTGCAATGTTCCACAGGGGCGGACGTAGGGAGGTTCCTGCAACGTTCCAGCAATGTTGCTGGAACGTTCCGGTACTGCACCGGAACCTTCCTGCAAAATTCCTGGAACCTTCCTGCAATGGAGTGTGCTGTATGGGTGGCTACGGACTCTAGTTTTTTTATTTCTCCTAATTTATTTATTTCTCCATCGATGGTGCAGTTAACTAGCATTAGAAGCGAGATGTAGCTTTGGCCGGTACTGTATGACTCTCCCCTAAATATAAATATATAAAAGTACGAAGTGAACGATTATTTATATTTGCGTTACACAAAAGTTAGGTGCACTTGTTTAATGAGGACAACAATAAATGAAATCACTTTGGTTTTTACACCGTTTGGTGTCCATGTGCCCTTTTAATTAAGACGCAATTACGGTGTATCATAAATAATGAGGATACACGATTATTGTGCTTGCATACTTATCCGAATGAATCAGTATGCGTTCTATAATGAGAAATCGTGCGGCACTGTAAGGAGGTACATATCATTTTAGAGCGTATGTAACTTCTTAACGCCCTGTTGAAACAAACGAACCACTCGCACGCGATACACGCGACCTGTGCGCATATAAAACTCTTCAACGCGCCTGGTACGTTCATCGCACGCCACAGTAGAACGCCTCACGTGGTACAAGGCACGTGACACCGCGATCAACCCATAAAAATGTATCTAGTTCCCTTACTCATGTTTCGCGGGGCATTGAAACATGTTCGATTATTTACAAAACAATTTAAGTGCTATCTATTGACTACACTTGCTAGAATTTTACACACATAACATGAATCAATCATTACAAAATGACATTATAAGCTGTCACTATTAACACATCGCAGTTTCAAGCGGTAGTGTACTATGAGGACTATTCACAAATTCGGTTGTTACCATGAAACAGTGAAATAAATATGTCCTCTGCCTAATAAGAAGCAATCAATGAACCGGTGACCGGAGTAGAGCTGTAATTATTCGAATATTCGTTAGTAACGGGGGTAGAAATCAAATTATTATAGTTACATAAAATCGTTTATGGGGGTTTAGTTTCCTCCAAAAAACTGTGTTTATACTGTTTGTCTCCTAATTATTCGAATATTCCAATACTCCTAATTATTCGATTATTCGAATATTCCTGATTACTCGAATATTCGAATCTCAATTTTGAATTCTCTGGTATTCGAATATGCGAATACTTAGATTATTCGAATATTCGATACAGCCCTAGACCAGAGTAATAATAAATATAGTTATAAATACGTTGAGAGTTTATGCATGAATCTGATCTTTCAACTTTCCTCTTTTGCATTCAATCTTATTCACATCTTTTTGTCGAAATAAATTTGACCAGGTATTTTCCGATGGAAAGGTGTCTTTCCGAGGAAATAAAATCCCATGCATTGAGACTATTTGTCAAATTTTTCTATGTTCAAATATTCGTACACATCGATTACTTAAACATTTATTAAATGTTCCTAATTTGATTCGTTGAGTATTTGGTATTTAATGTCCGTAATATTCGAATACTTATGCCGTAACATGAATGAAATTTTCCAAACTTATCGTTTGTTTATGCTGCATTTCCATGTGAAATTTTATAGGCTATATAATTAGAATATAATTAGTAAAACATTCCAAGTTCGGTATAAAAAAAACAGGTTCACAATTTTTTATATAAGTAGATTCTATTTTCATTGATTACATATTTTTCATAGATTCCATTGTTTTGTATCATTAAGATTTACAATTATAATTGTAATACGTAATGAGTTTATTTTTATTAACCTGTCCCCTTCATGACTTATAATGTCCCATTTAAAACCACCTAGTCGTGAAAGGGACATTTCCCACTTATTTGAAAATCGAAGATTTTGTTATTTTCTATTACAAACTTATGAGTCTGTAATATACTTTTATTGAAGAGAAATAAACACGCTTTCTATTAATGTATTTTTCTTTTAAATACCTATAATGTCATTGTCGGAAATGGACGCTAAACAAAATTGTCCCTTTTATAGCACCCCCCGTACTTTCCAAAAACGTATGAAAAAAATCGATTTTTTCAACCCGTCTAACCGGAATGACCCCTTAAACAGTTCTAGCCTACTTTCAGAATAACAAAGGAGTAACGCTCAGAGCGAACTGAAGTTGCCTGAGCAACAAAAGGCTGTAATTATAAATACAACAATTTTGTTCCATCCAATCATAGCTGCCGCTTTATCAGTGACCAGTCTATCACTCTCTTGCTATGCGTTATAAATTACCTTCTTCACGATCTTTCCGCCTAGCTTGGCGGTACAGAGTGAAATTTTTTCTTCCTCGGCAGAGTTAGAGTGCCAGTTTTGATCGCTATCGACTTGCGTTATCCGTAGACATCTCGGCATTGCTTACAAGCTTTTTTTTATCTCCCCCTTTCAATTCGACGAGCTTTCGACGTTACAACCGGCAAGACGAGCCCTGTAATCACCCACCGATGCCGCCATCATCATAAAACCTACATAAAGCCACGTAGCTTAAGCCACGCATCGCCGCAGCCCATTCAAAGGCGAACATTACGAACAATAATTTCATTAGTAATCTTGTTGTTTTTGATCCTCTCGCGCTGACTTTCCAAAATGGTTTACATTCCCATTTCATTATACAGGGTGAGTCACCCAAGACAAGCCACCTGAGTAACTTCTAAAGTTCTTGATATAGGAAGAAATGTTTGTGACAAAAGCTGTTTGGTTCCGAGGGGCCCATTACGTTGTGGACAAAACTCTTTCCCAGGTGGAGGTGCTCAGTACAGTGTTTCACAAATTTTTATGAATCGCGAACCCTCTTATAATATTCAAATTACCTGCGACCCACCCACCCGCCATTAAAGGAAGGTAAATTTAATGAGATGAATAGAACACATTAAAAATAGGCATTTCAGAATACAATTCTAACTTAATAATATTAAATTTTTGTAATATTCAATATTTAATTTTTTTTAACTTTTCAATGCCTATAGTCACTCAAGACATACCTTTACCCCTTTGTGTAAGCAAAACGAGATGGGCAATAACGGTCGGGAAATCTGTCCCTATTTATACCTACACAAGCGTTGTGCTTGCCTGACCCACTGACCACTTGACTTTTTCCTCTTTTGAGTAATAAGGCATCATAGACAGCAAACTGATCGCCTTCGGCGTCACAATTTAGACTAATAACAGTGTTGAGGATATTTATCATCCTCAGCGTAGTATCTGCAGGCTCAGCTCGTCCCTATAAGCAAAATTAGGCAGCTACCTAGGGCCTAAAGTTGACAAGGGGCGCAAAATCGTACTTTCATTGTTAGCATTTTTTTAAAATAAAGTTTCATTTGAAATATGACAAGTTGTACTATAAATGGTTTAAGCTACGAATAAAAATTCAGTGTAAGGTCACCAATAATATTATAAATAAAGGGCGCAATTTGGCAAATTCGCGTGGAGCACATTTGTGTACTAGGATGACCTTTATTTATGTGTCGAAATTTTTTTTTGTATTTCTTTGCTCTCACCCCCAAGAACGGTGCCATTTGATACAAAAATAGTCCCTGAAAAAGTTTATTGCAATCGGACAACAGGAAGGGTGCCGACAAGGCCTTAAAGTTTAGAATTCATCCATAGTTTGGATTGAAAGAATTTCTCAAAAATTGTAAGAAATAGTTGAAGATGAAAATACTAGTAGTTGACCCTATGCTGGTCTGTTAGTCAGTAATTGACCACCTATACTAGAAAGAGAATTAAGGCAATGATGTAAGTAATCGTCTTAGCATCGTTTATTGTCAATAATTTAGAACAAATTAAAACTAAAAAGGAAAGTGAAATTAAAAGAAACTGGGTAAATGCACGAAAAAGTTGTATATATGTTAGTGATTTTTGAGGTCGCTGATTCCGAATCCGTCATAGTATTTGCAAAATTAATTGTTTAAACAAATTGTTTAAACAAATTATTGCAAAATTACATTTTTCGGTACATATAGAATCGTGTTCCGCGGGGAAAATAACGTCTCCGAAATTTTTTTATTTATTCTAAAACTTTTTTACAATATAATTTGTTAAACAAATTGTTTAAATAAAATAATTTCATAAATTCTATGTCGGATTTGGAATCAGCGACCTCAAAAACCACTAACAATACATTGGGAAACCTAGAATTTCGATACGCCAACTAGTGACCGAAAATTGAACTACTGAGAGTAGGTCGAAATCCGTCGAAGTCCATATGATTACACTGTCCAACACGATTTTTGGTCTGCAATATCCGCTGGGTAATTCTTGTAGAGTTTTTCGCCCTGAACACGAATCCGCAAGCAGAATTGCTCTATCACACTCAGTTTTTCAAAAAATCGATTTTGAAAAAAACTGCAAATTTTCAACTTTGGACATTTTTTGTGTCGAAACGGTAATAGTTATTCGGTTGCTCGTTCCGTCAAATTATTCTATGAACCCTCCCGAATACACCGATATAAGTTATTATTGCATTATGATCATTTAAATATGTTTAAACAACGATCAAAGGGAAAATGACACCCGAAATGCACCCATTTTTGAAGATATCTTTCAATTTATTTCCAAAACTAAGGGTCTAGGAAAAAATCTGACCATTCCACGCGATGCAGCAGACATTTTTCCTTCGGAAATCATCAACAAAACTGGTAAGTCACGTTTTGTTTTCAATACAGAAGCGAAAGAGTTTGGCAAAACGCGCGGTGTCGACAGTGGTAGTCAACGGCGGCGCGTGGTCCGCTGCCGCTCAGCGCAACACAATCGCTTAACGCGCCTGAGTACCACTGTCGGCACCTCGCGTTTTGCCAAACTATTTCGCTTCTGTGTTGAAAACAAAACGTGACTTACCACTTCTGTTGATGCTTTCCAGAGGAAAAATGTCTGCTGCATCGCGTGGAGTAGTCAGATTTTTTCTACGACCCTTAGTTTTGGAAATAAATTGAAAGATAACTTCAAAAAAGGGTGCATTTCGGGTGTCATTTTCTCTTTGATCGTTGTTTAAACAAATTTAAATGATCATAATGCAATAATAACTGATATCGTTGTATTCGGGAGGGTTCGTAGAATAATTTGACGCAACGAGCAACCGAATAATTATTACCGTTTCGACACAAAAGATGTTCAAAGTTGAAAATTTGCAGTTATTTTCAAAATCGAATTTCTCAAAAACTGAGGGTGATGGGGACAAACGGTTCGCGGATTCGTGTTCAGGGCGAAAAACTCTACAAGAATCACCCAGTGGATATTGCGGAACAGAAAAAAAGTTTCATTTTGTTGGACTGTGTAATTATCAGTGTTTATATAGACATGTTGTGAAAAACGTGTGTTTTTAAATTTCTTTGAACACTAAATTTTTACTTCTTCGATTAATAAATACTTGACCTACTTTCAATAGTTTGCCAACTTACCACCACAGCGCTGAAATCTAAGCCACGCCTCCACTAAGTTTCCCAATACACAGTCAGTAATTGACTATACCTGTCAACTTCTAGAAACAATTAGAATGACAAGAGTCATTACTTGACCACCCCACAAACTACGTGTTTTTGACGTTAGTTTAACAACAACGGTGCATTTATCAAATATACATAGAACAGTATGAGAGTTTAACAAGTGAAGAGTTCAGTCATAAAGAGTTAATAACCTCCGAATTTTTTTACCTCAACCATACACCTGTTCTTACCAAAATCATCAAGGAAATAACGATATAGGAACACACTACTTAGCTTGATGTACTTAAATAAACGTTCGCCAATGCTATTCATAATGTACTTCACACTTGAGTGTTTTAGATTTTGGTCGGTAGATGTCTTGGCACGTCAACTGCTCTTTGTTCAAAAGATCGTCACTTCTAAAAACCTTATTTTTCACGTTTTACTGAGAATATGGTCAACTGCTGATACATTGTCAACTACTGGTGCCTTTACCTTACTGTTATTCTATTTTCACTTCGATCATGCATTTAATAATTTCAATTTCTTTCTTTTAATAGAACAGTGTTTCAACATTTTGTGAATATTGCAACTATTTATATACCTATGTAGTTTTATTTAAAGTCTGGTGAGGCATTTTTCCCACTACTTTCTGCATTTCACTAGGATGTTTCTTTTATACTATGCATTGTACTTTTAATCCCTAATATGTTACTTCTGAAAAGTTAACAAAATCCTGACGCACCGAACTTTTAATTCGGTGATTTATACAGAAAGTTGGTTGAAACAAAGAGGCCTCGATACATGGATAATCTTTCAAAATTATTCAAGGTACCTACGCAAGCTCAACTGCACGAAAGAATTGAGCAATAAATAATTGAAACCACCTAGATACGTTCGTATATGATACAGTATTTACAATATCAAACAAGGTACGCTTGAAAATTAGGTACATCGATGCAGATAATCAGATTCGAAGCAATCTCGTTCTACGCGGAGGAAGAATAAAAAAAAACCATGGTGCCCTGGGTCGCTTTTAATTAAAGCAATCCATGGATTTCTGATGTTCCCTTTCCCCTTTTCCGCGATAGAACCAGTCGAACGACGACGGCTGCGTGGAAGGGAACGAGATGCTTGGAGTTTCGAGAGAGGATCACCGACCAATTATCTGCTTCGATATGATCTTCCGCGTCTTTGCTCTCGCTTGCCTCGCCGAGCGGGCTTCCAGCGGCCTTTTAAGCTCCCGAGGGAAATAAAGCTCCTTCGGGTTTCCTCTCGTTATTATACACACGTGCCACTCGCCGAGTCGCGGGCTCCACCCAGCGGATCCATTATCCTTGCCGAATGCCGTGTATCTGTAATATTAAGAAACCGTTGTGGTTTCGCGCGATTAATGCGATTAGCTTACGTAAACCGACTATTCATCCGCTTCGCTCGGGGTTCGTCTCATTGAAAAGGGAAAGTTTGCGTGCCACTTTGCTTCGGTACAATGATAAGGTAAAATGTTTAACATTTTCTAAAATTCCTCGCCATTACATTCCTGTAATTACATACCTAAGTAACGAAAAACACACTTTGCGACTTGATTAACGGGAATATCATTGACCCACCTTTCAATTATGCCGTCGAACTCCTTTCACCTAATTGCGAATTGGCTATCATTTCCGTTCTCAGCAAGCTCGAAAATATCAACTTTATGTCTGCTTTCGAAGATATTCCTACTTGAGATTCGGAGCAAAAATTGTATCTTTACAATTTAACTTACTTTAGAGTCTTAACATTGTCCTTTGCAAATCAAATTTATGATTAAAATCTCCTGTAGATAATTTAGAAATACATCCTTTCAAAATATTATATATTCTTTATTGGAAGAGTGAATAATAATTATGTAGAACTTCATAAAAATACATGACTGGCGTACGACTAATGTTGGAGAATTGATGCTTCTGAAATGTGACCAATCTTTGGAAAATTCTTTATACAAATGAGGAGTAAGCAAAGTCCTATAAACATATTGAATACCTGCAAAAATTCAAAAGCCTTGCAAAGGGATAATAGCGACTTCATTCAATGTAATCTCATTCCCCCCTGAAATATAATTGCAGCCTCAGAGTTGAGCATTATACGACTAAATTTTTATTCGACTAATCTTCGTATAAAAATTTCGAGTAAAATGAAGTCATTCGTGAGTAACGAATACATTTTTAGTCGACTAAATTTTATTAAGCGACTAAATTTTTAGTCATTATTCGTTATTCGTTATTCGAAGGATTTCCATGGCAACTAAGCGTCATAAGCCGCTCCGGCTCGGGTTCCGACTCACGCTTATTCGTGTCGCTTAGTCGCCACGGAGGTCCTTCGAATAACGAATAACGAATAAACGACTATTCTGCTCAATTCTTTGCCAAGTGTATGGGTACAAAACGAATATTCAAATTAGATTTTCACGAAAATGGAGCTTTATAGTATGAAAACATTCCATTATATATTTTCGACTTATTTTTAGACGAGGAATCAGCTCTTTTCCGGTTGTAGGGTAAACTGCACTAATCATTGGCACTCCTGATTAAAAAGCCAAAAATTAAGAAGTAGAAGACTAGAAAGTACTTTTTTACAATTTCTTATTTTTCTTTCACTACAACACTGCAAAGTCCAGTAGTTGAACTATACATTTTACATCTGACAACACCACAAAGTGGGACAAAGGGCTCAGTTTTAGGCGTTTTCTTAAAATTTTGATAATGAGCAGGTGAGTATATTTTGTCGCTTTATAACTAAGTAATGGATTGAAATACAGATTTACTAAGTGTTTTAGTTATTTAACAGTGAATGAAATAGTCTGTTTAAACACTTTAAACTCCGTATTTAACTACATATGTTTTTCTACATAACCTCAAATTTTAGGCTGCCACTGATTGTACTTTTATGCCTATTTTTGTTTTTCATTGAATATTTTTTAAATAAAAGACTTAATAGATACTCAAGATGTTTTATTTTAGTGAGCATTAAATAACTGAAAATTAAGACCATATAAAGCTTGACAAAAATATATAAACATTCCAATTGGGGTTTCCGCTTAGGGTGCCAATCATTGTATAGTTTGCCCTACCACAATTTCAGAAACCCCCTGTATGTACGTATTATGTACTTGAATTTTATTCTATTAATTCACCACTCTGCATCTTTATAACTAATACAGGGAGATCTCCACCTCGTCGCTTTGACCCAATCTCTTTCTGATTAATACAGAACAGAAATGTTTGTTTCTCATAGATTGCACCCAACTTTTGTAATTATTTACCTGATGATATTCGATCACTCCCCATCTTTCACCCTTTAAAACGCGCAACCGAACATCTGTTTACTGGACTCGTGCTTACCCTCCATATTTCGTCCAACTTTATCCTTTACCTTAATTTCCTCACATACTTACGTATACTTATTTAACTATTTGCAAATATCCAGCTAAACATAGAGTAAATGACCAAGCTTTTATAGTGGATGTAATAAAGTCAGCAATTATTATCAAGTTATAGGACAGAGGAATCTGTTTATCAATTAGTAATAAAAAAAGAGAGACACATCGAGAAAGTTGTGTCCCCGTGACTTCGATTTCCGGTATCGCCGATGCTTTCCATCCGCGCAAGTGAAAAATGCGAAAAATCGAGTGCAAACGGCAGAAGGAAATCGAAGGGACGAAGCGACGCTGGACAATCTTTAAATTGCCGATTTTGTTCTCGCCAGGATTCACTCGACGCCCCATCGTCCACGCGTTTACGTGGCAGACAACAAAATGTTGCGCTTGTGCGTGGTTATATCCAGGAACGCAACCATCGAGAGGGAAGCGTAAAGACTCGTGAAAGCTTCCGGAGAGACAAATTGGCGTGAAAACGCATTTCGAGGGCAGGGACGTTTCGCCGGTAGGGTCGAAAGGGCACCAACCCCCGCGGCCCGCCCCGCTCGCCCGGTGGCGGCCGTGTCGCTCGCTAATGTCAAACATTTAGGTCGAGGCGTACGACTAAATACACACACTCGTCACTGTCCTATCATTCCGCGCGATTACTCGCGAAGAATAGCGCGATGATGAGCGGAACATAATATATTTTACGAAGCGTTCTGCAGGGCTTTCTTTCGCCCATGAGACTCGCGGAGTTCGGCATTGGGGCTTGCGTAGTTTCTTCCGACTTGGGACTTGCGCTGGAGTCTAATAGAGAGCTAACTGCCACACACGGTTGCATGACAACATTATGCTGTTGTCAATTGATATCCTACTGGTAGGGGAGACCGGGGCAAAGTGAACCTCGGGGTAAAATGAGCTTCCTTAATTTATTCTTTAACAATAGAATATATTTCCAAATTTTGGTGACGTAATAAATGTGTGTAATACCACAATGATAATTATGCACATTCAGCTATCGAAAACTGGAAATTCGTTTAAAAAATTAAAAATGAAGTTTTAGAGACTTCCGATTGGTTTTCTTTTCAATTTAGCTTTTTGGGTAAATGAGTCTTAAATGTGTTATTTTAACTCCAAACTTTTTCTGCGTGTTTATAACAAGCTTATAAACATACTCGTACACGCGTTTGAGAAAAAATTAATCCTAACATTATTAAATAATTAATTTTCCATTGAGTACATATTCGGGGTAAAGTGACCGGGGTAAACTGAGCTGCAAATGGCTGCAAAGAACAGATGCGCAAGTGACGTGCGCAATAGCCTAACCTGTCAGCTGGCTAGAAAGCCACGCGGCGTGGTGGAACAGAAACTAACCTCAAAAAATTTCCATAGTTTTTGACAACCACGACGCAAAAAAGACAGAAGCTGTCGCGCTACACACGTCATTCCAGCGCAAGGGGTTAATAATTAGCTGTATACTTAATTGAAGTTCTTCTTTTGTTGCTGTTCACTTTACCCCGGATAGTAGCTCACTTTACCCCATATATGGGGTAAAGTGGTGAGTTTTGGCTTTTTCTTTTCAAGTTGAATTTTAATATACTTTAAGTTTATTTTAAGTATTGCTATTCCTCATTTATCAATAGTAATGTTCAAATTATATTATAAATCTATTACCACACATTTCTATTGAAAGGGAAAAATTTTATTCGACTTCAAACTTTTTTCGTCTCACTTTGCCCCGGTCTCCCCTACTGCGGCGGCTATCTACGTCGCGCAAGTCTTTCCTCGTCCCCGAGCTTCACCTGCTCCAACTTATCAATTTCTGCTTCCAACACGCCAGAGCTATCCTAGCTGTCCTAGGATTCCTTCATTTTTCAACTAAATAACGTGTCGTGGTCAACAGCATCACTTAACCCGATTTTTTTCTTATGAGCTTACGCCACCATTAAAGAACCAAAGAGTTACATCCCAGAAGATACAGAGGCGTCTCGCCAGAAATGATTCAGGATGTAGGGAACAGTCTTATCCAGAATGGAGGATTATTTTCAAAACAACTTAATTCCTACACCTATACTGGAAAGCTTATAAGACGTCGAATCCAAGCGGTACTTTTAGTTATGGTAAGAAAATAAGGCGCTTGGTTATGAATGGATGAGTTCCTTCATTTATAATGAGGCTGCCTGCCTGCGAACCGCTATTTGCCATAGCTGCAGCCCCATCGAGCTATTTTAATACAATAGCTTTGAATGTGTTAAACTGCTTTGCCGATTGTAGGGCATTAATAAGGCAAATTTTAATCGTTTACATGCGAAGGGAATGAAGAATCGTTACCATCACACGCATGCGACGGTTGTCTCTGAGGAGAACCGGCGGAGCACGCATCCGTGAGGCGTGGTGGCGAGCACGTTGAAGTGTAGAAGAATCGAAATACGTAGAGCAGGAGGACAGGTATGGGCCAAGCCGAGTGACCAAACGAAGCGCGGAAGGATAGCCCCAGCATTCGTCGGTCCGTTCGTGTCTACCTCTCGTCAGCCATTAGTCGCACCCTGTAAATTGAGTGGCGCCTGCTAGATACGCGCCTGATTCCATTAAAGACATCAAACGGGCAAAAATTACATCAGCATCCACCCTCCACTCTACGCGGCACTGTATTAACCTGCCATGCAGGCATCCTCGCTGAGCACGCGCACACATACACACTCTCTCTCTCTCTCTCGCTCTCTCTCTCTCTCTCGCTCTCTCGCTTCCTCTGCCTGCGAAAGTAGCACGACCTCACGTTTAGCACACCGTTAGAGACTATCGTTTTTGCTCCCTTTTCACGAGCTACTACTCAGCCAGCATCGAAGACCAAAGGAAAATCCTATCGACGACTCCGGGATGGCTACCGGCTGAAAACCTAGGAACGCAGCGCTTGAAATCTCTGTAATTTTTCAGCGACGCGTACACGACGGCCTTAATTGAAGAAGGGAAGCCTCGAGGGTGTTGGAACATGCTAGACAGCAACCGCTTTGTTGCATTCGTTCGAGCGTCGTTTTCGCAAATTCACCGCCAAGAGCGTTTCACTTGATCCCCTCAGCCCCGTCGCGAGTTATCTCGTTATTTGCAGGTTAACAGATTCTACGGGGTGTGACTGTGTAGCACCTACAACCAAGGATAAGGCGTGTCATTAATTGGAAAATATGCTGCGACTGTGGGCTAACCTGCTTCGCATCGCTCTTCTCGTTTAAGGAAACTGCCAATCAATGGACATTCGATACAAACGCCTTGGTAACATTTCATAGAGATGAATAAGGAGGACGTTTTCAACAATTTCAACGTAAATATATTATGTATTTCATTTTTTTTGCAAGCGTTTCGTAAAAAAAGAGTGCGAACCGCGTGAAGAACTAATAATAACACTTCGTTAACAAAATAGTTGATTAACCGCGTGTATACATGTATGTATGTACATTTCTTAAAGTAGGTTTCCCTATACTGCGACTGGACGCGATGTCAAGAACTTCAAAGTCAATTTTCTCGAAAACCAAGCGCAATATCAAAAAACTTCACTCCATTTTCTCGACTTATTTACTTGTCATGAGTCGAAAAGAAAGAGTAACTGTTTTTGATATCGCGCTTCATTTTCGAGAAAATCGACTTTGAATTTCTTAATGTTTCGTCCAGTCGCATATAGGAACACCTACCTTTATGCGGTTAATATTAAGTATCTATACTTATTTTGCAGTAAGTATACATAATGTGTTTTAACCATTTTTCTTTCAAGCTCAAATGAAAGTAAAAAAATTTTCCACCTTTCTCCAATAAAAAATCTTTTTATTCATTCGATATATTCGCGATACTTCGAACATGTACCATATATACATAATATGTACTCACGCATGTGATGTTCACCTAAGCAACAAGATCCACAGTGTTGAATACTTACACCTGCTACCAGAGATGGGCAAAATTTTTATTTAAATAAAATTTCGAATAACGAATAAAAGTTAAAAAAAATTATTCGTCATGTCTCGAATAAACTTGACTCAGGTTAGCGAACGAATGACGAATAATTTTCTTAACTTTTATTCGTTATTCAAAATTTTATTTAAATAAAAATTTTGCCCATCTCTGCCTGCTACACATACATGCTGTGTGCTACGTATTCATTCTTTTAATAGGAAAACTGATAGTCACAGGACTGATAAAAAGTAACATTTTTACTCAACTTTTCCGTTACTCAATATTCTTCAAAACAATTTCCAAGAAGAGAAAGAACTTTACACAAGTCATATTTAGTTTACTTTAATTCACAGTAGGTACACAACTCGTTAAGCAGAGCGGTGTTGAAATTCGCTATTAATTACACATAATTTGCGCAATTCGTAAAATATGAGAATCTTTAAGTTTGTTAAATTAATACATTTAAATGTTATGTACAGTTTCTCTGTTGCTAGTCGCATAGCAGGTGTCTTACACATTTAAATGGTCACACTTCGTGAATATTTAACGAAAATGAGTAGAGTCGACTGCTAATATTCAATATGACGACAACCGCTACCTAACACCAAAGAATGTAATGAGCGGTGTGGTTACCGACAAAAGTGTACAGAGAGCAGAAAGTGCACAGCATAGAAGGTGGATGTATTCGGGAATGAAGAGGCTTTGAATTAAGGGGTTCGCGAGCATGCGGAACGAAGGTTTTCACGCAATTTCGTACACGGAGGGAGGCTGGCTGTGATGCGAAGGAAGGCCCAGCAAATTTAATTCTCGCCCGCTTTATTTGATCATATTTTATATCGGCTTTTGACGCCACCCTCGGAAAGCACGCTTTTGAAATACATTACACGCTGCATGGGCATAGGGAGATAGCAGACACGATAAATACGCTACGTTTGAGCAATAATTTTCGCGGGTCTTCCATTAGCCGTTCCTAACGACGTTATTTGCCCTTCCCGTGAGACTCCTGTTCGCCCTTGTCGCGCGCACGATCGCAATTGCTTCTCGAAAAATGAAGAACGCCTCTTGCGATGAAATTAGAATGTCTCTTAGGAGGAGAATTTTTCAATTAATTACCTTACAGTATAATTTTGAAACGAATATTGCTGGGGACAACGAAAGACTTTCAGCGTAATGGGAGCTGCATTAAATTGGTGGACCAATTATTATTATACACGTCGAACGGACGCTTGGGTGTTTTGGTTCATTATGATTCATTAACCGTTACAAGATTCTGTAAGTACACTTTCTTATACTTTAGTATTTCTAAAGGTATCAATAAATTATATTTCCTTGTCACTGATTGTGAATTGATGGGACTCAAAGAAATAAAAATGCACTAAAAAGTAAATAATAATTTTTTTCCTTATTTAATCTACGACTCTCCATTTTTTACACAGTGCAAATGATAAGGCACCAACATAAAAAATGGAGAGTCGTAGATTAAATAAGGAAAAAAATTATTTTTAACTTTTCAGTGCATTTTTATTTTTTTTGAAGTCGGTTTTAATTCTTTTTTTTTTTTGTAGTACTGTTGCAAAATTGGGAGGATAAGATAGGTATGTTTCAGATATAGATGGCCACAAGCTTTGATAAGTATTCTATTCTCCTTAAGGATGAGAAAAAAGTGTGCGGACATGACTCCGCAATTGATTCCTCTCCAAGACGTAAACATTTCTTATTGACAATAATGTTTTGCAAAAACACGTGTCAAATATATAGTAGATACTCTTATTACATTTCTTCTATTAGAAGTAAATATTAATAGAACTTCGAATCAGACACATAATTTTTATCGAAATTTTAATTTCGAATTTAATTTAAAATTGAATTTATTAAATATAATGATTAAAGTAATCGGTATAAAATAGAGTATACGACATATAAACCCGAAGGATATGGAGTCTCAATTTAATCCTTTAACCGTAAATTATATTATTGTAATTACACGAATCATCCTTCCTACTGTTTCTGTAAACATACTCTGCACGAGCGACCCTTTGCTCGCATATGGTTCGTAGTTGACTACTGATCGTGAGACTGATTGCGAGAGCGATAAGACACGCATCCTTGATGAAACATCTACTAACGATAATGAAAATTTTTATATTATAAAGTGAATCAAAACCTGGCTCCACTTAAACTGTTTCTAATTATGCCACTTAACTGACGTGTGAGTAATTTGCAACAATCGAAAAGACCGTCAGCCACGGGTATGACAAGCAGTGGCGTCTTTAAGAAAAAAGGCCCAGGTGGCAAACGTTCTGAGGGGCCCATTTTTTCGGGAAAGTGAAGAGGTAGTTTATTAAAAGCGGGCTAAATGTAGTAGCACAGGAAACAAATAGTGTTTGGATAAAATCATATTTTTTTTTTATTTTGAAGGTAGGGCCCTACGGGGGGCCTTCTGGGCAGGTGCCATTTTGGGAGAACATAACGAGGTAGTTTACTAAAACCGGGCTCAGTGTAGTAGTACAGAAAAAATATAGTTTGAATAAAATCATAATTTTTTTTAAGGATGGGGCCTTGGAGTGCCTTCTGGGACTTGCGGCCCAGGCAGCAACTGCTCATCGGTCGCCCAGTTATGTACCTAATCCGCCACTGACGAAAGGATCCCTCGTTATTGCTATATCTCTCGCACTTTCGGTGTAATCCGTTTATTGACTCTCTTTGACCCACGGTTCAAATGAGGATCAGTCCAGATGCAAGATAATTTGAATCAATTCCTGGAACTAATACACTACCATCCCCCCGATCATTTCACGAGCGGCTCCAACTGACTTACCTATGGGGACTCGGTCTATTCTACATATCGATGGCTGACTGCACAAATATTCTACTTACATCCACTTTTAGCGTTGTCGAGAAAAACAATTTTAAAAATGCAAGAGTACTTTATGATTAAAGAAATGCACAATTCCACAATGTCACAAAAAGTGAACATACAATATTTGTGCAGTAGTATTCACTATGAGTCGTCTAGTTTCCGAAAAAAATGACCTTGAATATTTGTTCGAACATGCATGTCTCCGTGAACGCATGCCGAAAATGATAACAATGGCAATTGCAAGTAGAGTAATGTGGGGCAAGAGTGCGCACTTAAAGTTTAGACTTCTCTAAAATCCTTGGTATTACACTGATAGTCATATCGTTTTGTGAGAAATAACTACTATCCCTTATTATTAAATTTACCTGTCACAACTTATATAAAATAAATATTTCCAAAAAGTGTCAAATGCGAACTTTTACCCGCTATGTGGGGCAAAAGTTCGCATGTTATGGGGGGTAAAAGAACGCAACGAGAAATATAAAAAAAATGCGGATTAAAAATTAATAACAAAAATCAAAAGCTGAGATCAGCGTGGCTCAACTATCGCATGCGAACTCTTGTCCCACTGCATTATCCGAACTTTTGCCCCCACAGCTACTTTTACATTGTTTAAACAATCCTGTTATCTGTGAGGAGAATTGAAAACTTCTATTAGCACTTTTTAATAGAAGAATTTCAGCTCTTTCAGACGGCATATTATTAAAATATTTACTGATCAATTTATAGGAATAATATTGATTCCCAAACATGAGAATATTACATCAGAACTAACGAATTCAGTACTTACCGCATTGTAAGATAACAAACCGAAACACAGCCACGAAATTCGACATTAGTGACTCTACCTTGATTTACAATTGACTGCCAATCACCATTGGCAACTGCCATAATTCAAACCATGAAATTCGCATGGTGCGAACTCTTATCCGCTGCGAACTTTTACCCACCTTTACTCTAATCTTGTTAATCTTAATATATCAAGCAAAAAGCTTCTATATGTTTGTGTTTGTCTGTCGCCTAAAAACTTTCGAATACTAAACTCTGGAGTCACGAAACGTGTCCCAGCTCATTATGCGTAACTAATCCAAATGAATGTGACTATTTTCACAACAAAAATAAATAAAAAAAAATTGTTTAATAAGATCAGAATCTAAATTTCGTGTGAAGCCGAGTAGTGAAGCTAGTAATAAAAATATAAAAATTTATTCACTAGTTTCATTTCTACTGTCCAGTAGACTTAACGTCTTAAATTTAAGACACGCCTCTTATTCAAGTCCTACTTCTGAAGCAGCACTATTAAATGCTATCTTCTCTAATTGACTTATGTATATAATAAAGGTCAGTCGCGTCGTAAATTAAAACTAATAAAGATAAAAAAAAATAAATTCAAGTCCTTCTATCACAAGAGGCCGAGTCTACAGGTAGCGACGTATTTGTATCATCCGCTAAATAAATAACCCAATTTCAGCCCGTTCTGTTTTACCGCGTAAAGTCCACTTTAATCATAACCGGAACCCCGCAGCCGTTCCCCGTTGGGCAGGGCATCCGCGTCCCCCGTAAACCGTAAACGTCGGCGTCGCCCGGCGCCCCGGAGCCAGGGTAATGCGTCGCGTACCGCGGCGCGAAAATAATATTTTATTCATACACCGTAGACGCGACTTGCGTTGCCACGCCGCCGCGGGCAACGTAATGCCTTGGGAACGGTCGTTGCACGGGGAACAGAGGGCGGTCGATGGGTTGGGCGATGGTTAGGACGTGGCCCCTGTATCTTCCTCGGAGAAGAACAGAGGAACGTGTTTGTGTTTGCGTATGTGCATGCGCGAGGGAAAAAGGAGAGAGCAGCGACGAGGAAGCAACGGATCTATAAAATGCTTCTGCCGCTTTGTACACATTTGCATACCGCGTTTCGCGTGTGCGTAGCGACGTGTGAAATCCGACCACCTTCCCGCCTCCCTGCCACCCGCCTCTCATCCCGTACGCACGTATGTTGGGCGAAAATGGTAAAGCTTGCAACTCCAAATCTTAAGTTCAAACAACTAAATACCGCATTCATCACAATACACACTTCAACGCGATCTTCTTTAGCAGTGACGGATTTAACAGGGCGGCTGATGAGCAGTTGCCGCCTAGGCCCCTGCACAGAAGGCCCCCGCGGGGCCCCATCTCAAAGAAAAAATTATGATTTGGTATAGGTATCCAAACACTACATTTTTTTCGTACTACTAGAGTAGGAGCCCCAATTACTGACACATTAAGGACTGACTCTAATATTATTGCATAGTAGGTATCTGTATTTATTGACGAAAAGTATAAGTTTTTTTATTTTATTTATTATGGTTTAATATGTTTACTTCGTGAAAAACATTTTGTGGGTCTTAGAATTTATATTTTTATATATAAATTCATTAATCTAGAAAACATATTTCGAGATCTATTACTGACACCTCTAAAACGTGTATGACTGAATTACTGACACCCCAATTACTGCCAGCTAACCTAATACTGTTTATTACTCATTTTACGGTTATGTCGTCTCATGTACATGAGCAACTACTGCTATGAGAGTAATACCAAGTTGAAACGCTTGTACCAATCACTATCACCCATATATTAATTAAAAATGCTTAATTATTCGTTATATTACGATCGTTGTGACTTTCTATGATACTTATATTGTACTAAAAAATTATTGTTTATTATGTAAATAATTTAAATATAGTAATTATAGCCCTTTCTTTAGTGCCCTGTTTTCTGTTTCACTAGTAAGGAAGTCGCCATTTCCACTGCTGTCATCAAATTAAAATTTTGTATCGTCTTATAGAAATTAATGAAAAAAAATATTAAGTGTAAATAATTAATTCTTTGGCTGTACTTCCGAAAGGGACCGGTGGCCGATCGAGATGAGGTTTGGGGGGAGGAGAGGGGAGGGTGTGTGGATCCTAAATCTAAAATTGTTGCTTCGGGAATTTATTAGTTTCCGAGATATTAATAAAAAACTTTTAGTATTTCTGTTGACTTATTCCGACATAACGCATTCCACTTTTCAACTTTTTCTGGATATTAGTATTGGTTGGGGTTAGATTAGTGCGGGGGGTGCGCGCCCGCTTGCGGGCGCGTAAAGCATGATAGCGAACCGATGTGAGTTTGGAGATTTGAACCAGCAACTTGCGAATGCGACCCATCCTACTATATAGGGTGTTATTCTACTGAAAGTCAATATTCTAGGGGGCGATTCGACAGGCCAAAATAAGACGAAAATATAGAATACAATTTTTTAATATCGCGCTTCGTTTTCAAGAAAATTGACTTTGAATTTCAGCTAAATATGCGTGCCTTTCCGGTGCCTGAGGAGCACGCGGAGGTAAGGGGAACGCGTCCAGCAGTTCGTAAAACAGTTTGCGGGGACGGGAGGGTCGCCTGGTAGGGGTGCCCGCACCTACGTCCAAACAAAATTTCAAAAAAAAAAATTAACAATAATTTTTTATTAATATTTTGGAAACTAATAAATACCCGGAGCTACAATTTTAGATTTAGGGTCCCCACTCCTCCCTCCAAACCTCATCTCGATCGGCCACCGGTCCCTTTCGGAAGTATATCCAATTCTTTTTGTGTATGACTTTACAACGTTTATTTATTCGTTATTTTCAGTAAAATAGCTTAAGGTGACAGTAATTGGGTAGGTGTCAGTAATTGGAGGTTCTACCCTTCACTTGACCCGTTTTTAGTAAACTACCTCTTCATTTTCCCCCAAAAATGGGCCCCTCAAGAACGTTTGCCACCCGCGCCTTTTTTCTTAAATCCGCCACTGTTCTTCAGTTACCTACACGCCTGACATCGCTGGTGGACTCTCCCACAATGGGCGACACTTTCTACGCAACCTCTGTTACTCTCGCGAATCCGCAAGTTAGACTCCGACTCGGGGAAAATGACAACCGATGAATTATCTATTTTCAAACGATACCTCATCTAACGAAACTGCTTTCGCTAACCCTGCTGCACGTGTAAGCATGCCCAAAAATCTACGCTCTAGACTTCATCGAACCCTGAACATCCCGTGTCTGGGTTGTTGAATGAAAACGAATCGAACGGATTCGACTTTGTTTCGCGAAACTCTGCTGGAACTTGAATTCATTAGCTCGCGGCTGGTTTTCATAAGCCGAGGAGTAACGGCTGGCAAAATGTTCCAGACACTTTGTACACATTTGCATGCCGTTGCCCGTTTGTACGCGGTGCACATAATTTAGCCATTGCTCTGTATCGATGGTTTTGCGTTCGCCATGTACATACGTATAATGCTACCGATGACGCGGCTGGTTCGTCGAATGAGTTTGCGTCGTGGCATCGCGTGTTATAATGCACACCTATACAGTCGTTTAACATCCCCTAGGTTTCCTTCTTTTTGGATCAGTTGATAAGCTGATTTCAGCTGCGCAAGTACCAAACGCAATCGATTTGGAGAATTTTGTTTATAATACGGGCGTAGTATTTTATTTATTTATTTATTTATTTATTTATTTATTTATTTATTTCCACGGGTAAAGACCCTTTAGTTTACAATGGACAATTCACAAAGTTAACAAATATCAATGTAAAAGAAAAGAAAAGAAAAGCCAGTACATAAATAAACAATAATACAAGACAATAATAGAACTAATGAACTAATAAAATTAAAATTAGAATTAGAATCAACGGGCGTGTACATAGACGTTGCTGCGAGCCGAAGCCCGCAAACGATATTTAAAGGTGGCCAATGTACCATTAAAAAAAACAACATGTTCGCTATAAAGATTCGCTAATTTACATATTCTGTTAATGGAGTTATTCATACCAAACGAAGTGTTGTGCCTCGATAAGTAGAAAAGAGAAGGCTATCTGACAGAAACAATAGGCGCATAAAGCTTAACTAGAACCAAAATGTCCACAGAGTCGGCGTAGCCATTAATAATGCTGAAAAGGCAACTAAGATCAGATAGAGATGTTCCAATGTGAGACCGCTGACTTCCAGAATAGACCTATCCTCATGACATAGTCGAGACTTCTGAGCGCCGAGTTTAAAGGCCAGCTGTCGTAAGAATTTATGCTGAACGCGTTCCGATAATGAAAACTCGTTTCACCTTAAATATCACTAAAAACTATTCTCGTTCACAGCACCTAACAGAAATTGGCTGCATAGAATGTTGTTCAAATAAGAAATCAAGCTTTAGTTCACTCGAGTGACAGTCTTCCAAAGTTTCATATTAGAGGAGATGTTTCGGATGAAAAATCAAGCGTGTAAACATGATTTTAGTGTCTTATTACTCAAACCATTGTGAACCACGGATGTCTCTGAACATTGTCGTTGCCAGATAAGACAATCTAGCGACAACCATTGCGATGTCTGACTTGAGAAGATTCTGCAACGGTTGCAATGATCTCTCCACAGATCTCCGTGTCTAGCACATACGTAACATTTCATCCTTCGATCGTGGCGGACGATACCGGTACAAACAGGGATACAGATATTCCGCCCAGCCGGTCCGCGTGCTTGTTTAAAATTTTGCTTGCCGAATTCGCTCAATAAAGCGGCAAATTAACTTTATGCGCAGCCGTGACGGGGCCTGTTCGCGTTGTGATCGCGCCCCGCCGCAAAAGTCCGTCGAACGAAACAAGTGGATTAAGTTTTCCCAGCTGTCTATGCGAGAAGCCCCGTCCGAACGATTACGATACCGGGGGCACGAAGCGAGAGGGTAGCTTAGCATCGACATCTTCCGGTTCCGAGAGGAACTCCCTAACGAGCGGGGTGGTAGACGCTTAGAAACGCTCCGCAGGAACGAAAACGACGGCGGACAGAAACGGAAACAATTAAATGCTCGCGCTCGAGCGGTCGCATTGTTCTGCCTGCTGGGCCCTCACGGCCTCTCGCGACTCGCTGGATCTCCATGGGCATTGAATCGCTCGCACGACATCCACCCTTGACTTTGTCCGTTTGCCTACACGTTTATTGGGCCAACGCTGCCGCGATTCGCGATACAATTTTACGCGGGCCACGTTTGACGAGCTAATTTGCCCTGTGCAGAAGAGATAAGGAAGGGGTATCTGATGTCCTCGGGGCGGAAACTTTATCCATTCGTACGGGGGGGGGGGGGGGGGGTTGGACTGACAATAGGAGTCCTCGTACAGTGGATGTTTGATTATCCGATTAGATCGGTCGACGTTATGTTCAAATGAACAAGCGACCACGTATTAACACGGACAACTATTTGTTGTAACTGCTCCTTGAAAGATTTTGTAAGTTTATGAGTTTCATTCCGGTTTTTATGACTTGTATGGGTACTTGTAGAGTATGAGATGTGATAACCGTAGTAAACAGGAGATTATGGTTGTACGCTGTCCATCATTGTATTTATTCATTTCCTTGCTGATATACCGAATCAAAAAATAATTAATTTTTCTTATCTATATTATATATATTTTTGTTATATGTCACCTGTAACAGCTATACCTAGAGCATATATTTATAGTTTTCTACATAAATTAATACTTTTCAAAATCAAAATAAAAATGTTGTATTTTTATATGGTTTTAAATGGGTGTTCCGTTTTACCCCACCACTTGAGCGAGGCGAATATTTCAACACCCCCGGAAAAACTTATTTTCCATCGTTCCGAAATATTTTTTTTAACAAAGATTGTAATTTTTTTTACAGTCTAAGGTCTACTTAAGACTCCTAGCGAAGTCCCATGTCCTTTTTCCTTCGGATTTTTTGTTATCACACTCCAAAGTTAGGTGTTCCATTTTTTTATTTTGCCCCACTTTCCACTACATCTAGATGTCTATTTTATGTTTGCACATAGTCGTCATTGACCTCCTTCAAGTTTGTGTATCGCGATACTGCTTAGTTTCTTTGTTCCTCTGTCCGCACCACAGAATTCCGCCGCCAGCTTTCTTTAAATCTTCATCATCTGCGTAGTGTTGAGATGGAAGCCAGTGTTTCAGGTGAAGCAGAAAATGATAATCGCTAGATGCAAGGTCCAGGCTGTAGATCCGGTGATTGAAAACTTCCCAGTGAAACTTCTTGTCAGTTAAGTGCTTTGAGTTGCGTTTGCGTTGTTACCCTTCTTCGAACATTCGACGCCATTGTCTAACCTTGCTGTCACCAGAGTTGGGCATTATTCGACTAAATTGTTATTCGACCAACCTTCGAATACGAATTTCGAATAAATGAAGTTATTCGCGACTAACGATTAAATTTTTAGTCGACTAAGTTTGTATTCGATGAACTGACTAAATTTTTAGTCGACTAAATTTTAAGTCGACTAAATTTTTAGTCGTTATTCGTTCCTCCTTATTCGTTAGTCGGAGGATCTCCGTGGCGACTAAGCGTCACGAATAGGCCGCTTCGGCTAGAGTCCCGTGGCCCTCGACCTCCGGTCGGGCCGAGGGGAACGCTTGTCGAGTGTAAGGTGATCCGCCCGATACCCCGTAGCGAAAAAAACTGATTAAGAAGTGAGAAATTTCAGGCTCCGCATTTCTCATCAGATCGTCGCAAAGGCGACGCCAAACGACAGTATAACAATGATCTTAGAAAAAATTTAGTTAGTAATTATTTATTTGTACTTAACAAATTTAATTTAAGTACAACTCGTTGTTCAAACAGCTTGTCCGATAATCTGTTCGCCTTAGGAGAATTTGTAATCGTTGCAAACGAAAATAAACGCTCCACCGAATTTACAATCTTGTGAAATTTGTAAAAATTGACAATATAGTACGTACTACCGAGCAGCCCCTGGTAGGGGCGGTAGATACACTCGAAAAGCGTTTCCCTTGCCTCATGATACCCCTCTCGGCCCGGCCCGAGTCGGGCCTCGGGAGCCGAGCCGGGGCGGCTCGGGTTCTGACCCCCACTTATTCGTGTCGTTTAGTCGCCACAGCGGGCCTTCGACTAAACGAATAACGAGGAACGAATAATGACTAAAAATTTAGTCGACTAAGAATTTAAGAGTTTAGTCGACTAAATTCTTAGTCGAATACACATTTAGTCGACTAAAAATTTATTCTAGTTCATCGAATAAAAACTTAGTCGAATAAAAATGTCGAATAAAAATTTAGTCGAATAATGCCCAACTCTGGCTGTCACTCATAACGCAAGGCCCGTTAACCTCAAAAATCTGCCTGTGAATCCTCGCAGTATTATGATTCTTTACTACGGGTATAACAGAAACCGTATCCGAGAACGAACCTCGGAACTGGCTGGATCGCATATGATTGGGTTCGTGCTTAATCACTCGTGGAAGACACTAAACAATGAGACGACCAAAACAACGCGGGAAACAGTTCACTATTAATTAGTCGCTTCGCGCAGCCGCGTATGCGTAATCTCACCTTCCATTGTAAATTTGCGGTAATTGTACCTAAACCGGAACTACTTTCTGAATGCGCCTCATAATTCGGACTTCCCAGCGCGTGAATACGCACCCAGTGTAATTGTAAATAGCCCTAAGTAGTTTGGTCGAGTTTGAACGTTTCGACACATTTTTCACATTAGGAGATTTTCGCTGATCCATTGGCAATACTCTCGCGAAGATTCAGCAATAAGAGAATATACAATAGAAATTAAAGTTCTTAATGGTGTATGACTCATCGTGGCCTCTCTACCGAGTGATCAAACGGTCGCCAAGGTGGCGAAGTATTAGGCCCAAGAAAAATATGTAACATAGTTTTAAAGAAAAATTGCAGCTAATCTCATTGGAACTAATTCTAAATTTTTCCCATTTTGAGGGCAGTCAAGTTCAACGAACTTCTTGATCCACTTTGAATTTGAACACCTTGACAAGAGTTCACAATTTTGATGTACGTATACCTACCGGTGAATAGCGAGGTTCGTAAGAAAAGTCAAGAGAAGGCAGCAGGAAAGAAAGGATCTCGTGAGAGGTCTTTGATTCCCAACCATTCGATAGTAATACCTCAATTTCAGATCACCTGCTGAACCTCGTATCTACTCATCGATACACTTACAAAATTCGCGCTATGGAGTGGAAGTAGTCGACAATTCCAATCACTTTTCTATCAAGCTGTTTGAGCGCGAGTACCAAAGACCTCACTACTACTCCGTAGAACCTAAAAATGTAGTACCTGCAACAGGGTGGTGTATGTAAGAATGGCGGTAATTAGATTCCAAGTGTGGTAAGTCATTTAATCTCAAGCGAGTTCTATTCGGTCCTTGCCCGGACTTCTTTATTTACCACCCTCACCTCTTACAATTAGTTCCTCCTACAAACTTCACTATTGCCCACTACACCTATGTATAATATACGTAATTCTTGCCAAAAGAATTTTATTTCATATCAATCATTTAGTTGTTTATCAACTTCTTCATATAAATAAGGTGAACATGATTTTCAAACGTTTCAAACGAGAAAAGAAATAACTCCAATTATTTTCCGAAGCTCGAACCACGAAAAACGTAGCGAAATTGTCTAATCTTAGTTTCCTCGTTTTGATGAGCCCAGTTTTGAAGAAATTCGAAATTAGGTTGCATTGAATTACTTATTCTAGCGGAATCAAAAGCTGGTATATTAGATCTAACTATTCATTAACTCTGTACATCTTAACTAAATTTCAAAATTACTTTTCTCGACCATCGAACATCAAATCACGTTCCTCAGAACTCTGCTCATGGTTCTGTCAAGACTATCAACCTGCAGATGATTTTTCGTAGAATAGAAACTCGTATTTAAATTAAATGTACAGTCGTTAAATCAAGTAAAGCTAGACAGCTTTCAAGGAAACGTTCCCAATCCGAAAACACTCATTTGAATGAAACTTCACGTGAATGTAAATTGTAGAGTGTATTGAAGTATGCAAGAAGCTTTTCTTCAGCGCTAATTTACTCTGAAGTGGTGAAAATGGTGAAACCAGCACTTAAAGTAATCTCGTTTTTCGTTTTTTAATATAACAATTATTTTTGTCTTGCATAGATTATTTATGTAGAATTAAATAAATAAAATTTGGAAAATAGAGAGTGACTTTCCACCCAACCTGTACTCGAAATACAGATAGGGTAAATCCGGGAGACGCGGTCGACCTAATATAAAATGGCTATTAAAACTAATATAGATATTACTTATTTTATCAGAACAAACCTAATATGTTCAGAATTTTATGCCGATTCAGAAAAACTGGTCGATATTTACTTTAAGACAATATTTACTGTAAATCGGGTTGAAAACTGAAGTCATGACATCTGACCACCTCCCCCGAGGTGCCGGGAGAAATGGTTTTCGTCGTTGGGAGAGATCACTCACTTAATTATTCATGGAAAATTAACAAAGGATAAAGCAAAATTATTTATGAGTGAATACAACTACGGATTCATTGATATTTAATTTCTTTATGCTAAACAAGTAAAGAACACATCAAAGAAAAAGTGAATTACCTACTGGCGATTAGCAAGGCAAATGAATACAAAATTGAAAAAATAAACTAAATAAACAAAAATAATAATAAAATAATAATAAAAAATAAAAAATAAACAAAAATAATAAAAAAATCATAACTCGACCAACTCACCTTTCTGCAGCGAGACATGGTCTTCTCGTTAGCTTTGAGAGGAAGAGTTAATATGGCCAAATACTTTGGCTGCATTGTCTCTCAATATCTCTACTATCTTATTATTCCAAACATTAAAGGAAAATAAACTTAGAAGTATAATTTAAATACGATTCTGTACAACCGCTGTTTGACAAAAGAGGTTAAATGTAACATCAATTTACTTTTTGTAGCCTATAAATCCAGAAAAACACAGAAGGAAGCGAAATAACGCTATTCATTCAACTATTTGGCTTCTAGAGAAGTAATTGGTCTGCACTTTAATGCATTTTTACGTATAGACTCTGAAATATAGCGACACGACCAACTCTCCGGCCGGACCGCGTCTCCCGGATTTACCCTATCTAAATACATCTGTAAGTGCCACGTTCTTGCTGCCGGGGCACATGTCACGGAACAGAGACCGAGACCTCTGTTCAGCCACGTGACGCCGGCTTAATAGGGCGAGATCTCTGTAGGGCGATTGTGTACCTTAATAGATAAGGTTCGATCGTTCCAGAAGCAAAATTTGTGCATTGTTCCTGACACGTGCTGTTACGCTCAAATGTGTGGCACACGTTTATTTAAGCAAATTACACGAGTATCCGTGAACGAGTTTTCACAGATCAACAGCGGGCATCGCATTGGTCTCAGTTCATTGGAAATAATCAATGAAACTTGATTGAAGTGAAGCCGGTACTTATCGAACTGTTGCAAACGGTAGGTTATATCCTTCGTCGCTTAAATTTCAAAATACTACGCTAAGGAGAGGTTTCTGAATGAGGTAATTAAAAATATGAAAGAAAAAAAAATCCCCGCAAATAGACAGC
This sequence comes from Andrena fulva, assembly GCA_946251845.1. Lineage (NCBI taxonomy): Eukaryota > Metazoa > Arthropoda > Insecta > Hymenoptera > Andrenidae > Andrena > Andrena fulva. The sequence continues at coordinate 62,695,992 of OX276327.1, forward strand.
ACTATCTTTTGGTACAATCGGCTGCCCTTTCTCTAATATGAAAATACATTTTTTTGAAGAATTTACGGTGCGACTGGAGAACAGAAAATCCCGGCGAGTAAGAGAACACTTATAAGTGATAGTACAGGCACGAGACGAGCAATATTCTATCTTACTTAAACGCCGAAGGAAGTGATTAACCGAAGGGTAAGAAAGTTGACGAGCATAAAGATAAATGGGTGGCTTTCAAGAACGGAACGAAAGGAGGAAGGGCATCGGGAACCGCAGACATTCCGATCGAGGCGGGAAGGAGGATCTTTCGGCACCGTTTCGGTTTTTCAGCGATAGGTCCGGGCAGGCTCGAGCAATGAGAATCAGCCTCCCCTGGGGTTTCCGAGATGGCTTCCTAGCTTTCGTAATCGAGTCCTTGCTCGTGCGCGTGCGCGTGCGCGTGTGCGCCACGCACACTTCATCCCCATGGATACATGATAAAATACATCCCCCAAATCCCGCAGACTGTGTATAACCCGTAATCCGCTGGTCTATTCTGCGCGATACGTCGCGACTTCGTGTATCCTGACCCGGTAATGTACGTGCTCGGTCCATAATGCGAATCGAGCTACGCGAACCTCGCACGTTTTACCTCCCTCTCTGCACAGCGACCCCGAAGCACCATCCCCCTGCAGCCGGGCTGTACACGGATGTACACCGAGCTGGTATAAAAAGGAAGACCCTGGCTGATCTGCGCGTCTACCGTTGCACAGGTTTACCCTGCCAATCGCGCAGATTCAATAGGGCCGCGATTCAATGTCTTCCGAGACTGTACCTTTATCCCGTTGATCTTGTAAGAAGAAATTGTAATATCTACCCCTCAAAAGCCTGGCCTTGGCCCGTAATACTCCCTCACGGGTGTTCGGCTGTTATTCGCGGCGACCACGCAGTCGGAAACAGATGGGCAAGATGGTGGGAATGATGATCGTAATTGCGCCGACCTTTCAACGGTTGCGCCTTTCGGGAAATAAGCTTCCGTGCATCGCACTATGGCGGCGACGGACTCTGTTGATATCAAGGGAGATCGGTAACGGAGTAATTTTACAAGTGCTAAATAGTACTGTGCGAATAAGAATAGCTGGATAAAGTATATAAGAATGAGAAGCCGTGACGGATAGAGGTGATACCGAGTTTTGTGACGCTTGGATATTTTGGACGCCTGCCGGCTAGAGTAATTGCCCCAGGGTGATTGGTAACTTAATCCTTACTTCCTTACTAATATATAAAAGTGAAACGTTGTCTGTTTGTTTGTCCTTCTTTCACGCCTAAACGGCTGAACAGATTTCAATGAAATTTTGAATATACATTACATACGTCCTAGATTAGATTATAGGCTATTTATTTTATTTTTTACACTTTTTTATTTTGGAAACATCATAAATAATTCCCAGGTGAAACCGGGTAACGGGCCAGCTAGTAATTATATAAGTGCCAATATAGTACTAAATAGTACTTTACAGATAAGAGTAGCTGGATAAAATATATACGAATGAGAAGCCGTGACGGATAGAGGTGATACCGAGTTTTGTGACGCTTGGAAATTTTGGATGCCTGCCGGCTAGAGTAATTGCCTGAGGGTGATTGGTAACTTAATAATTATATAAGTGCCAATATAGTACTAAATAGTACTATACAGATAAGAATAGCTGGATAAAATATTTGGGTATGGGCAGATACCCAGCTATGATGTACATACGTAACTCTGACTCTTTTTGAATCAAAGGAAGGAGTATTATACCTAGCTATATATTAGATTGTTTGCAGACATATATCGTGATTAACACCAACAGAGTTAGTATAATTGGTATCTAACAAATTACATTGCACGTGCATGGAACGTGGTAGTAAGAGAATTAATTTTTATAGAGTAAGGTGAATGTCCCAATATCTGCTCATTTAAGAGGTTACTCGTCATAAAGAAGGTGTAAAAAATTTGTTTGTGATCAAAAGTTGCAGAGTAATTGATTAATTCTTTAATAATAAATCAACCAATTCGAAAACTATTTAAGAATTATATTTCAAGATGTTTAACTATTAGTAATTTGTAATTAAATACAATGCCATAAATGTCCGTATTTCTGCTCACGAAAAATAGCGATGTACGTATTTCTACTCACCATTTGTACCAATTTCTGCTCAAATAATATGTTGCCTTTTCGGGTTAAAATAAGTTACATCTTCTATGGAGAGGTTTTATAACACAACAGTAAAGCATAAAATAATGATAAACAAAAAATAAAATGCCTTCGAATAGAAATAGACGTTACAGCATACATTGAATTGTGAGGTTATGTTACTAAAATTTTGGTGAGTAGAAATGCGGATATGACGGTGATTCACTTGACCCTAAACCTACTCACCTGTTTTCTACTTAAAAAAATTAAAAATAGTAAAAAAAATCTAAATCCAGAGCACAATATGGTATTTGTTTTTGTTATTAAAAAATAACTTTTACTGCAAAAACTATTTTCTGCCCAATTATCGAATACCAATATAGTGACGCTGTTCCTTAGCACAACCAGCTAGAACACAGGCAGGGCATATGAACAATCATATACGTACGGTGCTGAATGAAAATATTAGCACAACAGACAGTTCAGTATACAATAATTTGTAACTATTGTAAAAATTATTCTTGTGTATAAATATACAGAAAAATCTACATAATGATATAACGATATTTATTTACAATATTTCACTTGTATATGTACAAAAGCAGAACTAAACAAAAAAAATATATATTATTTTATGCTCGGACAAAAGTATTGGAAAATCTGCAAAAACCTTGTTGAAAAAATTCGTTTCAACCAATACAAATCGATGTTTCCGTGAATCATTGTGCATAAATAAAGTTTCTTACAGATGGGTCAATAATTACTTTCGAGCGTGAAGTAATTGTAAAACACACCTTAATATTCACATAGTTTTATATTATCGACATATTTTGTTTACGCAGGTCCGCTCTTGTTTACAGGCAAATGAAATATTGCAAATAAAGCTTCACGCAGAAAAATTACACAGCAGGAATTTTTTCAAACGTTGAAAACCTTTGTATATTGAATATCGAGGGTTTACTGGTAGAACGTACGGTACGTATGGTTTTTCAGAAACTGAATTTAAGTGACGCAGAACTGTAATGAGTTAATTTAGTAGACAAAATTTTTATTTCTTATGTTATTATTATTATTAAACGTCTTTATTGCAAACAAAACACAGCAGATAACAACAGAGAAAGTAAACAAGACAAAAGCAAAGGCGGAGTTCAGTCAGGGACTGTTTTTCAATCCAACCTAAAATGTTCTGACTTACAACTGTATGTTGCCAGTGTGTAAAGGGGTGATTTTGATATGTTTTTTACCCTAAAGTTAAAACGGGAATTTTATTGACTTGCAATTAGTGTGTTCTACCATTACACCCACGATATCCCGTACTAATACTATCGTCCAGCCCTGCACGTCATTACGGAACATTTGAAAACGTGATCCTTTATCAGCCGACGCCTGAAGGCTTCAAATCTTAGTATCGAACAAAACGTGTCTAACGTCAGGTTCGCTTTCGGTGCTGTGGCAGCTACCGCGGACCCCTTTAGCGGCGAGGAAACGCGGCTTCCCCCGAGGTGTGCACTCGGAAGGCACAAAAGGAGCGGCACGAAAGCGAAATTCGTAGGATCACCGATCGATATTTTCGGATATTTGTTCGAGGTGCGTTATCCCGAGGCGGCATCTCCCTTTTCTGCTCTCCTGTCGGATAGTTTCGCTGGAACGCATCGATATTGATCAGAGTATAGCCAGACGTGTAACACACAGGCCGAAACAACATGGCCACGGGTGGATCTCCATAACGAACCCGGTGACTTGCACATTCGACCCAGAACGCATTAGCCGTATTTGCATTTAATTGCCGGTTGTTTGTTTGACGTCCGCGCGACCGACGGAATTAGGAGCGTTGGGGAACCAACTGCAGCCGCATCCTGCTCTCTGTGATCTGCATCGATTCACTGCTGCTCGAGGAATGCTCGCGATTCTTTTGCTTCTGCTCTCCCCGCTCGTGAGACTTCCGGGCTACGGAATTTCACAAAAATGTCGGACAACCGTTTGCCTCTTCGCCGCTGTGCCGGGCGAACGTGGAAGATGACGATTGTCGATCGTAAGACTTGTTCCGTCTTTTGGCAGAGGTGCCAGCAAGAATTGTTCAATGATAAGTAGATAGGGGAAATGCCCCGATTACCGTGTCTTTATACTTCAAGGAGTCGCACAAAAAAACTCGCGTACATGAATAAGGAAAGAGATTTTTTTAATTAAGTTAAATTATTAATGTAGGGGAGACCGGGGCAAAGTGAGACGAAAAAAGTTTGAAGTCGAATAAAATTTTTCCCTTACAATAAAAATGTGTGGAAATAGATTTATAATATAATTTGAACATTACTATTGATAAATGACGAAGAGCAATACTTAAAATAAACTTTAAGTATATTAAAATTCAACTTGAAAAGAAAAAGCCAAAACACACCACTTTACCCCATATATGCGGGGTAAAGTGAACTGCAACAAAAGAAGAACTTTAATTAAGTACACAGCTAATTATTAACCCCTTGCGCTGGAATGACGTGTGTAGCACGGCAGCTTCTGTCTTTTTTTGCACCGTGGTTGTCAAAAACTATGGAAATTTTTTTGAGGTTAGTTTCTGTTCCACCACGCCGCGTGGCTTTCTAGCCAGCTAACAGGTTAGGCTATTGCGCACATCACTTGCGCATCTGTTCTTTGCAGCCATTTGCAGCTCAGTTTACCCCGGTCACTTTACCCCGAATATATACTCGATGGAAAATTAATTATTTCATAATGTTAGGATTAATGTTTTCTCAAACGCGTGTACATGTATGTTTACAAGCTTGTTATAAACACGCAGAAAAAAATTGGAGTTAAAATAACACATTTAAGACTCATTTATCCAAAAAGCTAAATTGAAAAGAAAACCAATCGGAAGACTCTAAAACTTCATTTTCAATTTTTTAAATGAATTTCCATTTTTCGATATCTGAATGTGCATAATTATCATTGTGGTATTACACACATTTATTACGTCACCAAAATTTGTAAATATATTCTATTGTTAAAGAATAAATTAAGAAAGCTCATTTTACCCCGAGGTTCATTTTGCCCCAGTCTCCCCTATGTGTCGCAAACGAGAAGGTTGTATTTTTAAACAATTAAAGCGTAGTAAAAAAATTTCAAAAATGCTTATGAAGATTTCGATGGATGCACCTACTTTACAGAAGTGAATAAATTGGTGATCAGAAAAAGTTCAAATTTTATGAAAAAATAGCAAAATGAACAGTTTTGAAACGTGCTCCAAGCCCATATTTCTTCATTTTCGGTGTAAGCGAATTTGAAGTTCAATCTATTACAATAGGTCAGGTAATAATTGGAAGCTATTGGAAAATACTTAAGTTTTTCCCCATATGGATTTTTATTAATCTACTGTTGTAAAAAAACTTAGAAAGTAATTGCTTCCATTAATCCTTAAGGATTGCAGGATAGAATGATGGACTTGGTCAGCTTTGCCAACAAGCCAACGATATCTAAACCGCGACGAGCACGGCGAAAATCCGTTCTTTTTTTCTGGCGGCCAGCTCCCAGAGGCATCCTCGTATCACTTATCATTACGAAGTTGCACGTATTTCGTCGGACGTATAACGGTGGATTGGTTATATGTATAGAATCCTAACTGAATCTCTTCTCTCTGAGGATCTCTTCTCGTTGGCTCCCTTCCTCTTCAACTCGCTACCACACCACACCGTCTCCTTCTCGTCCCTTTCACCTTGTCTTTGTCACTATCCCGACCACGTTTCCCCGATGCTCCTCGTCCTTCTTCATCCGCCGCCCGATTCCTGCGGCCCCACCCGTCCCTTCGGGCAACCAATCCTGAGTAAAGTTTGTTACACAACTCGGCGAACTTTCGAAAATGGTCTGCCTCCGCCAAGTAAGCTGTTCTTGGCTCCCTCGTTAGGCTGACTTTCCTCTTTGCCACGGGACTTGCCAGCAACCATGCCGGCCAAAATATACGCCTCGCTCTACGGACGTTCCTTTTACAACCGATAGTTTAGAGTGGCCTCGTCGACGAGGTATTTCGATGATTTACAGCCAACAGGGAAACTCGAAAGATTTTCCCGTGCTACTTTTGGTCGGAGAGGAATTGTTAAGAATGTCGGAACATCAAACCGAGATTGGTCCTTCCGATGCCATTGACCGATCTATTTACTGATAGCTATATTCGACGAATATAATATTAAAAGAAATTAAGTTGGTGGAATAGTATTTATACAAGTCTCGGAAATATCATTTGTAAGTGGAATATTGATGGGCCCAGGTGAAAGACTTCTTGGACGATAGAGCAAATTTTAAAGTATCTTGAGAGAGGTAGGTACTGAATGTCACAAATCTATTCCTGATGGGGTTTTCTATCTATTTAGCTATTTCTCCGGTAAAATTAAATGCACTATATGTATATAATTTACTGATTGTGAGCCAAAAGTTTTACGGAATCGGAGTAGGTATGTACAGTAAAAGAGTACTGAAAAAGAGTCTGCATATTATGTGGTAGGTATGTGTTCGTTATGTAACATTAGATTTGTGAAGGTGAAGTATTTTAATATAAATCTACGTATAAATATGGTCGACACAATTTTTTCTCCAGAATAACTCCATCAGCATTCTTATGACATTTCTAACATACTATACTTACCTATGTGGAGAATAATGCTGACGCTAGAATGGTTGAGTACATGGTACGATCCAGAAAGAAATACATATACTTTGCAAACAGATTTGAGAATTAGTTTTAAGTGAAATAGAGTATATAAACATAAGTTCGATTCTCAATGCTTCTCAAGATAAGGGTGTCTCAATATCTACCTGATAGTATAATCACTCAGTATACTTATGTATGTTTTATTTTTGATCCAGTGACACCCTCTTAACAATGGTGACAATACAATAGTTTGTTTTAATGAAAAATAATACCAACTTTAGAGCCTCAAGTTTTGGTACAGTTGGAAAACCCTTTTATTACAGACACCCTAATGCCATATGAACCTTTATGCTGCGTACACAATTGGTGTATATATACTGGTAGTCAAATTTAGAGGCTATTACGGAATGTTTAGTAAATTGTAGTAGCTACATACTTCGTAAGGCAAGTACTGCGATTTACCGACAAATTGTATTTTCGTATTGAAAAATAACAATACACCAAATGTCTTCGCCTGGAGTTATTTGAAGAGCAGAATAAATTATACAGTTAAATTTAATATAAGAGAAAGATTGAATGTTCGTGTATGCTTAAGAGATTGTTTTTTACTATCTTTGACAAATCTCATATATATATATATATATATATATATATATATATATATATATATATATATATATATATTGCCTCTACTAACTGTTATATATATAACAGTTAGTAGAGGCAATACGAAATTTATCAGTTTAAGATATGTTCGAAATGTTATAATATCTCAAATCCACAATTCACCACCATTTAAAAGCGATGAGGGTGGTGTTAAAATTGGAAGTATAACCGCAGGAATTCTCGAAAAGCAATCGCATTGATCGTATGACAACATGCGTCTCTGTACTTGCACACAACTGAACCATTTTTAAAATGTTTAGTATCTGGAGTTGAGAAATGTTAATCCACAAAAGCCACATTCAGCGACGGACAAGCCCAGGTCTGCAGCTTCGTAAAGTTCTTTTATGTGTTTAGTGGGACCACCAAGGAATCCTGTATTTAGAATTATGACCGGGCAATGCAATCACTAATTTAGATGTATACCTACTGTGACCAATTAGACAAAGTAAAAGAAGAAATCGCACTGAAACGGCCTGAATTGCTCAATCGAAAGGAGATTTATCACCACGATCACATTAGACTGCACATGGTACAAAATGGTAAAAAAGAATTGCACGAATTTGGGTGGAACATTTTGCCTTACCTATCAGACTGTAGCGTCTGACTACCGCCTATTTCTTGCATCATTTTGTAATCAGTAAAAAATTTAATAACATGGATACCCTATAAAGTAGTATCGGAGAGCATTTTAACAAAAAAACCACGAACCTTTTACACTAATGGCATAATATCAAAAATATGATAAAAATTGTGGAAAGATAGAGTAATTAAATTTTTTCGTAGCGTTTAACGGTAAATTCATTTGATTGTCCTAAAAGATTAAAATATTTCGGGTTATAATATTGAAAGTCATTTTACGCGCAAACTGGAATTACATTGGAAAAGGTAAAAAAAATTGAGATTTAAAAGAAATATAAATATGACCGGCTATAGACATTTTATTGTGAAGAAAGGAATACACTGTGAAAGCCGGAGTTGGCTGCCTCATCAAGATAATCGTGACCGCTTGCCATTAGCTAGTTTCTTTAAACGATGCGCCCATTACCCCAAGTATCACATAGATGCGTTAAGCGCAGCCGCAGTTACCTTACGCGCCCGTTGCATTATGGATATTTCGCCTCGATGCGCAAACCGTGCCTAATTTTGTGCATTACTTTCGAGTTTCATTATTCACGTTCGTGTTCGCACATTCCCATCGCGATTCTGCGGGAGGAAGATCTACGTTGTATGCATATATAAACAATATTCTACATATTTACATAAACAAAGGGCAACTGTTTTTATGCGTAGCTGATCACAGTTCCGCCTCGAACGGAAACGGACCCTTCAAAACCTCCGTACTGCCATCTAGTGGAATAATAGAACATTGCCTCTGCCACAGACCAAGTATATATATAATAGACCTTTTACCTTATGGACTTCCACGTTGTCACGTTCTGAAATACCGACACCCTAAAAACCACTGTAGCGATCCGACTCTGGAACGTCTGCGGTGGGATCACCCGAGAGGAAAGAAGAGGAAGGGTCACCACCCTGGAAAGGGAAAGAAAGAGCGTTTCGTCCCGGGTCCGCCAGAGGACTCGTCAGTAAGGCTTACCTGGCGGAAACCCTGCCTTAGGCCGGTATTCATAGTCGCTACTTATTATTAAGCAAATGCTTAAGCATGCGGCATCCTCTACTAACCTAGTAGCTAGTAAAGGATGCCGAATGCTTAAGCATTTGCTTAAGAATAAGTAGCGACTATGAATACCGGCCTTAGACACGCTGGGTATCAGGACTGGGACGGAACTCGTATATATACCAACCGGAGGGCGATGGAACACCACCGAGAAGCTCTGAAGCCGGGTAGCCCTCTGGTGGCATGTCGATGAACACCTACCGGACCCCTACACCACTGGATTTCGAGCGCCCTCTACGTTTTTCGAGCGGTGGGTGTGGGAAACATATTGTATTTCTACCACTGACATTGGTAAAGCTACTTTATCACCGAGAGAAGTATAAAAAATGTGTATATACAGGCACAGACCAGGCATAGAATAGACTTACCATCCAGTTTTGGGAAGACACCGCGCGTTGCCGAGCGGGGCTGTTGAGCGCGGAGTGTGCACTGCGCTGAGGGGGAGGTAGCGGATGAATCGCTAGTTTGCTCCCGCAAAAAGTCCTCCCCCTCGAGCGCGCGACTCCGCGCCCAAGGACGACCACCGTGGAGTTTTAGTGGGTGCAAGTCCCACATAACCCCGTCCCTCCCCCGGGGGGCGGGGTATCCGTTAGGGATTTCTCCACGTCAAAAAAAAAAAAAAAAAAAAAAGACTTACCATCCAATGTAATTTTGTGTCACATCACATACGAGGTATAGGATAGAGCTATGAATCAATGCATTTTTCTGTCCCCGGTTTGGAGGGTACTGGGACACCATTTTACGATTTTAGCACAGACCAGGTATAGGATAGACGTATCAAGCAATGTAATTTTGTGTCACACGCTCGGGGGGCTCGCGAGCCCCTTACCATTTTCGTGTCACACTCAACGTTATCGATTCAGAGTGGAATTCGAACGCAATCCTACAAGCGGTTAGAATTTAAACTAAATATGATGAAAATTGCTACGAAAAATGCAAACGACCGAAATTAGTTCCGAATTTGTTTAAAAATACAGTACGTTTGACACTAAGCAGGAATACCACAGCAAGGAATTGGAACTTGGCATATTTCAATAAGGTGCTGAAGCAGAGAGAACTTTAAAAATTGTCAAAAACCCGTCAGTTCCAGTATCTTGCTGAAATATTCCAACTTGCACTTATCCTTCTATCTTAACACTATACTCGTGATCTGGGGTCGGGTTAGAACAATCTAGCAACATTTCAAGTAACATATTTTATTCTTACATTCTACCAAAGTAATGCAAGTTAAAGAAAGTTCTTATATCCAACTAGAATATGTGACAATCGCAGCCGTCGGCTCGGTTCTCACCGATTACCAGGTCTCACCACGAGGAGGTTGCTGCGATTCGAGAGCCGTAGAGATAGATGGAATGAAAGTTCCATCGATCTCCCTGTACATGAAACCCTTAGCCTACTAAACCAAGGAGATGGATGGAAACAAAGTTCCATCGATCTCTTCGGTTTAGATATAGAATCTAGGGAACTGCCAAGCGATCACCCAATTAAAAGAAATTCAGCAAAGAAGGAAAGACGGAAGGTAAGCATGAAACGAGTGGACGGCGCAGTTCCTACCACCCTGCTGTCCGAGTCGAAAGGGAAAAGCGCTCGGCGCCTCCCAGGCGGTTCCTGTTGCTGGGAGCGACTCGCCAGGAGCAACACTAGGTATGACCTGACTCAAGCCGACTAACGCGGAGATTGGGTAGTCGGACAGGGTGACTTACGCAGGCAGTATACCAAAAGGTACACCCTCTACGCCCGAAACTTTTCCCTTTCGACCAGAACACCAGGGGATGAAACTGATCCCCCATTCCGATTCCATGCTCAGTCACTTGCTTCCGACAACGGAAGCAGCGGTGACCTCCTCATCTCTGATCAGAGATGAGGAGCCAGCAAACGAGCAACAAAGTTACTAAAATTCAGTTACTACTTGGCAATTTTACATGGGGCCTTAAATACTTCATGCTATGATAAATTAACCTAGGCTTCCTTAGATGTCTTCTTTCACTACCACTTTTCACTATCACTTTTCGCTATCACTTTTCACTATTTTCTTTTCAATATATTATATTACTGTCTCCCTTCCCCGCGGAAGGGTGAACTTGAACAGCTGAAACAATCAACTGCGGTAGGTTAGTAATGGTGTGGTCGGCCGGGGAGGCAATAAAGGAAAAACTTATTGAGTTTGCGCCGGTCGAGATAATTTCGACCTATAGAAGAGCACGCACGAGCATGCAAACCCATCGCAGAGATAAGTACATGGAGGAGATAGGAGAGAGTGCAGATACATCGATGAGATGCATGACAGAGTGATAGAAGTCACACAAACCCATCGAAGATATCGACGAGATGAAATAAATCATGGAAAACCATCGAAGAAATGCATCAAATAAAAGAAATGATGCAAAACCATCGAAGAAATGCATGAAATAGAACCAAACCATGCAAACCCATCGTTGAGATACATTAAGGCAGCGATGCCCCGATGGGCGGCCCGAGGGTACGAGCATCCATCGCATTTTTCAAAACTCGCGTGGAAGGGGGTCTCGAAACCAATGAAGTTGCAGGCATGTGACGGATGAGGAAAACTCTAGTAGTGTGCGTGTAGGCTCGTACCCGTAGGCTTATATCAGGGCTGAGCAACTTGTTCGCCGCCGCGGGCCGCACAGTCCCCACTACCAATCAGCCGGCAAGAGCAGGCAAGTCGGGGAACGGGCCGCATGCGGCCCATGGGCCGCGGGTTGCCCAGCCCTGGCTTATATGACTGGGACTCTTGGAGCCCCAGTGTTCTACATTTTAGGAATTGGGAAAATAAACAGGAATTGACTAATGATTAAACAATAATATTATGTAATTGGACGAAATAGACTTGAACATTCCCACTTACACCTCTGATTAACAAAAAGTTTCTTATTAAACGATTTTTATTCAGCTTCAATCCTCTGTTTGTGTTTGTTTGTATGTATGTTTGTTCAGTTCAAATCTAGAAACTCAATTTTAACCCACTTCCAACTATCCAATAGACTTGAAACTTGGCAGGCATACGTAGTTTGGATGACAATACAAAATTATGAAGAAAAAGAAACCCCCCAGGGTTTAAAAAATTATCCTGTCAACAAAAAATAGAACCCATAACCGCAAATCCAAACGACTTGAAATCAGCCTATAACCAGAAGTCAAATCAATTTAATCGCAATGAAATCAGCATGTAACGGTTACATGCTGATTTCAGGGTACGAGCCTACACGCACACTACTAGAGTTTTCCTCATCCGTTACATGCCTGCAACTTCATTGGTTTCGAGACCCCCTTCCACGCTAGCTTTGGAAAATGCGATGGATGCTCGTACTCTCGGGCCGCCCATCGGGGCATCGCTGCATTAAGGAGAGCAGGGAATGTAGATCCCCCGATGAGACGCATGACAGAGTAGCAGAAGTCATACACAACCATCGAAGAAATCCATGAAATGAAATAAATCATGTAAACCCATCGAAGAAATGCATCGAATAAAATAATTCATTTAAACCCATCAGAGAAATGCATGAAATAGGACAGAACATGCAAACCCATCGTAGAAATACACGAAATAGAAGGACTCGTGCAAAAATCCTCGAAGGAATGCATGAAATAGGACAGATGATGAAAAATCGAAGAAATCAGTTAGAAAGAGAGAGAAATCAGTTTTGACCTCAGCAGAACAATAAAATTTTAAATGGCTTAACGAACCCGAAAATTTCATCGGCAGCAACCGAATAAGCTAACCCAGGCTAGGGGGTGGTGAGGGGCCGGAGGAAGGACCAGAGTTGAAACCCTGAGCAGGTCCTCAGCAAGTCCAGTAGGTCCGAATGGTCCAGGTGGCCTGGGAGCTCCGGGGGGTGCAGGAAGGACCAGGGCTGAAACCCTGACCAGGTCCCCAGGAAGTCCAGGAGCTCCAGGGTCCCCGGAGGTCCTCCAGGCTCGGAAGATCGACGACAACTGAGTACATGGAGCTCCGTGAGCTCCCCACCTAGACTTCGGGAAACCATGTCCCCCGATCAAAACAAGGTCGACGGTTGATTACAATTGTGAAATCCAAAGAATTCTTCGGCAAAAATGGGTTTTCCGCTGAAATATCCATTCCAGTGGCTATTGCTATGACAAATAATGTTAACAACATTTAGACTACCCGCCCAGTATAAATTATTATTAACTATGATCGATACAACTCGAGATATCAAGCAATTAGTAACATTTGTCCTTGGATTTGCAAATGATTTTCTACGCCGAATGAATTCTCTTTTATTCTCAATGTTTAATCGTTCGATAAATTAATGGCAATGATTAAACGTATTACATAGTATTAATTTTAATGTATAAATACATCTTAGTTGGACTTGGTGTAAATGAATAGCTGCAGGAATATTTGTACAAATTACAAAGAAACTTTTCTTTAAAAAGGAAGCTGGCACCTAATAATACAGTTTCATGTAAAATTTATGTTCCAAATATATTCATGTACTAGCTTTTTATTGCACGGCTTCGCCAGCTACGCTGATTTTATAATAAAAATTGTTTATTTTATATTTTTATATTTTTGTTAAAATAGTTGCATTCATGTGGATTATTAGCCAGACATAATCAGCTGAGGCACATAATATCGTGACTCCACAGTTTATTGTTCGAAAGTTTTAAGACGACAGACAAACGCAAACATACAAACTTACTGCTTCATACATATATTAAGGTGTAGTACATACATACTGTAAGTATATGCTGGTAAAAAGTTTTTGACTATTACTTTACTTACTACTCTGCTCACAACGTACCATTTCTATTCTGGTAAATAAATTCTATTTTGTAATTTGCCACAGTCTCATGACCAGTATAAAATTTGCTTGTACATTAGCAATCAATTAACAGTAATATATTAAATAAATTTAATAGCACGCAATTTCAATGGGCCATAAATTACAACGCCCGTGATTTCCATTTACACATCGCGATCGCGGCGGGCGATTCGGGCGCAAGTGGAATTTGCCCATAGTTGTTTCATCGAACCAAACGCATTCTTATGTTTTTTCATGTCACATTTGAGTACAAAGCAATTTAAAGGTTCTACTAACCTTCCCGAAAAGATCTGTAAATGGAAAATCAGCAGAACGTTTACCGTGAATTTGACATGTTAAACAATGATGATAAAGCTCTAGAGAACACAGAAGTAAAGACGCCTAGCCCCTTGTCCTCTGCTGCCGGTAGGAACTCCATTTTCTTTCGCTTTTATTATTGTTTCGCAATATTATTATTACATTATACGGACTTAAAATATTAGAAAAATTTATATTATTGTACCCAATGTTATACAAAGATATTAGGTGTACAAATAATGCGCGGGCAATTACCAAATATAATAAATTTAATGTTACACTTGCAAGAGCGAAAATAAATTGAATGTGATAGGTTAGGGAGTGCGCCATGTTCATACTTCACTAAGTTATTAAAATTTGAGTAATTGAATTAGTTTTAACTCGGGCCACCTATGAAGTAAAAAATATATGGTGACGTTTAAAAAAACATCGATGCCTTTCAAATGACGTAGAAGATGGCGCCAGACGAGAAATTTATTTTTACCAACATATTTACCCCTTTCAACTTTGCAAATACGAATATGATAATGGCACTCGCGAGATTCAGTATAACGCGGGAAAACTCATATTAGCCTTTAAGTAAGCGATATGAGGAAAAGAAGAATTTGTTTATAATTTTCATGTTGCACAAATAACTTTTCGGACCAAAGGTAAATGTTTTCGGGAAGACTAATCCTTTCTGATTAAAATACAAAGATAACTGCCATCGTGTGATGTATCTATAGTTCCGGAGATAAAAATTCATTCATAGACATCATTTTCATGAAAACAAGCAAAAATAGGAAACTTTAGCAGCCTGTAATTTTAAACAATTTCAAAACCAATAGAATTTCTGATTTCACGTGACTACCTACATCATTTATTTTAGTTTGATTAAAATCCCACACATCCACAAATGTGCCATTTTCTGCTCGTCTATCTATATACCATTCCACCTAAGAGTAGACCTACGCCCCTACAGATTTGCGACCGATCTACGCAGCTTACATGGATCTGACACACGCGATTGGTCGTAGCGCTTTTCTCTGCCGGTTTCTTACCAATCAACAGTATATCCCTGCGCGGAACGAGTCTACTCTTACATGGAATTCACTATACACTATATAATAGTAATATTCATTGAGGAACAAAGTTATTATACTAATAACTTGTTTAACCAAACACATGTATAACCTAAATAAACCCCGTAGTTTCTACAACTTTCCCCTCGCATGTCGGTTAACTAAATATTATTTTCTAATTATTTAAGCCGTACACACTCATATCCTGTAAGAATTTATCGCCTCTCGTAACATACCAAACTGTTTACTTTATGTCATTATCTTTTAATAAATATTAGTAGAAGCGAAAGAACTTAAACGACTAATATTCAATACTTAATGAATAAATAGTGGACGTAACCCTAATGGTGCAGATCACTCGCTGAACGAAGAAGAAGAAAGGAGATCCGTGGGATCCGAGGACAGC
This sequence comes from Andrena fulva, assembly GCA_946251845.1. Classification (NCBI taxonomy): domain Eukaryota; kingdom Metazoa; phylum Arthropoda; class Insecta; order Hymenoptera; family Andrenidae; genus Andrena; species Andrena fulva. Next base: position 62,711,682 of record OX276327.1, read on the forward strand.
TCCGAGGGAAGTTCTCTTTCCGATTTGAAGAGACTCCTTCAAGATCTCCCTTCACCGAACGAGACGGCAAGCTTGGCAAACCGTGTTAACAATATCAACCGTTGTCTTTCCCGAAAAAGAAACTACCGTTTTTACAGCGCCACTAGCTGCATCGAGGAGAACGACGAGAGAGAAGAGAAAGAAGAACAAGAGCATCTGCTATTATCGAGAAACCCCTTCAGCGAGTCTAAGACGAAGGGCGCTCGGGCACGCAGAAGGGCAAGCAGGAATTTGAAAAGTATAAAAGATCAGACGATGGTCATCTCCCAGCCAAACCAAGCTGACACTATCGGATTAAAGGAAAACTCTAACAATGACGGAAAATTTGTAAGCAGTTCGATAGTTGGATGCAATTCGCTCGAAGAAGCCTCTGAACATCTGTCTTCCTTCATGGGTGAAGTGTCGAGGAGTGATGCTCAACAATGTATACCGTTAACGGAAGAAGCAACGCCTACCCCCAATCCATATCAGTACGATGGTACCGAAAACGATTCGGCTAGATTACAGAAAAATCCGTCGCTGCTGCGCCTGTGCCAGAACTTGTCTTCTGAGAACTCGCCGAAGGGCAGAATCGAGCTGCAGTCACTTTCCCCAGCTTCTTTGAGCAATGTTCGACCGACGAAGTTCGGTGGATACAGGCCGCCCTCTGGCGTAGTTCTGCAGAACCTCAGTTCTAGTAGCGACCCAGACTCCAACTATGAGGCTACCTCGGATAGAGCAGATTCTAGCAAGAGATATGATAACTTAATCGCAGTTACAACTCCCATTAACTTCACCGGAACGACTAGCACCCCTCCGATTTTAATCACCAAAAGTACTGCAAATTCTAATGTCTGCTCGCCATCCTCACTTTCCAATAACACGCTTGTCGATCCGTCGACGAACGGAGAGGTTAAAAACAATATGACGTCCCCTATTTCGAAGGTCTATCTTACAGTAGCCGAAAGTAATGCTCGAAATTCGAACGATCGTTGCCCAACGCCTCTGTGTTCTTCAAGAAAAATACCACGAGACACTTCTTTCCATAGACTCCTGGGTATTCGAAGAGGAGATTGCGACAGGAAGGATAACTTCGGTACGAGTGTTAATCGACCCACGTTTCTCTCCGCTAGGAACGACATTCATAGTTATAAGAAGCAGTCCTTAGAATCGCCTTCTTCTTTATTTGAAATGCCGTTGAACCGTGAGATTTATTCAAACAGCCCAGGAAGTGAAGCTTCCCAAAATACGCACTATAAATCGTCCAGTTCTGTAAATAAGTGGTCTAACGAAATAGCGCAACGGAAGTGTCGGAATGTCTTCCACGATGGGGAACAAGCAACGAAGGAATACGAAGTTTCATCCTCAAACGAACTCCTCAACCAATCACGGTCGAATTCGCGTAGCGATAAAGATCACAGTGTACCGACGATGCCAGAGTATTATTCGTCTGCGAACGAGAGTGTACAATCACCGCAGCATATTTTAGGGAACTCAGTGTTTGAAAACCCTCAAGTAGACCAATCATATTGCTCGCCAAAGGACGATTTGCGATGTCTCGAACCAGTTGCATCGAAGAGTTTCATAAAATGTGAAAGTAACAATGATATTAAATGTTCTCTGTCAGCAAGGGTAATTCGTGAAGAGACAAAGAGCGTCGGTCTCGCTTCGCAATTTGAAGGTTGCGCGAGTGAACGAGATAACGTTGCTTCTACCTCGAGGGAGTGCTTCACGGATGAATTTAAACGAAATGCTTTCTCGCGAATGACTGCTGCGGATGGCCAGGAATTGCCTGTCGAATCCACTAATCGGAACTTGGATAACAACTGCAAAGAGTACGTGAATGTCCCGACTCTTCTTTTAAATTCGCAGGAAATGTCTGATTCCGCGTCACCCGCTAGCAAGGCTTGTTCGGGGAAGCACCTAAACGCGGATGCTTTAGTTGCGGCATTGTCAAACTTGTCCTTACAGCAAGAAACAACGAATCTCGCTTTAACAAATAGAAGCCGCGTCTTCGGCGACGGCAGTGGAACAGTCTCGATATCCTCCATAAACAATTTAATAACCGACGACAAATCCTTGAAACCGGCGTCGATAAAATCTGATGAAAACCATAGTAGGAACGATGCGACTTACAGATCCTTCCTCGGTGGGCGGTCGAAAATACCCGTGAAGATACCGAGCAGTAGGAGCAAAACCGTTTCAAACAGATTTACTGAATCCGAAGAGGAGACAGTTAGGTCAGACACAATCTCAATGAATTCAAGCAGACAAACGTTTCGAAATCTTCCACCGGTAGTTGGAAGGTTCCAGCTTGATCCTGAAACGAACGATAACGGCTCGACACTCGATGCGAGTTCGAAGGAACAGAGTGAACGTTTTGATTTGCAATCTGCGACCGAGACACGGCAGAATTCAAGTTCACCAACGGAAGGTATTCATTCGAGAGACTATTTGACCCCGCTGCAGATACAAGTAGACAGCGACGATCGATACGAATCCAAGGAGGACAAGCAATGCCATACCTACCGTGCTGATCGCAGTTGTGGCAAGCAGTTCTTGATCGATCGATCTGTGATAGAAGATACCATCAGGTCGCCAGACTATCCTGATGTACAGGATACAAAATCTGACAGCGGAACGGATAGTCCTTTTTCGGAAAGTGAAGTAATCGACTGTTCTTTCGTAACCTCCGGTCGTTACACCAGACACGAATCTTTGTCTGTCGAACGAATAAAGTGTAAAGATTCTGACAATTTGACTTCACAGAGCAAGTCGACTAATTATACATCTTCCGCGCGTTCACGACGGTTGGAAAATTACCAGGAAAGATCCTTCAGAACCACCCGCGACGGAGACGTTCGCGAGAGTATTACCGAGAGACCAAAGGCAAATTTGATCCAGGATGAAATCGGTGACGGCGGATGCCAGGAAATATGTATCGAAGAGCCGAACAGGCTGGCTTTCGAGGAAGCAGCTTTAGACTCGTCAGTGGAGGAGGAAAATATCGCGACGGACAGTAGAGCGGTTGACAGTAATGATAAAATTCGATTTTCCGTGGAGAGATTGGCAGTGGAGCAATTTCGAAGGAATCTCTGCGCCGAGCCGGCAAAGATTATGCAATCTAGAACCGCTACGTTCTTGCCGGAAAAAAATTACGATGCCCCGTTTTCCGTGGCATGCTCGTCGTCCTCGTCGACGTTACATCGTTCCTACGATAAGAGAAGAAACTCTCCACGGTTTAGGAAGAAGAGCCAAGACCGATTTCCTTTCACAATTTCAGAGAAAACGAGCGTAACTTCGGCGAACTACAAAGTTTCTAGGCGGATCGAAAGTTTAAACGAAGATTCAGTGTCACCAGATAGAACGTACAAGCTGAACGTTCATCCGAGTATAACTAGATTGGCCAGTTCTGGAATCGAGGACACACCCACCAACATCATCGATTACGCCGTCTACAGCGAGAGGGAGCACGATAAGAGTCGATCGTCTGGGATAAAAGAATTCGTACGAAGGTTTTCAACAAAACTGAAAAGATCAAGGGCGCGCGATAAGATCCGGCCGGACGCGGAGGCGACGAATGTCATTTACGAAAATCGTGCTTATCGCGGGGATTCAGTGGCAGACAGTTGCTCGGAATCGTCTTTGCTAAAGGAGTTTAAAGCCTGTGAGAATCCGCCGGAGAAGCAGCGTGCAGCTGGCAGTTCCCTGAACGAAAAGTCACTGACAAATTTCAAAGAACCTTGCAGACAACACGATTGTGCCAGTCTACATAACCAAGAACTCAAGCATCTTGATTGTAGCCGTGAAGGGGACAGCGCAGTTTCAGGAACATCAAGAGACATACAAGACGACTGCAAATTGCGGAACGATCCTTACGCGATGTTCTTCGTTAAAAGCACGGTAGATACCCCGGAAACATCGAACAGGTCACTTTCTTCGGAGGATGAAGAAAAACAAGATAATTCAGGTGATAAGAAAGGGAATCGAATAAAATTTCGCGACAGTTCATTAGCCGTGACTACAAAGCGATCTAACGAAAATGTACATAAAAAACTAATTAAAGGTAGAAATTTGAAAGATTCCAAACGTAATGGGAATAGAGACGCCGGTTGCCTTTGTTTCCGCTTTTATCGGATGATCGTACCTGCTTCCTTCAGCTCAGTTCCTAAATATCGATCACGGATAAAGCATAGCAATAACCGATCGTCCGCAAAGAAAAGGTCTAATTTCTCTTTGCAGAAGAAAAATAAATGACGCGTCAATTACTCTACCGGTACACCGTGCGCAGTGAAATCTCGGACACCAGCCGCACTCGCGCAGCGAATGAGCCAGTCAAGTTAGGGGAGCGCCTACAGGCGAATTTACACGGTTCACTTTGGTCGGCTCTTTTATTGCGCGAGTGCGGCTGATGTACGAGATTTTAGTGCACACGATGTACCACGAATATTTGCGAAACCACTTTCCAAGGTGTACATAGTCAAAGAATCTATAGCGTCCTTAGATTTTTCCAAGGGCCTCTAATTTGCAGATGTACATTTGTAAACTTAACGCTTTTTAAGGAACTTTTTCAATTAATCCGCAACAGATCGACTTGCGTTAAGGAAACCTTTATATTATTAAAGACATGTTTCTCTTTTTAATAATAAAGTCCTGTATATCGAATGACAAATGTGAATGTTCGAAATCAACAGCACAAATCATGACAAAGAAGAGTGTGTCGTCGTTCGTGTTCTTTATTTATACATCGTTCGTACATATCTCATTTATTCTCAATAATAGTGTTACACGCTTGCTTCCAACTGTTTTTTTTTTGTTTCATACAAGTGAGTCTTTCACCGATGATGCGCATTATCGAGCTTATCGCCTTCGTAAAACGTTTGTTTACTACGCTTTTTTAACTTATCGTCGTTATCATTGTTACTGTTATAGAAAAAATAAGTCTTTAAATAATCACATAAGAGTCATCGAGCCTTCGAGAATCGCGGGAAAATGGGAAAAGGGGGAAAAGAATGAATGTGTTTGTACCCATACATGCATGCATACGTGTATTTTGCCAACACACATGTAAACGATCGTGTATACGTAATTATGTTCGCGACACGTGTCGCCGTGTGTGTTAAGTATCCAAGGATAAGGTAACATGTTTCCTGAAGTAACAGTAAGTGGCTTTATATGGTATTTTTCGTTCACCAGCTCCCTCGAAACAACGATGTCGCGCTAAGCCTAGAAAAAATTCCATCTACCGAGAAGACCAGTCGTTTTCGCGTTAAAACTGTACGAGGTACGCGTTACGGGTTATTCCGCTACGCGGTCGGGGAGGAGCTTTAATCGATTCGATGAAGAGACGCGACCAACACTACTAACAGTCCAGCGAAAAGGAACATGAAGAAAACCAACGCTAAAGGCAATGCATTTCCATAATTTGCCACGAGTACTCTTTTTTTCCCGGTGTTTCTAAAAAAGGAAAGGAAGCTGAGTTCACGATACGTCCGTACATGTGCACGCACGTATACAGAAAGGGATGCAAATCAGTAACGATATTTTTGTCCATCATAGAAAGAATACACCGAAATGGTTGGTTCGGTTGTCGTACAATCGACAACTGTGAGTAAGAAATTCAGGGACAGAGCTAAGAATAAAAAAAAATGGGATATATATTCAATAATATTAAATGAATGGTCGCCTAGTTGCGGACAATTAAGATTTGTTTCGCTTAGAACGACGAAAGGATATACTAGTGTCATGCTCACACATCGTGCCAATCACTCTCGCATACGTGCGGTAAATTGCTGTACGATGTTGAGCGCATTTGAAAATGACAGTTTTTTTTCTTCAATTTATGAACAAAAATGCACCAACGTAGTTCAAAGTAATCTAAACAATTTGAACTTGCTAGGTTTCCGTGATTTGTTTTTTATCGCTTATTACAACGAAACACAAGTCCTACGTACATACATACATACAATACGAATTAACCACGGTAAATGATAATTCGTTGGGAAACAATGAGCAAATGCTTTCTTCCTTCCTCTTTTAAAAATCTTAAATCAGCGTACATCTGATTCTTCCGCTTGACTGTTTACTGTGTGCACCATCCAACTTGGTACTCGAATTCGCTTACTTCTTTTTCGTTCACTCGTCGTCGTCGTCGTCGAAGCTCACACCATCAGGACGGGACTGGCTGGGGAAATGGCGTCACAAAGGAGGTGGAATGGAAAACTCTTTCCGCACGTAGAACAGAATATAAGGTTTACACTTAGCAACTGCGTCTGTGGCTGCTGGTCGTACAGAGCTGTCGTTAAAGTGAAACCACTGTCCGTCGTGAACAGCGAAGGCAGTGTAATGTCCAGTTCCAGCTCTAAAATAAATAGTCCAAAATGTATTGCCGTAGTATTTATCAATACGCGCAACAGATAGCTAGAAAGGGACCTGGACAGTATAAAAGTGTTAAATGTAAGTGGCAAGTAATGGATACAGTTTTTCCCTCAACCAAAAGATACATTCTATCAAGTAAAAAATGTATGTTTCTTGACGTTATTGATGATTTTACTTCATATGCAATTGTGAATTGCAAAATAGATGTAAAAAATTGTCATTTTGAAAATGTAACATGTGGCTCACTTTTGACGCCCTCGCAGCGGTGTAAGGTAAATGTATAAAGCGTCGAACATACCCCGAGCCATGGTGCACAATGACAGCAGCTAAGTCGTACAGATGGCTGTTTGGAGCACCCAATTTTGTACCACTCATGCCGCGTACCGTGAATGCTGACATGTCGAGTGATTTCATCGGGAAATCCACTTGTGTGTCCACCTTGGAACGATAGGAATTGCACCACCTAAATCTTTTAATGTGAAGGCACAGCACCTAAAATGAAATTTCATCGTCAGTCGTAATTCGAGCTATACGCCCAAATCTTGGAATTAGGAATAACGCACTTGGAGTAAACTTATTAATTTCGTTTACCAAGCAAGTTTGTACTAACATTAGGCAGCCTGTGTATCCAGAACCTTTTGGTGGACCTTTGCTTTCCCACGCAATTGTCGCAAAAGTAGAGCTCGCTATCAGCCAACTCTTCAACTTTGAAGAATCTGGTTAGGCTATACGTGAGACTGCAAACCTCTTCCTGTTCTTTCGTTCGTCTTTGCAGTCTGTCCGGTATATCCAATGAGAGATCCTGGAAGGGCTCGTGGGTCTTCGAATCTGTACGGCAGTTCATGCAATGGACCTGCGCGAGGAAACGCGATCCATAATTCGTCCGCGCTTCTCCCAAGAAGAAAATGAATAAAATGACTTTCCAAAAGAATGCTCATTCGAAAAATATACTTCCTCCCCTCCTTCCGCATCAGAATAATTTAATGTAAGCCAGAGACGTATATCAGACATTTAAAATTCTCGCCGGGAACGATGCAATGACTTACCACGCTAAGGAGAGTGCCTCCAAACACAGCTGTAACGATGCTTTGTTTGCCGCGCAGACCGAGAGGCTCGTGTCCCAGTCTGGGCAGCAATTGCAACAACTCCGTGTGCAGTCTATCAAGCATATAGGTAAGAAACTCGTGAGCGTCTTGCTGTTGGTATCCGCGAAATCTTGGTACGACTTTCCATATGACAAGGAAAAGACATTCAGGGGAGATTGCCTGCCCGTTCGAACCGCCGAGATTCAACCCGAGCAACACCTTCCTCAGTTCTTCGGCGAGAAGGGCGTCGCTCATGCTCAACTCTTTGGCTCGGCCAGGCGTGACGATTCGGCCTCTATGAGTGGGAGCTTCGTCGAAAGGTATCCCCTCAAGGCACGGCATCTGTGTGAGATACTCGCAGAAGTGGCTGATGTTGTTGAACGATTGCAGGACAACGTTCATGAAACAGGTGTTGCCAAGATTTCTTAGGCCGACAACCTTCTTCTCTTTGGTTATCTTGGAACTTCTACGTTTGGTCGCCGGCCGATTGTCTCCACTCGTCCCGTCCAGCGAATGTAGCCTCTTTCGCGCCGTTCTGGGTCGAAGATTCCTCACGACCACTTCCGCTTTCCACAGGGCATCCGCGTTGTTCGCGTTTTCGCTGTTCTCGCGCCTCGAAGATGGCGTCGTAGGCGGCGACGAGTTCCAATTTTCCTCGTTCTCTTTGTGTTCATCCTTTCGGAAGGTGAGACGGCGTATTTTCTCGATTTGACCGTTCGTCGTATCGTTTACTACGTACTCGTCGCACATATAACTGAAAATACATGTTCCCATGAATACCGGTGTTAGGCAGGTGTTAATATATGCATAAGGCTACGGGAATCGATTTTTCTTTCGCGCACGGCTACTCTATCAATTATCTATAGTATTAGCTATAGTAGCCGTGGTAGATAGCTGGTATCTAAGTTTAGTGCTCAGAAAATGTCTAATACGTACAAATAAAAGAGAAAAGATAAGTTTAAAGTAAGAAAGGGATGTGAATGGCTCGACTTACCAGAATACTGCCAAGTTCTCACAATCAATGCAAACGCAGTGATGAGTATTTTGTTCATGATGTTGCAATGCATGGCCAGACACGTAGCGTCCACAGTGAACGGCTCCACAATAGAGGCATAGCCACGTACTCTTCTCAGTGCCACATACTATCGATAATAATAAAATATTTAGTGGTGATATCGTACTTGTCACTAGTACATTTTATTTTTAACACTATGATTATGGACTATGAGTAAACCAAGTATAGAAGGTAGAAGATAGCGCCAGTGAAACAACTTGAAAAAATTATGGCGTTTTCGGACGGTCGCACTGGGGCGCACTGAGTGCGAATTTTGGCCAATCGGAGGCGAAAAAGTTCACACTCTTCGCTTCCGATTGGGTAGGGTTCGCACTCGGTCCGCCCCAGTGCGACCGTCCGAAAACGCCATAAGATTCGCTTTTATTGCAACTTGTTACGTGAAATAATACTATCTATATTTTACGCTCACTATTAACGTTAAAAGATCTCCTACACACAATATATCCTATACTGCTATATATATATATACACACATTATACACCGCTAGAAGAGTGGGCGAATATATTCGAAATTCGACGATACTAGGAGTGCATAATATGAGAAAAGTATATAAATAATATCACGATATTACTGATTCTCTGTCTATTATTTCTTGGGCTGCAAGAAAAACTGCAATGCAATGGACTTCTTAATAATGCATTCCTTTCGATTCTTTCATATTACTGTTTTAATAAAATCTGTGTATGTATGTATATAGTATATAAATTTTCGAATGCTTAATATACTCGATTGTAGAATTTTCAATTCGCAAGCACAGCATGAAAGCCGTTCCGCTGTTTAGATGAAATATCGTAAGTTCTAAGACAGGGCACAGGCTTTTTAGCTGGTCTCGACTTACGTAATTCTCAAGAGTGCGCGTAAAACCAGGGTAAATGGGTGGAAGACCATTCGACACACCCCCTTCACAGACGATCGATCGCGAAATGTCTCGCATTTCTATCGAGCTTGAAATTTTGCATGCGCGGTTTCTTTATGATCAGTGTTTCCCAACGTGGGGTACGCGGTGAAACTTTTGGGGGTACGCCGTGAGAGCTCAGAGTCGCTAGATCTAGTAACTGTAAGATATTGCCACCCTGTGTGTTCCGGAAGAATGTTAAATTGCTTATATTATATATATATATATTAAATTTTGATAAACATAAAGAGTGATATAAGATACATTTCCAGGGGGTACGTGAAACATAAAAGGTTGAGAAACACTGTTTTATGTATTTCTGCATGCCGGCCGTTTTGAAGTTTAAAAGTAGGAAACATATAGTTGTATGATAGGTTAATTGATCTAATTCTATAGAAAAATTCCAGCAGTTAAGTTCGATGAAGGGCACGTAAAATGAAACGATGAAGAGGCAGCGTTTAAGATGTGTACCAGTGCCGTCTTATCGTTTTCGGGGGCCCTGAGGCGAGCTCCATATGTGGCCCTCTAAATTATACTAAATTAAATAATATCAAAAATACCGCGCTAACAACAATATACGAGAAACGATATCGATAAATCGATATATTTGAAGAGTATCAAATCGCCAAAGATTATTTTTCTTTTGATGTACTCAATTCTATCCAAACGTTGAAATTCTTTTGCGAATGTATTCATGCATGTTTGTCACAAATGTTTGTGATGAGAGATCTTTTTCGAAGCTCAAATATGTTATCATCTGCCTCCTCGGCTCGATACGATTATGATGTTTGAAATAAGTCCTTGCGGCATATTCACGAATTCCAATCCGCGAAAAGGACCCCATTTCAAGTATTTATAAGTAATTTTTGTGTATTCATTCAATAGTATACGTTACCAAATAAATATTGTTACGAAATGAATAAGTATTAAAACAATTAAATAAATAAAATTAAACGTGGGGTCCATTCCACGAAAAAAGAGCCTCATTTTAAAATCTAAACTTTGGGGTATTCGTTATTTTCTTTCCGTCACAGTTGGAGAGCGAATTCCCATTTTTTTCTAGCTTTTACAACTCTATTTTTTTTAATTTTCCACGTTTTCAACGGTCCCCTGAGCTCCGGGGCCTTGACGCGGCTGCCTCTTTCTGTCTCCAGGTTAAGACAGCACTGGTGTGTACTGTGAGTTGCTGAGAAGATGTCTAACGGGACGGCGCAGGGGCAAGTACTTTGCTCGCATCGCTGTGACCCGCTCGCTCCCTTCGTATTCGTCGATCTTGTCGCGAATATCGCCTCGACCAATAGCGACAATACGTGCGCCCTACCTCTACGATTGTGTTAGAAAACGTAGGCCTATGGGGATATACCACTCGGACCCGTATTCCTCCCGCTTGTCATCTTCTCAGCAACGCCACTGTAGGTTTTATGAAAAAAAGTTTTTCTCAAAATTCCTAGAACCAAAAGTATTCCTAATGAAATAAACTTAACGTAACACAATAAGAAAACAACATTTTCGTACAGAAAAACGTGCCCGCATGTGATGCCAGAGACCTCAGTTGCCCGTACCAAAAGTACAAATATTGTAAACAGGTTTTCTGAAAGACATTTTGAGGTTGTAGAGCCAGTAATAACTTAAACCATTAGCTCTTTTAAAAATTATTTCTTAGAGATACAAGACGTATTTTCAAATAAGAATGTTTACAAAATTTCAAATATTAATTAATATGCAAGACATCAAAGTGAGTGCTTGCGTAATGCGCGCCTTCATGTGGTGAACACGATTTCGATTGATCGACTCATTTAAAAGCAAAATCGCTGTATATGAGTATCCTTTAACTCAAAATCTAGAATGTGGAAAGCACTGGATTCGTGTAATAGGTGCGTATAGAAAAATTCATATCTTTGAAGGCAACGGATAAGATCTGAGATAACTGAACTGCGATGCATTAGAGATTCACGATCGATTCTACAAAAGTCAGGAATAATTCGTAATTGAAGATAGAAACGACGGGTCTCCGTATATTTTTGGAGGATCACATCAGTACAGTTTCGTTGAAAACTGAACGGTATTCACCAACATATCTATGTTGCAAGTGTAAAGGAATTTCACATGTTTTGATAAACCTGATCGAAGTCCCGTCGACATGTCGCACAACGTAAAAAAAGCTCAAGGGTAATATACAATTGTTTACGAAGTATTTTTTCTCTGCCTCACTTGATTCCTCGTTAATGCATACCAGTTGTCATTTTTCAGCTTTTTCTACCTTACAAGGAGAAAGCATCAAGGTTTAGTTACCAATTCGCATCTTTTGCGCATAGTATATATCATACATAATAATGGCGCACTAGTTACAATTTCGCGAGAAAATCTAATTTAAAGTTTTGTCCTTTCAACATACTATTTATATGTCTACACAAAAGCTACAGAATATATATAATATCGATTATACCGAATGTGTATTAAAAATGGCATAGGAAAAATTAACTACCTTTGGAAATGGAAAATTTGAACTGCGGATACCTCAGACTTTAATTAGGTATACTGCCACTGCGCCATTCATTGTCGCTTGCTGCTTATGCGCAAATACGTAATGACCATTTATTTAAGACAAAAATGAACTCGATTTTCTCGTTAAATTTTGAGTAGTGTGCACCTTAGGTTTAATACATTATTATGTACGATGCCTATATGTAAAATTTGAGCTAAATTGGTGGTCCAAACCTCGTGCACAGCCCTTGTTAGTCACGAAGGATTATTCGATTCGCCACGCCTACCGAACATTGGCGTCGAAGAATTTTGTTCACGCGCTGTACGCACAGCGAAACAGACAAAGAAAGGCCATACAGAGAATCGTCGCTATGAAAACAAAGAAAAATTCGTCCGAGAAATGCCACTCGTATCGGGGCATCCGATTAGCAACGACGCCGTTATCGATTTTGCAACGTCGTACCCGAACCAGCTTGCAGCGCAGGAAAAGAGGCAGAATACAGGAGAGGGGAGGTGTGAAACATGGGGTTCTTTTATAGCCCACGAGGGATGATTTTTCTCGTGCAGGCAGCTGGGTAATTCTCACCAACGTCACCACTTGCAATACTACTGGGATATTTAAATCGATCTTGCAAGCTGGATACGTTGCGATTCGTCGAGCGTGAACGATCTCCCCGGAGTAACGGCCATCAACGACGAACACCGACAGAATTGTTTGGGACGTATTCGCTACGAACCATCCGACGAAGCCAAGGAGTCGTGACAACCTGGGCGAGTTAAGCAATTGAATGTCCGCAGAAAAATCTTTGATCTGACTCATCGCCGCTAGAGAACCTTTAAAACGTTCTACGACTCTCTCCCTGACCATTTGCTTCGTTTCGCTGGCCACTCCCCCTCTCGCCCTTTTTCTTCGTCGAAATGCAGAATGAAATGGAAATGTTTCATAATTCCCGTTGGATTCTTGTCGATTCCAAGGGTTAAATGAACGATAATAATGAAAGTCAGAAGATTCTATTTTTTTCTCCATATAACGCCTGGTTTCAACTAAACCCGTTTGAAAATTCGATGATCATAGCACGCTTCTTTTGTGGCAGCCCTGCCACAAAAAGTTTAACAAAACAGATCATAGATTTTGGACGAATTCGCAAACATTTTTTATAAACAAGCAGAATAAATATAGCACTAGATGCTGCATAAGAAGAAAGGGCAAAGTCCGTCTTCGAGGTGAAGAGGGAGCAATCAGAATGGGGGAAAAAGTGTACCCGGAACACTGATATTCGTTGATTTTCAAATGCATCTGTCGGCCAATTCTGCTGGAGTAGTCTCGACTCTCGAGTAGATGTCGAGCGGAAATGCATCAAAATTAAGAAAAATGAAAAGCGGGAACGCCTGGGAACACTGAACACGTTTATCTGGCAAGTTCTAATGACGGATCTCGGGCCAGCTGATTAGTGTCGTCTGGTATTGATTTTCCAATGACGGCCGCGCCGCATACTACATAAGAACACCGAGCAGGACGATGCACACGCGCACGTCCGCGGCACGACGCTCTTGCCAGGTCCGTAGCACCCATGGACGGAGGGCACATACACTAGCTATAGCACACATATACGTATACATCAAGAAAAGGAGCGGATTTTCACATCCACACGTGCGTACGAGGCTTGTCTCACTCGCGCCCACACGATGAACACGCACACACTCGCGTATATATCGCGAAGATGCATGTATGTATTCACACGATGAGTTCGATCTGCGATGCATGTGAATAGTACGTACTGCGGCATCAGTGTGAGGCCAAAATGGACATGAACCGTACACCGTACCATTTTTTCTCAAATATATATATGCGTTCGCTTTAGGGGGAAATAGAAATGGTTCGCTTCGTCTTGTCGACTGCGACGGCTCAAGGCCGCGAGAGGAACGGCCGGGGCCTCGGTCACGAGAGGTAAAAAGAGAAAGAGAAAGCGAAAGAGGACGAGAAAGAGCAGGAAGAGAAACAAAGAGGTAGAACGGGTGAAGAACGCACAAGAAAAAGAGCGAAGGAAATAGGAAGCCACGGAGCGGAAGAAAGATCGAGGAGAAATTAAAATAGAACGTAACCTGCAAAGAAATGATCGGTGAAGGTACAGAGAGGACGAGGGCGAGAACGGGAACGAGAACGAGAACGGGGACGAGGCCCAGGCACAGCCTCGAATACAACCTCTTTCAAGCTGCTAGAAGAATAAAGGTTTTGGTTATTGTGTGGGGTCCTACCTGAACAGACGAACGGTAGATCCTTCGTACAGCTCGTTTCTACGTCGTTACCGTTGAATTGGACGCTCTGAGCGAGATGTGGACACTCCATGTTTTTCTGGACACGGTTCCACGGGGCCCTCGTGGCCCCTCCGATGGCGAGTGTCTGCGTACGTACGTGCCTGCGTTTACAACGTGTTCTTTCTCTCACTCTCTTTCTGGGCAAAAGAGAGTAGTAGCAGAGTGGGCAGAAGAATGGGGTGGGAATGATATAGAGAAGTCGGGGTACGCTCGGTGCCCCGTTAATATCCGTCACATAGCGCGAAAAGAAGGGTACTGTTCCGTTCCCTTCAATCAAAAAGAAAGGATGCAACTGATCTCGGCACGCAACGACGATGGACTGAGGAAAACGAGCAGACCGAAAAGAGCAGCGGAGCGCTCGACTAGCCCCGACTACCGACCGAACGCAACCGAGCTGCGTCGGGCTCGGTTCTGCGGTGGTCGGGCTACCTCCAGAGTCACAGACCACTAATAGTCGACTGACTCGCCGGTTGTACAGTCTCTCCTCCTTGCTCCCAGCAGTTCCAACATTCGCAGGCGTGCGATTACAGCTACTCCCTCCGTTTCTCTCGCTCTTTTCCTCAATCTCACTCCGTCGACCAGGTTGTGCTAGGGTATCTAGCCTTGGATCGTGCTAGGTCGCGCAGCCTCTGAGCAACTTAGCCAGGTTCGGCTGAAGCGTACGGGCGCTTCGCGAGGGCGACGCGTCTCACCATAATGCGGACGCGGCGACATGTATTGAGCGCTTTCTCTTGCGAAATATTTAAAGCTGCAAAATCTATTCGACGCCTTGTCCGGGTTTTTCGAAACTCCAGTCGCAAGCATCTGAATCGTTGACAAATTTGATATTGAAGAAAGCCGATATTGCATTATTTAATTATTTTGCGTGAAGCATACCCGCCGGGAGAAAAGCAAACCGAATACACTACCTTGGAATCTCATACGAGCTGCAATTTTAAGTAAAAGAGTTCCAGTATTTATATGTTCGGAAATGCTTCATTAAAGTCATTGTCAAAAAACTTTCTGCCACATTTTTATCCAGGGGGCTAAATGGCCCCACGCACGATACAATTTGTCGTGCGACAATTTTGCCACAGACTTGGCGTCCTATTGTCAGTCCAATATCGTTCGGACAGAGCTGAAATCGCCTCCAATTAATCGCAGAACCTACACACACGTTGTAATCTATCGCTTGTGAAGCAAATCCTACGACAGGTTGTATGGAAAGGCCGTACGATCGCATCGTACGGGTCGTAGGGCAGCCCCACGGTATGGTACGAATATCGTTCAGACAGTTGTATGCAAACTAATCGTACGGCAGATCTTACGAAAAATCGTAACGTCTGTGGGGCAGTTAAAAAAAGTTTAATGAAACAGAAAAATAGTTGTTTGCTTACAAGAGCAATGATTTAATGTACGGGCTGCTCAATATATTTTTATCTACTTGTAGACATTCTCTAATCTTTTTTAAAGTTTTCGTTGTTGGCTTTCATAGAATTGTAGTTATGCAATCCTTATAGTCAGGTCTTCTTTAGTACCAATGGATGCTGAATAAATGTTATTCCTTAATTTTTTCTAGGCATCAGAGTCTAAAGGTAATCACCAACCTTGTTGGTCATAATACTGGTTTTGGGTATGAATAATAACTTGTTTAACAAAGCATTTCAGAGCCTGTGTTTACTGAAAAAAATTACTGAAAAGAGCAGCTGTTATTACATTACAAATTAGTGTTCTTTTATTTGGGAACACACTATATACTTGTAACTCCAAGTAATTACTGATGGATAATATTGATTTCCATATAGTTGTTTTCTATTTTATTGGCAATTCCATGGTTTTAACTGCAATGATAGAGTACATGTATAGTTCGTCATGGAAAATCACATACAGCAGGGCAAAATAAAGTATAAATTTTCATGTATGTACTTTAACGTATAAACAGCGTAATTAAGAAAACCAAACATCAATAACTAAGCATTTGATAACTGTAAATGTTCTATATGATTATTTTGAACAAATTGATAGTGCATTTGCAACATTTGCAACTGCTAGGTCCCAGTACATTACAAATATTAAAACTTAAACTTGTAATACTAAAATTTGATCGAATACATTCAAATCCTATATGAACAGTTCAAACCTTGTATTTTATTCCTTAGGCATTTGAGTACACGCGTACATGTAATACTCACGTATTATATATGTATATATGTTTTAAAAAAAGGTTTACAAATTTTTTAGGGTTTATAGCATTCACCTACTAAGTGTCATAATAAATATGGTGTAAAATTGATACTTACTAATACGAAATGTTTTACGCATTACCTCTACAGCAGGTGTTCTGTGATTTTATTCTGTAAGAAAGAAACTTTCTGCTCTTGCCCATAAAGAGATGCATAGTCCTTCAAAAATCTTTACTTTACTCTGCACATTGCCAGAAATTGATCAAAACACAAAGTGTTTAGATAATCCCACAACCAAAATTGAAGAGAATTGAGATCATTAAAACAAACTGGGTACTCCGAGTTCTATCCAGTTTTTATGAAACCTGTTGTGCAAAGGTTGTCTGGCAATGCAAAGACTGTGATACAGCACTGTGAAGCATCCACTACGACGTCGGATTGTTAAATAAGCTTTAAGAAATTATTTTAGACACTTCTTACAAGGGGAGGACGCCAACTAAACGAGCGATTTTTTAACAAAACGGAACTTAAAATGTAGGGCCCGACGAGCGTAATCAAATTCTAGAATATTAGCCGTCAAACCTCAACAGTTTTTATAAAAAGTGGCTTTAAACGTAACAGTTCCCGAGTTGTCGAATCAATTGCGTAGATTAAGGGAATAAAAAGGTTTTATTCGAAAATGTTTTAGGATCAATCGTTAAATAAAAAAAAATAGGTTTCTTGTTGGAATGCATTTCCTTAATTACGCTTAAAGGGGAGCAGTTTTTCAACAGCCGCGGTAGCCGCAAATAAAGTGGTCGAGTATACGAAGGGAAAAATCTGGATTCGAGTATGTTTAAGCTATTTTCTATAGAAACGGTTGAGAGTTGAGGGCTAATATTCTAAGATTCGTTTATACTCATCCATCGGGTTCTACATTTTAACACCAATTTTATTGAAAAATCGATCGTTCAGATGGCGTCCTGCCCTCGTTAGTCTCAGCACAAACTACGAAGCACGCATTTCTAATAACGAAATGCTGGTAATACTGACAAATCATCCGCTGTCCAATATTATCTACATCTTTAGTAATATTCATTTACCTAAGAAGGCATATCTCTCATTGTATAATTCATGAATGTACTCATAATTCTATCTCCATCAACATTTATATTTCAATAAATTTTACGGCTGATACGTACGTTTATTAAGAGTTTTTTATATGCTTCGATAAGCACTACGAGCCTTAAAAGTTTGTAACTCTTGTTTCGAAACATCCCGTATACAAATATATTTCAGACACTTGAAAGACTTCAACTGTTACTGCAAAAAAGGTTGCTGTGTCCGAAATTTGAAACATTTGTATATACATTGTTGATCATTGCATCTAGTCTTTTTAAGCCGGGAATCCACCGGGAAGCTAAGCTATGCTATGCCATGCTATGTTTTAAAAAAAATTAGTTTCGATACATTCTTATGGAACCGTTTCCACCAAAAGCTAAGTTAAAACATTGCATCGCATAGCATAGCTATGCTTAGCTTCCCGGTGGATTCCCAGCTTTAGGTTTCCATTCTATCCTCATGATACCAAGTACTCCACGAGTGTATACACGAAAGGTTTGAATTAATTACACGTGTACAAATACACATCGAACTTCTTTTCACTACTATGTACTCTATACAATACTGTACAGGCAAGATTTTAATTGAAACGAGTAATTACTGTTCTCATACGATGCTTGAGGCGTTTATAATTTGGGTGTTTAGTGTTGATAGCCTGATTTAACGCTTGGTCATCATTGTGAATATCTTTATTATGTTAGTTAATCAATTAAAAACTGCGGTTAGTATTTAATTCATTGAGTCTCGATATTCTTAATATTTAACTTTCTGTATGGAAATTTTTAAGTCTTTAACCACATTCGTTAAACGTTGATAAGGGTTCCCCGCAGGCTGCACGCACAACATACATACATATATGCCTTCCGTGTACCCACAAATCACGCTATATCTGATTATACAAACGAGAAATGAAAAGTGTGGCTGTAAATATAGATCGAAGTACACTTGCACTAAATTGTGTTTCAATTTAACTGACAAGGGAACATCCCGAACCCGGAATTTAAAAAATTCTGAAACTTTGTGAATATGTAGGGAATTTCTTCCTGATTACAACGCAATTTATCTTTGCTGCCCAAATTCACTCGAAGGGGGTGAAATTAACCCCTGAGAATTAGGCTATTTTCCGATTTTGTGTTATAACTCGCGAACTCTAAAATAATTTATTTACCAAATGATAGATCTAATTAAAAGAAGTAACTTTTGTCTTACAACTTTTTTCTATCTCTTACAATTCGCCAGTTATAACACAAAATCGAAAAATAGCGGAATTTTCAGGGGTTAATTTCACCCCCTTCGAGTGAATTTGGGCGCCAAACAAAAATTGCGTTGTGATCATTAGGAAATCCCCCTACAGATTCACAAAGTTTCAGAATTTTTTTAATTTCCGGGTTCGGAATATTCCCTTGTGAGTTCCTTACAAAATCTTTGTATCGGCGCTTCAATTTTTGCTTTCGTTAATCAAAGATGTGCAAGAAGACAGAATATTCACTTTCAACGAAGTTTAGTTCACAAACTTAAAAGTTGTTTCTGCATGAACTATAAAATTCAGTTATATTCTAACTATATAAATAAAATGCTGGAAACTGAGAGTTCTTGCAGATAAACATTAACTAGCACTATTGATACAGAAGAAATTAAAATATTGTCAATGTTTACGAGTACAAACGTAAGTACGGACAGTCTAAACGCAGTGCATAGAAATCTATAGACTAATATTGGAATTTTAATTTATTTTTTGCGTGCAATTTCTGGAGAAGAGCATCTCTTAAATCAGGCATCGGAATTAAGTGAACGCGGCGGCCGATTTTCAAAGGCAACGCCTCCTTTCTCCCGCCGCGCGTCTTGGCCCCCGCGGCGGCCTAAGTGCTTGGAGCGCCTCAGGCCCGTACCATACGAACCGCGCGTGGCGCGTTGACAAAACAAAAACGCATCGACAATCGTGCTCTCTGGGCCGATGTGGAAACCTATTGATACAATGTCGCCCTAATACGCCACGCGCAGTTCACGTGGTGGTACGGGCCTGAGGCGCCCCAAGCTGCTGGGCCGCGGCGGGGGCCAAGACGCGCGGCGGGAGAAAGGAGGCGTTGCTTCTGAAAATCGGCCGCCGCGTTCACTTAATTCCGATGCCTGTCTTAAATTATACTTTTATACGAAAATAGTTTATATTCGTAAAATGTTTAAAATTATTTCTTTACTTACCACAAAGAAACCACTGTATATTGGAGAAATATCCTATAATAGAAAAGCTAATAAAGACGGTAAACATAAGTTTTTTCACAATGTCAGCTTGCAGTTTTATTAAAAAGTGCAACACTGATAATGTTGTTTAATGTAAAGAAAAAAGAATTCTAAGAGCGCCTGCTATACGGTGGTAGTTGCGATTGCGTGAGTTGGAGCCCGGGAATATTGTTGAATCCAAGCATCTGTAACATCTCCTTGGTTTCTGGATCGACTTCGATAATGTCGTGCTCCAGAGCGGAGACCTCGGGAACATAGTTGTCTCTGCGTTCCCTCTCTTCTTCTTGCAGCTTGATGGAAATGCCGCGCACTTGACTGTGTCTTAACCGCTTCATCAAATGCGTAACAAATCTGTTCGCCGACAAACGAATTAAAAAAAAATTAGATGACTGATTTGGTAGATCTTACTATTTTCTCGATCGTAATGGTACGATAACGACGAGATCCTTTCGCAACGAATGAACATATTATCGCGTGTGAATACATACCCGGCGATCTTGTTTCGCAAAGATTTGCTAGGAATAATAGCGATTTCCTCGCATATTCGTTTATTCGTATGGAAGTCCATGGTCAACCGAGTGTAATATTTCTCGATGATGAGCTTCGCGGCCTTTTTGACCGTCTTGGTCCTGACACGACTCTGGAATTATAAATAACTGCATTTTATACCTCAGAATCTCTCACGTGAAAGTTATTTCTCGCTCGACGTCCACATGTACAAAATGAGAAAAACGTTCGCGGAACACTGATCGCACTCGCACATAACCTCAATTATATAAACTACATGTACTTGATCATTAGAACACCTTCGACCACTAAATTATTTAGCTTCTGAATTTAACATCTATATTAATATATTCTTAGATGATGCATTTCTACAAATAATAATGGATTGCTATGATTTCTCTCGATTATCGGAAGAAAATATCAAAACGTACGCACCATGGTGGCTACTGTACCGGAAAAGACTTAAAACAAAATGGAGGAGAGATACTACCGCCATATGAAACTATCAACAGGAACGGTCAAATACGGAGTTACGATTCGAATCACGACACTAGCGACATCTACAGTTGGTATTACGATAATTCTGAAAAGTTTCGTTTATACGCAGACGGTAGTTTAAAAGATTCGAGAATACAAATGATTTGGACAGTAAAGTACAAGTCTAACGCATAGAGAGAAGCATAACACGGAAGAATACTTTCGTACTAATTTTTATTCGAAACAACGCATTGGAATTATCAAAGAAATTCTACTCCGGATAATCTAGAGAGTAATCGGTGGTCGGTATACAAATTCGACCATAACCACAAATAAAATAATATATCAGTAATATTAAGCGTTAACAGCCCCAATCAACAGTGGCATTTATTAACCTTCAAAACTCCTACTATTCTTCTCTGCGGAAAATTATCGCGCCGCGATCGATTGCAGGAGGTGGCACTAGTGACATTGATACAGTCCGCGAAGCAGTACAGAACGTCAGTGACTCAAAACATGTCGCGCGTTGCGCTGTCGCGCGATGGGACGAGCCTAAACGTGCTTCAGCTCTATCCGCGCCAAGTGACATTCAGTTCCGTCCAAAGTGCGAACGTATCGGATCGCGGGCTATCGTTTAGTCGGAGCGGAACGTCTGTGAAACGCGAGAAAATCGAGAACGCCAGGTGACAAGACGCGAGTGGTCCGCGATGCTGTAGTGGGGGAAACGTGCACGGTGGCAGCACTGTGCTTCGAGCAGAGTAGAAAAGAGAGGGGAGGAGAGTAACGAGGACGCCGAATAGCAGAGGAACCGAGATAGGGGAACGAGAGTGAGATCGCGCGATATCGGGTGGCCCGTGCGCGAGAGAGACCGCGATTTCGTTCAACCGCACGCGGTAGACGGTGATTGTCCGAGCGAGTGGGACGGCCGATGCCGAGAGGAAGAAGGATAGCGGGCGGCTAGAAGGAGAGCCGACTCGCGAGGGAGAGGCGACGAGTTTGTTTATCGCCTTGGTGAACGGCGAGAGTAGTCAGTGCGGTGCTACACTCGGTCTGTAGTGGTCGGGAACGATCGGTGATAGCTGGCTTCGTCGCGCGTTCGGCCTTGTTCTTTTGACAATTTACACGGAATAGTTGTGCGCGGGTGCTGTCGTGTTCTCCGTCGTGCACATGCCAGCATCCGTTTGATCCCCGTCGAAGACCTTCGGGCCGAAAGAACATGCCGCGAACCACTGTCAAAACATAGTTGTTCTGTGCGCTGTGTGCCAAAGTCGGTGGGCATTCGTGTCGTACGCCGCAAAATCCCTGGAATTCCAACGACGTGGGTATCCGAAACGATACCGAACAGGCAAGCATGCTTCCACTTTACTTAAAATAAAAAGTCCCCACGGCGATTCGTTGAATCCTTGCGGTGACTCGTAACCTCCCGTCATTTTTAACGTCGGTTTTTCCCTCCGTTCTGCCCCCCCCAGCCCCCCCCCTGTATCGGGTTGTCTTGCCGATTCCGGCGATTCCACGACACTTTGGCCTTTGTTTCTCTCAGCTGACATCGTATCCTCGTGCTCCAGCGACTTTCTCCTCGTGAAACTTCTGCCCGTTTCTCGATCGCCTGTCTGCTCTTTACGCGCACTAAATAAACTGCTAAACCGTTTTAACGGTATCGTTCGTCGCGAATTTCTCCCCGACCGGGGGTCGTTGATCCGCCATTCTTTCACTTTCATCGAAAATACACGCTGACCACGATACGCATACGAAACGTGCACGGGTTGCTTGCTGCGCGGAGGGGAAAAGATGCCTATGAAAGCAACGTCTGGTGTTAGCGTTTCGCGTGTATAATTTAGGCGAGCCAGCGAAATGTCATCCGCACAAAGTGAGGACAGATTCGTGGTTATATATATATATATATATATATTTCGGAATAATCCGATTGGTTGTTTTCTTAATGACAGTTTAATGTCGTATCAGTTACTCACAGTGGTTATTAGTCGCGTGATGTACCCCAATGAGTTTTATAAGATTTCATATCCGTTTTTTTTTCAGTAGTTTTGTTTCGTTTTAAAACGTCGATGCATTAAAGATTTTTCATGTCGAAATTGTCGAAATTCAGCTGCAACCGATTCCTCTGGCGCATGGTGGAAATTTGAGGCCAGTTAAGGGTGATTTGCCGAACGGTTACACGTGTTAATATCGCAAATTTTTCAATGTAGCGGATCACGATTGCTCGGTAGATTGTAGTGCGAAAAGTTGGTGTAAAAGAAGTAAGCGTTGGGTGAGCTGGAGGTATATCAAGCATATCGGGCATCGACATAGATGAAAAATATTAGAGGATACTGGAGTTGTTGCATTGCTTTATCAGCTGCTCCATTATCGGGTGTACCCGTGTCCATGTGAATAGAATTTCAACTGAACTGTCATTTATGGCTAAAAAGAATTATTACAATCGTAAATTTAATTGTTTGATGAACTGCAGCTCTCGGCTAAGAAAAATGGGAACTCGCCAGTAGTTTCATTTTCTGTATAATGGAACGTAAACCAATGGCACATTTTTTTAAAGGAAAGTTGTTCTTTAAGAAATCATTTCATCAACCAATATTTTGTACATATACACACATGTATATAGAAAGATATCTGATTTATCGAATATGCGGAGTTTTGTATTTGTTTCGATTATCAGCTTATTTCAGGGAGAAAAATTGGCGTCCTTTTGCTAGTGGCATTTGATAAATTCTTTTTCCATTCTGCGTTCATAACTTATCATTCTATGGTAGGGAGAAGTGGAGAAATAAGGGTGGTTATTGAAGAAAGTATTGTTCTTATTGGGAAAAGTATTGGGAAAATGAATGTTTCATAGAAGTTGACGTAGTCGTTAATATTAATACAATACTAATTAGAAGTAATTTACTACGAAATTTCAGAGTTTGACTGGCTTCATTCAAGCATATGTGTGCAGTTGAACTGCACCGCAGTTTTGAGTGGGTTATAGTCGTGTAACTGCTAACTAAAACACTAAAATTCGCTCCCCAGTTGTTAGCTAATACTTTAATCGTTCGATTCCTTTGCCAAATAAGTCGAACGTGCAGGACAAGTATCTTTTAACGGAGGATATATTTTCGAGAAAGACAGATTTGAAAATTGTGTTGAATATGTTGCTCTACAACGAGGTTTATTGTTCTAGAAACCACTATTTTTCTTTGTGCCTCTGTTAATAGACACTGATTTAGAAACCATTACTGTGTTTGTTACGGTTCCCAAAGCTGAAGCCAGGTTGACACGAAAGACTCGGCAACCCTAGCTTGACTGCGCGATACGTACAAATTAGCTAAATTATTTTATAACACGATGGTGATTCAACGCGACGCGTTGAATGCATGTGTAGCGGGGAACTAATTTGCGTAACGCTTCGACGGCCTCACATTTTGGAGCATATGTATGTACATGCCCAAACTGTTTCGTCGTCAGAAACTTCCCTGTTTAACATCTTATGAATGTTGAAATGAGCCGTTGTTTTTGAAAGTGGTACAAGTCCATTTTTTGGAAAAATACTTCACTATGCTAAGTGTAAAGGAGAAATAAGATTGAAATATGAATAGGTTTGTTATTATTAGTTATCTTAACGATGTAATTTACTTTTCATACTAGCTTATTTACAAATTCATTATAAAATAACCGAAATTATTTCTTAATAAACTCGATTATTCGTTTACTAGTGAGTAATGAAGACATGTTTGTCTTCGTTTTAATTATTATTTTTTACATTAAAAAATACATTTCACAAAAGCCAACTTCAATTAAAATATAAATTTAAAATTGCAGTTGTTTATATTTTTCATATGTTATTATTGAAAGTGGTATAAGTCCATTTGTAGCTACAAAATCGTTCATTTTCTTTAACATTTTTATTGATTATTATTCCATAATAAAATTGAACAAGTTTATAGTTTTAAAAACATTACCCGAATTGATTAACGTAAGCGAATTTTTTTAAAGTTGATTCAAACGCAAACCCAAATGTTACGACGACACACTTTCATTATTGGTACTTTAACGTCACTATATTAACACGATATGATATATATGTTCAAGCAATTCGTCTATTAATCGAGACCCCATAAAACGACCAAGTAAACCATTTTGTACAGTTTAGTTTGTACAGTAACTGAAAATCGTGAGTAGGGTAAGTGCACCTAATTTCGCCTACCCGAATTCAAATCGCTCTCAATTGAAGGATAATTGATATTTTGGTTATTAATTGGTCTCAGATAAAAAATAAATTATTTCTGTTCCATGTATCTACCTGTTTCCGTTAACAAAAATGTTCACGAACCGATTAAATTGCTTAAATATGTCATTAATTAGATACTCCCAGTAAATATTCATGACTTTTTAAACTTATGTCCTCTCAATGTGATGTAAAATTGTCATAGTTCAATAAACTGTTACACTATGCAAGATTCACTGAAATATTTCTACGCTAGACGTTGCTCAAGTGACGTTACAACCATACCTCTCTACACATGCTTGGTTACTAATTCAGTTCATTACCAACACATGTCAGCACTTACTTCACGAGGTATTACGAGTGGACGATATTAGATGCTAGACGATAGTAGGTGCACTTACCCTATGTATGTATTGAGGAATTGAACCACTCGTCTAAACTGATTTTTTCAAACTGCTGTAAGCCGCGTTATTATAAGGAAATTGCGGCGTAGATGCCACGACGAACATTCTACATAAAACCAAAGCTAAAAACCAGGGTATTTTGAACAGCAGCACGTATGTAACAGCGGTCACCAAAGTGTTATTGTGTGAACGAAGGATCAACGCAGCGTTGAAAGTAGTAGAATAATGAATTGGTTTGCAAGAATATTCGACCTAACTTCTTTTGATTTTTATATAGTTATGCGATCATGTTAAAGGTATAGTGTGTCACGGATATACAAAATATTTTCACAAAGTACCTACTTGCGGTTGACACAGAAAATTATTGAAATGTTTGAAGAAGTTATATGCAGCTATTCACTCATCGGGAGTTATTAGTAGAATTCATGCGTCCTTCTTCGGCGGGCACAACTACAGTCACTCACTTTGATACAATCACTGCTAAAAGAGACCTTGGTCGATTTAATAATTTGCATGTTCAGCGACAAGTGTCCAACTTACGATTAGTCGATTTAGATATTTCATTGGTCTTTTACATTGTTGGTTACGTAAGGCTCCAATGTTATATTAATTAAATGCATATTCAACAGCTGTATTAGTCACTACTTAGCTGACATAAGTAGTGAACAAACTGTTGTTGACCTGAAGACACGTGAACATCTTACAATTAACGTGTTAAACGTTTGTTGGCTTAAGGAATATGTATATCGTAAACGGTATCATGTTTACATAGCTAGCAAACCACTTGACAAATAGGGAGATTAACGAAAGTGTGAAAAACAGTTGAAGATTATTTATTTTTCTTGCTGAAAATTTATTGACAATATTTTACGCAATGAATAAGGTAATAATATTACATGAATATTTAATAATAGATCTTGTTCGCGAATTAGTTTTTACAGTTTTAGTAATACAGATGTGATGTGTCCGCAGTAGATTGTAGCTTTTTTAAACGACAGTAAATCCACTTTTCTTATTGTTTCTTTTCCTTGTTTTCTTCTTACAAGGGAAATCCGCGAACCCGGACTCACCGATTGGAACGCAACTTTGTTGGTTTTTAGAGTGACTCAAAACAAGAACAACGGTGTGTTTCATTTGGGCCCTATCACCCTTTAAGGGGGTGAAAACTAACCTCAAAGTCAAATTGGCACTTCCACTTTTTCGCGTATAACTCTCAAAGTACAACAGATAGAAAAAAATGTTTCAAACAAAAGTCTAATGGAGCAATAAGCGCTACAAACTCCCGTTAACAAAATATTTAAAAAAGTTTTTTTCACCAGATATTTTTCGTTTTAAACTCTTTTCAAAATTTTGTTAACGCAAGTTTTCAGTTCGTCTACTAATATTTTTACAAGCACTAGGTATTTTATATAAGTTCATAACAGCGACATATTTCGTTAATTTAGGTTAAACATACCACGAAAGTGCACTTCTTCTTATAGAAAATTAATACGCGCTTTAACAAACTTCTCACTTTGTTTACGAATTCCGATACTACCGCTACAACGAATGATACATAAGCGAATGAGGTATGCCTAACAAGGATGGGAATACACTAACTTACCCAAACCTCCCACCACCCAAAACCCACCCACTCTCCCCTACTTTTATAGCTATAGTTCGTTTGCATACATCACGAGATATTTGATTTGCGATGTTTTGATAGGAAGTATAATGCCCGCAAAGATATAGCGAGGTCGTAAATTAAACACCCGAGGAGCGGCTGTCTTTGATGCCCCGGCACCCAGGGCCGCACGCGGTATACTATTGTAGGAATATCAGTAGGAATTGACTCTCAGGCAGGGTTGCCAGGGATTCTTTGTGGCCTAACACCTACAGGAGTGGTGGTAATGTGTGCGTGAACTGACGCCAGCGCCAAGGTAGCCAAGTGGCGCCAACGCGAAGCCAACGCGAAGCCAACCACGGCCAACCAGTGTCGACACTATATTTCCCGGCGACGCTGGTTGGCCGTGGTTGGCTTCGCGTTGGGGCCACTTGGCTGCCTTGGCGCTGGCGTCAGTTCACGTATATATTACCACCACTCCTGTAGGTGTTTGGCTTCAAACAATCCCTGTGAACCCTGCCCTGAGCCCTGAGTGAGGCCCGAGATCCTTATCTGTCCGTGTCTGTCAATTCGCTCGTTCCAACTCCCGAAACATGTAAACAGACACTCGCTACCATTTTTACGACCTCGCTAGACCTTTGCGGGTGTATAGCGGGTACTATACCTAGATATAGTGAAATGACCATTGCTCGAGTGTACCTAAACACAGCAGAGTCTGCGTACGATAAATAGTCTTACATATGAAATACTTTACGATGCACATAAATAGCACGCAAATAAATATCGTTAAAATGTTTAACTGCTTTATAAGGGCACTTGAACATGGAAATTGAAATTGACCATTTTGAAGTCTGAATTCTTTTTAGAATAACGTGTAAATTTTGTATGTGCTCACGACTTTTAGACGATTGATGATTAAGGTGTCGAGCAAAGTGATATTCACATTATCATGTCTTCCCATTTAAAGTGAGCAACTTTTATTATTGTCACCTCTTCATTAGTTTTAGCTGCATAGGACTTGTAAGTGGTGTGTCCTGTATGTTAACGGTTAGATATGTGTCGCGTAGTCATTAGTATAGTTGTCATTAAGCCATCCAAATGCGTGTTTGCCTGATATTGTCGTCATCAGTGTCTTCCCCGTTAATACTAATATTGCTGGTAATTGAGTTCAGTACGCGAGACAGGTGTTCGCGGATGCACGCGATGGTGCAATGGGTTCTACAGGCACCGCCAAAAGATGTGACGTGATTGTGTGTAACCCTATTTAATGGATATTACATTGCTGTAGATGTCTACGATGTTCATAGAGAAAACCTTTTAGAACTACGTATGTAAATATAATTAAACAACGGTATTTACTAAAGCGAACAAGAAGGTATTAATATTTACTAGAAAATTTTTAATTTTTCATACTTTTCTAATGCTCAGCTTTTTAGATATTTTGTATTATAATCAGAATATCAGTGTTTTGGTCCTATTTGTATATTCATATGAAACACGCCCGTTATATCTGTATTTAAGCAAAGATCAACATACATATATTAACAGAAAGGCAAGAAAAATTACTGCAGGAAAATAAAACGTTACAAATTATTGGAAGTTTGTCTTCGCGTTACTAAAACTGTGAACAAAATCTAATCTATGGCAACATTTATTATACAACATTCATTAAGTGTTTACCGTCGGATCACTTAGTAATTAATATGCTGAACTCACGAGATATGTATTAGATATCCTATAGCACGGGTCACCGTACCAGAGACTACTAAATACGGATTAAAAAACCGAATATCTCGGAAACGATTAGTTTGCGCTTTTACGTTTACTAGAATGATTGTTGTTTCTTTTAACAAGCTTTATCGACCAGTTAAGTTTGCAACATAGTTATAGAGTCTATAATTCGTCTATGAAAGCAATGATTTATATTTTATAACCGATGATTTTGCAGCTTTGTTCAAAGCCACAGCCTTACTTTCTGTAGCATCTATACTATTGCATTTCTTAATTGTTCTTCCGTTCAGTTACCTTTTAATGTGGTGTTATTTCGTTAATATTTTGTTGGCATACTGCAAAACTAAAAAGTCACTATATAAAATGGTCCAACTAACCCCTTCTCATCAGGTTCAAATGTCCCATTTTTAAGGGTCAGACGAATCAGCCCGAAGTTATTTAGTACGTAACACGGTATACAACAACTGTTTGGTTTGAAATCATTAAAAACGCTTCAGATTCGTATACTGTGCAGTAAAAGTAAATAAAACATGTCGATGGCTTACTGTACAAATATCGTATGTCCACTTGTAGCGTTAACAGTGTTAAATATGCAAGGGTTTTTTATAATTAAAGAAATATACAATTTCACAAAAAGTGAATCAGCCATCGACGCGCTCGTTTTTACATATCGCAAATACGAAATTGTAAGCAAGAAATTGTTACACCCAAGTTAAATTAAAACGATGAGATACATTTTATGTAAACATAACGCAATTAGGGAAACTTCCGGCGGTGCGTACCCACGATATATAGAACTGAAGTATAGCTCAATGGGCCACGCTCATGAAATCTAACGGGTATTTCAAAAGTTACGTAGGTGGTTCATCTCTCACATAGGGTCCATCACTCCCCGGTTTACCCTTTGCGTTAAATTGATTGACGGACACTAATTTACTGCAGAGATGCTCCATACGGCACTGAATTATGCAGGTCTCGGGATAAGTCCTTTTCTTCCTTATTCTTCTTTTTAACCACTTTACCTATCAATCAAAGCGTGCTCCTGTTTATGGCCATGCCTAATTTACTTATTCACTATTTCTCTACCGTCGGCAATACATCGGAATACACTGAAAGCGCTTAACTTTCAAGAAATATATCATGGGCGTACACGGAAAATCCACCGATTTGAGAGTCGATTTTTCCTAAAATTCATATTTTACTACCATTACATTTAAATTTCTTGTGAAAAATAAAAGTCGACTTTTCCCAAAAGTTAGTTCTACGGGCTTCGCAATTAATTACTAAATCTAAAAGAAGTATTGATAAGTACCTTAGCATTAATACTTCAAGAAAAGTATCTGGAAAATGCATCGAGATCGACAATACGAAACAATTTTTTTGTACCCTAACGAGTGTATTAATAAAAGCCAAAAACATTTTATAGGATATCTTACAACCTCTTCTTGTAAAAAAAAACTCATAAAAGTCGCCTATTTTTCGAGCGTTTTGACCGGAGGGTCCCCTTAACTGGCGTCGGCGTGCTTTCACGTCGCGGGATTTGCACTCTGCGCACGGTTCTGGCATAATTTCACGTCGATATGCTCTCGAAAGCATCGAGAGAACATTTGAATAATTCTCGAGCTTCAAGCAAATATGTGTTGCTATGCATTAACTTTATGCATATTTTTAGTAATATCGACATGCGCTGCGCTTAATCACAATTTTCCTACAGAAGCTTGCACTCACATGTCTTACTGTTTCTTTCGTTTATAAGGTATTTTCCTTGGGTTTCTTGTAGTCTCTATTTTAATAATTTGGGTAGCGTGCTATTCGCAGAAACTTTGTTTCAACTTGACTTTCAAGTACATCAAGCTTTTCCGACTAATCCTTCCTGCCGGGAAACTTTTGCCCAGCTGGCACCGTTCGACACTAATGAAAATTTAAATTTTTATATCTTCTATTAAATATTCATGAGAGTACCAGCACAGGATGTGCGAGATTTTTCCGATAAAAATAAGTCCAAATATGGCATCATTCGTACATATTTTTAATGTACCTACTTCCGTTTCTGCGTACCAGTTGTACAATACATTTCGTGTAATTAAAAGTAGTTCGAGCGAGGTCGATTTTGGGCTTATTTTCATCAGGAAATCTTCGCTAATCCATTGGCAGTATTCTTATGGAGATCTACCTACCAGAAAATACAAAAATTAAAATTTTTGTTAGTAGATTACTTATCCCAGGTTAGGCCGCCGAGTGAGAAAATAATCGCTGAGGTGGTGGAGTACAAAGCGATCTCCGAGGTCACGTTGCTTTCGCAGCAAACATTCAGGAATTTTTGGATAGTAATTTTGATGTTTCCTCGAATATATCGACGTGAAACCACACCAAAGCCACGCGCCTGGTGGAAATACCTCGGCATGGTTTCACGTCGACATTGCTCGACATTGATTTCGTACGGTTAACATGCATCGGTCGGATTTACCCACTGCGCGTGTAATACTGACTTGTGATAAGCTTGCATAGTGTTAATTAACTAGCTGGAAGAATGAAAATGTCAACGCCAATATCCCCCCTTTTTCTCGTTCAAACTCATATGACAATCATTTTCAGGATCTCTTTTACACGAATACCGTTCGTTTCGCTTTCAAAACGTTGAATAGGGGTCGAACATTTTTTAATCGAATCTTTTCACACTGCTACATGATTCTCCTTCACACTCTGTTTCAAGTTGATCACCGAAAGAATTTTGCCCGAGGACAATTTTAGGGGAGCGTTTCTCTGTGCAATTCCAACTTGCCGCTACAGAACGAAAGGAACAAAACTTTTGAACCTGCTTCCCAAAAAATCGTGAATTTTGGGTTATGTCGCTGTTGCAGCAAATGAGCGATATGTGTTGGAACGCATGATTAAAGCCGGGCATCCACCGAGAAGCTAAGCTAAGCTATGCTATGCTATGTTTTAGCTTAGCTTTTGGTGGAAACGGTTCCATAAGAATGTATCGAAGCTAATTTTTTTAAAACGTAGCATGGCATAGCATAGCATCGCATAGTTTAGCTTAGCGTCCCGGTGGATTCCCAGCTTAAGGGGACCTTCCGGTCTAGAGCCCAAAAAATAGGTGATTTTTAGGAATTAATTAAAGGAAAACTACTATATATAATTTAATGGGACTTTTTGCATTGTATTAAGGATGTCTTAAGTTATAGAAATATATTTTATGTTTTATAATTAATCATTGCAGACGGCCCTGGGGAGTCGTTAAAGTCAAAGCGTCAAAAAATTGATCCAAATCGGTGGGACCTGTATCTCCAAAAGTTATTATCCGATTCGACTGAAACTTATTTTATTTTGAAGATTATACTTCTGGCTAGGGGGGGGGGGGGGGGGCTAGAAAAAATTAAAAAAAATGACATTTTTTTTTAGAAAATAACGACACTTGAAGTTTGAAATCACTTTCCCCTGTACTTTTCGTCCTTTCAACGCCTTTGAAAATTATAAATTTTCAATTTTTTGTAATTTTTCTAGTTCCCCCCTAGCCAGAAGTATATTCTTCAAAATAAAAAAAGGTTCAGTCGAATCGGATAATAACTTTTGGAGATACAGGTCCCACCGATTTTGAGAACACTGTTTCGGGAAAAACGCGTTTAAAGTTTTACGTGAGCGCCGAGTGGCCGGTTGTGACTAATGCATTTGCCGCTACTCAAATGGAATGCCGCTACTTCTGGAATTTTACGAATTTCAACAAATCCTTTTAAACACGTATTCCTAAAAGGTTGAACATTCGAAAAATGAAATAAAAAGAAATCGACTTTTAGACCGGAAGGTCCCCTTAATGCCGAATCGACACGCGGTTGATTGGGTAGCGCCATCTGTGGATCGCTCGCGTGTAGCAGCGTCGCGTCAACGTGTCTCCTCGCGTCGTCACGTACCTATCCTATGCATGCACGATTTCTCTGTTCCTTGTTGATCGATTAAATTTATATTTTTAGTTCTGAGACACCCTGTAGCTAGTCATTTAATCGCTTTGATCGCGTTACGTGGATACATTGCGATCTTCCCTGTGATTGCTGCGAAACTAAAATTAGTCTTACTTGATAGCTATAAAATTATTTCAACATACGACCCTGCAATTATTTTGACCAGTGCATGTAGGCCGTCATAATATTTCCGAAGTAAGATACAACTTATTGTATTATGTAAAGTGACCAGCAGTCGTAATCCAATTGGGGAGGGCGTGGTTTTTCATAAAATAACTAAGTTTTGGAAATAAATTGAAAGATATCTGCAAAAATGAGTGCATTTCTGGTGTTATTTTCCCTTTGATCGTTGTTTAAACATATTCAAATTTCCATAATGCACTAATAACTTATATTCATTGCAGTCGGGAGGGTTCGTAGAAAAATTTGACGGAACAAGCCACCGAGTAACTATTACTGTTTCGACACAAAGGATGGTCAAAATTGAAAATTTGCAGTTTCTTTCAAAATCGAATTTCTCAAAAACTGAGGGTGATGGTGACAAATCGTTTGCGGATTCGTTTTCAGCGCACGAAAACCTGTAAGAAACGACTATTGAATGTTACAAGTCCGAAGAAAAGTCAAATTTTGTCCAACTGTGTTATAAGAGCAAAAATTGTCATAGTATTCCAGGAATTAAAGATGTATAATATACTGCACAGAGGGCACAAAGTTATTTTTCTCGATAACGGAAGATCGTACAAAAAAATTTATTGCATGCTTGCGATTTCTTTTTCCATAACGGAGCCTTTTCTTGGTTACATTGTGATTATTGGGACACCCCGTACAGTTTTTAGCAGAGAATGGTTTGTAGCATAATATTTGTGATCTAGCATTGTAATTACGAGCATTTTTACATTAACAGTGTTACAGGTACAATTATCGCTGTGATCCCATTAGTTGGTAATTTTCATATCGGCCTTGTGCTTGGTAGGTGTTTTTGTTGAGATACGTCTTATCGAGGCAATTTTTTTCTGATGGACGTTCGCTAAATTACTCGAAGTCGCCCCGTAATTAGAACAGAAATATCGTGCAGCCGTTTCTCGCGGCTTTCGTTTCACACGACAAACTTCCACGTCCCCGGCGCAATTACATTTGACTTGTGCTTTAATCGGTCACTGCATGCCCATGTTTCTGCGGTCGGATATAAATTTTCTAATTTGTAGAATCCTGAAATTTCTTTCTCCTCGCGTAACTTTTCACGCAAACTTTTTAAAAGTCTGTTCGCGTCCGGCTATAGTCCAGAACACGCAACTGCTTTAAGTGTTATCTTATAACAATTTTATGACGAATACTAATGACTTTGTGCTTGAGATTGATATCCTACAAGCTAAGTATGATTCTCTGTTCGATATCACCAACGCCAGGCATAATTCTATGGTGCTTGTTATTAATTCGATTACTTGTTGGGATATTATCGATTTTTAATAGTTTGAAATTGTCCTCTTTATACAAAAGAATTTGTATTCTCATTACATTTTGTTTGCCCGGGATTTCATAATACAGGATTTCGTGAAAAAATGCATCGAAAGTTTGAAATATATTTTTTCCCTACATTTTGAATGATCTCGTGAGCACAGTGCTCACGGAGTAACGCTCGAGTTTTGACTTAAACACTGTTTTAAGGAAGTAATGTTCTTGTTCAGCGGTAACGAAGTTGTAGTTTGTACAAATTAAAGTAATTAACGGGCAGAGACGTTGCACCCCTCCGTAATTTGGGAAAAAACTAGGTCACAAGTCTTATGTCTGAATCTGTATTAATTTGTGTTTTTGTGGTTACGTTAATTGCTATTAAGGAACAGTCACAAAATTCCAATCCTTGGTATCCCAATTAGAATATTCGTTTTCTGGTTGTAGACGTGCAAACTATGAACCATGCAGAAAAAAATGTATAGAAATCTTAATGTTAAAAATAGCAAAAAGATCGCAACTACTTAACCCGGACCACAAACCAGTGCCTCTATTGCAGCCAGTATTGGTTGGCAGTGTCTGTACAGAAAATCATAATTTGACATGTTTTAAGGGAATTTAGATAATTCTTAAAGTCGATTTATAAATCGTTGCAAGAATTTAATCAGGGGTATATTAAACTGTATACATTAAAATACATTAAATGGCGAATATAAAAAGCTTTGCGAAGGAATATGTGTGAATTTAATTTTATTTAAATGTTACTGTTCAATTGAAGTAGAATTTTAACCCTATGGCAAGGAAGTTATTCTTTTCTGTATCCTGGAAAAAATTTATTCAGTAAGTAATTTCTTTCCCTGTAATTACTATTTTTCTCTATTTTCATGTATTATTTTACTACCTATCCTGTTACGGAATATTCTGTGCTTTTAGCTCTGATGGTCATTTGCGAGTTCCGAATTATTCCGTGTTTTTAGTTTAGGCATATATATTCAAATTAGACTCGTATTTGTATATTCTGTGGTGCGCCATTCTACAAAAGTACATACCTACTTACTTCGTGCCGCACCGCATACAGTAGAATTGCCAGTAAACATTATGCCACGTATCAATAAATTTGAAGTATGTAATATACATATTTTTGAAGTTGAAATCAACAGAATTGATTAACAGGTTTGCGCCCTATAAACTGTCAAAAATATGAAATTACGAGGCGGTTGTTAGTGGCGCGAAGCTAAATAGAAGCGTAGGAAACGCATATTTCGTGCATTACGCCAGTGTACCCGGCAAACTGTTTCCGCAAATTGCAGTTCCTTGAGTGAATCCAGTTAACTCAAAGCTGCGCGTGGAACTCGATCGGCCTTTCCCCCGATTCGCGGTAACTATCGACAATGCGGCTAGCATCGACTTCTCCTTTTGCTTGGGACTCGTGACTGCTGGCTCAACTTCCGCGAATACACAGTCGCCTGGATAGCTCGCGATGGAAATTAGATCGTCAACCGTCCCCGCGACATTTCCTCGAGTTGCATTCGTGTTCGAGTACAGTTCCATCAAATTTTGTTGATGCGACCGTAATTCGTGTCCGATACGAGTTACGTGTTTACTGGCGCGTCGGTCATCGTTTTTAAAGTCACGGATGCGAGGCTTCTTTCTCGGGTTGCTTGCGATTACATACTTGTGTTCCCTCGTACGTCAACACCCAAGTAGACTTATTGAAATCCTTCCAAGGTCACCATCGGATAATCAGGCAAGAACTCCCCTCTCACGAGAAAACATTCTGAGAATGAGAGCGAAACAATTCAAATGCTTACAGATTAAAAAAATACATATATGCATGTTTTTCTGTGCTTGCTATTGGACGGTTTCAAAAGGCGAAACGAAAAAGTCTTAGTAACTTTCATGTTTCTCTTTAAATTTTGAAGTCCAAGATTATTTCATACCCATTCTATTGGACATATTTGAATTATAGCTATGTTAGCTATAACCCACAAGAAAATACGTAATACGTACTCTCATGGAGAAAAGATGGGCCACCTTGAAGATTCTGGAAAAAAATTTCCGTCCAGCATTCGTTACAACTAGGGTAAAGGACCCAATTACTGCCACCTAACCATTTACTGTCACCTTAAGGGGGTAGTGGACTATTAGATACGTAAAATCGATAGTTTCTTTAACGCTAAATTACGTTCATACCAAATAATCGTTATAGTCCTGCTTTTCACAATCTATTGTGGGCACGTTTGCGAGTAATTACCAAAAAAAAAAATCGTTGGAATGTATAAAATTGTCGAAGTTATTAATCGTTGAAGATAGCCTTGTACGGCGCACCGCTGCAGGTGGTGTACATCGATTTAGGTGAGCCAATCATTTGAAAGCAAAATGCTTTGGGGTGAGTACTTTATACACCAAAATGTACAGAGTGGAACTTTGGCGATGAATTTGAACAAAAATTGTGGAAGTTACGCACGAATCAATTTTTCCTCGACATTTTTACGGAAAAAAATCGTCTTTAATCAGTTATAAAATGTTTTATAAACATCCAATGTTGATGCGGGAATTCCACTCTGTAGAAGAAGGAATTCTACACGTCCAGTAAAAATTTCAAGTGAAAATATTCATTGGTTCAAGAGTTATGATGTACACCGTGTCTGAAAATGGTGTTTCGAGAAAAACGGCTTCAAAGTTAAGTCCCCTATGCCAATACCGCTCTGCGAGGCCGCGCACTCAGTTACGTTCGCTGCTATAACTTCTACAATTATTTGAATTTCTTAATGACATTTTGTTTAAAATGTTCATAAAGGATAAGACTTTCAGAATCAGTAAAAAAAAAAAATCGATTTTTTGAAGCTGAAATAGTTCACTACCCCCTTAAGCTATTTTACTTAAAATTACGAATAAATAAACGTTGTAAAGTCATACACAAAAAGAATGATGTAATTCAACCTATAATCTATACTGTAGATTATAATATACTATAGTCTATTTATTCGTTATTTTAAGTAAAATAGCTTAAGGTGACAGTAATTGGTTAGGTGTCAGTAATTGGGTCCTTTACCCTAGAGATGATAATTAGGTGACCTGTTTTACGCGCGACATTCTGTACATCCATATACATAATACACAACGCCATGAGAAACACGCCCCAGCAACCGTGAACGGAAATCAAGTGCAAAGTATCCGTAAAGCCGGGAAAACCCTGTCGGCGATAATTAGTATCACCCCACCGCAAGTATTCTAGCGACATCCTTCCGTCGCCTTAACCAGAGTATGCACCAAGTAACGCCAGCGGTTTTCCTTGGTTCTTTTTGTTACAGATAAGGCGACCAGCGACGATCAGAGTAATCAAAATCTCGCAGTGCCGTTTCAAGATATCGCGTTGCTGCATTAACCTACCAGTCCCTTTTTCTCCTTTTCCTCCTCCTTCTCCTTTTCCTCCTCCTCCTCCTCCTCCTTGTCCTCATCCACCTCCTTCTGATCCTCCTCTTCCCCCATCGATGCGTCGGGATACCCGCGGTAATGGTGTACGAAAAGTAAACGAAAATCGGCGGGACGCGTCAGATCTTACGGGAGATCTAGCATCGAACGTCACATTTCGCCGCGTTTAACCTTCGGTCGGGGAAAAATTTCCATCGCGAATCAGCGTCGCGCGTGAACAGCAGTGTCGTAGTGTTTCTCGTCATTCCCCGTCGACGATGATGATCGTCAAAGGGAGCGTGTTGTGCGTTCTGTTGGTGATCGGTAGCCTTGTGAAAACGGAAGCTGGCCCACGATCGCGACCCACCCCGATCTACACCAATCAATTTGCAGTCCACGTGCCGGATGGCCCGGAAGCTGCTGCTGAGATCGCCGGGAAGTATGGTTACGACAACTACGGACAGGTGAGCACGCCTCTTGTAGTTTCTTGAATTTGTACGATCCGACGGTAAAGCAGTTGGACTAATTTTTTTTCTAAGACGTTGCCAGCAACATTATAGCTTTCTTATACAGGGTGGACCAGGGCGGGTGGTACAACCGGACGTACGGTAATTTCTTGGACAAAAATAAGTCGAAAATGTGGAATGAAATATTTTTGCATGGGATCTCGATTTCGAGAAAATCAATTTTGTAAATTCGGGAGGTATACGCGTACATGGCGAAAACTCGGCAGAGTTTATCAGTAAATGAGGGCTCGGATGCAATAAGGGGACTAGCGATCGAAAATGGGAAAAATAATTGTCCAAACGCTATGAAATATTGGAAAATTAAATGTTGTTAAACTGTATTTTAAAAAATATAGTATTGTAAAGCTCGCCACGACACACATTTTTTCTTTTCACAGTTTGTTTATCGAATCATTACTATTCGAGCTAAAAATTATAAACGAAAAAATTTTCATCGTCCAAAATCATTATTTCTTTAAACATAAATTGCGATAACTTGAGTAAATATTAAGGGATCGTTATGAGACTTGAAACATAAAACTCAGAAAACTCTAGCGAAGCCGCAAAATGTATGCACAAAACCCTTATGTTAACAAATGTAATAATATTTCATTAAAAGGTAATACTGGATATAACCCATGTTTTTCAACGTTCGCCGTTAAAAAGAATCGAGGCAATTTTGAGGTACATATAACTTGCAGCGACAAAGTTTTTCCTTAATATACAAGGAAGATTTTCACCTATTTTCACACTGATTAATAAATAATTGTAGAAGTTATGACGATATATATATAATTCTCCCACGGCGCCAACTGTCAACGCGAATGCTAAGACTGCTAAATAGCCCATTACACGCGGCTGTTGACTATTGGTGGCGCGGAAGATTTATATATATCGTCATATCTTCTACAATTATTTATTAATCAGTGTGAAAATTGGTGAAAAACTTCCTTGCATATTAAGAAAAAACTTTGTCGCTGCAAGTTATATGTACCTCAAAATTCCCTCGATACTTTTTAACGGCGAACGTTGAAAGACATGGGTTATGTCCAGTATTACTTTTAAATGAAATATTATTACATTTTTTAACATAAGGGTTTGTGCATACATTTTACGGCTTCGCTAGAGTTTTCTGAGTTTTAAGTTTCAAGTCTCATAACGATCCGTTAATATTTACTCAAGTTATCGCAATTTATGTTTAAAGAAATAATGATTTTGGTCGTAGAAATTTTTTTTATTGATAATTTTTATCTCGAATACTAATAATTCGATAAAAAAACTGTAAATAGAAAAAATGTGTGTCGTGACGAGCTTTATAACATTATATTTTTTAAAATACAGTTTAACAACATTTAATTTTCCAATATTTCATAGCGTTTGGACAATAATTTTTCCCATTTTCGAGCGCTAGTCCCTTTATTGCATCCGAACCCTCAAATATGGAACAACTTCGAGTGAAAGAAATCCTTGTGCAGGAATAAGACGAAATTATAGAATAATTTTTGTTTGAATTGGCTTTGTCTTTGAGAAAATCGAGTTTGAAAAAATGCATACACGGGGCTAAAATTGAAGCCTCATAAAAAGGAAGTTATTATTGAATGTCGTTCGAGGATTCATTTCACTCACAGTTGTACCATATTTGCTGATAAATTCTGCTGATTTTTCATCAGGTCCGCGTAGGTATACATATCACTCGTCTTACTCCATCTAACTACTCAAGTGCGTTCGGTTCGGCGTTCGGTTCAGATCTGGACCGGGCCTTCAACTGACGCCACGTGTTTACAAACGTTTCCTTGCTGTCTCCTATCCCCCCTTAGTCACCGGTTTCCACAGTCACTTGATGCCATTGAAATTGCATATAAAATATTTA
Organism: Andrena fulva; assembly: GCA_946251845.1. NCBI lineage: Eukaryota > Metazoa > Arthropoda > Insecta > Hymenoptera > Andrenidae > Andrena > Andrena fulva. Next base: position 62,751,571 of record OX276327.1, read on the forward strand.
TTGTACCATCACAATTGAAAGATATATTTAGGTGGTCTTATTTAACTGGAATACCCTTGAAGTGATTGGGTCGTGGATAAATAATTGATGCACAACAGGGTGATTAATGATAAACATAATAAAGCGTTTATTCACCAATATAACAAAGAAGCTGAACTTTAGGTAAGGCGTGACAGTATGTAGTCGCACGTGGCGTTCGGTCGCGCGGCGAGCGTAAAATGCCTCGCTGTCGTTAACCGCCCGACGACGTCACGGAGGAAGCGATCCGTCCGACGGAAGGGAAGTTCTTCCCAGAACTATCCAAACCATATAACGTCATCAGGCCCTCGCGCGTTCTCATACATACAGGTTCTATGTATAAGTCATAAGAGTATATTATATGTATACACCGTGGGTCGTAAATCGTGGTAGACGTGAGATAGGCAAATACTATGGGTCAAAATTACTCGAAATTATAGAGTAACTTTTTGTCCTCCAAAACTTCACTTTCCAGAAAAATAACTTTAATAATCAAAAGTCGAAGCTTCTTCACAGGTATTTAGCATCATAATCCGCGATCCTTGGGCGCCAAGTTAAGGTCCGCGCACACATATCCGTTCCGTCTCAGTTCCGTGTCAGTGTGCCATTGGTAAGAAGAAGAGGGGCGTAGAGGGTCTCTTCTTCTTACCAATGGAACACTGACACGGAACTGAGACGGAACGGATATGTGTGCGTGGACCTTTAGTCAACATCACGTCCATCCAGATATGCAGGGACTTTTTAATGATATGTGAATGGACAGAAAAATAGTGCATAAAAGTGGTGAAACAATTGTACCCCAATATCCGTGAAACTGATGCTTTGAAGACAGAATTGTATTAAAGATTAGTTAGTTACGGCGTAACCTTCATCTCGTTCGTTCAACTTCGCCTGGAAGGCAATAGCATTCAATCTCTCGTACTAGGTAGAGTCGATACCGAGAGCACCTGTTCCCACAATCAAATACAGTCTGAAATGGTATCTTACCCCGATGGTATAGTTTCTTTTCAATTTCCCCACCCTACTTACATACAATTCAGATTGAACGTATATATGCGTCCAATTACTAGACTCACAATCACAGCATTGTGAAAACAAACATGAAGACATATTCTATATAAATACATCGAAAACTGTCTTATGTATTTCTATAGGTATATGTACATGTAGTAAGTGGGTAAGATGCCCCATTCGATATATTTCAGACGTCGAGTAATTTAGTTTAATAATACTTGTAAAATGAGGCTAAAATGTGTTTCACTTCCAGTAATTTTCACCCCTTTGGATTTTGTTTTTGTTCGACTTATTCGTTATGTTTTACAATGTTAATACCAGATTTAATTGTAATTCAATTTTAACTATAACTGAATTTCAATAAATCCTTGTAGTATTATCTCATAAGTAATTTTGATTTTTTCTTTTTTCTTTATTCTTGAATCAGTATATGGGACGTCTCTCTCGGCATCCCGGGAGAGATGGCCGGATGTCACGACTTCAGTTTTCAATCCGATTCTCAGCAAATATGGTCTTAATGAAACTATTGGCCACTTTTTTGAATATATAAAATTTTAAACATATTAATTTTATTCTAATGAGTTAAATGATACCAGTAATATTTCTATTATAGGTATATTTTATTAATAATGTGTTAACTATCCCGGACTTAACCTGAATATACTGATAGAAGACAATAGGAACTCTTATCATTCCATCTCCTATCCAATCCCAATACTCTTAATCGTCATTAAGTTGTCAGCCGAAGCATAATAAATATGCATAATATTACGAATTACTAACGTTTGTGACTGCAATAACTCGAATTTTGTAGAAGAAGACAACGATATAATTAGCAAATAACAATTAATTACAAAAATCAGATGAGAGAAACAGAGCCAGGATTTCTCATAAAACACGAGCTCCTCATATATGTTAATTTGGACTTTCAGACAATCAAACCTTCGACATATTTGTTAAAGACAATAAATTAATTAATAATGCAAAATGCACAAATAAATATACATTTAAAATATCACATGTGATTATTTTAATATAGTTTTCCGCTTTCCTCTGAGAAGTATCTACTATATTTTTTCACAATGTAGGTACTACATTTTTTATCACATTTGGCCGTAAAGTCTTACAGTTTCGCGAAAAGAAATTAGCAACTCTACGCATAACCCATCGCAAGGTTTGCTTGTCAGTCCGGGGATCACCGTAATTCCAAACATATATTCCTAATTAGAAACAGTCCGAATTGATTCGGCTTTGAACACATTTTCATCGGCAGAATATCATCACCAATTCATTTGTGACACCTTCATCAAGGTGTAATAAAACATATGAAAATCCGCACGCACGCGTTGTTTCACTCACTCTCGGTTTATCTCGTTCACTCTCCTTGTCGGATGGTTCGAGCGAGCATCCAGAGAAAGGTCAATTTATTAGGCGCTAACTAGTTTCCCCACTCCAGCTTCACGAAAAACATCGGCCCCGAATCTTTTCGCTTAAATCAGGGAGCACTGTATCGATCCCGAAGCCACCGATTCTCGATCAGTCAGTGTCTACAGTTTTGCTAAAAAGGTACTACTAATACACGGCGGAGATTGAACCAACTTCACATAGCTGGCATCCGTTGCGCGAATATTTCTGCAATATTTTCTGAATATGGCCTAGGACTGAGCCTATAGCGCCGTGCTTTGCCCTAGCGCCGTATTCACGAAATATTGTAGAAATGTTCACGTAGCAGACACCAGCCGCGCGAAGTTTGGCCACTTTCCGCCGTGCATTTGTGGTAGTTGAGGCGATATTCTTTAGCCACGCGTATGTGTACACACATATGCGCGTGCTCCCAAGCGTTTACCCATGATTTCAGTTAAGGTTAGCTATACTCGGAGCCAGATATATTGGCCGGTGAATTCGTTTTCGCGAGCAACGATCGAGGAGAAATCAACCACCACCATATGACGATCGTGGATTTGTCAGTTGGAGTTTCGTGGCCCCCGAAGGGTATGGTGGGGTAACGGGAGCGCTGCTCGGCTCCGCCTGAACCTAGCTGTTTGGCTGTTATTTATTCTTAGCGTAATAGTTGTGTGCGTTACGAAGCTATGCGTTTACCAATACAAGATGAAGCTATCAAGAAGGAATCAATGTTCTGACCAATAAAGCTCCTGAATTTTTTCGGAGCTAACGCACACCTATTCTGATGTGTGTATTTCTACGCTGACAGCTCGGTTTGACCTACACGACAGAAGCTTGGCACTATCCCCACCACTTCTGGCTCACTCTTGTTCTGGGAAGGCGAGAGCGAGATGGAACGAGAGTGAGTCAGAACACGTTGAGAAAAGGAGCACCGAGGCAGGCAAACGGTGTGGTGGGAGAATACCCCTCACGAAACTCACCGGCCAATATATCTGGCCCCGAGTATAGTTTTTTTGTACTTATCCAGAGGCGCTACAGCACGGAAGACACTAGTGATCCTCTAGGTAGTGATACGCAGATGTGTCCACCATTTTGGCCTAAAGCGGAAGTCGCAAATTGGCGGGCACATTTTGAAATAATCGAGAAAACTGAAGTTGTACTATTTCCTGCTGCCGTTCTTCATACAAATTAAAACATGTTACGTTAAATACATTAGACTGTTTCTAGATCTCTACGGAGCACGTAGGGTTTTCTAACTTTACTTAAAAGGTAAAAGACTAAAAAGGTAAATTTCGGGTCAGGCATAATAACAGCGACACTGAGCATCGCCCTTTCTGTACATTGCGTTTCTAACTCCACTACGTTGTATCGAATATTATAAAAGAATAAAGACTAGAAGAATAAAAAAAAAATTTATTATTATTATTATTAAAAGACGTGTGGAACTTCAAATATTTCAACATAGCTTGAAAAATGAAAAAATGCTAGATAGGATATTTTAACTGAGGAGAGCAGAATATAGGAAAGATTTCTGGAAAAAATCAAATCTATAATACAGTTTCTCACATACCTTAATCAGTCATTTTTTCCTAAAAAATATATTTATAAATCAATCGTGAAAAAAAAGCGTTAGCAATAGTTTGCACGTTCAAAAATGACAGCATTAAATGAAGTTTGCTGGTGATTCCACTTTTCGCTCAATGTTGTGGAATCCAATTGGTAGATGTTATTGCTTCGCCCAATAGGAAAAATTACGCAGATAAACGGTGGTGGGGCTAGGCACGTACCAATTACATGCGAGCAGGATCTCTTTCTTTTTCTACTTGTTTACTTGCTCTCTCTACTTCCGGTTTCGGTCACTAATGGTGTCGACCAATAGAAAACAGCGGCCACATCTGCGTATCACTACCTAGAGGATCACTAGAAGACACGAATAAAGAGAAGGCTCGGGTATGAATTAGAAATATGTTTAGGTGTTGTGAAGTAGGAGTTAGAGTTCATCGTACAGAAACATGTAGGAATGTGCGAAGATGAGTGCAACAAACGAATGGAGTGCAAAATGAAGGAGGTAAATACGAGATGGGTGCAAGCATAGCCTGGAAGATGACGTAAAGATGTAAGAGTATTGTAAGAAGATAAGGAGGCTTGCTAACTGTAAAGGAAACAGTATCTATTGTGTTTATAAATATGTATTCTTCATAAAGCATGCATCAATTACGTTCATACACGTAATGTACTGTATCTAATTGTAAGATCAGTTATGGAATTTATGAAAGGTATGCACATTTAGGTACATATGTCCGTACTTGTGCTAATTAGAAGTATGGAGATTAATTGAGCATTGTAAGAAGTTTTTATCTGTAGAATCCGAGTCACGTTGCCCCACTCTAACAATTCGCAATTAAACGTGTGATTCAAACACCATATTCGTGCGTGTTAACTTCAATACAGCGCATCATCGCGGCAATGAAATTAATTAGGAAACTTTTACAGCGAGCACTTCAGATTGACGTTCGTAGGTTGTTCACCGCCTCGATGCAACTTTACTTTTCCATCATTTATGTTTAATGTTCGGTATATTGCGATAGCGTACATAATATATAGCTACTCGGATGTGATACCCACTGCACTGTTTATAATACTCGCACATTGATAGCAAAAATGATCCTGGCGAAAACAATCTTTCCAGATAGAATCGCTCCACGTTAAATTAAGTGACATGCGACGCTATAGTTAGCGACTTTTTCTGAAGTTAGGTTACTTTAGGGGGGATTGCGCCTTGTTGGGCCGAAAAGTAGGTAGTTTTTTGTGAATTTTTTCAAACGATTCAAAACGATTCGGCAAATTAATTTGAGGTTTGGCAAGCTGCTTTATTCGTTGAGCTCTAAACAAACCTGGAGAGTGAACAGTAGTGGGAAGAAGTAGGCGACAGCGGTCCGAGGGAAATAGATGATAAGATGTGAACCTATCCTTCTTCATATTATCCCTCTCGCTCTGTACTTATAGGGTAGACCGGGGCGAATCGGATCACTTTTTGTTTGACGGTAAAAAAAGTAATAGTCAAACATTAAAAAACTAATTTTTTATTATATATTCGTGATCAGTACACCTTTGGCTTCGACATTAATATATAAAAATTGAAACTGAACATAAAAATCTTTCATTTATAAACAAAAAACAAAAAAGTTAGAAACATCCGATTCGCCCCGAAACTTGGGGCACATCGGATAATCCAGAAATTTCTGAAAAAAAAAAGAAAATTTTTATTACAAAATCTTTAGAATCAACTTAAAGAAATCTAATTTAATGACAACCAAGTGAAGTGACACTACTTAGCACACAGATCGGAAGGATATTGCGGTTTTTTGCCGCCTCTATCAGCACAATTCTCGTGGCACCACTATTCTGAGAGACAATCTTCTGAAAGTGGACGAATGAATTTTTCACCACAGTACATACAATGCCATCTTCTTAAGACCATTAATTTATTTATTTTTTTCGTCGTTTCTTTAGATTTAATTTTTATCACAGCTTCCTTTATTTTTTGTTGGACACCATGATCCCTGATTGCTCTTTTCTTCGTGAGAAAGTTTTCATTCACATTAATGAAAAAAAATGTTTTAATTACAGGATACAGATTGTAATGTGACATAAAATTGATAAACCGTAGATGATGTTCCACTTGCCAACCGATACTTCAACTTCTGGTTGCACATGGTGCCCCACACATATTCTTATCTTAATAACTTAATAAATATACGAAATTTGTACGTTACACTCAGTAACAGGAATAATTATAGCTATAATACAATCACAGTTCCATATTTTAGTGTCTTTAATGCGTCTAAACACTTGGAACATTGAAGTCAGTAATGTTGTTAAGACTGTTCAAAATTTGAGTTTACTATGGCGATACCGCAAACATTATTTTAGAGAATTCTACCCACCAGCGAAGCAAAGAGCCCAAGGTTTACGAAGTTGCTTCATTCTCACAAAACTTCTACGTTTCTACCGACCACGTGCGCTTCTAACGTGTTATTCCTGTTGTTATCTCGAGTTAAACAATTGATGCGCTGTAAACTCACGACGCGACAGATGCAGCTAAGTAGTGGCTATAACAAACGTGCCACCTTTGGGCGAGGTCCTTCTGTCACCTTCTGCATTATCCACTTTTGCAAGTTGCATAGAAAAATGTGGAAGAAAATCTGCAACAAACCTTTTATATAGTTATGAAAAATTCTTTAATTTTAAAATCTGTTAAATGTAGGATACAAATAGGAAATACTGTGCTCGGTCCCTTCATTCAGCTTATGTTTACAACTGTAACCCGCCCACTACACGTAGGTCGAATTCCACTTACGCCCAAATCGCCCGCGATTTTCATTAAGGTAGGTTTTCCTATACGCAACTGGACGCAACGTCAAGAATTTCAAAGTCGATTTTCTCGAAAATGAAGCGCGATATCAAAAAAAGTTACTGTTTCTTTTCGACTTATAAGAAGTGAATAAGCCGAGAAAAAGGAATAACATTTTTTAATATTGCGCTTCATTTTCGAGAAAATCGACTTTGAAATTCTCGCCGTTCACCCCAGTCGCGTATAGTACCCGCAAAGATATAGCGAGGTTGTAAAAATGGTAGCGAGTGTTTGTTTACATGTTTCGGGAGTCGGAACGAGCGAATGGACAGATATATGGGCAGATAAGGGGCTCGGGCCTCACTCAGGGCCGGCCTCAGGGCTCAGGGCATATGGCCTGAGATTCAATTCCTACTGATATTCCTACAATAGTATACCGCGTGCGGCCCTGGGTGTCGGGGCATCAAAAGACCGCCGCTGCTCGAGTGTTTAATTTACGACCTCGCTATATCTTTGTAGGTACTTTATAGGAAAACCTACCTTAATGAAAATCGCCGGCGATTCGGGCGTAAGAGGGATTTGCCGGTATTTGTTTTGAAGGGCATTGGATAGGCCATAGGCACTTGAAAATCCAAAGAGTGTAACGCTTAGGATGTCCTTTTACGAAAACCTTGCACAGGCGTACCTGACAGGTCTACCGGAGCGTGTGTAGCGGGCTTAAGGTCCAAATATTTAAAGTTAATTACACGACTGTGCCGTGAGGATCGAGAGATACATTTTTATACTTCCTTTTTAATACATTATAATTTATGTTTAAGTTGAAATTTATTTTTGTTTATTATTAAAATATGAAAGGAAGGTAATTAATATTTTATAATGAAACAACTCTTGTGACATTGTGTTATTTTATTACTACTGATTGTGAGATAAGTTGCTAATAACATTTTCTTAACTGATTGTGTTGGGTCCCGAGTAGCTAGGAGTACGGGTTTAGGTACACGGAAGAAGTGATGGCGGACTAACTGTAACACTTAGGCTTTATTCTGAATCTCTCGGTACACACGTGGACGGCCGTTCCGTCTCACATCTCTAGACAGCACGAAGTGCCTTACATGCCCGTGTGGGAGCGCTGTCTCCGCGCTCCTGGAAACATGCGCAGTCCCAAACAGAGTGTAGTACTCAGTGTACCTATAGTCAACCTACCACATACCGTAAGTCTACCAACCCCGATCATGGGGGCTGGTTGACCAGCATGGAAGGTATTAGAAAAACATTAATATACCTTAATTGTTGTCACATTGAGTGAACTTTAACAATTTAATCAGATAGCTAAATGTATGCTCTATCAAATATACTAACCGGTTTAATGATATTTCGTCCATATAATTTATTAAAAATCGAACACTGAAAAACTGGCCTACCAGCCCCGGTCTCCCCTACCAGCGTTTTACGATGAGTTCTACGTTGGAAAATTTTCCCAAAAACCATGCTGCGGTAGTTTCATTGCATCTCTTCGATTGGGGACAGTCGGCCCTGACTGAACGGCTATTCCTACCTGAATGCCTCATGATCGTGTGACAATAAATCATGCCCAGTTGCGGAGGCTTTCGCGATGTGCGTTCGCGATCGTAGCGGTTGAAGTGTCCGCATTGTTTATTTGTTTACGGTCGCATTTTTATGCAGCCGCTAGTTCCTCCACGGCTTTCATTCGTTCGCGTGCACGAAAATTTCACCGTGCTGGCTGTCCGGGGAGATATCTCATACCTCTCGCTAATTTGCAATCCTTGTCATGTCACGTCGGCGAATAAAAACGTTGGAATTAAGTTTACTGGTCATGAATTGTGGTTCGATGTTTGCACTCGCTGTGTATACAGTTCTTTCCTCCATTCATCAGCGGAGCCTTTTAAATGCTGAAACCGAATTATCCGTACGTTCTAGAGTTCTATGCACGTACATATATAAGTTCTCTGTTAATATTTCTTTTTCGAGCAGCAACGTAGGTATAATGAACCAAGTTTCGATACATCTTTGTACAGTAGAGATGCGAATGAGTTTTACACGCTTTGGCACGTTTCTTTGGCTCAGTTGGGACATTCGATGGTAGGTTGAATAATATTTGAAATACATACAAAGCTGAAATTTCGACAATTGCCAGCAGGAAAGTAGACCTACACCGACGTAATTGGAGTATCATTTTGTGGCGCTGAAAATATAGGACACGTATTTTGCTATATCCAAGATAAGAAATTAGGTCACGTGCTTTTAATTACAATAGAGAATTTATAGAGATAGTATTAAAACCGACTTCAAAAAAATAAAGTTGCACTAAAAAGTAAAAAATAATTTTTTCCCTTATTTAATCTACGACTCTCATATTTTTTAAGTCGGTGCCTCATCATTTGCACTGTGTAAATCTGGCGCCGACTTAAAAAATATGAGAGTCGTAGATTAAATAAGGGAAAAAATTATTTTTTACTTTTTAGTGCAACTTTATTTTTTTGAAGTCGGTTTTAATTTTTTTTTAAATGTTGTTTATTTTTAACTTTTTAGTTTTATATATATTGACACAACATGCTGAGGAGATATGCGCGTACGTACATAAAATAATAATAATTAGGTGACAATAGTCTTTATTATTAACCATAACGGGCAAAATATTGGGCCAATGTTGATGCAGTGTAGGATGGGACCACCGGGGCATCGCCCTCTTTCGAATAAAAAAAAGATCATCAAAATCGGTCCATATGCTGATGAGTTATGAGGGGACAAACATATAAATTATTATTAACTATAACTGGTAAACTATTGGGCCAATATTGATTCCGCGTAGAATGGGGCCAACGGGGCACCATCCTCTTTCGAATAAAAGAAAGATCATCAAAATCGGTCCATATGCTGAGGAGTTATGAGGGGACAAACATATAAATTATTATTAACTATAACTGGTAAACTATTGGGCCAATATTGATTCCGCGTAGAATGGGGCCAACGGGGCACCATCCTCTTTCGAATAAAAGAAAGATCATCAAAATCGGTCCATATGCTGAGGAGTTATGAGGGGACAAACATAAAAAAAAACAAAAAAAAAACATACATACGGGTCGAATACATAACCTCCTCCTTTTTGAAGTCGGTTAAAAAATTGCACTTCCCTTCAAGGCAGTGACTCCTCACTTAAAATTAATTGACTTATCGATTTATAGCATGATTGCCAAAATGGTCCTGAAAGAATAGCGTTTCAGTCGTACTCAGCCTAAACCCATCTTTCGAACACTCGAGGTGCACTTTATAGAGTGCAGTGAACAAGTTCTGTGTCCGAAGTAAGCGTACGGCTTCAAAGGCGTGGTGTACAAGGCGGAAGTTGGCATAACTTTGTTTTCCTTGTTCCTCAGTCGCTGCAGGGACGTTTCCCTGGGATTTGCCGCGTTTCTTCATGGATGTCGCTCCGCGGGGAACTCATTGTCCGCGGTGGATGGCTTGCAACGACAACCGAATGTTCAGTTTCACGTTTAAATAAACGTTCCGAACGACACTCGGAATATCTATTTAATTGCGTAAATTGGAAGAAATTCCTGTGGTTGCAAATGCCATTTTAACTCGTGTATTTTTTTCTATATAGCGGGTCGTTAAATATGTTTAATGTGTGAATAGCTGAAGTTACATCATAAGTCTCCAAATAAATGCTTTGATAAGCGACTGATTCTGGTAAAAACATGCGTCAATAAAACTTACAAATTTTAGAAACGTTATTTTTTCTTCGCGAAAGTAAAAATACATTTGGAGAAGATGAATGTAATATAATTCAGGGAATAGCGAATATTGAAATAGGTCTGAAAAGTTCATAATTAACGGTAGAGCACCGAAGTGATTCAATAATGGCACCCAGTGGCGTGGGAAATCTTCTGATCATTAATGGCGCTTCCGATAAATATAAATATTCGCAAAATTTAATAAAGAACCTAAAATAAAGTGTGAAAAAAGTGAAACACATTTCACGTTCTAGAAACTCCACTGCAAAGTCTAAAAGATCTGAATCCAATCGAATATTTGCCGGTAAAAATTGGCAAAAGATTAAAGCGAAAGTAGAGCGCGGAATACAGAGAAAACGAGAAAAACAAGAACTCTTCGCCCATTACTCTTTCTCTCTCGCACCTCTCAGTTACGACCGATTGAATGTGTTTGATCGGCGAATTCATCTTCTCGCCAGCTATGAGAATATGATAGTAAAATCATAAGGTTCTACTAAACATAATTTAAACAATCTTCAAATTTCGGAAATCGCGATCTTAAAAAGTAGAATCTTGCACATTACAATCTGCGTAATTCCGAAACAAATTTTCTTAGATATCTTCTCGTATCAACGGAAACGAAGAAACGAATAATGATTTTGATGCTTTCTCATCAGTTTCAGTGACGTTCGCGCGTTTTCACGCCGAGGAATTACCTGGCGAATGACTTTGGAGTGCTTTTCAGGTCAATATTTCCTGGAATGCATCAAAAGTTTTACAGCAGAGTCGTCTGACTGTTTGCTTTAAATCCAAAACGCATTTGGAGATCGCTTCGTCCCGTGCCGTCTTAAGCCGGACTCACACATACGTATCAGTTCTGTGGCGGTTTAGCGCCGTCAGTGTCAGTGTCAATGGTTTCTTGGTGCCAGTTTGAGCTGCTCTATTCCAAAACAGAGAAATGATATTTTTTACCGCTGACACTAGGCGCACTGAACCGTCACAGAACTGATATGTGTGAATCCGCCTTTAGCGATCTTTTAACCCGGGAGTAGGCGCGCCAAATAACTTACGTTAGCAGGCGCGCTACGGTCGAAAAGATCGACGCGTACCAATGTATGTTTTAAAACCTACACAAGTGCACTAACAATAAGTGTCGCTCCGCAACATAAACAAGTCGAGACTTCCTTCAAATGAGAATAGCTTCACGGAAAAAGTAAACAGTCGAACGCTATGGATCATGTTTCAAAACATACGAAATCATCGGTCGAAAAGACCAACATACGCCTACTCCCGGGTTAAGCTTACCTTGTTTAGGAAAAACACAAACTACTTGATTTTTTTTAACTTACAAAGTAATCGCACCACTCAATCGACATTCATTTGTAACCGTGTCGAGGAGGCAAATTTAAACTGTCCAAATGTGCCCCGGTCTACCCCCTATAGATATTTAACGGGAGAATTTATATATTTCTGCAAAAATTGAAGGTCCATTTTTCCCGCCATTTCACAGTTCCGGTAGCGAAACGCACGAATGATTAATCAATTTCGACAATTTCGAATTTTTGAAATTTTTCTATTAATTTCTTTTTATTGTATAAAAATATGTTAAATACCCCCTTAACTTCTGAAAAGATCTACTTTGTCCATCTGTGTTAAAAAAATTCTCCCCTTAAACCACGGGATCAGGTAGACAAAATATTCTCGTCAGAAGAGACTCCTCGGAAAGGTCTGACTTATTTGAGACGGTATTTCTTCAAACCTTACGCCACTCAATGTATAATTATTACTAAAAACCTGTGTGTACATACAACGATTTCTGTGTAACATTTACTGTGTAAAAGTTCTTTTAAACGAATGGACATTGTGTAAAATGATGAATGTATATAGTTACATTTATTGGTCGAATGATTCTCCGGTATAGCTGGTTTTAAACGTCAGCATCGTCGAATGGGCGTTTCGGGTCCGTGTTTTGCGAAATATAAAAATGCTTGTAACTGCAAAGCTAAGCATTATTGGACGTATGCGTATACCAACTTTTTTTTTATTATCTTGGCGAGTAGAACCGATCCTGAAAAAATGTTCCTCATTTTTATAAACACCCTGTATATTCCATTTGTGTTGTCCGCTGGAGCGGATTTGTATATATGTAGGTTAAGTAGGCTGCAGCCTGGGGTAGCTTGGGCGAAAGAAATTGAAACAGGTAGCAAAATGTTTTTACCTGTAAATTTTTATTTTTTCATCGACATTAATAGTATAGATTTCCGTTCTAACATAAAATGTCTAGCTATTTTCCCTAACAACGAAAGTGATGGGTGATCTTTAAACACAAGGGCTTGAGACAGCGTTAAAAACAATTCACTTTTTTTTCGTGTAGCAAAATCAGCAATAACTCATGTGTGAGTTGTCATATTGAATTAATTTTAAAATTTTCTCAACTCTTTTAAACGGTTGTCCATCTACATATTGCAATTGTTTTCTCCAGGCTTTACAATTCCAACAGAACGAAGGGTCTCCAATTTGAAACCCTTTTATTTTACTGCTATTTCAGCATTATTAACTTTTTGATTATAATTGAAATTAATCAATTTTTCAGCCAATATGCATGAAAATTGCGTTCTGTACCTGCTTAATGTAATAATTGTCTGTGTTTTTCGCTTTCATCTAGTCAGTCAGTATTAATTTCGTCAACATCATTCGCAACTTATTTGTCTATATGACATGTGACAAATTAAGCATTATACATATACAGGAGTTTCATGTTCCTTCGGCACGAAAAGGTACATGTTTACTGTTAGTAACGTAATAATGTTAATCGAATTAATATTCGTCTAGATAATTTGACAATTATATTTATACCAGTTAAGTAAGGAATTATCACAATATGATTTATACATTACCTTGTTTTCCTAAACGTTGTTGCATTTTTTAAAATACCTTTATTCGCTAAGGGTGTTCAACCCGCGGTACATGCACAATCACAGTACGTTTGGCCAATTTTTCTACGATAGAATTGTATGACAATGTGAAAAAGAAAATTTGGAAATTTCTGCATCTAATTTACATTTAGCAGATGTTGATTTTAACTTGTAAGTAAGTAGTGCTGGTGAAGAAGATAACGCTTTCTTGTTATTAATTGTTAACGCGCCTGCATATCGTTACCAAATAAAGGTACATATTTATAGTGCTATAATTTCGAAAATAAATATTTTTTATTTCATCGCTAGTTATAATCTTTTTACAGATGTGTACGTAAAAAAATACACCTTTGTCCGAAACATTTCCCCGTATTTCCAGTAATTACCAAGGTTGTATTAACCGAGCGAAACTTTGAAGGGTAGTTTCACCCGTTATACTTGAATCAACACAGTTCAAGTAAAATATATGTTCCTTATTTTTGGCTAGCCAACAAGCCTGCAAAGTTTCATCGAAATTGGCATCGGACACTTCCGTGGATGTTCCTTCTTACTTACAATTAGTGAAGAGTTCTTAGCTGTAAGCTTTCTGTTTGTCTCGGCTTGGCAAACTCTTCCGTTGAGATCTTTCCTAAACATTCGTACAGAGTTCTTAAGTGTCCTCTTACGTTAACTGAAAACTGTCCAGGAACCGAATACATTCTTACAATTAGAATGAACCAATGCTATTTCTGTTTGACATGCTACTACATGTATGGTATTTCAGATGCATTTTCCGGTTCTCCGATTCGGATATATTCGAAAAACAAAACTGTAAAGTACTTATCTACTGTGGAAAAAGTTGATGGGATACCCTGTACATACCTAGAAAAAGGGTTGGTAATATGGCCCCTCATAATTTAAATTGCTTTAAATTTTTGCTTAAAATGTAGGCAAACTAACAAGATTATGTGTGATAAAAGGTGGAAGCAAAAGAAAAACTATTTAATTGAATTTAACATATATTATGAAAAAGTGTCATTTTCGGCGCTCATATAAAAGTGAGGGTAACATGGCCCCCTAACAAAAATCCTAAAAAGATATTATTTGGTAACATCAGAGACCAAAAATAAATGAATAAAGAATATTTTATTATTTATACGCAAAAGTCGCACACATATTCAACTTTTTCGCACGATATTTCCCCACGTTGGTCCAAGGCATAACGTCCGCCACAGAACATTCATATTACATCGCTGTTATCAGAAGCTCCATGAAGAATTTCGATGTCTGAAATATCAGAGGATGAGTTTCGGGGCTCAATAGCTGGGGCCCATATTACCCTCGATTATGGGGGGCCAATATATCAACACGCATAGTTTTGGAAACATTAAGTTTATATTTGAAAGTATCAAAGATTAAGTGACATTACTTATAAATATCGATTCTACGTACCTTTTATCAAATATATCCCGACACACAACACTTTAACTTTCTTAATCTACAAGAAATAGGTAATAAACATTTCCACCTGATCATTTATGTTCGACCTGCGACTTTTGTCCCGCTAGATTGTTGCTGGACAGACCACTGTGCTACGCGGCGGGTATACAAGGGTAGCCAGTTTATCACGTTGCCTCTGTCGAAATCAACGGCGAGTGTATACAATTCGGCGTGATTCGCCGGTATAACAGAATTTTGCATATAGCGGTTCCCAGAGTTCTCTGTACCTGCAGCTCAACAGGGGTACTGAATAATATTTCCATTTATTAATCGTAATTAATGCTGTTCATACAGTTGAGCGATGTAAAATTCGTTGCGGGCTAAACAATTTCGTAAATATACAGAATTCGCTTATGGTTTCGCGCCGATCTTGGCGGCTCGTGTAGCACTCGGTTTTTGAAAACAAGTTGACGCTAGAGAATTTACAACGAAAATCAAAATCCTGTCTATTAAGGTAGTTCCTAACCAACTAAGTTAGTCAAATTAGAGTTGGGTAATAAACGATAAATGTAAAGTAGTATGATACTATAGAAATAATAATAATAATTTTTAACATCATGTATATATATTGTAAACAGTTCAACGTTAATATAAATAATTGTAATACGAAAATAGAATATTAAATTGGTTAGCGTAGTGAATTGGAGCAGCAGATCTGACAACATCGCATTCATTCGGAGCGTCTTTTATAACCAAAATGTCAGAAAAATGACATTTTGTGACAAAATGACATTCATATGAATTTGAATTGTCGTCCGCTATTTAAATGTCTAAACATATCGATTGTGCGACGTTGCCACGTTGATTGCTCTACGAAGTTTCTGAAAAATTTGCACGTAAACCTATTTTTTATGGGCATTTGCGAAGAAACTATGTGGTCAGTTTTGCAGAAATTAATAAATTCATTTACTGACATTTCGATGTACTTTTGTGCCAATTTTGGTATATTTCTATAATATGGTTTTCCTGTTTCAGAAGAAAAACTGAAACTATAACCCTCTTTTTTTGTTTTCGCCATATGCCACTGTGTTAAAATGCATCAACTTTAATTAACAATTTCTCGATAACTATGTGGTAAATCGATTTTAAACTTTGTACAAGGGTTTCTTGTATTCCAAATTAGTTTAGTACGAAATTTGAAAGAATTCTGTAATTTAGTACATTATTCAGGAACTACCTTAAAACAGCGACGCTGATGCTATTTCTTCAGAATACGACTCCGAATTATACGGTCATCGGTTTTAGCAGACCTCGGATCATGTGAAACTCAGTTTACCGTGATTTTACTGTATCGAAATTTAATATTTATTTTCCATTGAGTCACCCCAATGTTTATCACAATATTCTCATCCGTTCTTGAAACTAAACATTTGAATTTTCTGTAGCGCATGACTCCTGCGGCACACAAGTTTTATTGCTCTCGGCTGTCTACGTGCCGAATCCCCGTAAGCAAACGAAAAGTTGCTCGCTCCGAGTAAGCAAAACTGTGTATTGACTGTTCTCAAGGTCGCAATACTCGAAAACCGAGAAACTGCCCTAACATTTCTTCTTAGACGAAAGCCATGAATTCTGTAGCAAACTATAATTTTTGTTTGCGGATATAACAGATGGGTCAGAATTTAAACTATAAAGCTAAAAGTTATTTCCTCCGCAATACGGTTATCGGACATAGATTTACCGTACGAAAAGTTTATAGGACTATTAAAAAAAATTATTATCCTTACCAGAAATTACAATGTTGATTTTCGTCAAAATTTTGTAAAAGTATTTTGTAAAATTCGCAGGCATGCTCGATCACAATCACTATATAACAGAGGAATACTGACACATTCCACATTTTACGGAGAGTTTGAAAACTACTTAATTGGTCCGCCTCCCTCGGCGATCCATCTCTACCGGAATTACCCTGTACGTAATTGATTCTACTAAACTGTTTCTATACAGTGCTCCATAAATCCTTGATAACTCTCGACCTTGTTGACTGCGCTGGATTTTTATTTATTGGGCCACTTGAAAACGATTGTTTATTCAAAATCCATTGCCAGTGTTGAAATACATACTTCGTCACTGTATACAATAAGGCTGGCGACAAATCCAACAAATACCTGGAATTTTTAAAAGATTGAGAAACTTTACGACTCGACTACTGCAGGCTTGCATTAAGGCTGACGGTGGCCATTTCGAACACTTCCTATAAAGGTAAGCAGTTGCACATTGCCGGAGTACAAAAATGGCTGTGACTGGGGAACAAGGTTAAATTGGGCACATGTTTAGGTATATGAATTTTTTCATTGCTTTTATGCCCCCCGTTCGCCGCTAAAGTGGGACCCACAGTTTGTGAAAAACCCTGTACACAGATCAAACAGAAAAATTATTTTTGAAATAATTCTTATAGAAAAATAATCTAACATTATAAAGACGATGTGTTAAGAAACATCCTATACTACTTTACACACACAAAAAAAAATGTAAAAAAAGCGTGAATCTTGAACAGCTGCTATCGTGTAGCGATAATTCATTTGTAAATGACTGCATTCCGGAGATTTTTTTCTACAATTGTATACGTCTGACAGGAAAATAAAATACTTACGCTGTCCTATCCTTACACACTGCGGGTACTTAAATCGTAATACAAGTGAGGTGGGAGAGATTCTATGGCTCGAAACAAGTCGAAATGATAGAATAACTTTTTGTCTTACGAAGCTTCAGTATAAAAAAAAAAAAAAAAAAAAAAAAAAAAAAAATCCAGTATAGGTGCAGCTAAGAGCTAACTGATACTTGACGCAACGACTTTCGGTACTGACCGCTACTATGATTTATTACACAATAAAACGTCAGGGCTTGTTTACCATCAGGATTATTGTAAACCTTAAGTTAATTCCCATAGTAGTCGTATATTGTATGCTGTATTAATTACGTTTCTATCCCACATAAAAGCGATATGACGCGAACAGTAACGAGGAGCATACAGATACTTATGCTTCTTACATTGGAAGCGTGTAATAGCATAAATATAAACACATCTGTTGCAGAAAATACCATCAGTCGGTTCTACGAGATTTACTTTCTCTGAACTGATAGGTAAGTATTGATAGTAAAGAGACCATTACGAATATCGGTATCGAAAGCCGTTACGCCAACCATCAGTCAAGTGTACGCACACTGGGTTGATCTTCAGAGTCATTTTTCTGAAAAGCGAAGCTTCGCGCGACAAACAGTTATCCTATCATTTCGACTTATTTGCGTGCATCTGTTATTTGTCGATTTACACCGACTTCTACGATCATCCCGCGGCGTCTCGCTGGGTTACCGTACCTACTTTCCTTAGCCAGGAGCCGCGTGGATTGTCGGTAGCCACATTTTCCCAACAGCGAGTGCTAAAGTTTTTATCTTAGCGAGGATGACGTACGGGCCGAACTCTCTTCTCCTTTTTCCGCGGTGTACGCGCGTTTTATCGGCGCGATGATTTTCTGCGCCGGACCGCGCCCTTACCGCGAAAGGCGGGTTAACAGGGGTATCGGTGAATAAGGGAAAAACGAGGGGGGGAGGGAAGGAGCAGGAACGCGTGCTCTGGGGAAACGTAGGCATGTCACGAGATAAAAGTTTATTACTGGTTTCTGGCGAATACAGATAGTAGGTGCTCGCCGATGCACGCCAGATGCATAGTGATCACCGCAACTACGATGTGGTTGCATTTCCGCTTTACCCGTGCATTTTTTCCTCTCTAGCCTCTGTTTCCTTTGTTCTCGACCATTCCGCTACACGACGGGAAGGCAGCAAGCCGTCGAAAGTGCACCGCGTCCGTGGACTTCGATGCCTAAATTTGTGTGCTTTTGGCGCGTGTCTGATTCCGATCGGTTACCGCGACATTACTGGTCACTATGGTTCGAATAATAGCGAATGGACTAGTGGCGGATTTAACAGGGTGGCTGATGAGCAGTTGCCGCCTAGGCCCCTGCGCAGAAGGCCCCCGCAGGGCCCCATGACAAAAAAGAATTATGATTGGGTATAGGAGTCCAAACTACTGCACTTGGTCCGTTTTTTAGTAAACGTTTTCCCGAAAAATGGACCCCTGCTCAGAAGGCCCCGCCAGGGCCTTATCTTAAAAACAATATGATTTTAACCAAACACTATATTTTTTTCTGTACTGCTACACTTAGCCCGTTTTTAGTAAACTTCCTCTTCATTTTCCCGAAAAATGGACCCCTGCTCAGAAGGCCCCGCCAGGGCCTTATCTTAAAAAAATATGATTTTAACCAAACACTATATTTTTTTCTGTACTGCTACACTTAGCCCGTTTTTAGTAAACTTCCTCTTCATTTTCCCGAAAAATGGGCCCCGGCCCAGAAGGCCCCACTAGGGCCTTATCTTAAAAAAAAATATGATTTTAACCAAACACTATATTTTTTTCTGTACTACTACACTTAGCCCATTTTTACTAAACTTTCTCTTCATTTTCCCGAAAAATGGGCCCCTCAAAACGTTTGCCACTTGGGCCTTTTTTCTCAAATCCGTCCCTGGAATGGACCGGAGAATTCATGTGAAAGCGTTGAATGCGGATTTCTTTGATCCCTTACGTGACTTTGTGTTATGTACAGCCTTGGTTTGTAATAGCGTAATCCATTCAATTTTTGTAGTATTTCTTTTAATTACTTTTGAGTTTAAATTGTATAACAGTATAATGAAAGCAAAGTTTCGTAATTAATTCGTGTCTTATGTAACAGTAGTCGCGAGTAAGTTTTCTGGATACACGAATAAAGCGAGGTGCGAGCGCGATGAATTCTGTAAAGTTTTTCTTAAGAGTCATTTCGATTAGGGCTGTTACAATTATTCGAATATTCTAAGTTTTCGTAGAAATGTAATTGAAAAACAAATAATTGTAAGGGCGAATATGAAAAGAATTTCGCGATAAAGCGGGAAAAAATATTTCATGTTCGGATTCCTATTCTGTTTGATCACTGTGAATATTCGAATACCTACCCCTAATTAATCTGGTGACTAGGGCACCGACGGCCGATTCAATCGTGCTTTGATTAAAAATTTTTTTATGTCCCCACTCGGAGTAGTACATCACAATTAATTGTCGTTTATTTATTCACTTATCGACGTATATTCATGTCCAGTTTGCAAACGTAACTTTTCTAACTATTAAATAGCGAGCGACGTACGAAAATAATGTACCTAATAATTTGTTACATTTTTAAGAAACTTCCAACTAAAATATACAATCCTTCATTTTCGAGCCTACATTCAATGATCTACTTTTATCTTTTCTTTTGTATTTTATTTGTTACTTGCACAGTACGCATTTTTTACACTTTTAACGGTGTAACGACCAATTAGAAATAAAATACGGAGGAGGTGGTTGTAGAACGTGAAAATAAATTGTTTAAGAGGTAAGGTATTATTCGCTATTTCTATTAACTCTCGACCCAAAGGCAATGACGCTTCTCCATTTCAAATAAATGGCACACAAAATGGAAGTTCACCAATATCACACTAAAACAAATATTTTATACAATCATAGAGAATGCTTTTTCTAACACTCCTGAACTCTACAAGCAATCTTTATTCGGAGAAATATTATTTGCAAAAATAATTGTCCACAATTGAAAATACAGTTGATCCCGGTTGAGCTGATAATTTCATAGTCCGGACAGTATCTCTTATTCGGGGTGGTAGGCGACTTTCACACCTCCGATTTCCACCCTTCACTGAGTTTCATGGCTTTTGGCGTTCGAGAATAGGGAGCCGGGAAGACAAGGATAGCACTAGCCATGAAGAAGGGAAGAATGTCAAGTTCCGCATTTCTCGTCGGATCTCCATGAAAATGGTATCACTCGATTTCTAGTGTTTCAAAATAAATAAATAATTTATTTTGTGAATGAAATGCCTGAGCGACCCTGGATTGGAGATGGAAATGTAAACTTGCGAAATTTAAAAAATACATTGTGTCTTTAATTGAAAGATGTCACTACTGACTACATCATCCTTTCGGACAGATGTCTCTGCATGGCTCTAACGTAGTCAAATTAAAAAGAAAAACGGAAAAATCTGTAGGTCCGACGCCAGAGAGACCGCTGATCTGCCATCTCAATGTATCTCGGATAAAACTCGCGGGTCGCCGAAATGTTTCGTAAGAAAAGGGTCTATGAATGCACGCAGAGCTTCGGACACGAAAAGGCGCCTGACATAGGTGCGTGATTTTAAGCGCAAAGTGTGATAGCAATCCGAAGTAAGCCGCTGTCACAAAGAATTCAGAGTCTAGCACAGAGCACTCGCTGCCCAGTTGTACAATTCTAAAATTGTTTCTGAAGAGTTGAAGCATTTATTAAACAATAATATGAAATCTATAAAGTGCTATTGGACCAAAGTGCACGCTGCAATTTTTATGCGTCGTCGGAAAGCTTTCGTCGAAGCAAGGAAATACCATTTGAATCCTGAAAATCAGATGGGAATTGCTTAAGGGGACTAGGCAGTCAGATCGCTCGAAAATCAAATATTTTTTGCGAATTAATTACAAGGAGATGAACACAAATTGTGACTAGTAAGTTTGGGTAATGTTTATTAATACTATAACCAGTAAAAAAGAAATGATTTGAATATTATATACATATGTATGACAGCGCTACAGTCGTCTGATATGTAGGCGTTTTTTTTGGAGCCGCTGTAATTTTGCAGTGATTCTGGTCGTAAGAAATTTAATTGTGAAATATCCTCTGAAATTTATACTTTGCCCTGGCCCCTATTCTGCCCTGAACCTATTGAAAAAGAAAAAAAATCAAAATTATAAAAATGGTGGCTGCAAAACGGCAAATTTTAAAGAAACGTCACTTTTCGCCAGGGAAAAGAGCCATTCTATTTTTTTTTTTGACAAACCAGGAGTTTTTACAGACTTATGCGTAGGTCCAGTTCGTAACTAGACATGTTTCATATATGCTGAATTTTTTTCAAATCGACTGATACCTCCGTTTTTTCCCAATCACTGCAAAACGAAGAGGAAATATGATTCCGAGAAAAACGCGCTTAAAATTTCGAAAGAGGAATCTAGTCTACCTGCGTGCGCGCAGAAACGGTTTATGGCGCGCTCGACCGTTTCGGCTGTAAGATCCTCAATTTTGCGAATTTTAACATAAACCAAACGGCATTTTAATCGGGAAGGGTGGTACTTTCGAAAAATGTAACAAAAAAAAATCGAGTTTCTGACTGCCTAGTCCCCTTAAGAAGCGAATTTAACGTTCGCAATATCAAGCCTAGCTCAAAATATATCTTTGATTGCATTGTAAATTCAGCTTCGGGTGGATATCACCATTCGCACTTTCTCCTGAACAACGGGCATCGTACTTATCACGCGGCAATAAAAATAGCCGCAGACATGTATCTGACGCCGCTCGGCGAGGAGTTCGAACGGATCGCCCGAATCGCGCGCTCGCGAGCGCTTTGTACAATATCTAAGTTATCAGGTTTTCCACTTACGTCGGCTTTGCAATAAATTCCTCGTGTGTCGCAAAGAGCGCAATCAAGATCCCTGCATTTGCAGTAACGCAGGAACACGGTTACCCGGGGAGGTGAGATTATGGATCATGGACGACAGAGGTTTGCCTTTTACCAGTTCCCTTTCCGTAGGAACAGAGCGCCGCGAGTTGTGCCTAAGAGAGGCATTGGATACAATCACCCGGCGTAGGGGGAATCGATTTAAAAGTGTTTTGATCGTCGCGCGGTATATAGGGCGCGCGCGACGTGTCTACGTCGCGCTCGTTTGCTCCAGAAAAGTTCACTCGATGCAATATTAAGGCGAGGCCATTCGCGGAGAAAGGATTTTGCGTACGGCTCGCGGGCGTTTCTCACGTGCCGGAGTGTGGGTGCCGTCTAGGTCTGTGCCACACATACCTCTTCGCCTATATTTACTGCACGGTATACTTTGCACCTATGTACTCGCCGACGGTTCCAGCGACGGAAGATTATTATATTTTCCAGCCAAGAGAAGTTGTCTCGCCCTTTTCACCTCCTTTTTTCCCCAAGAAATGTGTGCAGAAGCCATTTACCTTCGGCCCCGAGACGATCGTAAAGTATCCGCGCGTAATACTGACGAAATTGTTTTAGTCCGCGAAATAGACAGCAGAATCTTCCCACCACTCTGTCGCAGTTTTTTCACCGTCCTTGCACTTGACAAACATTTCCGTACCGACACGGAACCGAACAGTCTGTAAATAGCATTCGTGCTTCTAAGGAATACTTATATGCTTGTGTTATGCTGCCGGGTGAGCGGTTGTTGTTCAAGATTAAGAATTCGGCGCGTTCGAGTAAATTGTATAAGTGTGTGTATTTCGGAAAATTTCTGGAAATCCTCGATACGAACGTCGACCTAAAGTTCAAGGGATGTTGGAGAGAGCTTACTTAATATTTTAACGAACCGCGAAGTTAAGACACTTAAGGTGGGAGGCCTACTTAGAAATTTTCGAATAATCGTTTTTTCGATTTTTATATTTTTTTTATGTACATTTTGAAAATATTCCCTGAATGTGTCAAGTTAATCCGACCGAAATTGACAAAGTTATACGCGTGTAAGTTGGTAAGGTAAAAGGCCCTATTATGGCACAGATGCTAGAGAGGGATATGATATTTTCAATGATTTTAAATAATTAAGAACCTAAATGTTGCGAATTTGTGCGTTATTCGATTATTTCGTGTTTTCTGAAGTAGAAATAATCGTTGTTCTGTAAGTATAACGTTAAAAAATAATTATATGATTGAAAAATAGGAGTGATCTACATGTACGTATTTATGGCACAGCTTTGAAGCCCGTGTCCCTGGTGTTCCAAAATTTATGTCCCTATTTATGGTACAGATAAAAACATAAAAACCACTATCTTTTCTTATATTTCAGTTATTTTTATAAAAATAATATATATATATACTTATGTACATTAGTTTTTAAAAAGAATCGGGTTGACAAAATAATAGAAAACATAAAAAATATTTTTTAGAAATGAAACTATATTTATTTTGTTTCGTTAATTTTTTTTTTGTATTTCGTTTATTTTCTGTTGCAATTTCTTGTTTTCTGCAGCTATTAGTCTTTTTTCTTCCTGCAGATTTTTCTTTTTGGCAATTTTGTCTTGTTTTATTTTTTCTTTCTCTTCCTTCTGGAGCTGCTCTTGCCACCAGGCATCGGAGGTTGCAGCCGCTGGCGGTTTCGGCTTCTCCGAACCTTCGACTTTCGCCCTCTTTTTTTTAGGTAAATATTTTGTGGGCAGCGTAAATGCCTCTGCAAAATTTTTCGTTTGGGCAATATTGCTATCTTCTATGGATGAAAAATTGGTACGTGTCTTCTAATCTATATTTTTTTAACAGCATTCGACTTACCTTGATTATCAATCATCGCAGCATTCTCCTTCTCTGATGTTTTATCAATTATATTATTATTTAAATTAATACTACTCTCTATATATTCAAATATAACATTTTCTTTCAAACAAACCCTTTCTGGTATATTATCTACCTGGTTTTCTAAAATCAAATCGTCTATCTGATTTTCGGTAGCTTCTGGAGCTACTACATTAAATTTAAAATCTATTAAATTTTCTACGCTCCTGACGATGGGTTTTCCTTTCAGACTATCATCTAAATTGTATAAATAAAAAACACGTCTCATGATTTCATTTAAATAAATCAATTTACACTATTCAGGCATGCAATATTTTATAGGTTATTTCTACAATTTTCAAACCAAATTTTATAATACACTTACTTATACGTATGTTGGATAAAAATAAAGGTTAAATATGAAGATTGTTTGAAGCCACAACCAAAAAGAACTTAGAATTAAGACCGTTTTTAATTAAATATCGTACTCTTTAGACTTTGACTTTTCTGTACCACAAACCGGGACTACGCTTGATTCAACTGTACATGGCACATGGAACAAGCGAATTATCGTTCCATAAATACGGACTTCTAAAAAGTCAATGTACATTATGTTGGAACAGCTTTATAATTAATCAAATCACCACCGGATTCGAATTTGTTTTAATTAATTACAATCTACGAGTTTTCAGCTTTCGAATAAGCTATTAAACATCTTTTAAAATCATTGAAATTTGTAAATATGCTTGAAACAAAGAAGTCAGTGTATCTGTATTTCAACTCGAATAGCAGCAAATTTTGTACCATCTCAGAGACATGGACACTTAAACATTTTTTTTTATGTTAAATTCATTGACGCCACATTTATATTCATACACATACAAATATTTAGATAGCAATGTTTATAAATATAATTTTATTTAAATTATTATATATACATATATATAATATTATTCACTTTTTCTTGTAGTGTTTCATAAATTGGGACACTGTGCCATAATAGGGCCTTTTACCTTAGGTGTTCCTCGGTGTAGCGCTCAGACCCAAAACTTTAAACGCGTTTTCCTCAAAATTATGTTTTCAAAGTCGGTGACACACATAAGTAAAAAATTAATGAACCGATTTACTCGAGGCTTTGCAGGGTTACTTTAGGGTTAGAAATCTAAGCGCTATCGGGAATTTTCCTTTTTTGCCTAGATTTTTTTTACACTCGAAAAACGAGCGATTTTTTGCAAATATCGATGCT
The DNA here is from genome assembly GCA_946251845.1 of Andrena fulva. Lineage (NCBI taxonomy): Eukaryota > Metazoa > Arthropoda > Insecta > Hymenoptera > Andrenidae > Andrena > Andrena fulva. Next base: position 62,777,095 of record OX276327.1, read on the forward strand.
TCAACTTTGCACAGCCGACATTTTGTCTCAAAATAATTTTTCCAAAATTGGGCCCGATAGCGACTAGGTAACTTCATATATTATCCAAACAATTTTCAATTGTCAATTTTGGATGTTCCTGCACCGAGCTACGGTTGTCACTTTCAATACTTTTTACCAGAAAAAATACTGAAATACCCGTAAGATGTACTCTTTCCAATAGACTAATGTTTAATAATAAAAGTTCATCGGTTTTTCTAGAAAAAATTCCCAAAGAAGCATGTTGTTTCGACCGTTCTAGGTAGACCTACCCCTTAATAATCGTGTTTATACTTTCGATAGTGTGCTTTGAGTTAATATTTCTAAATTCTTATATGCAAGTTCTAAAATTGGAGTTTTCTTCCTTCAACTTTCATTCACAGTGTCTTGTCAGTATTTCGTCGAACGTCCTTTGTTTTTTAATACATCGATTAGTCTTCGTGGTAAAGTATCAAGTTATTTATCGTGTTTTGTGTAATGTCTTCCCACGCTGCTTGATTCCTCAGGTATAAAGCAAGGTCGTATCTTAACTGGTGCTTCGGGCATTTAAAGGGTACACCCCTTTGTGCAGTAACCAAGACAGCGGTCAACCAAGAGGGTGTGGCTCTTACAACAGAACTCACTGTACATACAATCTGGTACAGTCGACACTGTAAACTGTAACGCACGAAATCTGTCAAGAATTCCACGTGTCAGCCGGTCGTTTATATTAGTAGGTAGATTTCATAAATAAATACACCGCTCAACACTATTTCTTGCCGAATAGATGATTATAATTGGAAAATAAATGCCCAGGAAAAGGCATATACAATCTTCTTAACAATCGCGTAGGAAGTACCTAAATAAGACAGAGAAAACAATTCGAATAGACGAAGTTTACATACAACTTTAGAACCCTTTTGACGATAAAGTTTGTCGCTTTGAATAGTCACTTGTTTACTAATTTTTAAATTTGAAACAATACGCCACCTTCTTCTAACTAATAATTGATAATTTAAAACAATGCCATCTATGTATCAGATAATACCTATTCACCTCACGTGAATTTCGTTGAACTTTTCGCATGTAAAAGTCGGTAATAAATAGTGTTCAGCAGTATAGTGTCGTTTCTATCAGGTCCTACGAGTTTGATGCCACTTGTATGGTATTCTACAAGCTGGGAATTTTTAGTACCGTGTCCTACGATCTCGGGGATAGGTTACCATCGTCAACGCCGTGTTACAGACTCCTGTGGTTACTGTACTCAACTGTTTCGGCTTTAAACTGCGCGGCCCGGAAGTTCCACCGCTAATATTCAACTGTTAATGTCTTCTGAACGAAACCTCGGATTCCAAAACGGTAAAGGACGTTTCAATGATTTTTCAATGACTATCGTTAGAAGAGTCGAAACGTCCATTAGAGGATGTATTCTCTTTTAAAGGAAAAAATGAGTCGATGTAATTTTTTACATCCGTGGCAGGTGACCTTACGTCATGTTGCCTAAATCTTGAAGTAGATGAGGAGTCAATTGAAGGCTTTGCAGCAAGAAGGGGGCAGCTCCAAATGTATTAATTTTTGGGAAACTAATTAAAACAGTGTTAACAAAATATTCTTTGATATATGTTCAAAATATTTTACCTGTTTTAAATCATCATTAAGGGGACCTTCCGGTCTAAAAGTCGATTTTTTTATTTCTTTTGTCGAATGTTCAAGCTTTTAGGGACACGTGTTTAAAAGGATTTGTTGAAATTCGTAAAATTCCCGAAGTTATAGGCATTTGAGTAGCGGCAAATGCATGAGTCACAACCGGCCACTCCGCGCTCACGTAAAACTTTAAACGCGTTTTTCCCGAAACAGTGTTCTCAAAATCGGTGGGACCTGTATCTCCAAAAGATATTATCCGATTCGACTGAAACTGTTTTTATTTTGAAGAATATACTTCTGGCTAGGGGGAGGGGGGGGGGGGGCAGAAAAATTACAAAAATTGAAAAATTTTAATTTTTAAAGGCGTTCAAAGGACGAAAAATATAGAGAAAAGTGATTTCACACTTCAAGTGTCGTTATTTTCTCATAAAATGTAATTTCTGTAATTTTTCTGGTTTCCCCTTAGCCAGAAGTATATTCTTCAAAATAAAAAAGTTTCAGTCGAATCGGATAATAACTTTTGGACATACAGGTCCGACCGATTTGGATCAATTTTTTGACATCTTGACTTTAACGACTCCTCAGTGCCGTCCGCAATGATTAATTATAAAACAAAGAATATATTTCTATAATTTAAGACATCCTTAATACAATGCAAAAAGTCCCATTATATTATATATAGTAGTTTTCCTTTAATTAATTCCTAAAGATCACCTATCTTTTTGGGCTCTAGACCGGAAGGTCCCCTTAAGGGGACTAGGCAGTCAGAAACTCGATTTTTTTTTTGTTGCATTTTTCGAAAGTACCACCCTTCCCGATTAAAATGCCGTTTGGTTTATGTTAAAATTCGCAAAATTGAGGATTTTACAGCCGAAACGGTCGAGCGCGCCATAAACCGTTGCTGCGCGCACGCAGGTAGACTAGATTCCTCTTTCGAAACTTTAAGCGCGTTTTTCTCGGAATCATATTTCCTCTTCGTTTTGCAGTGATTGGGAAAAAACGGAGGTATCAGTCGATTTGAAAAAAATTCAGCATATATGAAACATGTCTAGTTACGACCTGGACCTACGCATAAGTCTATAAAAACTCCTGGTTTGTCAAAAAAAAAATAGAATGGCTCTTTTCCCTGGCGAAAAGTGACGTTTCTTTAAAAGTTGCCGTTTTGCAGCCACCATTTTTATAATTTTGATTTTTTTTCTTTTTCAATAGGTTCAGGGCAGAATAGAGGCCAGGGCAAAGTATAAATTTCAGAGGATATTTCACAATTAAATTTCTTACGACCAGAATCACTGCAAAATTACAGCGGCTCCAAAAAAAACGCCTACATATCAGACGACTGTAGCGCTGTCATACATATGTATATAATATTCAAATCATTTCTTTTTTACTGGTTATAGTATTAATAAACATTACCCAAACGTACTAGTCACAATTTGTGTTCATCTCCTTGTAATTAATTCGCAAAAAATACTTGATTTTCGAGCGAAAATCGGAGTCGTTTTTCGTGAGAAAGAGACTCTGTCCTTTATTTATTTGTAAACAAATGAAAGCACATCCAGATATATGCTTTCACCCAATGTTTATTACTACCATACAGATCGAAAAAAAATTAATAAGAAATATATATGTGCTTTAAAAATGGCGCTGCCGACGGGTAAACATTGTAACGTTTTTCTGTCGTTTTGCTTTAATATCGGTCTTAAAATGTGACGTAATCCGACTTCAAAGGTGAGATTCTTGTTTGTTGGATTCATAGTTTCCGCGCAAACCTATAAAAACAACAATTAAATCAAAATCATGTGATTGGTGGCTGAAAAACGGCGATTTTGCCGAGAAAAATTCGTTCTTATTTGTGCGCTGCTAAAATCCGGTGCCTCCTCAATTTTTTTATGAAAATCTCCAATTTTTACGGACCATATCAGAGGTTTGCGACGAAATGGCACATGTTTTACACATCCTGTAATTTTTTTCAAGTCGATCTGAACCTCCATTCGTTCGCAATCAGGAAAAAACCAAGAGAAAAAAAGATTCGAGAAAATCGCGTTTAAAGTTTCTGGGCAAAGGCGACGCTATAAAGTTACCGCTTGATCTTTTTAGCTGCCAAATCAACAATTTCGCGAATTTTAATATAACCCAAACGGCATTTTATTCAGAAAAGATAGTACTTTCGGAAAATGCAATAAAAAAATCGATTTTTCGACTCCCTAGTCCCCTTAACACAGCATTAGCACTATTACTGAGCAAAAATATATCTTCTCTATGACAGGGTGAATTTTCCAAATCTGGAGCTGCAAAGCTTTTGCACCGAATTCTATAAAAATCCACTTACCTCGGTTAAATAGTTACATTACACAACATTATTATGTTATAAAATTGTGTATTAGTACACGGAAACATCAGAAAACATCAATCTACACAATTTCAGACAAATTACAGTGAAATATGCTCATTTCTTTCGCCAAATCCAAATAGGGTGCAAGTAAGCAGGTACCAGCATCCTTATAACTTGAGACTGGAGTATCGGATCTGTCTCTTTCTCGCACCAATCCATTCAGAATTTCTTTCACATTCGATGCCACGTACTGTAAATCAATTTCCGAAAATTACGCGACTGTTTCTTTTGTGCAGCAAAGTCTTCGGTATCAAATTTGTCCTTTCTTAATTCGTACGAAGCAGAACTATCGCCTAATAGCTTTAGCAATTTTTATTCCGAAGCGTGTAGTGCTCGGTTGTGTAAACTTGGGGCTTTACTTTTCGCGCAACTCACAGAATTCGCAGGAAATTTTAAACAACGAGGCAAGATCGGGAAATAGTGATTCATATTTTCTACCCAGTATCGCGGAGCATGACGAGAAGGGTGGAAATTTTGTTTAGCCGGTTGAAAAATATTTTTACCCCAGCCAAGCAAGGAGGTGTGCACCCTCGGTTCGTCGTGCGTCGGAGAGGAGCGACTGTCGGATTTATGCCTCCTCCACAATTTTCGCGAGTCGTTTAACCTAGACAGACCAAGGAAGATCAGTTTTCTTCCGCGCTGCTCGTTTCTGTCCCGACGTTGTCGCGCAGAAATATCTCGCTCTCATCTAGACCCTGACCGTCTCCCCATTTCTTTCTTCCCTGTTTCATCTCGTTTCTGCTCCCTTCGAATTACGCGTAACAATGTCGGGCATTCTCGAGATGCCATAAGACGGCACTGGATCGTTCTCAGGGGAATAAAGTAATGCAGAAGAGCCTCGATCATCCGGACATGCGTCTAATTGAACGCTCGATTATTTCACCTTGAACATTTTCGTTTAGCGAACCGTAAACATTTTCTGTATAACGACAATGAAACAAATGAAATGGGGCAAACTGCGCAAACCAATTTACTAGAGATGTACCGACTAGGGTTTTGGCCGACTAGCCGACTAGCTGATTAATCGGCCCCCAAGAAGCCGACTAGTCGCCGACTAGTCGCCGATTACAAAAGTGGCCGGATAGTCGGCTTAACCGACTAGTCGGCCACTATTCAGTACATCTCTAATAGCAAAGTTATAAAACTTGTTAGATAAGGAGAACGAAAAATGGGTAAATATTCACAAAAAGGGAGCCGATCAATCGGCCTTTTTTGCCGACTAGTCGCCGACTACAAAAGTGGCCGGATAGTCGGCTTAACCGACTAGTCGGCCACTAGTCGGTACATCTCTACAATTTACACAACATATTAGGCTCTAGAAATTATCGCGAGGAAATTGGTTCCAACTTGATACGATTACTCAGACATGCGGCGATGAAATTATCGGAAAAATTAGCTGGAACTGTGTTGAAAATAAAGCGGACGAGGAGGAGCAATAAAATTATTCGTACGATATCCCTGCAAATGTCAACATATCAAAATTTACATTTCTAGAAAAACAAAACTATTAGAGCATGATTGTACGAGTAGTACGAATGCACCATGATTACTCGAAAGTTAAAAGATTCAAGAATACGAAAATGGTAACTCGAAAATGACACTGGCATGCAGTGGACCCCGTGGAGGGTTAAACATCAAGCTACAGTTTCGGATATTAACTTGTGCGAGCCAAATAGGGAATATATCAAAATATGTTAACTGGTACGATTTAAGCAACCCTCCCGTATTTATGTGTACATATACAGGAACAGGGTGGTAATATGAAATATGAAACAGGATGTTATTTACGAATCTACGTTTGGCATCTATCCGCAACATTAGTACGTACATAGCTACTATAACCATCAGGTTCCCCTGTTGCTAATTTGTCACACTGGCGTTTGCATCGTCAACTGTTTGCGGTCGCGAAAGCAGCTTTTACATTTTGCATGATCTTTATTGCTGAATGTAAAGCAGTCGGCACGGTTTTTTTTTTTAAATATTTTAAGTTGGAATTATAATCTGAAATTCCTATTTTTAATGTGTTTACTTTAATTCATTAAATTTATCTTACCTTATATTTCTCAGCTTATTTGAATATTATAAAAGGGGGTCGGGACTCAAAAATTTTGGGAAAAACTGATTTATCCAATACTTCGTTTAACAATTCACTGCAGTTTAATCACTGAATATTGCGAGTTAGAAAATATTATCACAAAGAAATTAATCAGAAATAAATTCTCGAAAGGAAAAGAATAAAAAGGTTCCGGAAACCACCTAATACGCGCGAAGAAAGTGTAAAAATTTTAATTCACGAGCTTCCCGGAATGGCGAAAGGAAGCAAATATTCCTGCGAACATATTCGATAAACGTTTCCCATGAATTAATGCGGTTTAACAGGAAAGAAATGCTTTAAGCCTGTGCTTGGCGCAAGGAGAAGAAATGGAACGATTTGGATGATCGGTTTAAAAAGTACTTTTATTTCTAGGAACTGCTAGCCGTAGCTAAATAGTAACACTGATATCGATTCAACTCACAGGCTACACGGGAATTTTTTTTCCCGATAAAATCGTGGCATAACGCGATACCACGGTTTTGCACTGGAAAGCGTAACGACACTGTTTTTAAATGCATCACGCGATTTCATGGTAGTTGCAATTATATGATTGCACACATACATCAACGTTGTACACGACTCGAAGTCTCGCGAATCGATGTTACATGCCTGGAAGTAGGCTTTATAATTTCTTCAGAATTTCTAATTTTATCGGCACGGATATGAGAAGCGGGAAAATTTCGTACAGCCGAATGGATCGAACGATAATTACGTATAAAATCAATCATAATTATTAGGTAATTATAATTGGGATTATAGAAGCAATATTTATATGAACATTATAAAACGAATATTATGGTGCTTGATGTAAGAATCCTGATTTTTACCAAGTTTTGGATTTTGTTTACAACACTTTTTACGATTTGGGTTATGAACTGACATACTTATTCACTTAACATAGAATGGCGAACGGCAAAGCATGAATGGAATTTCATGCAACGTTATTGAAATTAATCACACATGAAATTGCCAAGCATCAATGCTAATCAGACCTTGACATTTCGGACTAATTAGCTTTACGTGAATATGTTTAAATTTATCTTCGATAATAAATTTTCTACAAATACGCTGTCTCTCTTCTGCACGCTTTTAAAGTACGGCAGTGGAACCTATTTAATATCGCATTGTAAAAGTTAAATCGCTGTTAATTGAATAATAATTAATACTTCTGTATGTAATTTGTGTCAAAGTAAAGAGAAATTATTCATATTCCATGTAGCGTAAGTTAGAATCGTTGAAACCTACACATTTCTAATTAGCACTCCAAAAATATAAAACACGCAAAAATCAGGTTCTGAAAAACTGTACTTAAATGTCGCCTACACAAGAAATATTGATTAATTCATGTACCTTCTCACTTTTCGGCGGCCAGAGTCTGTCCTGAACCTGTTAACTGGCGCAGACGAATGTAACTCATCATTAATATAAAAAAATTGCGGCTGCTGCGAAAGAATGCATTACCACTACGGAAGCAGTTATGATATCGACGTGCGTTACGAAAAGTAGCACGTTTCAATTTTCTTACGAAAAGTAGCACGTTTGCCTTCGTTCTCACGAAAACTAGCATGTTTCGTCTTTCGCTGCGAAAACTAGCACGTTTGAGCGGTTTGCCACGAAAACTATCACGTTTCGGTTTTCGCTACGAAAACTAGCATGTTTGAGCGGTTTGCCACGAAAACTATCACGTTTCGGTTTTCGCTACGAAAACTAGCACGTTTGAGCGGTTTGCCACGAAAAATAACATGTTTCGTCTTTCGCTGCGAAAACTAGTACGTTAGAGCGGTTTGCCACGAAAAGTAGCATGTTCGCGTTTACCCCGCGTTCGCAATTCCCGCACCCTCCCTTACTTAAATTATGTAGATTAAAATTTTCATATGTGTTGTCTTTTGAAGATTAGATGGAATTATTATTTATTAAACAATATTTTCAACAGTTGAATTCTTTTAAACTGCCCACGCGCTGAAACGCGATAGTTTCTGCAGTCTGCAGTATAATCCAAAACGAGCTATTCTTCGTGGCCAAACCGGATAATATGTTAGTTTTCGCCATAAATTCCCAAACGTGCTATTATTCGTGGCGAAACAGTATAACGTGCTAGTTTCCGTCGCAACAGTACGAAATGTGCTATTCTTCGTGGCGAGGCAGTCAAATGTGTTAGTCTTCGCGGCAGAAGACCAAACGTGCTAATATTCGTCAGAAACGATGGAACGTGCTTCTTTTCGTGGCAAACCAAAACGTGCTACTTTTCGTAAGAAAATTGAAACGTGCTACTTTTCGTAACGCACGTCGATATAGTCTCTTCTGATATTTCTTCGCTTCTCTTTTGTTTCTTTTCGTTTGCCATTTTCCACGTGCCTACCTATATGGCTAGTAAATTAAAACCAAAATTCATTTGTGTACTAATAATATTGTTTTAGTAAATTGTCCATTTATTTATCGGCGACTCCTTCTGTCTAGTTTTATAATTCTATTTGTATTAAAAATAACCTCAACTCATATTTATACATACTATGGGCAAGGGTGCATACCCAACTAGGGAGCCCTTTCGAAAATGTGCCGGTTAAGGGCGGACATACACCTAGAGAGGTTTAAAAGCTGGCGTTCTTTTAGAATGTTCTCTTAAGAAAGTATAAACGTTATTGCACTCGTATTTTTTAAATCAATTTAATCTAATCTTTGGCTATAATAATTATGCTTTTTTACTGTAAAAATATTGGTCATATATTATACAAGTTATAGGAGCTATTTAGTTTCGCATGCGCCATTCATTGCAGCGATCAGCGGTGCCCACTCCTGAGTAAACAGGTTTTACCAGAAAGCAAAAAACAATTTAGTTTCTTAACATATATTAACAAATGATATTACTGACGTGGCCGATTTCATAAATGTTGACTTTTAAAGAAACGGCAGCTCTCTGAATGAAATGTTCAATTTTCAGACGCAAAACATCGCCCTTTCCATGCACTAAAAAAGAAACTGTGAGTCGAATAAAAAATCCGTACCATGTAGCCATGCAAAATTTGCGGTAAATCGGTTGAATAGTTTTTGAGTAATCGCGGGCACCGTTTTTGAAAACCTGGTTTCGCGAAAAATGAATTTGAAGTTCGCATCAAATTTGAAGTTCGCGTCAAATTTGAAGTTCGCGTCAAATTTGAAGTTCGCGTCAAATTTGAGGTTCGCGTCAAACTTGAGGATCGCGCCAAATTTGAGGTTCGCGTCAAATTTGAAGTTCGCGTCAAATTTGAAGTTCGCAGCATATTGAATTTTTAATGTCTGTACCTATCTTCAATATTTCTGCGAATTTCCGGCTAAAATTTTCGGAAAACATTCTCGACATAACGAACACTGAAAATATGTAGTAAAAAAAAATCGATTCCTCTGGTATAGCTAGGTGTACGCCCTCCTCAACCTGGTTAACAGTACAAGGACACTTACGTAAGTATTCTGTTTTTGGTAGGCCACCTAACCCCGGGTCCACACTGAGGCGGAGATCGTGTTAGCATGTTCGCCTAAACGGTTCGCTGACATTGTTCTCCGCGTGGATCCGGGGTCATAGTGTTCCTGTACGTTCTCCGTATAAAATCGTTGAAAGAGGTTAGCCGCGAACCCGTTACCGATCTAACGTCATCGACTTCTCCAGCAAAAATTTCAACGAGTGGCGAGTTACTCTCGCGAGGAGAAACAGGCCGGTGTCCGTGTCACGTGGCCCTCTGTCGATGCCCGTTCGGTTGCGTGAATGGATCCCGTTCGTGTTGGTGTTGGAAACCGGTAACTTCGGAACCGACAGAACCCGTTTACCGAGGATACCGTTGCAAGGGACAGATGCGGCCATGCTTAGGATTAAGCTTGATCCCCACTGTCCGTCTGGCCGGCGGCAGACAACCGTCGAAAATTAAACCGCGTCGTGCTATTCGCCTTCAGATCACTTGAAGAATTACTACCCTCGCCTGTTCATCCCGGTGATTCAAGTAAAACAGCAAATATTGCCGGATAATTTTTAAACACTTAGGAACAAGACCAGGCAAACAGTTGCGTAGAAAGGGAAAAGCGGGAGGATTTTGTGTATTGTAGGGTAGATGTCCCAATTACCCTGCCTTTATACTTAAAGAAGACGAACAAAAAAACTCGCATACATAAATAAGGGAAGAAATTTTTTTAATTAAGTTAAACTATTAATGTATGCGTTACAAACGAGTAGGTTGGATTTTTAAACAATTAAAGCTTCTTTAAGTGTAAAGGCACGGTAATTGGGTCATCTACCCTAAGTCCAATATTCAAAACATTACAGGCTGCGCAAAAAGTTCGGAACGTTCTTTGTCGTCTGATTTATTGCGCATAAGTGAGAGTTCTGTAAAAGTGTATATATATATCTCGAAGCAAAAAATACACGACTTATGCATAAGTATTTTTGCATAATAAATGAAGTGACAAAGAACGTTCCGAAAATTTCTGCGCATCCTGTATCTCCGAGAATGTCGATTCATCAGGTGCCTGTCGTCAAACGGAGCAGTGACGAGGAGTGTGAATACCACTGTGGCAAACGTAGTAAAGAATGAAGAGCGTTACGATGGAGAGTTGACGCCGTCGGCAGACTTGCTGGCTGCCAGCTAAGCGGATAGTGAGAATTAAGCTTTATAGGTGTTCCGTTGTTAGCCTAAGCGAGGGAAAAAACAAAGGCCATCGGGGACTCGCTATCTGCTGTCGCAGTTTCCTTCCTTTCGTCTCCTCGTTCCGTTTTCTCTAGCCCCTCCGCTCCAGCCAAACCCCCCTCCGATCTCGCTGCTACTCTCGATTTCTGTTTCGTTCCTCTCCTTTGCCCTTCTCTTCCTGGTTCTTGTTCCACTTTCCCCTCGCCGTCTTAGTCATTTCGCGGTCTTTGTACACACTCCTCCCCCGTCACTTGCTGTCCTCGTTTTCTGCTTCACTTTCAGTTTTTAACATCTGATCCGTACCCAATTTCACCCTTCCCTTTCTCTTGATTTTCTCTTTCCTTCACTACTGGCGTCCTTGCTCGATCCCCGACTCGCTGCCTTGGGTCTTGATATCTCTCGGCTCCTCCAGTTAATCGGTATTCACTGCTGCGGTTCCGGTTTCTGATGCTAGGGATAGTGTCGTAACGAGACAACGCCTCCCACCGGGAACATCTGTGTGTAGCCCGTGAAAGAAGTTCGGGTCCGCGAGTATTCAGGCTGGCCATGGTAATTTCAAGGAGTAGTCGGTAGATCGCGTTCGAGGGAATCGCCACTCCTTAGAGAGTTCGCCATTCCAAGGAAATATTTTGCAAGTGGGAGGGTATGAGCGAACAGTCTCAGAGTTTAATTCTTCGGAGACCGAGCGTTTTTCATCACGATTATCTGCTGGCGCAACACGATTTACAAGCACTTGCCGTAGAAAGGGTATTAGAGTAACAGATCAGTGTACCTATTATACGAATAGTTTGATTCCGTTACGCCACGCGTTTTATAAGAACATTGATTTGTATCTATTTTATTTCGCGAATTAGCCGTATATAAACTTCCGTTAACAAAATATTTGAATGTTTTTTTCACCAGATATTTTTCTTTTTAAACTCTTTTCAAAATTTTGTTAACGCAAGTTTTCAGCGCTTTTTGTACCATTAAACTTTTGTTTGAATCGTTTTTTTCTCACTGTTGTACTTTGAGAGTTACACGCGAAAAAGTGGAAGTGCCAATTTGACTTCGGGGTTTGATTTCACCCCCGTAAAGGGCGATAGGGCCCAAATGAAACACATCGTAGTTCTTGTTTTGAGTCACTCTAACAACCCACAAAGTTGGGTTCCAATCGGCGAGTCCGGGTTCGCGGTGTTCCCTTATGAGTCGGGGTTGTCCGCTCATTATTATTAGAATAATAATATTAATAACTGATGGTTGTTTGCGTTTTAAAATGTATAAATTTACCAAAGATTAATAAAGTTCCAAACTTATCGTTTGAGAAATAAATAATTGTAAAGGAAAATATGAAAAGAATTTCACGGTAATGTGCGAACATTTCATGTTCAGATTCTTATTCGGCACAATCCGAAATTCGATCACTCCGAATATTCGAATATTCGAATGCTCCGAATTATTCGAATAGTCGAAGAAATTATTCGTATTCGAATAGTCGAAGAAATTATTCGTATTCGAATAGTCGAAGAAATTATTCGTATTCGAATAGTCGAAGAAATTATTCGTATTCGAATAGTCGAAGAAATTATTCGTATTCGAATAGTCGAAGAAATTATTCGTATTCGAATAGTCGAAGAAATTATTCGTATTCGAATAGTCGAAGAAATTATTCGTATTCGAATAGTCGAAGAAATTATTCGTATTCGAATAGTCGAAGAAATTATTCGTATTCGAATAATCGAAGAAATTATTCGTATTTGAATAGTCGAAGAAATTATTCGTATTCGAATAGTCGAAGAAATTATTCGTATTCGAATAGTCGAAGAAATTATTCGTATTCGAATAGTCGAAGAAATTATTCGTATTCGAATAGTCGAAGAAATTATTCGTATTCGAATAGTCGAAGAAATTTATTCGTGTTCGAATAGTCGCAGAAATTATTCGTATTCGAATAGTCGAATAATTACAGTTCTACTGTGTAGATTTACCCCCCGAAGTAATGGCATGCACTTATGAATCACCCTGTATAATCCGATTCATGTTTCTCTCTTTTCGGCTTTCGACATTCTTTAGGTCATGAAAGAAACTATACGAACTATTGTTATTAGCGGAATTGTGTTAGGTTGTTAGAAAGAAATTTGGAGGCTTTGTTTAATTGTCCGGAGAGAAAGCGTAGAGCAGAGTGCTCATTTGAAACCGACGACCGTTCCTTTTAGATAATGTTAAGTCCGCAGAGTGATTTATGAGCAAAGAGCATGCAGCGACTGCAATACAACGTTGGAAAGCTTTTGCCAAGACGATTTGAATGGTATCATTTTCAACATAAAAATTAGGCGTGACCACTTAAAGAAATGGCCCTAAATTTTGCTGTTTTGGACACAAGCACAAAGTCAACGTCTGGTCAAACGGATCAAAAAGATCAAGAGGATGTGGGCACCGGAGGAAAAACCGAGAGGTGTAAGCGATATCTTTGCGGGTTAGGACACTAAATGTGTCTCTCGCCTCTCATTATAGGGCAGTATTGGCCCGCGACGTTTGCCTACCTTGACACAACCGAGCACGTCTACTAAGGTCCAAAGTACGGTTTTACCAAGGTTCAAGCACGGTCCTGTAATGAGAGCCGAGAGATACAGTTTGGCGTCTTGACCCGCAACGATATCGGTTACACCACTCGAGTTTTACTCAAGTGCCTACCCGAGGTCCTTTTAACCTGATGCGAATTCGCTACTGGTTTCTTTTGTTCCCCCACTCGAAATTGCGAACCTCAGAGCCACTTTCGAAAATGATCCCATCTGACTTTTAGGAGAAGTCGTATCATTCGACTTATACATATGTATATTCTCATATTGGCGGCACCTTCTCAACGATGCATGTGTAGGGCAGCATGCTCTTTGACCACAGATCACTCTACAGACTTAACGTTCTCTTTTATGAAACTGGAGGCCCCAAGTATATCAAGGGAAACTTTATTTCGATTAAATAATTATTTGACCCGTTATTAAATTTAATCTCTGAATGTTGTCTGATTTATATTGAAAACCAAACGACATTTTCATGTGGAAAATTAAATGGACGTATTTTCTTCTGATTTTAATGTATCATAATTTGGAAATACAGCATTTGTAGATTATACTTGGTATAGGTAAAATTCTTTCGCATTCCTACTCATGCAACATACATATCATTGTTATTATTATTAGTAGCAGTAGTGGTAGTATTTATTTTGTAAATGGGAAAAAGGATACCCTTTAGTGTGTAAAAGTAAGTACAGGTATATTAAACATTAAAACAGTCGTCGCACAAAACGAAAACAACAAAAACAAGCAAGAAATAAGGTAAATGTCCCAATGGCGAAACAGTTAAGGAAGCAGTTGAGATGATTGCAATTTTTTTTATATTTAAATAGTATAAAATCATAACTAAATATAATTATTCGAAAGCGTAAAAATTCTACTTTCACATAACGTAACAAGAATCTACATTTGTTAAAGCAAAAGTTTTAAATTAATTAAAACATGAAACTGTTCATATGGCCCAGTAATTAAATAAAATTCATAGCGTGTCCCAGTCATTAATTAACAGTGTCCCAATTATTGAATATGTATTTAATTTAACTATTTCTATCAGTTAATGAAAAGAAATCAATATGATAATATTTTAGGGTAATAAAAACATATCTTTCTGACTGTAGTTCTTCTTCTTTATCTTTTTTACCTTCGGCATGACTTTATGTCTGAAAAAGTTAAAAAATGATTAAAAGTATATTATAAAAGTTTAGGTTATGTTAATATTATAACGAGTATAAGATTAATTATCCTAATAATTCTTAAACAGTATTATATTTTTGTCTAGTTATTATTAACGTAAATATATAGGATACAAAAAATACTTACTTTGGTACAATAAATATTTATAATTTTATAACAACTGAACACTGGCGTCTGTAACATCGCGGTTAAACAACCATTGAACACACGTTTAATAATTGGTACGTGTCATGTTACCGTGTACTAGTGGATAAACGCAACAATTTCAATATCAAAAACAAAAAATTATTAAAAGATCCAATTAATTTTAAATTCTTCAATGTATAATAAATCCAAAACAACTGTATAATTTCAAAAATTATAAAATAATAATTACTTACAACCTTAACAAAAATATTCTCTCGCTTGCTTGAGCCCATTAGGTAAGAAGCGAGATTGAAACTGTTGAAGCTTTACTGTACAATAATATTTTTGTATGATATAACTATTCAGTTATGTAAGCTTATAATTGTATCTATATAAAGCTAATACATTTTGCAATTATATTTCCAATAGTTTAAACGTTGCAAATTAGTAAAACTATTATTATTGATAAAATTTCTTCTCAATTTTTAATTATTGGGCCATGTTTAAGGACTGGGACATTTACCTTAAATCATTTTACAATAGGGAGAGTTCCCTTAACGCCGGACGGCACCTAATACCGGACATTAGCTATATCTGTGACAGTTCAAACGCTATTTAGCTGTTCTTTCACGTAAACCGTAGAGGGTATAAAACAAACAACGATCACGTGTCGACATGGTCCAGTTCCTATATAAATCCTAAATAAATTAATTGATTGTTTGGTGTGACGGGAATCCGGTGAATCGTGTAAAGTTTAGATTATTATATATACCAATATTCCTGGCTAAAAGACGTGTGAGTTGCGTTATTGTATCTTTTGGTAAGTATTTTTTTTAATTACCTTTGTGTTTTGTGTAAACAGTGCACTGGTTTCCACAAAAAAAAAATTTCTCAATCTGTTCACTATCCCCTGGTTCCGGACAGAACGTTGTCCCCTATTACCGGACAGTATAAATCTGAATCTTGTGTGTTCCTATTTTTATTACTGTTTATTATTTCGGTTTCAGTGTTTAAAAGATACACGTAACCATCATGAATAGCAAGAAAAAAGGTTCATGGGATGAAAATAATTTGATGAAACCTGCACTTCAGAAAATTCTGGCAAAAGAAATGAGCCTAAGAGAGGCATGTTCAAGATATGGTATTCCAAAAAGTACTTTGTTTGCTAAAATAAAATGTATAAAATCTGGTAAAGAAATTACTTTCCAGTGTAAATTAGGTAGATTTGCCAAAACAATTCAGTGTTCAAGCTGCCAAAAATGGGCACACGAGGCTTGTGCTGATATTTCCGAATGTTCGGAGGATTATATTTGTGATCACTGTAAACTATATTGAGACTGTGTTGAGTTGCGTCAGTAATTTTTACTGTGTCCGGTACTAGGTGCCACTTAATGATTTCTCCAAATCGCATAATCAAGTTTAACCGTAATTTAAGTTAACTATAATGATAATATTGAATGTTTTGTTGTGTAATTTTGATTTCTCATATTGCTATCTTATAAATAACGTAGAATATAAAGATTATAATATTATTTTTTTCTTCTTATTTAAGGAAAACCTTAAGCGTCCAGCACTAGGGGAACTCCCCCTATATTATTTGAAATACTCAGGCGACGTTTGATTGAATCAGAGTGACCGAAACTCGAATTGTATAAAATGGTGTAAAACAATCCTGCTTCCCTGAATTGTCTAGATCAAGACCATTAATAATCTTGACAAGAAATAGTATATCACGTACAGTTCTGCGTTCTTGGAAGGTAAAAATGTTGAAAGATTGCACGAGTGGTTCGTAATAAATTGTGATCGTACATTGCCGTACGTTGTCTAGTTTTAAATGACATATTTGGTCTGATCAGGTAGTACCTAATCGACGAATATTTCAGTTTGCGGGTACATAGATTCCTAAAATCAGCAGTATTACGTATAATAAAACCTTTGTGACACATTGACAAACTTTAATCACATATTTAACTTCGGAACACACTGCGTGAAAGTCACTTCGATCATCCGCATCGTCCAGAGACCAGCACAATAATTTTGTGTGTAGCTATCTACCTTGCGCATCACCAATCGCATCGGGTCGGAATGCGCCGAGGAAGGGGAACTTTCTCCTTGAACAACTTTCATGTATTTCTGGTAGAGTGACACAAATTATTTGAGCTATGTGTACATTAAAAGAGACCGTGGGAGGTGCATTTCAGCAGCACGTTGGACAGTACAACGTATATGATCGAGGGCACGCTCTCTTGTGCACATAAGTGCGAGTATGCGCCGTTACATATTTGGCCGTCTGGTATTTAAATAACGCTTCCACAAAAAGAGTGGACTTCCAATTTTTTATGGATTACATCTCGAAAAAGGGCACAGTTTGCAGGACCAAGAACTTTTCGTCCTCCTTTTACACGCGAAGTTTTTATTACAGTAATTCGTCGTTATTACGAACTAGTCCCGACGAACGGGGCTGGCGGCGGGACACAACGCGATGCGGACACTATTCGTAGCCGACGACAACTTCGTGTCGACTCTTTTGTTCTCTCTCGCACGTTCTCGGATTCTCTCACTCTCGGCTGAAGGATTCCAAGAAATGGTCGGGATAGTGAGCGGGACTATTACGCATGGTAAAAACGGGACAATAATGACGAATTACTGTATTCAGTTTGACCTATTATTTTGGAGCACCCTGTACAACAGCCTGGAGGACCCTATCACTTGTTTGAAGGTTCTGTGTATCCAGACCATTTATTTAAGTGAGATGAATCAATAATTAGAGAATTTCATTTGGTTTGATCCGATTAAATTGTTAACACCAATCTCTGGCTCGTACATTAATATTAAATCGCAGCTGGTATTCAGAACAAGCAATGGAGGATGTGGTATCGGTGGAGTCTAGAGCAAGTTTCGATTTGTAAACAGTGTTATGTCTATATAACCTGCGCGCCGACTTTTTCAAACGATTTTATTTAACCTCACTTTTCTGTTCGTCCGTTTGTTTGGTTTAAATCTTGCGACTCAATTTTAACTCACTTCCACGAATTTCGACTGGAAACTTGATAAAAGTAATTGCAATATGTTAAAAATTAATTTAATTTGTGAATGTTCAAATATCAATTCGGTGCTCATTATTTACTATTCGTAAGAAGAAAAAAAAGGTAAATTGGAATACCGGTATTCCAATAACCTGCACCTTAACGAAATCGATACTTCCTGTCATTTTTCATTTAGACCAAGGTTTCAGCTATTTTTGGTTTTTTATTATTATACTGAGAGTTTGAAATATAAAAGTTTATTAGTTTCCCTATGATATTATGCAGTTTTATTGTTCCCGTCCTCTGCCGTAACTTTTATTCGTCTTAAACAAACCGCTATTCCAAATATATTGCACTTGCTGTACCTACAGAACTTTAGTACAATAAAATTGAAGTTAGATTTTCATATCGTTCATTTTATTATTCTAATCTCCAAAGAAGAAGAAACGGTAAATTACCACGAATCATAAAACAGATTATTATTAAAAAAGATATGGCTTAGGTTAAGGAAAAAAGAAGATTTTTCTAAAATTCGTTATGGTAGGATATAAAATCATAAAACTTTAAATGAAACTTTTGTCGATATCTTTTACGATTTCGCAGATATTCACGGTTATACAAAAACTCACCATTTCTTTGTGGTAGTATTTTCACCCCTAGGACCGTTTTGTGGCCAAAACAGAAAATGGTTACGTTATGAGCTTCACTTGAACTACATTCCTGCGAAGTTTCGAATTCGTTTAAATTTTCCAGTTGCCGAACGTCCCTTGTTTATTGGATCATTGTTATAATATGTATCTCAAAATTGTGTCTCTCGGATTTTCAGCAGGGAAACATTTCACACTGAAATGCGTGGCGACTGCCACATCTGCACGCCTGCCTCAAACAGTCGGTGTATTCCGGTGTGATGCACTCGCGCCGTCCTTGAATTTATGTTGACGGGAGTTCCCGGGAAGTGTGTGGCATTGGAGGGAGCAAACGAACGTGTGTAACGCTCTGACAAAAAATCGTCTGTGGGACACGAAGCCCGATTACGAAGTTTACGAGCGAATGATGGTCGTGATGCCTATGTTTTTTTTTTTGGCGAGGTCTTTCCTATATTTCAAGAATAACCGGGCAGACATCTGTGTATTGAAGTAACGAGTTGACGTTACCGTGAACATGTGTGTACATGGAATTTTTGAGCGATTATTAATGACTATGTAGAGCGGAGTAATAGATACTATCGCTGTTGGCGCATATGAAATCAGTAACCTATAATTTGGTAGTACAGTATGCCGAACGAAGGGTATTTAAATGTATACTGTTATTACGAGCCGAGCCTGAGAGCAATGAGATTGGCTGCGAACCCGAGGATTCCAGATTCTTGTTTATAGACTGTTTGTTGCGGACGAACCGATGCCTGGTTAACCCCGGGAGCCAACTTCGTAACTTTATAATCTGATACACCTCGAGCAGTAAAGGTGTATCTGTGTGGATTTATCTCACGCTGGAAATTTAAATAATGATTGGATTCTAATAAAGAACTCTGAGTAAGAAATAACAAACGTATATTCTAATCTACCAGTTCAGTCTTTTATAATTGGTTAAAGCGTAATTGTCGAGGTAGGGTAAACTGTACAATGATTGGCACCCTAAGCGGAAATCCCAATTGGAATGACTATATTTTTGGCGAAGTTTTTATATGGTCTTAATTTTCAGTTATTGTCAATGATTATGGATTTCTCATTAAAATTAAACATCTTGAGTATCTATTAAGTCTTTTATTTTAAAAATATTCAATGAAGAACAAAAATAAGCACAAAAGTACAATCATTGGCACCCTAAAATTGGAGGTTATGTAGAAAAACATATGGAATTAGAAACGAAGTTTAAAGTGTTTAAATCTGTATTTCAATCCATTACTTAGTTATAAAGCGACAAAATATACTTACTTACCGCTTATCAAAATTTTAAGAAAACGCCTAAAACTCAGCCTTTTGTCCCACATTGCGGCGTTGCCAGATGTAAAGTGTGTAGTTCAACTACTGGGCTTTGCAGTGTTGTAGTGAAAGAAAAATAAGAAATTGTGAAAAGTACTTTCTAAGCTTGTACTTTTTTATATAATATTTGGCTTTTTAATCAGGAGTGCCAATGATTAGTGCAGTATATACCCTACCTAAGTCCACCTCTCGGTTTTGACGCGCTGAAATGCGGGACGGGGGTCTCGAAGAGTAGGTATAAAAAATAAAATGCCTAACAGCAACTTTACGTACTGTACGGTTAACTTGTGTTATTTGCTCAAAACGATAAGGAACCGGATCTTGCTAAACCTCTGCCTTCTAAACGTACTGAACTAGAAGGGAGCCCCGAGTATGCATTTGTGGCTTTTTTTTATACTATGAAATTGGGCTTGGAAAGTGGTGGAGGCATGAACGCCTTCAATCGAATTTCAGTTTTTCGTAGAAAACCTCGGTTGCACCACACCATTGCAGGAAACGATAACCCCGCCGGGCCACGTGCATTCCAGACACCAGAAAGGGTCAGAATGTCAACAGACACTCTCTGAACGTAACATTGTACAACATAAAAATAATATATACTAAAGGGAAGGCAAAGGATACATGCAGTAATAATCGGGGCAGTATTAACTAGAATTAGAAGATTCAAATATTTTATGTAATTGTTACAAATATTCCTTGAGTATTATGATTCGAAAACGAAAGTATTTGTAGCAGCCAGAACTATTTAACTCAGATATTTGTATTTTTTTTTATTTCCAAACAACACATCTTGTCAGTAACAAAATTTGCCATTGAATATTCGACCCACGTTACCGTTAAATTGCCCCGAAAACGGTGCAAATTAATTGAACAGGAATTTCCCTCTATAGGGGAATTAGGTAACGACAAGGAGGTACTTGTTAAAACATTCCAATTTCATTATCCGTGGGAGTGCTTTCTTCCATAATTGGAAACATAGGTATTGAATACAAAACCTGTTCATGTCCAAAAAATATCGACCCATTAATTTTTTTTTGTATCAAAGTAGTAATGTCACACGTGTTTATAAGTTGTTTACAATTTTAAATGGAAGGAAAGCTCAAGATAGAACGATGATGTGTAGTCCATATCAGAGGTATTCGAACATCACCAATATTCAGATGTACAAATATCGCAATGTTTATGCTTTTGATATATCTAAATGTAGTATTCGAATACAGAAGTTTTGAATAAAAAGTGTTAGTCCTAATATTAATAACAAACAGTCGTAAAGTGTTCAGTACAGATTTTCAGGTAATTTTGTGAGTTTGTGGAATAGTTAAAAGTGAAAGGCACAAATTTTTTAATGTTAAAGATATATAATAACTTTGAAACCTATATACTATTTTGAAAACTATTAGAGATAGAAGCAGGCCTCTCAAACAAACGTTTTATAGGTTCTAACCACGAGAAATGTAAAAAGCCATTCGTACTATATACAATTTCGAAATTATCAATATTTTGACATAGACAAGTTATATATTTCCAGGTAATTATATATATTGTCAAGTCAGTTTAAGTTTTCATCTTCTTTCGCGTTCTGCAAAAATAAGTTTTGTTCGAAATCCATTTATACAGGGCGAGTCACCTAACGTGATCACTTCAAAAATCTCCGTTTCCTGTGACTCAACAAAAAAAATATCTGCGGAAGAAATTATTTAGTTTGGAGGAGCAAATATTATGATGAGCAGATTCCTGTTTTAACCTCATGTTTCTTGAAATTTGTACGTCATTGGTAGTTTTTTTAAATGGACCACATATTTCTTGTTACGGTGACTTACATTCAGACGAATTCAAAAATCAATGACAATATGATTTTCAGTTGTTCTTCAGTACGAAAATATGTATTTACGTCAGTTGACATATTTCTGGTCTAGAATCGATAATATGTATAACCACGTTTTTTTAAGCTAAACATTTGTTCTTTATTTGAATAGGCAATGTAACAGGTGCACAAAACTGTCACCCTGAACTTCAGTAGTAAAACTTCGAGCAGTGCCGGCGTGCTTGCACGTTGAGAGATTAGAACTCGGTACTTGGCTTTGGCATGATTTCACATCGATCTTTTCTGGAAGTCATTAAAAGTATTGTCCCGGGGGTCCCCAAATGCCTGCTGCGAAAGCGATGCGCTGGCTCGATGTTTCGACGAATTGTCAAGTAAAGAAAATTTAAATCTCTACATTTTCTTTTAAATTTTTCACGAGTATTACCAATATATCGACAATTTTTTTCTTTGAAAATGAACACAAACTCGATCTCACTCGCGTTATTTTTAATTATATGGAAAACTAGCTTAAAGTGCCCGGCGTTGCCCGAGTAAAACTTTGATTAAATTATCACAAAGTCTCAAGGGGATGAAATAAGGGGGAAGGATGTCCAGATTTCATGGTAGCCTATATTTTCCGCAGGGTTCTAGAGAGGAGTAGTTATGCAAAATCTGGTTCGGATCGGTTAAAGGGTTTAGGAGTTAATAGTGAGTATACAGACATAAGAGGGGGTGAGCTTCAGGGGTGGAGACCCCTCCCCCAGTATTTTTTCTAGGCTGTCGAAGAATATTCGTGCCAAAGGTGCGGATACGTGGAACAGTATAAAAGCCTTTACCCGGTAAACATACCTACATACATATTTCTACTTTTCTATGTATAGAAGATAGATATTCACAAAGTGCGTTTGATTCTCGCAGCCCAGCCGTATCCACACAGTGATAAAGCCGTCCGCTCCGAGGCGCTCCCTGTATCTTCCTTGCGCAGCGCGCGGACGAGGAGCTGGCTTTTTCGCTGTATGAGTGCGGCTGGTGTCCGAGAATCAAATGCACTTTCTGTACACTGCGTGCCGATGTATCGTTCCAGTCAAACACACATGCATGTATGTAGACTAGTCTCCCTTTCTAGGCGCCATCCAACCACGTGCTATGTACATAAGTACAGGCGATGGCACCTTTCCCGCTCTCTCTGTGTTCTCTTTCTCCGTAGCCGGAACTGTTCGAAGGCGCCTGAAAACCTTCTTCTCTGGACACCTTCTGCACCGTACATATTATTGTGTTGTCAGCCAGAACGCTCTGCAATTGGTCATTCTTATTAAGTAATAATTAATTGTTATTATTGGCTGGAATTTTTGAGTACTATTAGACTTTTTGAGTATTCAAAATCCATCGAGTAGCTTCACAAAATTCAAGTTATTTACTTGAAATCAAGTAGCTTGTATTATACATATAAGCAAGCCGCTGAAATATTCAAGCCACTCAAATCATTCGAAGAGATCGAATTTTGTTAAGCTTGTTCGAATATTCAATATTTAGGCTATTACTTGAATATTTGAGTAGAGGAGAATTGCCCATATTGGAAGACTTAAGAAAGTGTTTATTGTTTTGAGTAGAAAAATTTGAGAACAATCTTAGCATTGTAATTGGTATCTACATAAGGTAGATGGCCCCATTTCCGACCACGTTCCCATTAGTGACCAATTATTCATTTATTACTGTTTATTGCAACATAGAAAGCGAAATATCAACCAGAAAGTTCAGAAATTATAATTAGAGGTGTTTCATTTATTGTTTCATACGTTATTTATGTAGCCGTACATTCATCTTTAAGTAAATTTACATGTAAATTAGGACTTGGTCATTGACATGAAAGTTGGCAGATTCTAATAACGTGAGGTTATACTACAGATATCATTAAAGTCGCAAATTTTACAATAAAAATACATGGATCCGTGCAGTAACGTACTCAAATTAACTAGAAATATATACAGAATTATAAAATAAAAAGAAAATATTCATTTTCTTTCATTATTGTAGCAGAAAATCGTGGTCGGAAATAGGTACCGTCAAAGACCGGTCTGTACCAGTTTTCGGATATTTTACAAGTGGTGTTGTTAGACCTAACTAAAGTACTCCAGTAATTTTTTAATTATTAAATTTTGAGTACATTTGATTTGTACTCACAATTGAGTACAAAAAGTACTAACATAAATATATTTTCTTTAGAAAATAATGGTGAAAACAAAGAAAAAGGAGCAGAAGCGCGCGAAATACACGGAAACCGAGTTAATTGAAGCAATATGTAAAATAAAATCTGGAGTACCCATATGTAAGGTCAGCTGTGAATTTGGTATTCCTAAAACCACATTGTTATATAAGAAAAGGGAGCCCATAACATCGATAATTGTTTAATTTTCATATAATTTTCAATGTTAATAAAAATAGTTTGTTATACTCACGAACACAAATTTAATCAACAAAATGATGCATTTATAATGGGGGAAACTGCTGGTCAATAATGGGGACGTGAGACAGTCGACAGATGGTACAAGTTGGTCAATAAAGGGGACATCAGGTGCAATATAATTTTCACCATAATTTTTGTGTAAATAGTTAAATATCACTCTAAAACTAATTTGATTAAGAAACTAGAGACTTCAAAAAATACAATGATCCATACTTTACTCAAACATTGTCGTATATTAGTAAAAAAATTACTATTTCGAACCAGTCACACTCTTAAACGGTCGCTAATGGGGACATTTACCTTAGGTCTAACCAAATAGATTGAAACGCTACGCGGCTGGTGACAAACAAATATTTTCAAAATTGCACCCGTGGTCCAATCTAGGAACCTGGTTTCCTAATTTCGACCAAACGCATTCGAAATTTGACCATGTCTATTTTTCGTTATTTTAAGTAAAAACTTTCGTTTAAAAATATACTTACATTCCAGAAAAAAATAAATATGTCTGAGAAGCATTTTTTACAGCATACTGACAGAAAATAAAGATGTATTTGACAAGATAATCAGTCGCTGTCAGACTGGCAGTTTATGCACTCGTGATAATCGGTATTACGACCGCTATAGTGGAGCTTAAATGGACCCCATCACTTGCAAGAAAGACACTGAATTCATTCTTCTACCATAACTGATTCCGAAAATGCAGACAAACAAACAACGCGAAGGCAATCTTTATCCTGTGATCCTGTGAAGCTGTTTTTCTGTCCAAATTTTTTTGCATTACCATGAACATTTTTGTTCTTGTCGTCAATTCGGTAAAATAATTCTTTATTTTAAAGAGTTACAATTTGTATAAGATTGGTAAATTCTGCATTGTCTCTTCGTGCCCTGTGAGGTAGGTACATATACTACGCGCTCTTTAGCCCAGCTCAGCAAACGGGACACGATTTTGTATACATTTGAACCTGCGACACCATTTTTGTACGCCGCGCCGCTGCGTTCTTTTCCATACTTTTTTCGTCCCATTTCTCATATCTTCTACTCTGTGACATTTTCATCCTTAAGGAAGGAAAGACGTTGCATAATTGAGACCAGTCCAACTTAAGAACCATTAGGTGGTTTCATTTAAGGAACTAACCTAGTGCGAGTATCAGACAAATGTTATGATAACATTAAAGATATGACCCTTCTTAAAAAATTACGTCCGTAAGAATTCAAAATTCACCTACCAGTCAAAAGTTACAGCTGGTATGATATAAATTGGAGGCAAAATTACGTCAGCCGGCATGAAAACTAAACGTTCATCATGCTGTAGTTATTACTCACAAGGGAAGATGCCGAACCCGGAAATTCGAAAAATTCTGGATCTTTGTAAATATGTAGGGAATTTCCGCCTAATTACAACGCAATTTTTGTTTGCTGCCCACATTTACTCTAAGGGGGATTGACCCCTGAAAATCCGGTTATTTTCCCATTTCGGGTTACAACTCGTGAACTGTAAAATATTTTTTTACCAAATGATAGATCTCATTAAAAGAAGTAACTTTTGTCTTGAAACTTTTTTTATATCTCTTATAGTTCGCGAGTTATAACACAAAATCGGAAAATAGGCAAATTTTCAGGGGTTAATTTCACCCCCTTCCAGTGAATTTAGGCAGCAAACAAAAATTGCGCTGTAATCTGGAGGAAATCCTCTACATATTCACAAAGTTTCAGAATTTTTTGAATTTTCGGCTTCGGCATCATCCCTTGTCAGTAGACTGTACATTGTAGAAACCACTAACAGAACATTGTAGAAACATTGTTCTGTTGCCATGCTGTTATTAAGCAACATGTGAGCAACAACCCCATGCTAAGAGATGTCGCCTAAGTCAATTTCTATGTGAATAAAGACTACGGTCCAATTTAGGATCCGGCTCAAGTTAGGGAACTTTCCCCTACTTGGCTCGGTTAGGAAAAACGAGTTTTTCTCGCAAGGAGAGATCCTTATCCCCGGAAATTCAAAAAATTATGAAACTTTAGGGATACGCAGAGGATATATATATATAGGTATTTATACGCAATTTTTTCCTGCCCAAATTCCCTCCAGGAGGATGAAATTGACCCCTGAAAATCCGGATATTTTTCAATTTTGTGTACGACTCGCGAACTGTAAGGGATAGAAAAAAAGTTCACAGACAAAAGTTACTTCTTTCAATTAGAACCATCATTTGGAAACTTACAGTTCTTATAATACAAAATCGGAAAACAGCCGGATTTTCAGGGGTCAATCTCACCCGCTTAGGCTGAATTCGGGCAAAAAGCAAAAATTGCGTAACACGTATCTATACATATATCCTCTACATATCCCCAAAGTTTTATAATTTTTTTCAATTGCTGAGTTGGGGATCTTCCTTTGTCAGTTCGAATTTCAAGTATTTGACAGCTCCAGTTTACACTCATGGAAAGCTAAGAGAAAATATAAATAATTTTTCACTAACCCTGGCATACATTTGAAACGCGGGAAAAGTAGGACAAAGCATTTCTGGAAGAAGCAACCGTTCGGGATGACGCGACTGACGTGAAATAGTGCATATTTCGCTAAACCTTCCGCATCTCCAAGTGCTAATGGAGCTGTTGCTGTGTTAGTATATAAACAAAGCGAAAGCTTACCGATGCTTATAATTTGAGATTAACCCCTTGAAGCGCCAGTTAGGAAGCTTACTTTCCGAAACCATAATATTTCGTTCTCAAGGACATTTTGTTATAATTTATTAAATTCATCACAATATGAGTTACGAAACTCCGTACAAAAAATAGGTAGTCTCATAAAAAAAATCACGTCGACGGCTTCCAACTATTGAAAGGTATGAGCTTGAACGAAATTGTGCAATCTTGTCTGGTCTTTTATACCCAAATGATTTCTTGCCAAACAACTCCTCATATTCTCGAATGAAATAGACATTTTTGAAAATAGCGTTACATGCAAGTTTCATTCAAATTTATTAGAGCAATTACAGCTTGTTTCTTCAGAGAATGTGAAGAAGAGACGAATTTTTTAGCATTTCGTATTAAAACAGTAATTAATAATCGTACGCATTATGAAACATACAATTATTTAGAAGTGAAAGTATCAGTTTACATACAAATTGGACTGTGGCATTGACTTGGTGTTGCAAAACTCGGATAACGATTCGAAGAATTTGCTGCACGTAAATTATGTTCGTTCCAGCAACGCGTGTTCCGTTGGAAATAGCTGCGCGTTAACAACTTGCAAGATAGCGTATTCATTTCATCGCCATACACATTATGCGATCACTATTGTCTGCAAGGTAAAATGCTTTCGGAAATTTACGCGCCCGAATAAAGCTGCGGTAACGTTATTCCTGTTCGTTTCGTATTCGAGCTTCTTCCCGTTCCCAAGCGTGACGTTCCAGAAGTGTTATATTTCGATAGTTTCTCGTTTAGGTTTGTTTGCGAGACGCATTTCAGCGAGTCACTCGGATATACATTACGTGCAACGGATTCTATATTGCATTTACGATGCATCGATGCATTTTGCGTATTTATTAATTCTTCCGAGTCGCACGATAAAATACACTTGACACAATACAGTGTACTTTTTATCTTGTTTTTAGTTGAGACCAGTTAAAACCAAAGAGAATTACTGGTTCGCGATGTGAACAACTAAAATGATTATAGCATAACATATTTTTTTATTTTTTTTATTATTTTTTTTATAAATGTTTGTTCTCTCATAATTCCTCAGCATATGGACCGATTTTGATGATCTTTTTTTTATTCGAAAGGGGGCGATGCGGTGGTCCCATCCTACACTGCATCAACATTGGCCCAATATTTTGCCAGTTATGATTAATAATACAGACTATTGTCACCTAATTATTATTATTTTATGTACGTACGCGCATATCTCATCAGCATGTTGTGTAAATATATATAAAACTAAATAGTTAAAAATAAAAAAATTTAAAAAAAATTAAAACCGACTTCAAAAAAATATAATTGCTCTAAAAAGTAAAAAATAACTTTTTCCCTTATTTAATCTACGACTCTCATATTTTTTAAGTCGGTGCCTCATCATTTGCACTGTGTAAATCTGGCGCCGGCTTAAAAAAGATGAGAGTCGTAGATTAAATAAGGGAAAAAATTATTTTTTACTTTTTAGCGCAATTTTATTTTTTTGAAGTCGGTTTTAATTTTTTTTTTAATTTTAAGGATTAATTTTACTCTTCGGAATGATGCAGCAACGACGTACAATAGGGTTCCACATATTTGAACTTGCATATCATAAAAATATTAAAATGCTCAAATGTACCAGGAGACAACAGGAATAAATTTTCTCACCACTTCAAAATGAAAATGAAAATTACACTTATTTCTTAGCGGGCTAGTTGACTATATTACTGGAGGACATTATCTTAACAATATACAGGGTGTCCCACGCAATTGGGACAAGCTGTACCTTCAAAACGGTTAGAGATTAAAAAAATGTCATTTAAGGAAGAATTAAATAGGATGCTGTATTCCTATATCCTACCTTCATGCATTTTTATCCATCGGCAGGATCTGAAAAGTGCAATTTTGCACTTGTACAATGTTTTAAAGTACCTACATTGAATATAAAAAGTTATCAAACCTACTTAGGCATGCAGGAATCCGTGACGGGAAACAGCTACTAATAAGACTCACGTAAAGAAAATATAGTTAATGCAAACTATACTAACGACCTATGTACTTGGCACTATCAGGAATGCACCATGGTATCTATGAAACCTTAGAAAAGATTTAAAACTGAGATTATTCAAGAAAAAAATAATATAAGAATTGGTTTTGCGAAAGAATATAATACCTGACCAAGAAAATCGTCTCAAAGACCTGACAAACCAATTGCATGAAACATAAATTCTGAGAAGATTACGTGGGAAAGACAGTAGGGTCTCGAAAGAATGGCAGGGTTCCTATCTCGAAATAAAGTGATTATAAGTATCTAAAGCAGTAAACAAGCTGATAAGACTCCCTGAAGAAGGTTCGGGACCGAACCGACTCTGTTTTCAGATGATCTGAGTGATGTTGAAGAGTGCCGAATAACCTCCACAAAAATAATAACAGCCAACTCTACGCCCCTCTTCTTCTTACCAGTGTTCACGGGAAAAGGCCTGATAGCTCTCGGCTACCCTCTGTTGCGCATGCCCGCGACGAGCTGTGACGTCAAACCAATCAACGCCAAGCTGGTAAACGAACCGAATCGACGCCAGTGGCTGGCTTCGTTTCCCAGCTTGGCGTTGATTGGTTTGACGTCACAGCTCGTCGCGGGCATGCGCAACAGAGGGTAGCCGAGAGCTATCAGGCCTTTTCCCGTGAACACTGCTTCTTACCACTGGCACGCCGGAACGGAACTGACACGGAACGGATATGTGTGAGCAGACCTTAAAGGTCCGCGCACACATATCCGTTCCGTCTCAGTTCCGTGTCAGTGTGCCATTGGTAAGAAGAAGAGGGGCGTAGAGGGTCTCTTCTTCTTACCACTGGCACACTGACGCGGAACTGACACGGAACTGACAAGTGTGTTTAGACCTTTATACGGGCGGGCTCCGTAATGGGGGGCACCGTAATGCGGACGGCGCAGTTTTCAGGGCTCCGTAATAGGGACAAAAACATCTGTTTTTGTTTAATTAAATACATTACAAAGATTTATTTTTTTTTTACTTAAAAAGAAGTCCTTCATAAAGAAGAATTGTTCACCAACAGATATTAATTTTCAGAATATGAAATTCATGTAGCAGTGTTGTTTAATTAATATATGATTGCGCAAACTGGCTTAAACCCTCCGTAATTGGGACACATACCCTACACGTTAAATTTTACAAATATCAACGTGCCCCTATAAAAATCGAACGGCGGTTCCATTGTTAGTGTACTTTCCTCGCAAAACAAGTGTTTGCAGACTTTTGCCCCTGTGACATATATCATCGCAATTAGTAGAACGCGCTATCAAAATATGGCCAAGCGTTTCGGGAACATTCTGTAAACTGTAATTGTTTCGCGCAATTTAACTAAATACTGTTTGCAGTTAGCGCGTGGCCCAAAGCGTAGTTTAAATCAATTATGCAGCAGAATTACTTGTGACATTAATTCACGCGTTACACGAGCTACGAGTTTGGTCATTATTATCGACTTTCGGGGCGTAGGTATGGTTGAATAATTGTTGAACACGATTCCGACATTTTCTACGATCATGTTGCAGTTTCTGTCGCCACGTGTATCCGCGATTCGATCTTCATAGTAGGTTCGAGTTTCTGAAAACACTTTCACTTCCTTTAACCACCTATGGTGTCGGCATCTTAACGGCCCAGGAGCTACGGATTAGGGCGAGTGAAACAAAGGTTTGCGTTCCCGTGAAGAAATTTCAGGCCATTTTTAAGGGGTCGTACCCAGTCAGGCGGCCGTAAAGAGGCGAACGTTTGTGAATTTTTTTTGAAAAAGCGGAAACACTTATTTTTCGGAACTTTTTGCGCTTAAAAGAGCAACATTTAAAGAACATTTGGTAATTTTTTCGTAGAAAAGTATTCACGTTTCTAATAAAGTAACAACCGACATCCAAGAAGCCTTTTTAAAAATTTGGTTCTGCGGTGAGCACTGACATTCGGAATCAGATTATCTAAAATCAGAAAACAAAACAGATTTCGTTAGTATAGTTTAGTGAAAGGATTGCTCCTATTGAAGATAATAAATTTCAGCAATAAAAAGCATCTGGATATTCTGAGTATCGACGTGGTATTCCTATTAATCCTAAGAAATGTTGAGGGAAAAATATTAAATTCACTCCAATAAATATTATATAGAATTGGATTTTTAGTCATTTATTATTTATTGAGAATCCAGTTACTGTTGGGAATCAGTGAACAACTCTGGTTAACGGAGGGAATTTTCGAAATTTTAGTTTAAAACAAAATGGCGGCTATTTAAAGTTCAAATCCTGATTTTCTCGCGCGATTTTTGCACATATGCCTCCGCTTTTTAAAAAAAATTCACGAACATTCGCCTCTTTTCGGCCGCCTGACTAGGATAACCCCTTAAGCCGAGGAGCTTTGACGGGCCTTCTTCGCAGCGATTGGCCCATAAACGTGTACTTGAAGTTATACAAAGGGCCATGCAAAACATTACTTACAGTTTGAAAGTTCTGATAATAAATGGTCTTCGAAGAAAGGAACGGCTTTAACTAATTACCAAGTGGCGATTTCTTTGCATTCGAACACTTCACAGTAAGACTGTAGTGGCATGTCGATTATCTTCGATCTTGTAACCGTGGTACGCGTTAAGATTATCTAATAGGAACTACACATTTTTTACTGTAAATAAAGTTAGCTTTCCGCTATCATAATGGGTACTATTTTCATTATTTCGAATTTGACAGTTGCATATTATCTCTGTTTATTAAAAATGTTGGCAATAAAAGATTCTGCCAAACAACAAAAACCATTTGTTGTGGAATTTTTGTTCCTACCAAATGTTTTGTTTCCTACTAAAATCTTTCACGTAGTGACGTACAAATCTGGAAATATCTTGCTCACCGATATCAACACAGCTTTCAGGAGTATTTTAAGGTTTTTACTCAGAGTTGCTACGTATATGTACTTTTAAAATAAGCGAATAGTCGCACAAAAAATATACAATAGATATTCCACAAAAAATTCCGGAAAATCGCGTTCTTTTTCGAAAGCTGACTAGGCATAACCCCTTAAATCAGGGGTGTCGAACTTTCCCACTCCGAGAGCCGCACGAGTCGGGCTCCCGGTCAGCCGGTTCCCCCACTTGTTTCCCTCCAAGCGTTGCACGAGACCCGGCAGGGAGAGAGTGCGGCACCCGGAGGAGAAATTCATCAGAGTGAAGTAGGTGTGGTGGGGGCCGTTCTCCTACGGCTCTACGGAGCAGGCGAAGAGGGGAAGGAGCCACTGCGGCTCGCGAGCCGCTAGTTCGACACCCCTGCCTTAAATAATTCATCGTGGAAATAATTGAAACTTAATAAAAATGCATGTACATACAACGGCGTCCATAAGTATTAGGACACCTACTGTATTAGCACAAAATGTGATACAGATGGAATATTTTCCACTGTTTTAATTTTCTGCTTTCAATTTAAAATACCGAATGAAGGAAAATTTGTTAAAGTTACTGTGTGAAGTACATATTGAGGATATAGGAATGACTAAACTCCTAACTCCACTTTCTCGCAAACTTTTAAATAGTGTTCTGTATGCAAAATTTAGAACCAAAAACGGTGACCGAATCTCGTGCACGTTTCTCGTAAGGATTATCCAACGGTAACACGTCCTCCAGGAATAATTTTATCTTCTCGTGAACAACAAGAACGTGGCAATAAAAAGCTACTCGGAGACCACCTTAAACACCTACCGAACAAGAATTTTTTTCATCGTTTCGTCGACCTCTCAAGGCTAAACAAGTCTCTCAAATTCGTTTTTCGAAAAAGTAATTACATAAGACTGTATTTCAAACGACCATGGTATCCACCCTGTACGGTGAACGCGGGCGTTTCGCACGAACATTCTATTCTGTTTCCTCCCAAACGTCGGATCGTGAGTCGATCGTGGAAACACGTCTTCTCGATGTTTGCGCGTACTCCCGAAGAGGCTGCTGGGTAAATAATTCAAGTCGCGAATACCCGGAATAAAGGCGAGCCGGGATATCTATCTACCGACGAAATGTTTGAAATCTCAAGTGCCTTATAGTTTGCCAACCTGACTCCCGTCACGTACGATTGTGTCTATTCGTTGGGGAAAATGTAACTGGAGTTGCGCAGAGACATCTGATCGACCCACAGATTCCGCATTCAAATTTCTGCATTTTATTTTATCCACTCATCATTAGAGAGCAATTCCAGAGTTGACATTGTGTATCTACTTTATCGCTGCAAAAGCGTTGGAATATTACCACTGCTGTGGTAATATTTTATCCGCAGTCGCACCCAACGTGTCGGAATAATAAATTCGCTTTTCAAAATTGTAATAGTTCTCACTGCTGTTCCTTATTTGGTCTGTGTAATTTCTTTTTGTTTCCTAAATTCGTAATTGTGGTAATGTTTTTCGTTGTAGTTAATCTTTATTACACGTTGATAATTTCGAAAACCTTCAACAGTGTCATAGACAGGGTTGCCAGGGATTGGTTGTGGCGCAACACCTACCGGAGTGGTGGTAATATGTGCGTGAACTGACGCTAGCGCCAAGGCAGCCAAGTGGCCCTAACGCGAAGCCAACCACAGCCAACCAGCGTCGCCGGGAAATAGATTGTCGGCGCTGGTTGGCCGTGGTTAGCTTCGCGTTGGGGCCGCTTGGCTGCCTTGGCGCTAGCGTCAGTTCACGCACACATTACCACCACTCCGGTAGGTGTTGCGTCACAACTAATCCCTGGCAACCCTGGGCATACATGAGTCGTCAATCAGTGCGAACGTGTTTACATAGACACTTCTCACGGTCGAGTGTATTCGTGACGTACGTCGCACGGTTAATTTCAAATTAATTGTCATCTGCCGACTCCTTCTCTAAAAGTTAGGAATTAAAGAAATAGATAGTTCGATATTGCAGTACGCCCGGATCAGCCAGTCGTGCCGGTGCGCAACGCAGAGTCACATTCATTTAATTTTCATTTGGCCAATTTTAAAGTGTCCGTATTTCTGAAAACGGGTCCGTAAAGAGGACAAATAAGACTATACCCTCATTTTTTGTCAAATTTTGCAATAGTGCCCCGCTATTAAAACATAGCATTTGTTTAGAACAATTGCTAAATAAATGGTCAAAAAATTTTTTTTTTTTCAGTGAAATAATTTTTATTAGGTACTCTTATGTCTTCGTTGTAAGCACCCGAAAGCTCGTTTTGATCAGTTTGCTAGTTCAACAGTTATAATTTTTTGAAAAAAAAGTTAACGCTATATTTCAAAGAGCTGTAAGATCCACAATTTTTGACATTTTGAAAAATCCTTCGAGATATGTTTATATATCCCTAAAGACTACAACGTATCCAAGTTTCACCTAAATCTGAAATGTTACTCCGAAAAGTGTCCGATTTCGCATGGAATAACCCTATGGCAATAAAAATATGTCCTCACTGTAAAGATCATAGTCGTTGCCCTCGATAACTCGGAAAAGATTGATTTTGAAAGAGAGGACTGTTAAACATAATATTTGCACCTACCATGGAAATAACTTCTTCCTGACAAATTTTTTTTCGTATCATCGAGAGTAACGGAGATATGAATGTAGTCGAGGTATTTGATAAAACCTGTATACTGAATACAGTAATTCATCGTTATTGTCCCGTTTTTACCATGCGTAATAGTCCCGCTCACTATCCCCACCATTTCTTGGAATCCTTCAGTCGAGAGTGAGAGAATCCGAGAACGTGCGAGAGAACAAAAGAGTCGACACGAAGTTGTCGTCGGCTACGAATGGTGTCCGCATCGCGTTGTTGTCCCGCCGCCAGCCCCGTTCGTCGGGACTATTACGACGAATTGCTGTACTGTATATTAATTATTGCCCGTTAGCCATCTACAGTTTTGTCGTATGTACTTGCGTGGTTCCTTTGCAAGATATAAATTCTGATTGTTAATAGAGGATGTGGCACCGTTCGAGGATAGCCGTCTCTCGATACCTGTGTCTAGTATATTTCCCGCGAGTCGGCGAAAAACTCGATCCTGTATACGTGGTTGCTGAATTTCCTGCCCTGGCGGCATCGTCGCGCTAAATTAGTTTTTACTCAATTTCTCAATTTCCTCGAGCTGCTGCGGCCCTCCCTGGTTTCTCCGTCGGCAATCTTTTTCCCGTCGGAGGAAACAGAAGTAACCTAACTTCGTTTAATGAGAATTAATAAACCAACGATCTTTCTTCGTCGACTTTGTTTGCTATATTTTAGATAGCTGTCTCCGTGGCGCTGAAAAAAATTGCTTCAAATAGTTTTCCATGAAGTAAGGTTCAGTTTGATCTCTCAGAAGGATATTTCATTTCCAACGTTTCAGATTCTTATACTTACATGGCTCTTGCAATCCATTCCCTCTTATAATCTCTTCTGCTAAATTTTTGGCGATATTCGTGACCCATTGCACATTATTTCTTTCGCTTTCGTTAATCCACAGAAGTTCGAGTTACATTAAAAAATTTATACTATTTTTTTAAATTGTAACTATAAAGTGCGTAACAATATCGTTTAATCAATATTCAATAATTCTATTTTAGAAAAGTAAAATTAGGTTGGGGAAACGTGTGAGCGTAAAATATTGTGGGAAAATAACTGCTGGCAGTGCGTGATAAAATATTAGATTATAGCAATCGCTAACGAGAAATCTTTAAAGCATTTTAAACGTGGCAAATTAAAAGGTACGTAACGGCCCCTTCGAAACTTCCAGCGTGTTGTAAGTCGTTACTGCAATTTCCCATACTTCACGTTGATCGTCTCGTCTTGGGTTAACTGTGAATTTCAGATTAAAGATAACGCCAAATGCAGCATGTAACCCCTATTATTTCCAGGTAATACTTGCAATTAGTCAATTTATCTCATGGACACGTGGCACAATTTCACTATATCACAGAAGCAGACAGTATCAGCGCATGTATTTTCTAATCCGACCCTTAAATACGATGTGCTATGTGGTCGTTAATACATCTTATGTGACTTTAAGGTGCTGGCCTACGAAGTTCCCTTAGAATTAGTTTGAAAGAATCAACTTAATATTCTACTCGCGCAGACGTTGCTGTATGCAGATCAGTCCTGGTAATTAAACAAGAAGAGTTATTCCCGCTGGCGTTGAGAATAACAGCGATGAAAGCAAGACGCGTATCCATAATTGTACGCATGATGTATTACAAGCGGAATACAAAACAGCTGCTACTGTAAGAAATACGGTTGTTTCCGGTTAAGTGGGTACACGGGTAGTAGACGGCTAAAATTTGCACGTTTTACGATACTTTATTGTGGATATAACACGCATTTTAAGACCAGGAAACCTGAAAGATATTAAAAATTAAAGGAATTACAAAGCGTCAAAGTGGGCGCTGCGCAATGCACGCGTTAAAACGGCGAACATCGTGAGTCGAGAACGGATTAATATTTTTAGTTTAAATTTTAACCGAACCTACAAAACACTCTTCTCCACGATGTGGAACTCGGTGGAAAAATTTTAATAAAAATTCACGGAGTTATACAACAAATATCAACTTTGAAGGATTTTACTGAAGTAATCCTGTGGTAAATGTTGTCATAAATGTTGTTAAAGTTATGCGATCTTATCGAGCGAGTTCCACATTATGGAGAAAAGTGTTTTGTAGGTTCAGCTAAAATTTCAACAAAAAATATCGGTCCGTTCGGGAGTTATGATGTTCACCGTCTTGAGAAACACAGTTTTGAGAAAAACGGCTTTAAAGCCAGCCGCGGCGCGTTTACCTGCATTGGCCAGTCTGTTACTTTTTACGTTGTAACTCTCGCATTTTTTCCAATTTTTCAATGAAATCCTTTTTAAAATACTTCTAACACTTGTGACTATCATAAACAGTGGAAAAAATTTCGACTTTTTGACCACGAAGTACCCGAATTTCATACCTCCGATTTCACGGTTCACTGAATTATAAGTCTTCGGACCTCCTGAATATGTGGCGGGAAGAAACAAAGAAAACGCTAGATATTAAGAAGTAAACATGTCTAGTTTTGCATTTCCCATCGGATGTTCGCGAAAGTGGCACCAGTCGATTCCTTGTGGTTTCCCGATTAAAAGACATCAACTATCATGTAAATCGGACTATTTTTACCGAAGTTGGCTTTAAATTCTGTAAATTTTTTTTTTTATGTAATTTTGTTAATAATAGTCCGATTTACACGATATTTTGTGTCTTCTAATCGGGAAACCACAAGGAATCGATTGGTGTGACTTTCGTGAAGATCGGTTGAGAAATGTGGAACTTGACATTTTTACTTAATGCAACGACTAGCGTTATATTTGGTCGCAGGTAAAAAAAAATGGTAGTGGGAATAAGTAATTTTATCAAGTTAACTATGAACACCTGTACCTGCAAACTTTTTCTGTCAAAATGGAACGATTTATAATTATTTTTGAGGTAGGTATTAGTTGATCAGTTTATATTTCAAGGATATACGTGTGATTTGAAATGTACGTGAAAGAATTGCCACCAACAACGAGGTTATACTAATCCCCAAATAAATTATATACAGGGTGTTTCACTACAGGTGGCAATCCTTTAGTGTGTACACTTTTAAGGTCTGCGCACACATATCCGTTCCGTGTCAGTTCCGTTCTGGCGTGCCAGTGGTAAGAAGAAGAGACCCTCTACGCCCCTCTTCTTCTTACCACTGGCACGCCGGAACGGAACTGACACGGAACGGATATGTTTGCGCAGACCTTTAGGCGCCTGTTTTATTTTGTCCTGCAGAATCGGCCCTTGAAAGAATTACCACCTGTCACGAAGCATCCCGTGTATGTGATCGAGTTTAGAATAAAAGTAGCCTATCCATTTTCCAAAAAATTTCAGTAACTTTGAACGTGAAGTTATAAGTTCTTTCATCGTGTTGATTTAAGGGGAATATTGGAAAAATGTTAGTAAATTCAATTTTTCAATATTACCAACAGCTTCAACGATTACTTCACCCAAGGAGTGAAACTTTGGGCGAGGATGGTGCGCACTTTACCCTTTAAACTTGAGTTTCGACGTCAGAAGAAGGTACGTACAGTGCGGAGATGGAAAGATGATTAGCGGGACGGCGCAGGGGCCAGAGGGGTGATCTTCGTCACGCGGTGTTGTCTGACCCGATTCGTCGGTGTTATCGCGTCGGCCAATAACGGAAATACTATGGGGACTTTGGGGATAAAAGTAATCGGACCCGCATTCCTTCCGCCCGTCATCATTTCGGCTCTGCACGGTACATGTCTCTCATTGCCAGTTTCACTATTTAACTTGCTCCCGGTCTGTGATCTGCATTTGGTACCTATAGGTCATTATTCTGTGTGCCTCATGTGGTGCAGTTTCGAAGCAAAAATATGAAGCATATATAATTTATAATATGTGAGAAAAGGAAATGCGATTACATTTTTATAAATTCTCATTTTCTTATTCGTAAATAATGAACGCGAACAGTGTTAAATCGTAAAAGTTTCAAATCTTAGAATCATCGAAAACGCGAGATGGTAGAGGTTATGTTATCTTTAAAACTTGAAAATTTTTGGTCTGCCTATACATGTACAGGGTGATTCTTATATTAGTCGTCACGATATTTGAACTACCCCCAACAGTTGGGTGAGAAAATATTTCAAACCAAAGTTCATTGGTTTCTAGCGGAAAATAGATTACCGTAGGAAATATGTCGACAATTTTTTCGCGATCATTCGGGTCTTCTTATGTTTCTTAAATAAAACGATCTGTTTTTCTTTGTACACTCTTATAGTTAATCGTAAAATGAATTGAAGGACGTAGAGTAATGTATCACTCTGATTATATAATCTTCAAATAATTGAAGAAGAATCTGATGTATGGTCCACGGATCAATCGCTGATACTTAACATAAACCATACAGCCGTACATATTTCCCTATGTACAGGGTGTCCCTGCAAGTATCGCCACTTTCAGGGCTTTCCTTGAATTTTACAAAAAATTGTTTTAAACAAAAGTTGAACTACATCACTGCCGTAAACCCGTGTTTATCTTCTGTTTTTTTAAATGGAACTGTATCATTTTTTAAATATTTTATATTTGAACGAATCATGACAAATCAACGACTATACCTACATAAGTTCCTAAAAAGAAATTCAAATAGCATATAAAAAGTCAAGCGGAGGTTCTTTCTCTTCAAAAAGAGTTAGCATCAAATTAAAGAAGACTCTTTCGAAAGCTCTCACCTTAAGGCTCGCCTGCTCTTTTGCGTCTACATGAGCACGTAATCCTATCCCTAAGCACGCCTTCTGAATCCAGTCTCTTGGCGAACTTTCACGCGCGCAGAAAATCGATTATACCTACTGAAGAATCGCGATTTCCTGTTTCCTTCGAAATTCCAGGACTCTTGAATGCACGGCGTTGCTTATTCGATTAATCTCGCAGAAAGTTACCTATAACAGTTCTATCGTTCCCGATGAATCTTGGTTGTTAAGTTCTTATTGAGTTCAGAGGATCGATTCCAATGCGGAGACTTGATAGAATTTTATCGAGAACGATAATTACAATCATTTCCGTTTTACTGAGAGTTCGGTGTCGGATCAACTGATTATAGCAGTGATTAGCGATATGATGTGTCAGGATCAATTTTGATTCGGTTTCGCATAATAGACTCGTGTCTGTCAGGGGAGTCAACAAATCTGAGATTCTGTTGATGTTGAAATTTTCCTGTGGATTCTGTTCCAACTAATTCTGCCCTCTTTAGTTAAAATGTCCTATCTAGCATTTTGAAACAACCGAGAAAACTGAAGTTTTATCATTTACTTTGTACCGTCCTTATTTTCCTTTATTCACATTAAAACATGTTGTCATTATTTCGTAACAGCCTAATATATTTTTTTGTAATAGGTGTACCGGTAGGTAATGTATTATTAACGTACCAATTAATTAATTGTTTTAGATAGGATATTTTAACCATTTGGAAATAAGTTAGGTTAAATACATTAGACTGTTTATACATCTTTACGAAGCACTTAGAGTTTTCTAACATTACTTAAAAGGTAAAAGACGTGTGCTACTTCAAATATTTCAACATATCTTAAAAAATGAAAAAATGCTAGATAGGACGGTTTAACTAAGGTGGGCAGAATTTACGTGGGTGGGCTGCCAAATATTTAGGGCAATCAAAGATAATGTATTCAACAGTTACAATAAACATCATAATGCAACGGTCACGTTTGGCTAACGAATGATAGTGTGTGCAATTAGTGTGACCCATTTTTAATATTTTGATTATTGTTTCCCTCTATTAGAAGTCTTTTTTTAACCGACTTCAAAAAGGAGGAGGTTTTAGATTCGACCCGTATGTTTTCTTTTATGTTTGTTCCCTCATAACTCCTCAACATATGGACCGATTTTGATGATCTTTTTTTTTATTCGAAAGGGGGCGATGCCCCGGTGGTCCCATCCTACACTGCATCAACATTGGCCCAATATTTTGCCAGTTCTGGTTAATAATAAAGACTATTGTCACCTAATTATTATTATTTTATGTACGTACGTGCATATCTCCTCAGCACGTTGTGTCAATTTATATAAAACTAAAAAGTTAAAAATAAAAAATTTAAAAGAATTAAAACCGACTTCAAAAAACTAAAATTGCACGAAAAAGTTTAAAAATAATTTTTTCCCTTATTTAATCTACGACTCTCATATTTCTTAAGTCGGTGCCGCATCATTTGCACTGTGTAAATCTGGCGCCGCCTTAAGAAATATGAGAGTCGTAGATTAAATAAGGGAAAAAATTATTTTTTATTTTTTTTGTCCGTGGACAATAGTGAATATAGGCAGACAATGGTGAATATGAAGTTCGTTTTGACACGTAATAGATCATCACAGTGTACAGTATTCGATTTTGATGTTGTTGTTATCTAAAATTTTTGAAGTTAGCGCTTTCATACTCAAATGATTTACGTTCTTTTCATCTTCCGGTAGTTGGCGCTCTGTACTTCCTTGCTGCAATAGTTTTATATTTCCGACTTTTCTTATTGTAATCTATTATCTCAAAGATGTTAATAAATATAATTTTTTTATTGCCCAAGTAAACTGTTATTCTAATAAAAATTCTGATTTTCTTAAAGCAGTGATACTACTTAGTAAGTAATGAGTAAGATAAGTAGTTTCTGTTGAGTTCAAAAGTACCCTGCATTCGCCAGGCGGAGGATAATAGTTTCTCGTCGCAAAAAATGATTTTCAATCCCTAAAATATGCACCAGCCCAGAGCTTTTATTTTCATTTTTCAACGTTAATGTCGAGATTATCGGAGCAATTAGCTTGTTAGCTATCAGGTTAAATTCGCTCATTTTCCCGTTTCTGCACGAATGAAACTTTTGCTGCTAGAAATACATCGCGATAAAATATTCCGTGATATAATTGAATTATGCAATATAATCAGACGTGCTATATACGTATATTTATCTCGCTGTCTGGTGATCCCCGCGGTGTAGAAGTGTATTATCAGACGTTAATACTAACAGCAACTGTTTTAAAATGGAAAGGCAAACGAGGAATCGTAATACACTATTAATTGTAAGAAATTAGAATTGGGGAAAAACCTCATCTATTGGTTTATCTGACGAGATGGCTAAATATTGTTGTCCTTTGGGAAAACGTTTGAAATGATATGAGAAACTAATATTCCAATATTTACTGAACAGGTCAGTTGTAAATTTATTAATACTGCTCCAAAAAATAACACAATCGTATTAATGTTCCTTATTGAGAAATGAATGGGCTATGAACCCGATTACAGTTCAAAGATCACACTAGGAAATAAAAAGAAAAGAAGGAAAAATGCGCGAAGTTGGATAATTTTGCGGAAATTTTTGTAGAAATATTTTAAGCTACGCAACATGGAACAAGAAACTGCACAAAATAGTGCCAAAATTCTGCAAAAATTGCGATAACAAACTGCAACGTCGTTTGCCGTGCATCAGTAGAACACATTTTTGCACATTTATTTGAGGTTTTATTGCAAATAAAAATATTTTCTTGCGAATTAACTACATAAAGAGTTAAACGTGTTACTGTTTGGGCTTTTTGTCAGCTTGCTACTATTGATCACAGGTGACTACCCCGATAAATAATCTACATGTTAAGTATATTGATAATTAACATTAATGAAGAACAGTATGCGATTATGAGCAGGGATCGAAAAAGTTCTGAAACTTTTCAATAGGTTCCATTTAAAATAAATGCCGCGGAACTTTTTTAAAAATGTTCTCACATTATAAGTTCTCAGAAGAACGGATAAAATAAAAGTTCTTGAAAATAAAAGTTCTAGTTGGAATGGAACTTATAAAATATAAGAATAAAAATTTCTGTATAACAGGAACAGATATTTTGTTCACCGATATTAAAAAAGTTCTCAATCGTTGTAACAAACACTAAATACTATTCAATGGATAGTACTACAAGAATATTAAATAATTCATACAGTTAAATTGATATTTTGAATTTGTTATTTATATGTAATACTTACCTACGTAGATGTTTTAGAATCGTTATAATAAAAGTTCCATGAAAACAAGTTATATTAGAACGTTTATTAAAAATGTTTTCATAAGATAAAGAAAAGTACTAAACTATTAGGTACGAGTTTTATTTAACAATATAATATCATATTCTTCAAATGTTTATTTAATAAAAGGTATAAAAATCATAATATAATTAATGGTTTCATAACAAGTATTGAACAGAAGAGATCTTGTCAAGCATATTTAATTTAATTTTACATTTAATTTAATTTTACGAGCAAAATATTGTCTAGGTTTGTAGAACTTAAATTACATCTATGGTCGTTTAATATAAACTTCAATAGTTGAGTACTTTTCTTTATCTTTTGAAAACTTTTTTAATAAATGTTCTAATGTAACTTGTTTCCATGGAACTTTTATTATATAGGTTCTAAAATATCTGTTCCATGAGAACACTTTTTAAAGAAGTTCCTGAAGGTAGCATTTGTTTCATTAAAAATTCCACAGAAACAGATATTTTCCGAATCGAAACAAATAAGTTCTAACAGAATTTTTAAAAAACGAGGGTCCGAGAACTTTTTCGATCCCTGATTATGAGATGGAATTGAAATTATATAATTCTCTTCAATGGCTGTGTATGTATGTTTCTTGAATACCGATGACTGTCCCGAATTGATTGCCCCAGAATTCGTAATTCATAATTAGAACGGCGTTTCCAGAATCACCACAATTAACAGAACCTTTATCCATCATAATTATCAATCGAAATGTTTGAAATTGCCTCCATTAATGAACTACTTTACTCTTCTTAACTTCAGTCCTGCAATGTTTCAGAGCTACAGAATTTCTCGAAAGGTATACCGTTCTCCCTGTGTCCTTGACCACTCATTCCAATTTAGACGATAATTACTTACTTATACAGAGTGTCCAGCGTAAGATGTTACAAGCTTTCTTTTTCGAGGCTATAGCGCCGCAACTCTTTTTTTTGTACATTCGTGTAACTGCTTTCAATTCTAACGATATTTATCTAGAACATTGTTTTGTAGCTCCCATAGTTAAAGAACTATTATAAAGAGTAATCGCTACGAACG
This sequence comes from Andrena fulva, assembly GCA_946251845.1. Lineage (NCBI taxonomy): Eukaryota > Metazoa > Arthropoda > Insecta > Hymenoptera > Andrenidae > Andrena > Andrena fulva. The sequence goes on from OX276327.1 coordinate 62,820,304, forward strand.
AAGAAGTGAAAGATATTAAATCCAGCGTCCTGGAGGATTGTTATTACTTTTCGAAAATGTTGCCCATTTACTGCCCGCCATGTATTAATGTATTTTTAATATCGTGTCGAACAGTTGCGAATGCCTGTGCAGTTACTCAATCCATATCTTTCCCTATCTAAATATAGAATCTAATCGACAAACTATATTATTTAGAGAGCAGCAGTGTATGCACATGAAAGGCCCATGCTCTACTTCTTTCTCCTGCCAGTAATTGGCGCGTGTTCGCTGTCACTACTTGACAGCGCTTCTCACCCACATATGCTCCCTTAAGAATTATCGTTTCTTTACAATGCGCTGAAATTTTCACTTTTGTCATGCAAACGATAATACCATGTTACCCAAGAAGTTGGTTTAACAAAACTACAAACTTTTTATGTGAAGTAATTTCTGCTAGTGTGAAAGGTATGGATGATATATGTATGTTCGTAACAATATGAACAGGCATGTAGGAAAATATCTCCTTTCAATTAGGAAGGCAGGGGTGCAGGGAGTCTTGCATAAAATGGTTCGACACTTAATTCTCTGCCATAATTAATATAATTAGCAAGAAAGCTGTTGGCAAATAAATTTAGAGTAGCACAGGCACGTGTAGAGACATCCGCGTGAATTGACGATGAAAAATCGATTATCGCTACATGTCGTTGGCCTTCGAGTTACCATTCTGGGAACTCTTTTCTGCCGTGACTCTTCGACTGTGCGAAATAAAAAAGAACGTTTGCAATAAATGTTGTTAGAGCTCAAGAGAATTATACAGAAGTGTAAATATTTGTGTACCATTCCATTTTACCCTTATACGGAATTTGTAAAGTTACACCGCATAAGTAAATTTGGCTCGAATTGACCCAGTATCATATATTTACAGAAAAAAATTAGCATACAAAAATAAAACTCGGTTCATTTAATTATTACGGGTTCATACTTTAAGCACTTATTAAATTCCTACAGTACAAAAAATAAAAAATTAGAAACAATTAGTATTATTTATTTATGACGGTTATTAGTTATTTAAAGATATGATGGAGTTTTAGTCCAAATAATATATTAGTAAAGGAGGAATGAGGATTTGCGACTCCATTTTGGGCCATGATGACCCAATTTCCAAGGATTGAAAGGAGAATGGAAAATCATATCATGTGGAAGACCTTGGCTATCACTAAACTGCCAAGAAACATTTTTGGCCGTTTTCAATACTCTCGAAAGTTTCTTTTTTTACAATTTTATGATTGTAACGGCTCTGTTAGGACACCCTGTATATCATTAAGATTCGCGTCACAGCATTAACGTGGTTTCGTCCCACATTTGGTCAAAAAGAGCCACGTGATCGACCGCCTGCTAACCTCGCCGTAAATAGTTATATTTCGATTCTAATCACGTCCAATTCGAGTCTCTCGAAAATACAGATACACACCTCTGTACTCGATGGATGATCACATGGATCTAATACGACGGAGAAAATTTTTTATACGTACATTTTTCTGTTTGAAATTTCTGTCGCCTCATGCATTTCCTGAACCACGTTCCTTCGTTACAGGATAAGATTACGTTATTTTCTTAGTGGTGCAAGTCGATCTATTTAACTCTTGTAACTACAGTATTCGATAAAAAAGTATATGATAGGTGCAGTATTCGATAAAGTGCGATGAAAATGCATTACGACGCGAAACCGCAAGAGCGTGGCAAGGAAAACTTTAAGCTCGCTGCAGAAGAACTATGTAAAATGTTTCCATGTAAAATGTAGAGGTCACCTTTGATCGCTGAAATGCCTCCACTGAAAAAGATTTCGTTTTATATAACTTATGCTCCCACTTAAGCCCAGGCAAAGTATGGTAAACTCATTTTCATCCATGGGTAATGATATTGACGTAGTTTTAGTCACTGAGCACCTACAGTATAATATGAAAACTACATCTCTGTCAAAAGGTATCGAATCATAGATAAATAAAAAAAACTTCGAAAAAGTAAAAAAATTAGGCCAACTACATGAAACAAATAAATCACAAACAATAGAAGATAATAATACAAATCACAAAAAAAATAGAAGAAAATATACAATCACAAAAAGTAGAAGATAATAATATAAGTCACAAAAAAATAGAATAGAAGAAAATATACAATCACAAAAAAATAGAAGATAATAATATAAGTCACAAAAAATAGAATAGAAGAAAATATACAATCACAAAAAATAGAAGCTAATAATATAAGTCACAAAAAAATAGAATAGAAGAAAATGTACAATCACAAAAAATAGAAGATAATAATATAAATCAGAAAAAAAATAGAAGAAAATATACAATGTAAAAAAAAGATGTGAAATCAAAATGAGCTGCAAGTACATTAAGATGCTTTCCAACTGCGCTTAAGATGACACAACTACATATACACTGCTAAAATACTGTGTTCATACATTCCATTACTCATGATAGATAAATAAAAATACGGCACTGTCGTTATAATTCACTTAATATATAAATGGAGCACTATGCATACAGTTCTGGGAAATGTTGCAATTGTTACAAGATAAAAAAATCGCGTATGCTGCAATTTATGGTTTGCTGAGTTTAATAATAAAAGCGGCATTTTTCCTCCCCCCCCCCCCCCAGCGCAGGAATGAATAGAATTTAGGCCGAATAAATCAATCGTTAACAAATAGGGCGCCCTGGAACAAATAGAATGCATTGTAAAAATCAATAGAATCACACCATATGAAAGTAAAATCCTGTAATTAAACGCTCCGTGTTACTCTATCCACTATTTTTAAAAACACATATTATGCAAGACGTCTGAACAGGTGTATCGTACAGACGGTGTCAGCATGTTTTACTTTAAGCCAGATCCAGACCTGAATACACGTCGAGTAGGGCTGAGCGCGCAAGAATGACGCTTGCGGAGGGGTCCAAATTCCAAATTTCCACCTCTCTTTCTTCACGTGTTTCTGTGCCCAGCTCGCTCCGCATTCGTAAACATTACATCGAAGGAGGAAGTCCTCATTGCAAGTGTGTATATACTCAAGAGATAAGGGAGCCGTTTCGAATTTGAAGGGAAGACGACGCTGGGCGAGACCACGCGCAGTCATCGGACTACCCGTTTGGTTCCTGTGTCCTCTCGCAAGACATCTTGCCAGCTTTGCACGCTGGCAAAGTCGTAAGATCGGTAGCATGTTAAAACGAACACCCTTCGGGTATTGGAACAAGGGAAATGACAGAAATATTACGAGGCAAGGACTTCGGTCCCTTTCAGGATCAAAGAATCTTAATCTTTTTACATCAATTGGTACCCCTGCTCGCTACTGAAATGGGCCTATTGCTCCGATTGCTGAGCAAATGTCCCGAAATACAGGTAATTTATTGCGGGATCATATGCCTTCCAAGCGAAGAACGTCTTTCCGTGTAGTAGAAACTTTTACGAAACTATTTACACCTCTTTGAGATAAATGACTGTGATAAGAAGGGTCATTTTTGAGAGGAAGACTTGGATGTAACAAAACTCTGTTAAAAACGCCTGTTGTAAATGTTATGTTATTAGCTCCAGAGTCAGTAAATGTTAATAGGTTCATAATCACAATTTAACACTCTTTCACTCATTAAAACAGTTGGGGCCAGTTGGCCCATTAAGGGGCCATTCTACTTTGATCGGCCGAAGAATGAAGCTATTTTTAAAGATTTTTTTTTAATAAATACAACACATATAATGAAATAAATCGTTTTGAAATTTGTTAAGCTACCCTTATATTATACAAAAAGATTTTAAAAAGATTTTTTTTAATTTGTTTCAAATGTTTTTTTATAGCGTCAATGTGACGCCTACAAAAAAGAAGCATGTCGCCGAACCAAGCGCCTTGGGAATGATGAGCTCGGGCTCGGCTCGGCTCGGCTCGGCTCGGCTCGGCTCGGCTCGGCTCGGCTCGGCTCGGCTCGGCTCGGCTCGGCTCGGCTCGGCTCGGCTCGGCTCGGCACGGCTCGGCTCGGGTCGGGCTTCTCGTTCATTGTCGGCTTATCGACTCACGCTCGCCGCACAGACTCGCCGAGCCACGCACCGCGGGATTTCACCTTAAGGGTCAATTCAGACGAGCGATGCGGCGTCGTGCAATACGACGATACTTGCGCAAAAAATTGAGTCACGTGTAAAACTCTCCGATGCGAGTCGCAAAGACGATTAGGCTATCCGCCCTCGACTCCACTCGAAAACACGTCGACGCAGGCATACGTTAACAGTGCGTTGATGTTAATGTCAGGAGGAATCTGAGTTACTTGGATAGTTTGGAGGAATTCGAAATGATCCCGATGAGCAAATCGCTCCCTATACATAAGACCTAACGCAGTGGCATAAATTTTTCGTCCTAAAAGATGGGACATAGACAACACGGTAAACATTCAATCTATTATCATCTTAGAGCGCTTGAACGAATTTATAAGCTACCGTGAACTGGCGTAAAAGAAGTTTTCAGGTGAAATATCAGGCAGAGAACCTCTATGAGATTTATAACATCAGTGGAGGCAGGAGCAGCGATTTACCAAGTTTCATACACGCATTTGTTCAACGTCATAAGATCGCCTCGTTTCCGCTGAACTTGGATACAAATTGTAATAGGTAACATCCCCAGAGTCAGATGTATGCCGTTCATTTAGCAGCGGGGTTTTAAGCACGAAGTAAATTTGACGCACCTGTCGTAATAACGACACTTGTCCCGGCGATCGCGGAGATTTACGATCGTGTTGCGAGTAAACTACAAAGTCAAGGGTCCGACCGACGGTATGCTTTATTACGAGACTTATTTAACGTCCGTTTGTAGTTGCGCAACAACCCTGAGATTAATCTGGCAACGATTTAAATGTTGCTTCTGATGAATCGATTCACACCAAACACAACCGTGTCGCCAATAACGCGAAGTTCAGAGACACTACACCGAAATAATGATACCAGATTTTTTTCGCTGGGTAGTGTACAGGAGACAGAATGAGGTACCAGCTTATTAATGAAACGTTTGTTCCCCAGGAAGGGTGAAGGCGGGGTGGTACGCTCGAATATTTCCAAACAACATCGGACAATTAGGCCGAGCGAATTTAGAGTTGAACTAGGTTCTGGCTGCGAGATTAAACTGAGCTCTAGTATTAAAGTGAAGTGAGAATTGGAATTGCTCTGCCTCGGATTATACAAGGTTTCGATGACGCGCAGAAAGTTTTGGGTTGGAGTAGAAGTACTGCTCGTTACACAAATGTATTTAGATAAATGGGATTACTTACAAGGAGAGTATTTTAGGTGTCCGCCTCCGATCATTTTGATTTTTGGATATGTTATAGAGGACCGTAAAATAAGAAATACGTGTTTTTTTATTTTTCCCCGTTTTCATATTTGGGGGGTGAAAACTGCGTTCAAAGTTAGGGGTGAAAAATCATTTTTGTGGACTTTTTGAAAATCTGGTGAGTCAGTCATATTTCACATTCAAAGACACAAAATTCTTCCATTGACACTATTCCCCTATCTCTAATAGTTCTCGAGATATTCCACAAAAATGAGTTTTTAACCCTAACTTTGAACGCAGTTTTCACCCCCCAAATATGGAAACGGGGAAAAATAAAAAAACACGTATTTCTTATTTTTCGATCCTCTATAACATATCCAAAAATGAAAATGATCGGAGGCGGACACCTAAAATACTCTCCTTGTTAGTATATTTCACGAGGGAGCACCGCGAACCCGCACTCACCGATTGGAGCGTAACTTTGTGGGTTCATAGAGTGACTCAAGACCAGAACAACAGTATGTTTCATTTGTGTCCAATCGCCCTTTAAGGATGTGAAAACTAACCTCCAAGTCAAATAGGCACTTTTACTTTTTCGCGTATAACTCCTAAAGTGCAAGTCGTTTCTTGGGCAGATTGCAGTTGCATCGCGGCGGTGGATGAATGACCGATAACAAATGTCGTAACAATTCCGTAGAAGTTCGAAAGGTAATTTGTTTATTTATAATAAAAATAATATTTTTAACACAACTAATGTGTATGAAATTTATTGATTTCTGAGAAAATAGTAAATTTGACCAAATATGGTTATACTATTTTTCCAATTTAAAAACACCCGACGTTTGAGGAGAAATTTGGAAAAAAATTGTTTAGAATTGTCCATGTTACAACATGATTTTTCAATTTGAACAAATATTATTCAAAGAGACAAAACCTTCTGAATTAAAATCGAAAAATAATGAACTTAACACGATATATAGTTTGTTAGATAAAATGTCAGAAAGTTGCAATTTTTTGTTAGAAAAAATTGCAACCCCTACCGCAGTGCGGGCCAGTTGGACCATTAAGCAGACTTCCATCGTGTTTTCAAGCCAGAGTTGGGCAAAATATAATCTAATTACAAATTACAAATTACGATTAAAATGTAATTGTGTAATTGCTTACACATTATTTTCTCTAATCGTGTATTTAAGTAGTTAACCACAATTTTGTCAACTACCTAAATTAACGGTTACAGAAAATAATATGTTATCAATTACACAATTATATTTTAATCGTAATTTGTAGATTACATTTTGCTCAACTACGACTCAAGCCTATGCTACGAGCATGAGCCTGCACCGCACACTACTACAGTTCTCCCTATTCACGCTCACGTTATCGCCGGCTTTCGAGCTCCCCTTTCGCGGGGCTCCGGTAAACATCATGGAGGTCGGGCTCCTTAATGGCCCCACTGGCCCTCACTGCTCTACCGTATTACTGTAACCCGCTCTGAGAGCGGGTTAACCGGGTTACCCTGTGCCTCGATGCGTGGGGTTACCCGGCTATGCGGGCCACTCTACGATACTGCGACCCGAACCCGGTTCGGGTTACGGTTACAATCCCTGAAACAGACTCAGGGCACCAGTCATTCGTGATCCGACGTCCGCCTGCGGAGGGTTAAGCGTGTCAGTCGACCAACACGTTTCCTTGAACTTTCGCTGATAAATACGGCTATGGATGGATGGCACACGCTTGCCAACTGATACTCTCGTTATGATAATCGTAACATTGAAGCATTGACTTTCGAAAGATTTAATTACTAATTTTACGCGTGACATTGTCGCGTAATAGTATACAGCTATAAAGTTAAAAGGACTTATTTCATTTGCTGCAGTATGAATAACGGAAATTTAAACTTATAGCAGGTACTTGTGTCAGCGTATGTGCCGCGAAATAAATAATCGATACATAACAATGAATGCCTGAAGCAGAATTATTTTTAATACTGTAGACGCTTTCTGCACGTATGGACGTTTGTGTTTAATTATTTTATCATCGACAGTTTAATTCTGCTCTCTTCACTGATTTATTTGTACATTGCTTTTCTGTTTCTGCTGTGTTGTATGGCAACATGCACGTTTTGGTTTAATTGTTCTGTAATGTTTCGTGTAGGTATATATTCCTGTGTCAAATAAATTTCCGTGCAAAATCCGTTTAATTTTTCCACATCAGCGATGCAGTTCGCTCCTCCCGTAATCTACTAATAACCATAAATCTGACCTGTACTATTATCGTCGCGATATTCAACATAAACTGCAAAGATTAACCCTGGAATTATACATACATTATTTGAATCGTAAATGGTAATGTTCATTGGGGTTATTTACTTTCGACCAATTTTTGAATATTTAGTGTACCTACGTTTAAAAGTCTGAACTGGATAAAAAGGATAACTGATTCGTAACCTGAATCTTTTTGTATAAACTGCAATAATCAGTAGATATAAACGAAAAAGGTAGGGGAGACCGGGGATAGTTTGGACACGGGGATACATTGGACAGTTTGAAAATTGCCTCCATAGTGTCATGATGATTGCAATTTTTTTGTAGTTTGTGCCTATATGCAAACCAAATCAACTGATATTCAATATAGCGTGTTGCATTCACGAATGACAAGGAATTTCACACTTTTAAATTCTTGTATGTTACTGTATAATATTTTCATCTACTTTTTGTTGTAATTCGGATACTTCATTATGGAAAATTTTTATTGTAACTTTTTTGAGGCATTGCTGAATGTGTTTAGAATAAAGTAATGCTATGCAAAAATCAAAGTATCCTTTTTCAGGAAAGGCACGAATAATTTTGTTTTGATATGATATGAGGGGTTACATTGGACAGATAACACGTAGGATAGGCTTGAATGACTGGGATTCTTATCTTAGGGGCCCCCGTGCTGCCACTGGCCCAAGAGGCCAGTTATTTCAGCCTATGAATATGAGCTTGCACCGCACACTCTTACAGTTTTTCTTATCCGATATACACCCGCGGTATCATTGGCTTCGAGTTCCCCTTCCGCGCGGCTCTGGAAAACATCATGGAGGTCGGGCTCCTTAATGGCCCAACAGGCTATTTGCCATTTTAAATAAATTATATATTCATTGGATTATTCATTATCATTTCTTTCCATCTGTCCAAACTATCCCCGTGCTATGTCCAATGTAACCCCACCAATGGGGATACTTTGGACAATATGCATCTCTGAACTTTTTTCATCTCAAAGTAATACTAGGGAATGTAAGGCCCGTTTCTCAGGTTCAAATGAATAGCGCACATTCTGAGCTATCGAATGGTGTACAATTTATAGCCGTAAGGCATCTTACAGGCCCGCTAAAGACTATTAATCAAAAATTGTCCAAACTATCCCCGGTCTCCCCTAGCAATGCACTTTTTTTCATTTGCATTATGTGTTGATAGTCCCTATACAATTGTATTCTTGTATCATGCTTATTATTTCCTTTGCAGTTAACATTTTCAGTTGAGTAAGAAATGGCTAATAAACCAAATAAACTACTTTACAGGATACGTAGAAGCATTGATTTTTTTTTATTTCTTAAATAATGTAAAACAGTTCTGAGTTCCATGTGGTATAGGGAAATGATTATTTGCAATATTTATGAAGGGGCAACATGTATGTTTATTTATATTTATTCCGAAAAATGAAATTACCTCCATCTTCGTGTTTATACGTTACAAAATACTGATGTTTAACAAAAACAAGTAGTTCAACATTTCTAACTCAACACTGTACAGCAAAGTAACCGATGATGTTAGTGAATATTTCACAGCGACGGCGTTAGGCTGATGTTTATTTAAATAAAAATTCTGTAAACCGTTGCTAAAGCCACAAGGATTATTTCTTTATACCCTCGTAGATCCGTTCAAACGTGTCCCACCATAATCACCGTGAAACGGGGTAGTTGCGTAGCATAATTAAGCGATATATCGATCCTTGTCCTTGCACATATCCCACGTTGTTATCGTAAATCCCATTGGCATGCGAGTGATCGCTTATTACTTCCCAAATTAGCATAGCAAATGCAACGTGTTTTCGAATTTCACGCCGGAATAAATTTGCGCTAGAGGGCGGCTAGATTAATAAACAATTATACGAGTGGCGCTGTCGCGCGGCCGACGCGAATAGTAAACGAATAGACAGCTTGATAAGTTTTGGAACGAAATTTCAGCGGAAATGTGAAACAATAAAGCTAAGGGCATACCTGCTGTATGTCGATAACATAATTCGATTGATGTCGGCGCATTAGTCGTCGCCACGTAGCGCTACGTGATTTCATAACCGGCTGCTTGGCGTCAGTTGCTGGTTCTGCCTTTATCCATTAATCAATTTGTTATATTTTCATTAATGGCTCGCGACGAGGGAAATTACGTTTGACATATTTTAGAGACAGAAGTTTGACACATTTTTCTATGTTGGCGTAATTAACGTGATTCTTAATGCGTTTGCGTGTTCCCGTAAATCGGTATCGGTATTATTATTAGTATAGACTTGTGTAGTATATTATAAATACTAATATAATTAATGATACGTACATATACAAGGCCGGACAAAAGTATTGGGACACCCTTTAAAATAGCAATTTGTATGTTAAAATAGCAGAAAAGTTGAAAAAGAGACATTCACTATTTTCTTCGCTATTTCGACCAATTGTAATTTTTTTTTCAAAACGACGAAACACGTGGCCTAGTAAACTAACCCTAGTAAACTAGCTTCTCAGAAAACTTCAAGCCATTTGGACCAATTTTGAAAAAGTGCTTTTGTTTTGAAGGGTGTCCCAATACTTTTGCCCGGCACTGTGTAAGGAAAGAGTTGCTATTAATTACATTTGAACATTGGAGTAAAGCGTATGAGTTGGAATGCGTTAACGCACGCTTGAATTTTGTAATTTTATTGAAGCCAGCAATGAGGATTTAAGAGTCATAATTTCGAAATAATTGTACGCGATGTCACCGCGCATTTTATTTCCACGTACGTGATTCCGTTTTCCAAGATGGCGGAAACGGTAAAAGAAGTAAATAAATAAATAATGGAAGGAAGAACAAAAGGAAGAAGAAAGGAAGAAGGAAGGACAGAATGTTGGAAAGTAAATGTATTGATTTTATGGTTTCATGTTTCATGTTATGGTTTTATGCTTTCATGACCATTGCATGGATATTGTTGCAACAGTTAGTTATTGCAAGTTGAAATTTGAGCGCCCCGGGGTAGCAGACGTACCCGGTGAAAGTACAAGACTTTCCCTTTCCATGTAAATGCATGTGTCATATCTACCCATACCGTCCTTAACCAATTATGTTTATGCAAATGCATCAGACTTCATAACGTAAAATATAGCCAGGTGGAAAACATCTGTACCACGATTTGTGAACCACACACTACACAGAAGAACACTATATCAAATGCACCAGTAATGTCCCCTAATGAACCATGAAGGTCACATCCCCCACACGTGACACAGCATCTGGCGAGGGGAGTACAAAGTTCTGATCATTGATTTGACTAAAACCATGGTTAAATGCGTGCAGCGTATTATTAAAAAATTTGTGAGAAAATTGAGTTTAAACTATCGTCTTTTCCAATTCTTTTATATGGGATTATGTACCAGAACGAGATTAATTTAAATACCTAATCATAGGAATAATTAAAAATTAGAAAAATAAATAAATATGCGTGGAATTATAATGTGGATTACAGTTGGGTTACCGCTAACACCTAATTACAGCTTTGATTTTGTGCACATTGCTATCGCAGACTTTTTAGTAGTGCACCCCTGCGCTCAATTGAATCAATAATTTTGAAAAGGGCAGAAGTCCGATCTTTGACGATATTCACTTTTTTGGGTGAAAGATTTACGTCCCGCCAGATTGCAAGGATTTTTATGAAGCTCGAAGAAGTTGACGTACAACAGAGCGTGAAGAATGTCCAGAACAGGATTTCGGATCCTGATTATATCTTCCATTTTATTCAAGTTCTTTTCTGATTTTTTACAGAACTAAGTATAATGAATTTGAGTTTGTTTGTTTTGGGTCCATTCGTGTTGATTTTCCCAGTTCTAAATAAAATAAAATGTTTTATATAACCATCCCCACACTGCTCTTAAACAATTTCTCCATTCCCCTATTCGATATCATCTATTTCGAAAAGGGATATACAGTGGTGGACGAAAGAAAGTTTACAACTTTTAAAATCGCATAACTTTTTTAGAATTGGTCCAAACGACATGAGTTTTTTTTTTTTGAGAAGCTAGAAGGATTAGTTTCCTAAGTGACGTGTTCCGTCGTATTCATAATCACACCTCAGTCAACACCACCATGCACAAGTGTTAGTTGCTCGCACGGAAAAGTGTCTCAACATAGATCAAATGTTGCCGTACGATTTATTTTCTAGTAGAGTTACATATTGTATAGCACAGTGTCGCGGAGTATGAAGATCAAATGCTTATTTCAGTTCCTGCCAGCTCTAAATTGAATCTAATATTTTCTGCAAAATGTTTCCTAATATAGAGGGCGGCGCGAGGCGAGGCGAGGTTGAATGCTAATCCGAGTCTACGCTAGGTTCGGTTGGGGCGGTTTCTAAAATTTGCTAATGTTCCCCGTACTCTGCCGCACATGGTGCCCGGTTTCGAAAGGTGATGACGTTGTACGGGCCGTGCGGGGTTTTGCAAAAATCGTTATCGAGCGGCGCAGGATGGCTCACGCCAAACAGATGGTCCCGATGGTGTCCACTTGGCATGCATTTACGATGCGGCTGTCGCTATTGAGAGTGCCAGAGAAAGGCTTCTAAAAGTTAATGTTTCGAATAACGGTGGCGGTGCAAACTGCGGAGCTCAACCAAATTATTACTAGAAGCTTAAAGTTCTTTCACTGTCGTCGCGAGGAAATGCGCATCTAATTGTACGTCTGTAATTATAAGTTTAATCGCAGGCCAGACAGTGACAGCCGGTAGCAATAAAATTGAACGATTCTTGGCACATGTCGCTGGTAAATCGTGCCAGGTATGTTTCTGTCCACCTGTTCACAAGTCGTTCGCGATGCCATTGACGCGTGAAGGAAACCGTGGCTGCAGCCGGGAGAAGGTTCAGGTACAAAAGTCTGACATACGCTGATGGCCTAATCTCTGCCCGACTGGTGCGGCTAGGAATCGGTGCCAAGGCTCGCATATATTTGCGGGATGGAAAGAGTCTAAAAGAAGTCGTTTCCTCCCAGTGTCTTTGTTCCGCTATCCTTTTTCCAGTTCTTCTTCCCCCATCGAGCTTCCAGCGCAGGCCCTTGCACCTCCAAAGCATTATTCATCTTTCGATTCGAAGCTTTCGTCCACACGGTCTGCGTGTGTGTTTGTCGCATTTATTGAATTTTTTTTACATCTTCGTTTGACTCTTTACGTGTTTACATAGATAATCTGCTGTTCATTGTGCATACAGCTCCTTTGAAAAAACGTTCATTGCAGAAATTCATAGAGACACATCGTTCCGGGTGTACAAAGTAGGCGAAGAACTGAACTAAAACTACGCTGAATAGGACCTGAACCGGAATAGAAACTGGTCCAGGATTGAGTCTGACTACATAAGAAGCCTTGAGGTCTAAACACATGTATCCGTTCCGTCTCAGTTCCGTGTCAGTGTGCCATTGGTAGGAAGAAGAAGGGCGTAGAGGGTCTCTTCTTCTTACCACTGGCACGCCGGAACTGCGCCGGAACGGATATGTGTGTGCGGACCTTAAAGGTCTAAACACACATATCCGTTCCGTCTCAGTTCCGTGTCAGTGTGCCATTGGTAAGAAGAAGAGACCCTCTACGCTCCTCTTCTTCTTACCAATGGCACACTGACACGGAACTGAGACGGAACGGATATGTGTGCGCAGACCTTAAAGGTCTAAACACACATATCCGTTCCGTCTCAGTTCCGTGTCAGTGTGCCATTGGTAGGAAGAAGAGGGGCGTAGAGGGTCTAAACACACATATCCGTTCCGTGTCAGTTCCGTTCCGGCGTGCCAGTGGTAAGAAGAAGAGACCCTCTACGCCCCTCTTCTTCCTACCAATGGCACACTGACACGGAACTGACAAGTGTGTTTAGCCCTTTAAGGTCTGCGTACACATATCCGTTCCGTCTCAGTTCCGTGTCAGTGTGCCATTGGTAAGAAGAAGAGACCCTCTACGCCCCTCTTCTTCTTACCGCTGGCCCGCCGGAACGGAACTGACACGGAACGGATATGTGTGCGCAGACCTTTATATTGAGGTAAATTCAATCCCACCGGTTCGGCCTGCCAAGGCCACTGACGGGTAATCTCCACTACACCGTTTGTCTATTTCACCAGTCCTTTTCTTCAGAATCTCTTCACTCCGCCTCGAGCTATGCCCGCTTGACGTTTCAGAGCCATACGTATGTTGATATGTAGGTACATCGAGCAATACTGAGGTTTGTAGGGGTAGTTTAGAGAAAATGGTCGGAAACAAAGGAGACCGAAGGAGGTCTTTGATACCCAGTCGCTCAGTTGTAATGCCCCGACACTAAATAGCCTGCCGAACCTAGAATCTAAGCATCGCAGCTCTCTTTTGTCTGGACATGGGCGTTTGCGAGGAGTTACTGCCATAGATCAGGGCGGAGCAACTTGTTTCCCGCCGGGGGCCGCACAGTCAGCGTTGCCAGGAAGTGGCTTCCTGCAAACTATTCGTACTGGAGGGGGAGCACTTACGGCCCGTAGTTTGCGGGAACCCACTTCGCGGCAACGCCGCGCACAGCGCCCACTACCGGTCAGCCGGTTCCCCCGCCATCAGCGATATCAGCTATGTAGGAGCGAGAGCTCCGTGCGGCTCGCGAGCCGCTAGTGTAGAGTGTAGGAGTTAAATAAGTTGGAGGGTTCTCCTACAGAGCAGGCAAGTTGGGGTATGGGCCGCGGGTTGCTGCTCAGACCTGCCATAGATAAACAGAGTGCCCTTTATCGTTATCATTCAAAAGCTTGCATTACATAAAAATCGGCCACTTTTTTCATCGGCAAAGTAGAATGGAACTTTAACTGGCAAAAGTTACTTGGTTCCAACGTTATGGTCAACAGAAGATATTTTGTAATGCCAAATTTTGAGATTTGGAGCTCACGTAAGGTTCTTTAAAGCGGGTATCGTTTAAAACAGAGTTGAAAATAGGTGACATTTGTCATTTATTTTCCAAAGAAATTACGAACTACAATTGTTGTCTACCTATATACTTACTTATCTTCAACGAATATTTACAAATTTTTACATGAAAAAATCAATATTATCGAAGTTATTGACTCTCGAAGTCAATGTATCTCGATCAATAGTATCGATGTTATATTACCCTTCTTTCTCAAATATGTCTTGCTGAGCACACAACAACTACTTTTTGCCTTCTCTGCAGTATCAGACGCGCTCCTCTCGGATCAAGTGCACCGCCCATGATCTGTACTATTTAATTTTTCAGTCTCCTGACCTATAGTTACACCCATATCTCTTAATACTTCTAAAATTAAAGAAACGATTCGTATAGACCAGTGCTTCCCTTTCTCACCCTTGGCACACTTAAGCCCTTCCCAGAATTCCTCGGCACACTACAAGCAAGAATATACAAAACATAGATGTTAGAAAGTATATAAGTAGACAGAAGTTACATTTATTTATGAAAAACTTGGTTCAAAACAAATCTTGGGCTTTTTCTCTTCTTGGAGGCATTGCGCCGCGGCACACTTCAGCATCGTCTCGTGGCACCCGGCTGCGGGGCACTGGTATAGACTATAGTGCGTGGACAATCGCGAGCATGTTGACGAGGTTCACGGGAGCAAGTTCGGCGAGCATGCCACGAACTGCAGATTTGGCGAGCATGTTCGCTAGTGTGTGGGATCGACGAGCGGTTCAAATACTCGGCTGCTCGCTGGAAATTGCTTGACGCAGCTGAGCCTCGTCGAATTTGTTTGTATTGTGTGCGGACAATCGCGAGCATGTCGGCGAGCTTTACGCGCGGAAGTTCGGCGAGCATGCTCGTTGGTGTATGGGAGCCTTTCGAAACCATTCGGCCACGCACTTTGTCCACAACCGGCCCGTAATCTAGGCATCCGCTCGATCTGTTTCCTTAAACACTTATTATTCACACCCGACGCACGCTTAGTTCGTTCATCCGCACCACAATCTCGCTCTTCCATACGCTACAGAAGCTTTCCTTTGTGTTATCCTATGCATATTCTACGAATTTTATTGAAGTATGTGTGTACCTAATATGCATTTCGTAATTGGTTTTTCGACGCAGGTACAGTATATGCAACGTTATTTAAAAAAAAAAAAAATAGTTTTGCGCGCTATTTAAGACTCAATATTTTTATTATACCAGCTAATTTACGCTGAAGCAAAGGATTATAGTAGAATGTGGCCAATTATGGCCCCTGCTGTCAACGTAAAATGTTTGCGAATCATAAATCTATAGGTTCTAAGAATCCCAAAGAGCGTACGAAAGTTGTAAATAATACAAACCACCTGTACGGCGTGACCTTATTGTCTATACGCGCGTAATGCGGACCTCTCTATATTCAAACGCTATTATCTAAAAAAATGGTTGGAAGCACGAGAAAATTATATACACAGTAATTGTAGAAAATTGCATGCTCTTTTAATATTATTTGAACAAAATTTCGATAGGCCTTACCATTTTTGAGAAATTCTGTAAATTCAAATTATTAATGAATTCTAAACTTTAATGTCTGGTCGGCACCCTTTCCTGTTGTCCGATTGCAATAAACTTCTTCGGGGACTATATTTCTATCAAATGGCACCGTTCTAGGGGCTGAGAGCAAAGAAATACAAAAAAAATTTCGACACGTATAAATAAGGGCCACCCTATCACTCCGAAAATTATGTTAACCCTGTAGGGACTAGTGGGACTCCAGAGTCCCATTCAGACTAACACATTTTTATTTATGTTCCATCAATAAGATCGAGATTTCATAGGTATAGTGACCTTTAGTAGGCAGAGAAGAAACTGTTTGTACTTTGTACCATCAGAACCCGAAATTAAACTTTTTTCTGTTATAAACAAATAAAAAAGAAAAAATAAAAAAATAAACGAGTAGCTTCCAAATCCGAAGTATAAAATAGACTATTCTAACGCTCAAAAAAATTCTACGTTGAGTTTAAAACATCCCCGTACCTAGAGGGTTAATAACTCCGTATACTTTTCTTTGCACGCGATCATGTGCTTAGTCCTTTCTTTCAATGTCAAAAAATCGATCTACCAATGACCAGCCAGTTTTTGCTATTTTACTTTAGTTATAAAGTGCAATGAAAAAGAAAGACACGTGGTCAATATTAAAACACACTGTAGTGGGAGCGCATTTTTATAAGTGATCACAAAACAAGTATTTAGTCCGGCGATTGTCTGTCCCGGCTAGGTCCAACACCATTTAACAACTCGATTAAATAAACCAATATGTAAAGATTGTAGAAGTAAATATTAATTCAAGATAGGTAACATCGCGTTTCTAACCAATAGGACTGGGAAACCTTACTCACGGAGTCGCGTAATATTACGTGGGCGGTATTTTCGGGGCACCTCGGGCAGAATATGATATTACGTAGCTGAGCGTTATGGGGTTAATGGGAACAGTGAGTCAGCGCCAGGATACTCCGTACGACTTTCAAACTACATGCCCTGACAGTGGAAACATGTTCGCTTTTATGCCTACCTGATTTTACGACCTCGCTGTACCTCTTCTACTGATTATGCAGAAAATGTTTAGCAAAGTTAATGGCGCGATCTAGCACAGCGCTCAGCTGTCCCTTTTCTGCGCGTTAACGGCCTCGCACAGATAGCGGCGATAACGAACGGAATCGATCCTTTCGAATTACGGCACGGTTCAGCGTTCTCAATTTACCGTAATGGTTTGATCCCCGATATTCGATCGCAATAGGAACTTATCACCCTTGATATTCGCAATTGACGAACGTGTAAACGGCCACGCGGGACGCCGAAGCTTCGAAAGCGTTTCGGTAAGCCCGCCTTCGAATAAAAATCGTGCCGGTCGTCGAGGTAATCACGGTTTTTATTGCATCGTCTAGGAGGCACCGAGGAGAGCAATTTGCGTTTCTTTCTCCGCCGGCCTCTCCCTCTAAACGGTTTTCTTTAACGACCAACTGATTTTTCTCCGCTATAGCACCGCGGCTACTAGCGCCAGGCTCATATATACGTCTCCCAAAGCGATAACAGATTTGTTTCTTTATACCATCGCTATTCTGCGCGTCTTCTCTGTCGGTAGCCGAAGAAACCGGGGCTATTCGAAATTTCGCGCATAATTCCCAGCGGGGCCCCTTAATTTGTCACATCACACGAAGAATCCAGAGTGCAATTAGCTTTGTCTCTGGCCCCTCTTGAAATTCGTCAGGATCCTGTGAAACTCGAGCGGGCGGTTCTTCGTCCAATCCACGGTTCCTGTTCGCAACGCAAGCTTTCAAGCTTTGATGCATTCCACGTCCTTATCTTTATCCTTGCTCGGCTTGATTCTCACTATTTTTCCTCCGCCTTCCGTCCTCCCCGCCTCGGCAGCCTCCTCTCTTTCCTCCCCAGTCCCGTTCCTCTCGGTCGCTTACCTCTTTCTGCGCAGCTTCCGCATTTCGTTTGTCACTCTCGTCAAAGGACCGCGGCTTCAAACTCCTCTCCGCCGCGATCGGAATTCCGCGCCTTGGATTCTCGTAATGTCAGAAACTCAGAAGTACATTGTCTTCGTGTATCTCCCGCTCGCGTTCCGGCTCCTTTTCTTCCCTTCGCCTCTTCCGCTCGTTTCTCATCGCGTGCTTGTTTTGCACGCTCGCGGTAAACAGTCACGCCGATTGCTCCACGGCTAGGAGAATTTGTGGGTGCGAAGAAGACAAGTGGCGTGGACGTTCGAGAAGGAGGAAGAGTGTATGTAATTACCGAGGACCCGATGCAATCGAAGGATAATATTTGTGACAAGAAATTATGTGGGTACCTAAATACTTCGTTCCTTCGCCTTCGGCCGCGTCCAGATCTGAACCGATCGCCGAACCGAACGCCACTTGAGTAGTTAGACGGAGCAAGACAAGTAGATCACTCGTCTTAGGCCCGGTCCAGATCTGAACCGAACGCCGAACCGAACGCACTTGAGTAGTTAGATGGAGTGAGACGAGTGATCTACTTGTCTTGCTCCGTCTAACTACTCAAGTGGCGTTCGGTTCGGCGTTCGGTTCAGATCTGGACGCGGCCTTACTCCATCTAACTACTCAAGTGCGTTCGGTTCGGCGTTCGGTTCAGATCTGGACCGGGCCTTCCACTTTTGTTATTCGGTGTATCCTACCACTGTGCAGCTTTGGAGCCCAAGCGAGAAACTTACAGATGAATGACAGATATCCAATGATATGTGTATTGGTGATAGTTTCTTAACACAGCACAGGTTACAACAGAGAATGATTGGGTCAGATTACGCCGATGTGGTGTAAACACACGGTTACCCGAACATTTCGATTGCTTTTGAAACTGTAGGGGAGACCGGGGCAAAGTGAGACGAAAAAAGTTTGAAGTCGAATAGAATTTTTCCCTTACAATAAAAATGTGTGGAAATAGATTTATAATATAATTTGAACATTACTATTGATAAATGACGAATAGCAATACTTAAAATAAACTTAAAGTATATTAAAATTCAACTTGAAAAGAAAAAGCCAAAACACACCACTTTACCCCATATATGGGGTAAAGTGAGTTACTATCCGGGGTAAAGTGAACTGCAACAAAAGAAGAACTTTAATTAAGTATACAGCTAATATTATTAACCCCTTGCGCTGGAATGACGTGTGTAGCACGACAGCTTCTGTCTTTTTTGCACCGTGGTTGTCAAAAACTATGGAAATTTTTTTGAGGTTAGTTTCTGTTCCACCACGCCGCGTGGCTTTCTAGCCAGCTGACAGGTTAGGCTATTGCGCACATCACTTGCGCATCTGTTCTTTGCAGCCATTTGCAGCTCAGTTTACCCCGGTCACTTTACCCCGAATATGTACTCAATGGAAAATGAATTATTTAATAATGTTAGGATTAATGTTTTCTCAAACGCGTGTACATGTATGTTTATAAGCTTGTTATAAACACGCAGAAAAAAATTGGAGTTAAAATAACACATTTAAGACTCATTTATCCAAAAAGCTAAATTGAAAAGAAAACCAATCGGAAGTCTCTAAAACTTCATTTTTAATTTTTTAAACGAATTTCCATTTTTCGATGTCTGAATGTGCATAATTATTATTGTGGTATTACACACATTTATTACGTCACCAAAATTTGTAAATATATTCTATTGTTAAAGAATAAATTAAGAAAGCTCATTTTACCCCGAGGTTCATTTTGCCCCGGTCTCCCCTACAAGTTTGTAAAGCACCTCAATAGAAGAATCGGGGCATTTTTCGTTTGCGTTCATTTTCGGTTCTGCAGGGCGAAAACACCCCTTAAAGGTTAATGTGTGATTTCCTACTTTCCTGCCTACCTTGAAAACTATAGTGCCACGCAAGGCAGAAGAAAAAATAAATTGCGGGATTCGAGCTACAATAGCGTGCAAGATACCTACTGCTGTCAGGGAACTCAAGCGGAAGGCCACTGTTTAAGGGCGTCTAACGATCCCACCGCGGGTTCTTTTCTAACTTATTGAGTTAGAAAATAGTTAGACATAAAATGAGTTAGCCGTACCAACTAAAACGTGCAGTTTTCTAAGGTTTACTTGTCCGAGGTATTTAATGGGGAGAGGATGATGTTGGTCCTTAATTATTAGATGAAGGAGGGTGCTTTTGCAGGGATTTCAAGCTTGGATTGGGAAGTGGAGGCGGCGATGAGCAGATAATGCGGTTTGAAAGTAACTGCTGGGGAGTACTTATCACAGCTATACTCCCTAATAACTCACACAGCATGGGTCGCAGATGTCGCCCCTGATTTTTACGTGTTTGTGCAGGATGCCAAAGTCCATGTACCTGTTGCTATCCGTAAAGTATTGGGTGTAGAGTCGATTATTTTAGAGATGTTCGTGATAAATGTTGCGTACCTTATAACACACGGGGTGAGCCGTATAAAGTGTTACATGCTATTTTATCGAGACCTATTCGGGATCACAGCAACATTTTGATTTAGGTCTGTACAATTCGATGGGGCTTCTTACTTGATTTTTGCGGTAGTCCTCGTCGACCCCCCGAGGGGTAATTTATATAAATTTTCACAGCTTTGTATAGCTCCGCGAGCACCCTGCGTTGGCCTGAAGAAATCGCTTGTAGTAGGTTGGATTTTCCTGAAGTACTTACTCGAAGTCATTCTAACCGGATGCAAATTTGTTATCAATTTTATTTCGGTTGCAGGCTGCAAGTTAAAAATTTTAAGGCCGTGTTTTAAGGCATTCACATCTAATTTTGGAGTTACAAATGGGGTATCGTTGGATTTGTCCTCACGAGAGCTTTCCAACGATGTAAAGCAACTGCGGCACGTTCTTCGACCATAAATCACTTCCCAGGCTTAATGTTGTTCTTTTGTTACAAGAGATCAACGATTCACTAAAAAAAATTGTATTCTATCGGTTTTATAACTTTCTCGAGCAGCTACTGACTTAAAAACAAATGACTTTCAATTATTCTTCACACGTCTCGAGCTCCTTGCAGCTTTACTATAAGTTTTAAAAAAAGTTAGCGTGTAAGTATTTTATAAGATAGTCGTGGATTTAACGTCGCTTGCTTTCTACAATATTCATGGAGCAACGCAAAACAGCTTGTTTATGAAAAAGTGGTAAAAACTACGTAGCACCTGTGTTATAATGATTTATGCCCAAGATGATCAAGGCGATCAAGGCTTTCAATATGTATTGGGACTTTAAAGACTCAAGAGCTACCAAGACTCAAAACTTATCAAGACTTACAAGAGTTTTAAGCCTCGAATCATGTTCGAAGTGATTCGAATTTTTCGGTGTATTTCAGATACCATCACTAGATATATGTTATAGTGGAAGCACTTTCGAACACCTGTTATAACTTACATCGAAATGACTATTGTAACTACTAGTAGTATAGTAGTACACTAGTAACTTCAATAGGATAAATCCGTATAGAGTTCGGGGAGTGTAAAGAACAATCGATAGTTGTTGAGTCAACGACCCCTCTAGAGAGTTATGGAACCCAGCAGAATAATTTTGCTATTCAATTGTTTAACATACCATTTCCGAATGTGAGTTTATACATATGTATAAACTTTCTTCACCTACTCGACACTCTTGACACGCTGTATGTACAATAAGAATTTTATCCCACCTTTTTGAACGCCCTGTATAATGAAAGGAAAAACCTTACAAGCTTAAGTATTTAAAACAGTTGACGTTTTCATTTTCTGTTTCAGGTGAGCAATAAAAATCTGTGATGGAGTGTTGGTATGGCGATTACGTAAGTGATTTCGAAATATAAACTGCGAAAAATAATTAGAAGCTCACCTATTTACACACGTGATTTATCATATATTAAACTATGTAAAACTGAAAAAGCTTCAATATTGAGACGTCATATGACTAATTTGTTTCCATTTTTAAAATAATCTATCACTAGTAGAAAAGAGGGCTGCTTAGGATTAGCAGTCTTGTGTCATTTCTAATATGGGACAGATGATTTCGAATATGGTCATCTTGAAAATTAAACACCAGCGGATACATATGTTCTTTACGCCATTGTTTATTTTACAGTGAGCGAGCATAGGAAAAAACAGAAGATTGTCGTAGATACATGAAAAGAATAATGCAATACAGTGAGAAATATAAGGCACTAGCTTAGAAAAAAACGTTTATCTTATTGGCGCAAGAGCGTAATTTAGTTGAACCGTTTGAACACGAAACTCACAAGAACCACACACTTGATTTATCTTAAATGAATTTATTATTGCACAAGGGAGAAGAAGGAAGCAAAATAAAAAGTATGCACAACCGAGAAACAAATACGACGGTTAAAAATTAAAAAACTATTTTTACATATCTGATTAGCCCAGTCTTTTCCAACCTTTTTCGAGTCGCGACCCCCTTTTGTAATATTCAAATAACCTGCGCCCCCCTTAAGGTAAGGTAAATTTAATAAGGTAAAGAAAACACATTAAAAATAGATATATCAGAACATAATTCTAATTTAATAATATTTAATTATCTTGATACATATATTAAATATACTTAAAGATATTTAATACATTTCATTATCTTATTTAGTCTGATGGTTGCGCTTGCATCTGGGTAACCAGCCTTTTCTTTTTTGCATTTATGAAACATCAGTGTTGCATCACCAATAGAATGTGGCAATGTAAGCATATTAAAATAAATAAATGCCAAAAATCGACAACTAAAAATAACCGCGGCGACTCCCCAGAAAACACTTCACCACATCTTTGTATTGTAAAAATATAAAAATTATTCGTAAAAATTCATCGTCAGCAGTTACGCTGTTTCGATCTAATCGATTGATTTATTAGAAATTATTCAGTGCAGATTCATAAAGTGTAAAAATATCGCAAGAAGTCTGTTGAAGTAATTTAAAGAATGTTTATTTGGTCTAGTCTAAAACTATTTTTCTTTTAAACGCTGACGTCACATCAAACGATTATAGTGGTTATTAGCGACATGATATAACTTATCTGTCTTATGATTGAATTTTACATTAATTCGGCCAGTGGCTTCGTTTCATCCAGATAAAGAAATGTCATCCTCCTGATATTGAAATACATACATAATTCTTCTGAGGGATGGTTGAAATTCAGATATAATTCGATTGAGTAGAATAATTTCTAAATTCTGCGAAATAATTTTGCATAATTTTGTATCATTAAAAACGGTTCAAATAAGGTCGTGTTTGGACTCATGTTTATCGGGAGGATCTGGCGAATTCGTTAACAGTATCACAATGATCCAAGAAACAATAAAAAGCTCGAAACGTTCAGTGGCACAAGACTCGTTCCGAGTGTCAGGCTTATCGCTCGCAGCGTTCGGACCCAGGTGCGCGTCGCTTTGTCTCCCTCGCCCTGGATCCAGTATCCTCGTCGAACGATTCGGTCGTGAAAGCCAACCAATCGTTAAAAAATTCGCCACTTCACTCCGCTTAAGAGCTCGTGAATCTGGACCGGACGCGAGCCCTAAACTGGGCAGCACTCCGCATAGGTCCGTGCTTAGGCGCGAGATCGCAGGTAACTGGCGTAACTATTTCAACTGTAGTCCCCCCGATAATCAAGGTCTACGTGGTCGCTCGCGTATAGCCGTGTGCACGAGCAGACTTGCACGTGTGTTCCATCTGCAACGAGAAGCCGTTGAAGTTACGCCACGGTGGAGATTTAACATCGTGCATATTCCAGGAGTTAAGCGTCGTATCTGCGAATTTCAACGAGACCACCGTCACTGCACGATAATCTCGTCCCTAATTTCATTCGACGTTTGTCCTCGCAGAGCGGCCCAGGATTTTCGCGCGTACCGCGTGAGAAGGATATTATGGCGCGGCAGTGAAATGACGCGATAAACGAGAAAATTTGGTACGGTCATGGATAATCTTATGCCACTTCTGTGGCATTGTTTCTGTTTTATATATATTGGGTTGAACGGAATGTTTTTTTTTTATTAAACATCGCTACATTACTCTTAAGGGGTAACACCACTCGAGAGGCAGAAAAAAATACCTAAACTTGACAATTTATTTTGGGAGTATGACAAACGGAATATAATTTCTTTTCAGAGGGTTTATTTAACACATATTGAAGTACGAAAAACAATTTTTTTATTGTCATTTTCATACAAAATGGCGGCGACAGATTCTCTTTGGAAGTACGTAGCCGTTTTTTGATCGAATGTAAACTTTTTCTTTTATAAAAAATTTAATGCTCATTTTTAGGGCAAAAAATCGATTCATTCCTTAAAAAGTGCACCGCGTCCACAAAAATTGATAAAAAAAAATCCTACGTACTTCCAAAGCCAATTGTATATAGATTATAAATTTTTTTGGTATTTTGTTCCACGACTCATACATGCCGAGAAATCCGTCCTCCCGTGGCGGTGTTTTTAAAAAAAACTGTTTTCGACGACGGGCTCTATCGCCACCATTTTGTATAAAAATCACAATTAAAAAATTGTTTTTCGTACTTCAATATGTATTAAATAAACCCCCTGAAAAGAAATTCTATTCCGTTTGTCATACTCCCAAAATAAATTGTCAAATTTAGGTCTTTTTTTGTGCCTCTCGAGTGGTGTTACCCCTTAAGGCAGAACTACACATTCGGAATTCAGCAAGTAACTGAAACTAGCAAGGGGAAGACAGGGTGTGGTAGACATCGATTTTGATGAGCCTTGGTAAGGTGGATCTATGTCGAAAATAAGTAAATAGGTGCCCGAGCGTTTAAGCCAATGGGCCTTAATAATAGTAATATTTATATGTAAATTATTCAACATTTCATGGTGGCCGTGGGGTTTTAGTGGGTAAAAATCCCACACTACCCTGGCGCCCCTCGGGGATTCCCCCTTGGTGGCGTCGAGGTGCCTTTTGAAGATTTTCCCACGTTAAAAAAATATTAGAAAAAATAAACTGTTAATTATATTTATAATTTTTTTTTCTTCAACGTGGGGAAATCTTCAAAAGACCCCCCGACGCCTCCAGAGGGGAATCCCCCGGGGCGCCAGGGTAGTGTGGGATTTTTACCCACTAAAACCCCACGGCCACCATGATATGTTTAATAATTTACATGTAAATATCTCTGTTATTAAGGCCTATTGGCTTAAACGCTCGGACACCTATTTACATATTTCCAACATAGATCCATCGTGCCAGGGCTCATCAAAATCGATGTCTACCACACCCTGTCCTCCCCTTGTAAGTACATGTGTGGATCTAGTAGGCAAACGTTTGCTGACGCAAAACTCAGCACAGAGGGCGCCACTAACGCATAAACCATTGCTGACTGTTGATTTCAAAATTAAAATGACAATAAAAGGAGATAATTATAAAATTTTTGAAAATTTTTAATGCTAAAATTGACTTCTAATATCTGTTTTTTATTTTACCAGGTTGACGTCTGTATAACCTAAAAGATGCAAATTTATTTTTTATATCTTCATAATTAATAATAGCTAATAATAGTAATAATAATAATTATAGATACATACACTTATTATAGAAATAGAAATTAAGAAGTAAAATAAGATAATTTAAATACACATAAAACACCGATGGCAAGCGGCACATGTGCTCGTGGCGTCACGGGTGGGAAAAGTTACAATCAGCTTCCGCATGTTCGCAGTTGCTGATCACGAGTCGAAACGCTCGTCATTTGACGTATAAGCGCATAGTGTGGAGATATACGCGAATACTTTGGCGAACAGTTTGCCGAATATTCGGCGCATGCCGAATGCGTGGTTCCGCCTTTATAGAGTGTTTCAAGAATATGCACATGTGTGTGCCACATTAAACTTCATTGCGAGTTCTCTAGCAGTGATGAGCCGGTTTGTGGCAGTTGTCACCTGTGAATCATCCTCATCTGTTACCTTTGGTCGCCCAGAACCTTCCTGAATTTTTGAAACCACATTCGACACGTCCGGACTTTAACGGCACACACTTTGCAAATGTTTTTTACTGTTTCTGTGGCTCTACTGCCCCTTCGAAACTTATAAAGTAGTACGTGTCCAATATGCAGGTACTTTACTAACTGACATGTCGGAACGAATTTTAGAACAGAAAAACTAAATGGAACACTCGAAATATAATTATAGATACAGCACGTGATAGAATATACTGGTAAAATATAAAAAAACATTCAAAATTTTTCGTCCAAACCCATATATACATATTAGGGGAGGGTTGCCTATATCGTACCACTTAAGACATTCTAAGTTATATTTCATATTTGGTACTAATTTGAACGGAAATGACTATTGGATATTGGAGCTTGGTCTTTTAGGCACCTACTATTATACGCTTGACCTTTTGTTCAGAACAAATTAATTTGTTATTAATCTTTTTGTCACATACTGTAAAAGGTACGATTTAGGCAACCGGTCTCCTAAATCGTACCTGCACTAAAAATAGTGTCAATAACAAATAGAGAAGAAACTATTCAATATGCAATAATGATTATTATATAGTTACATATACATATGTATATGAATCACACACAGGCCGCAATAAACTATGTATATGATATATGTACATAACCTATATAACACACGAGTTGTCAAATCCTACTGGTACGATTGTAGTGGTACGATTTAGGAAACATGATCAATTTATTTATAAATATAAATTTAAACTTTATAATGAATGTAATATGTACTTAAAATGAATGTAAAATATTCTACATTAAACCCGCTTTTAGAGAAATACATAAATACAGGAGAAAATTGCATTGTTTGATTATTATCAGCTAAAATAAACTGGTAAAAAGTTACATCAATCATACCTGATTTTTTTAAATGCTTGTAGCACGCACAAAATAGGGTGTAAGCTCGAAAGGTTTTGTTTCTATTTCTTATTTCGCATTTACTTGATATTTTTATCATCAGACGTCGTTTGTATTCATTAATTTTTGAGAAATTGATGCGGTACGATTTAGGTGACCGGTACGATATTGGCAACTCTCCCCTATTAGTGTTTTATAAATTCTGCTTTTGTTCCTAAATGTTTTTTTCTGTTAAATAATTTTGCATTGATAAAAATAAGTGGTACATAGTCCGTGGGAGAAATATCTGAAAAGTATAGAGAATACAGTTTCCCAGCGAAAGCCTAAAAATATTTCCACCGTCGCTTTTGCTTTACGATTAATTTTGAAAATTTGCGTGCCCAACGAGTATAAGTTTCGACAGCATAGAATTTAGCTCAATCTTGGTTGATGCTTCGAGGTTATTACGTGCCTCGGGTATCGATGTATGTTCTCGTAAAAAATTAATAATTGCTTGAATAAAAGGAGATAAGCTTCTAAATTAATATTCTAAACATCGCTTTCAAGGCCGTCTTTGCTCTGTTTTGCTTCTTAAAGTGTTTGTAATAACGATTTGTGCACAACATTGGTTATTTAGAATATTTATCTTTTTATTAGGATAACAATACACTATACCTATTACTAGGACTACATATTGTACCACTTCGGTCGAGCAGCCCATAAAAAGCTAAGTAAAGATTGCTGGAAATCCGGAATTCCATGGTATAGGTAATATCTTATATAGTACTCTCAAGAAGTTGCCCGGGATGGAGAATGTGGATGAAGCAGAAACCACGAGTTTTCAAAGTTCTGGAAAGTTTCCTTTTAATAAATCCTTGATCGCGATGTACTATTAGAATTTAATGTAAGCAACAGGCAAGAAAACTTCACAAAATGAACTGCCTCGATGGAAATTGTAGGGAGTTACAAAAATGTTAAAAATCTGTATTTCTCGATCGGAGAAATTAATTCTCAAACTGACTATCGTTACATTCTTTAATGTTAGTGCAAGTCGAAGGCGGCCAGTAGTTAAAAGGGACGTCCCAATGCAATGGCAAAATTTACGCATATAAAAAGTATAAAAACGTTTATGATTAGACTTACTACACTCATACGCCTACTCAGCTCGAAGTCAGAAACCAAGTTATATTCTACGAAAATACACATTCCCTTGTTCGTGTATTTCATTGGAAAATACGAGGTTTTCAGTGAAATAAAAGATGTCTACGTTGGGTTTTGTCAAATAATATACACCGAGTCTCACAAGGATATCAAGATATAGTAACGAATATGCTTTTATTTCCCATCCTGTGCGTTACAACGAAAAGAGCATTCAAAAGGGGAATGAAGTTAGCTATGAAAGGTTGTGCTACTACTACATAAAGAAAAAAAACAAAACTGTATTTTTGGAATTTCAAAATTAGTACAACCTATTTTAATTTTATTTGATCAATATACTTAACAGTCCACGAATTATTGCGCGATCCGCGAAGTTTCTACTTACTATTGAATCGTAGGTTAAATTTGTTGTACTCTAGTTTACGAGTTTAGTCTAGAGTATTTATTGTATTTTACTATTTACACTACACTGTTGTAGGGTTTTAGTACGGATAAAATAATGACGCGCCTGGTGATAAATAATATGACTGTTTCTTCGAATGTCGTGGTTCGCTCGATCGTTCTCGCGAGACTGCTCCCTGGGCCACGCTTACATTAGCCCCCCCGCGTCGGCCTCGACAGGCTCACCTCTAGGGCGAGGAACGGTCGCGATTTGCGAGTGTTTGTTTTGACGCGCTACCGTAGGCTACGGTTATACTGGACGCGTAGTCGTACGACTATTTAGCTCGTCGGCCGAATACGTCCGTGCTGCCGGAGCATTGCGGAGCGTATAGGAAAAAAAATTCGGGCGACGAGGTAAATAGTCGTTGACCACGCATCCAGTATAAAGGCTCCCCCAGACCAACGCGAATATTCGCGGTGCGGAGCGGATCCGACGCGGATCAGATATGTAAGACTACCATAAGCCGCCACGTATAAAAAACTGCTGAACCGCGGCGGATCCGCTGCCGCCGCACAGTGCGTTGAATCAATGGGAAGTCGGGACAAAAATCATAACTTCTGAACTAATCAGTTTTCGACCTACCGTCAAGGACCCAGTTCCTGATCAGTTAAGAGTGCAAAGGGGGCAGTTTCTGATCATTTACAGATCAGCCTCACTATGAGCTATCAAATTTTGCGTATAAATTTCCAAATACTTCATAATTATTTAGTAATTTGTTAGAATAAATTTGCAATAATAAGCTTATTATTTGGTATTTATATACTAAACTGATCAGGAATTGGGTTCTGATCAGGAACTGGGTCCTTGACGGTATACACCCCAATACTTTTTTAACTAGAATATATAGATGCATCGATTGGTGTAGAAAAAAATATATAGTTGCTTTTGAAAAAAATTGAGGTGATCTCGATTTTTTATTGAATAAAAAGTTTTTTATCAATATCTACTTTTGCAATTTGTTGTCAACTGAATACTGACTAACTGTTATTAAAAAAAAAATTTTATCAAATTATTTTGTCACGTGCATTTGAAGTTAGAATTTTTTCATTAAAATATGTTTCACATATATAAGCTTATTTAGACTAAAGAAGAAGACTCTAAATACGTTAACGTAATGTATTGTTATTATAAACTTTTAATAATAATATCTGTTAATTTAGTTTAATAATAGTTTAATAATAATAATAATTTCAAAGACATTAGAATTCTTGATGTGCACACTTCTTCCTAAAAAAAATTATTTCTCAAATAATCGCAGGTAGTAGCAGAAAAGCGCGTTATTTTCATAATGTATAAAGTTAGGGGAACCAAATATAAAAAAATCACGGATACGTTTTGTTACGTATTTTTTAAAAGGTCGGTTGAAATAAAATTTTCATTCTCGGGACTAAGAAGTTTTCTAATGATCAGTAAGGCCATAAGCCTAAACAATAATTTTGAAGCACACATACCCATAATACTAGAATCCATGGTTAATAAAGTGAGCCAAGAATAATAAATATTCTTAAGGTCTAAATAAAAAAAAAGAAAGTAACTCTACCGCATATGAATTTCGAGTGACGCTTGAAGTCCTTAGATTCCAGGTTAAGATGGTAAATAACATCGTAAACAACTACGGTAACCTAGCAACCATAACCGCACTCGATTCCTGAACATTTTGATGTAAATATTAGACGATAAATATCACCCTGCAAATATTTGATTTTTTCATTTTTGCCCATGTATCAACGCTCTGTGCGTCGCGAATATTCGCGTTGGTTTGGGACGCGCGACGCAGCGGATCGCCTGACCTTCGCTGCTGGAACTTGCTGCGATGCGTTCCGCTCGCCACACTATTTATTGTCTTTTATTTTATTAAATACAAGTTGGCTTAACAACACTATGTGATGTGTTTATTATTGGTTTTCTAATCTTATATTACGTTTATCTTATACATCTGTTTTATTCGAATCCTGATTGAAGAGTGAGAAGGGGACGCGAGAAAAAAAAGAACGATCGCAGCACCACAAACCGCGTCGTCGTATTCACGAAACATGAGGCGACCGAAATTCGCCAAATACAAAAATACGGACCGTA
Organism: Andrena fulva; assembly: GCA_946251845.1. NCBI lineage: Eukaryota > Metazoa > Arthropoda > Insecta > Hymenoptera > Andrenidae > Andrena > Andrena fulva. Next base: position 62,850,733 of record OX276327.1, read on the forward strand.
GGTATATAATCCGACCTCTCCAATTACTTCAAAATACCAGTCTAGTTTCTTATGGACAGTTCTCGTTCGATATGCTTTAATCTGAATTTATCGATAATTTCCTTTCCACTAATTCCTTTCTGTCTTTCTCCCTTCCGTCTTTTCGAAGATTATTGTTCTGTCGCGATATCGGAATTCCATAAATCCATCGGACAGTTTGAAAGTTCTATTCGTGATGCCAGATCTTGTTACTTGATTCGACAGGGATTTCGACTGAAGTCAAGTAAGGACACATGACTCCTCGGTTTTTCATACTTATCCACCCTTTGACATTTATGAAAGTGAATCCTCCGCGGGGTTGTGCGCGATGGCGCTGCAACTTTCGGCGGGAAACGCGGATGTCGACCGTGTCTAACGTAAATGCACACCAGTCTCAGCGTATTCGACTAATTTACAAGTAGCATCACGGCCTTTCGCCTTGCGTTTGCGAGGCCGTAGAGACGACGTTGAGTTAGCAGGGAGTTTCGCGCTCGAGGAAGATCGCAGATGCGGTTTTAACACGTTCACTGCCATGTGGGTTAAAAGGGTACATGGGTTAGCTAAAATCAACGGTTTCTTTTGGTCTAGATTGTAGAGCCAGCAATAACTCCAACCATTTGCTCTATTAACAATCCTTTCTTAAGGATACAAAACGTATTTTCAAATAAGGATGCTTCCAAAATATGAAAAATTAATTAATATACAAGACATCAAAGCGAGTGCTTGCGTAATGCGCACCTCCATGTGGTGAACACGATTCCGATTGACTGACTCATCTAAAAGCAAAATCGCTTTACATGAGTATCCTTTAACTCAAAATTTACAAGGTGGAACCCGGGCAAAAAATTTTAATAAAAATTCACGGAGTTATACAACAAATATCAACTTCGAAGGATTTTCCAGAAATAATTCTGTGATAACTGTTATCTTAAATGCTGTTAAAGTTAAAGTTAAAGTGCTGAAAAGTGTTTTGTAGGTTCAGTTAAAATTTCAGTTCACCGTCTTGAGAAACATACATAGTTGTGAGAAAAACGGCTTTAAAGCCCGCCGCGGCGCGTTTACCTGCATGGCCCGTCCGTTACTTTTTACGCTGTAACTCTCGCAATTTTTCGATTTTAGACGAATTTAGACTTTACACTTCGGATGTGCATCGCGGATGATTCATCCACAGTGAAAGGTGTAAAGATTGATTGCATCTAAATTTCACTGGAAGCGATCAGTGAACAAAGTAGAGTCAGTCTCTACTTTTGATGAATTCACATTCGCTGCGGATGAATCATCCGCGATGCACATGCAAAGTGTAAAATCTAAATGCGTCTCTACTGGTGACTGGCACCCGACTTTTCAGAAGGGGTATGGGAGCTGCTGGTGCCTAGCGTTATAGGATAAATTTTTTCAGTTTTAAATATACTTTTTTCCTAAATAAATTCGAATTACGCCATATTTTATCATTGTATGACAACAGAAACTGTAATGTAGCATACACGATCAGACATATCAGGTTGCGGCGTAAGTTCTGTCCGCTAGAGCAGAGTTAGGCATTATTCGCATAAAAATTTGGAATAAAATGAAGTTATTTGAGAATAATGAAAAAAATTTTATGCGGAACAAAAATTGTTTCGAACCAACGAATAAGGGTTTCGGATGGTACGCACCAGCGCGTGTAGTACCTATATACTTAAAAACGTCAAACTATGTATTTTCTATCATTATTTGTGACACCTTCCGATCTACGCGGAAGTTGTATTTCCCTTTTATAAAAAAATCTTCAGATTTATAACTAAAAAAGGAACTTATTGCACTTTTTGTGTCCTCGGAATTATTGAAGGTTTCCCCGTCTAAACTGTTTTGTAGTGATCGGAATAGGTGAGAATCTGTTGGTACCAGATCCGGGAAATATGGTGGATGAGAAATAAGTTCCCAATGCGGTTTCGATATTTTTTTTGTCGCGTTGTCGTGGAGGTACAGGGCACCCTTCGATTCACAAGGGATGGTCTTTCAACCTGCAGTTGTTGCTTCACTCTTTCAAGTAGTTGACAATATAGATCAACATTGGTAGTTGTATTTGGATCGAGTATCTCACAATAGCGATAGCTTACTGCACAAATATTGTAGGTATGTCCACTTTTAGCGTTTTCGAGAAAAAAACAGGTTTAAACACACAATGGCACATAAGATTCAGAGACCTTCAATGAATAAAAATATTATTTTTGACAAATTTATGAAGTAGATATAAATGTGGTTTTTATACAGCACACAAAAACAGCCAAGAACTATTTGTTGCATATAAAGACTCAAATTTCACAAAAATTGAACATACAATATTTGTGCATTAAGCCTTCGATATAAACCAAGTGGCGGGCAGAACTTATGCAGCAACCATTAGTACACGGATTGTTACGCAGCCAACGTGCTGAAGACAGCGTAAAGGTCCGCGCACACATATCCGTTCCGGCGCAGTTCCGGCGTGCCCTCTACGCCCCTCTTCTTCTTACCACTGGCACGCCGGAACTGCGCCGGAACGGAACTGACACGGAACGGATATGTGTGCGCAGACCTTAAAGGTCTAAACACACATATCCGTTCCGTCTCAGTTCCGTGTCAGTGTGCCATTGGTAAGAAGAAGAGACCCTCTACGCCCCTCTTCTTCTTACCAATGGCACACTGACACGGAACTGAGACGGAACGGATATGTGTGTTTAGACCTTTAGGCAGCGCTGTCCAGCGTAGGGGCCCCTCACGCGTCTACTTCCCCTTCCAACCTTCCTTTCGAGCAGCGCGACTTGTAGTCAAGGAAACCGCGCGACGCTGAAAAGGAGACCGCGACATTTCCGTAGACAAGGAAGCTCACACGACACGCGCGACGCCAACGTTCACTGTTACTTTGAATCGGCCGCGTCTGTACGCTATGGCAACGGCGGACGATGGTGGGGGCCGGCTTTTGCCTCTCAAGAGGCAAGTTGGACGGCGCTCAGGCAGTGATGCCAGAATCGTGGGACGTGGGACAAATCCTTACCCCCACTATGACCTACCGGCGTCCCCCACTTTCTTCCCATCGCACTGCACACAAGCATATCCCTACCCCTGTCCGTGTGCGCTGCTTGTTCGGCTGCCGAGCACATGGACAGGAGTAGGGATATGCTTGTGTGCAGTGCGATGGGAAGAAAGTGGGGGACGACGGTAGGTCATAGTGGGGGTAAGGATTTGTCCCACGTCCCACGATTCTGGCATCACTGCGCTGAGGGTTGCCTGCCACCTCTCCGGTTTTGGCCCGGAGACTCCGGGTTTTGAAGAAAATCTCCGGGCTCCGGTTTTACTGAAAAAATCTCCGGGTTGTAGAAAAAATCAGATAATAAGAAATTGTGGTATTATACAGTGGTATCAATTTTATATACAATAATAGTTATTAATTAAATTCTGAATTGTTTGAGCTTAAAAGAATCGCACATTTGTTTTCTGGATATTCGAGAGCAAAACTTTTTTTTGCTTTTTCCATCTCCGGGTTTATATTCGAATCTCCGGGTTGGAATGTGTAGCACTCCGGGATTTATATGGTGATAAGGTGGCAACCCTGACGGCGCTGGGCGTAAGGCGTCAAAGCTTACCTGATGCCAGGCTTTTCCCTCTTGCAGTCCGGACTACCATCGTAGGGAGGGGGAACGCATGCGCGCGATGACGCGGTGACGTCAAACCAATCACCGCCAAAGCAAGTGAGGCCGCAGCCAAGCAGCGTCGACAACCGATTCCCCGGCGACGCTGGTTGGCTTGCTTGGCTAGCTTGGCTTAACTCGACGGTGGCGCCGTTTCGTTTCCCATCTTGGCGTTGATTGGTTTGACGTCACCGCGTAATCGCGCGCATGTAGTCCGGACTACGCGAGGGAAAAGCCTGGCATCAATGCCTGACCGCAATGTGGATGAATATACTGCCAGCTTTTGTAACTCTCGTTTTGGTTTCTGTAGCTCATAATAATGTAGAACGGACTATCAAACGGACAGAGGTTGATCCATCAGTAGATTACGATCTGGACGCGTCTAGCATCACATTTAAATTCTGTTACAAATATTCTACAAACGACAGAAAATGAAAAATCACCAGTTTTGGACAACGCTGCCAATTAAAAGATTTTACAAAACGCGTATCTGTGGGTTCCAAAAAATACGGAAACTGTACTTACTTCGTTAACGTGTCATAGGAAAGTTCTAATAAATACGCGCAAACTTCAGAATATTCATTTTCATCGTCCTTGGATGATCTTCCATCTGCGAAATAATCGTTGAGAGAATCCACTGGTGTGTCCTTGTTAGTTTGATCAAGCAACACGAAAGCAATATCATAAATCTGCTGCTCATATTCTCTCTTTCTCTTTCTTTACTCCGGCTATACATTTTCTCTAATACAGGAATATTAATGGGAGTAATTATGCTATTCGATTTAAATACCGAGGCGCTTTCTTAAAGGGAAGCTACAGAAACTCAGCCTCTTAATCCTACGTTCCAAGTGTAATCGCGATTTCAACCATGAAGAACTAGCCTTTGTGTTTTACTAAGACCGAGGTAATACGTGTTGCGTCTAGCAACGTTGCCAGCAGCGGGGATGAGCAAGACATTACAAATGAAGGAGGGGATGAAAGTTGGCCCGGATTAGAATCGACAGCCGTTGGGAATCGGCTTTTGAATGTACAGCTTGCGCTTTGCCGATGTACATACAATCTCGTAGTGTGCACATTGACTCGAAGAGCAGGCGCGCGATAAAGGCGAATGTATCGATCGGGACATGACGGGGCCTTCTTCTTTCACCTCCTTTGTTTCCCGTTTGATCCTTTCTTATGTTTCGTTCTTCTTATCCGTTTCTCCACTCGTTACGCCCGAGCGTATTCCCTCGCCTACTTCGGCCTCCCCTTTCACCCTTTCACGCTCCACTCTGCTGCGATCTCTTCGCCGGTGTCTACTTGTGAAATCCTAAGATTAGAGCTTTACTCATTTACCATATTATCTTTAGCTGAGGGCGGGATATGATTAAGGACATTGCACGCGTTCTTCGTTCTGTATCCCTACCTTCACTGCTTTCCTCCATATTTTTTTGAATTGTTGTATGGGTCTGGGTAGTGTTAAGTGTAGGAAGTGACAATGCTGTTTTTGTTTAATTTGTTGTGTACATGTTAACCGTTTAGCTACTGCAGCAGTTGTATATCGGGCAAAGATGGATATTTTAATCAATTATATTTTCGAAACTGGCTAACTTTTAGAGACCAAAGTACTTAGGAGATATGTATACTACTTAGCAATGTTGTTATTAGGAACTGTAAGTGTGGATACTGTAACGAATATTCGGCATGAGGCCTAAACTGAAATAAACGTAGGACAAGTTAAATGGATAGTGACGTAGTGTTTTTTTTTTATTATTTAAGCTTAAATAGAACTGTCGATAGAGAGTTATAAAGCTGTACATGAAGTTTACATAATGTTTTACAGTCATCGATTTGTGGTACACTATAGTAAGATGTATGAAATTTTACAAACTAAATTTATTATTTTATATTGTCAGGTCGCATTTTTTGAAAAATTCATATAGGGGAGACCGGGGCTAGTTGACTAACGAGGTTAGTTGACTAATTCCCTTTAATTCTTGTATTATGGAATAAATTATGCTGCGATTCGCAATATTGGAGCATATGAATGACCAGCTTGCTATTTAATGTGTCGCCGTGACAAAAACTTGCGTGTTCTGTCAGTGAGAATGAAAAATCTAAAAAGGTCGGCTGGAAGTAAATATTTTCGTTTCGACTATTTATGAATTTTTGTCCACTAAGTACTGCTTGATGTTATTTCATGAATATTTTGTGGAAACGTGATACCTTGACTATAATTTACGGTATTTTATTTTATCCGGTGCGTGGAGGTTTTGTACGTACGACCCTTAACATGTTAACAATGTCGGACGGGGTTACTTGACTATGCATAGGAATACTACTAATAATTGCATTTTTTATCCTCAAGATGCAGTCGAGGCAAAGAGTTTAGCTGCTCAAGTCGACTTCCCCCACCGCAAATCCTTCCAAACTCACCCCTTCCAGTTTTACACCCTATCCTCCCTTCAAACTCTCAGGCCTTCCAAATAGACCATAACAATCCAGGACAAAATAATTACAGTATCTTAGACCATGATAATTAATAAAAAAAAATAACACTGTGGAGGAGTGAAAAAAAAATAAAAAATTTATTGGTCGTAGTATACAATATACTATACATATGTACGCGTTTCGTATACTATATTGATGGAATTGGCAGCGTATATATACGTTTTTCACAGTATATTGATGTACTGTGACAGCGTATATATACACCTTTCGCATGCAAAGGGTTAAAACTGAAAAGTAAATGTCAAGTCAACTGACCCCATCATATTTGTCAACTAACCCCGTAGCCGGGGTCTGTTGACTTATTCGTCTCACTACTCTAAATACAATAAAAACTACAACCTAGACTCAATTAAAATGATTTTCAAAATTATGACTGTATACCTAATGAAATTTGGAAACTTTTGGTATGCAGTAAGTTAACAAAATACTAATGGTCTATTTATAAAAATTAGAAATGTAAAAAATTAGTCAACTAGCCCCGGTCTCCCCTACATACAATAGAACAGGCTGCAATCTTCGGTCTGTAAAGCAAGGATCTAATATTTAGTGGTGGAAATAGTCTGAGCTTTCTTAATTTTTTCGTTAGGTTCACTTTCTGAGAACTTAGCAAAAGACATTGTCAAACCGTATGATTAAGGTCTTGTGTTTCAAAATTGCAGTTGCATTTAGCATCATCTACAATATGGACAGGTGCAAGAGACGCGGAAGGATTATAATGGTCCGATCTACAGCGATTGATCACCACAATTTATTTGAAAGCCACGGTCTAGCACTGTCCCTAAACTAATACCGAAAGAATTCCTTTCCCTTTGTTTCGCATTGTTGTCGAAATGTTAAATAATAAGGGTAAAGAATATAACTGGTATGCAGTAAAAAGAACACGGATGGATCTGTTGCACAAAAAATACTGATCCTTGGCATGGAACAGACGCCTGAAAAATTAGTTTCAATCATACTGGCTTCTTTGGCTGTGACTATGAATATTTAAGAGTGCTTCCCCAACAGCGGGTTGCATAAAATTTGATAGAAATTTAGTACTTCAATACTATTATACTTCTGTTATGTGATTCTATCTCAAAATGAAAGGTTACAACGCCGATTGCCAATTTCAGACAAACTCTTTCTCATCAGATTAGAGAGAAAATGTTCAAGTATTTAACGTTGAAGTTTTAATTTTTAAAGAAATAACACACTCTTTAATATATTTTGAATTGCATTAGAAATATGTTGAATTAAATGGCGTTCGTTGGTGTAGAAAGAATGAAATAGTGTTTTGCTCCTTGATTGCAATTTTTTACAGATTTTGGTGGACAGTATAAAAATTCAGAATTAACCCCTCAGCGCCGACCTCCACACGCCGTATAGATTCTAATTCTTCATATACTTTTTTTTTCATATTTTCTGCACTTTTATTTTTATAAATCTTTTTTTCTCTTTATAAATTTAATGTTAATTGTAATAACCAACCCCAGTATAATTTTGGAACACAGACAGTGACTACATCGTATGCATAGTAATGGCAACATAGTAGGCATTGTACTGGCTATATCACTGCCGGCGTCCGCTTCGAGAGAAATTGTTAAATTCGCTGCCGTCGCTGAAGGATTCAGTGTAATTATTAGCTTTACACGGTAATTAAGCAATGATTAGTTTAGTGAGTACTTTTTCGGTGTAAACGAGAAACTTATATTCTCTAAAGCCTGCATATATATAGTAAAAGAAGACAAAGTAAAGGTTTAATGCATCACAGTTATAAAAGCTCATTTTTCATACACATCATATGTACATATCTTTAAAAGATTGACCTATTTTTGAAACTCCAACTCTATTGCTTTAAAGTACAGGATAAAGTTTTTCTAAGTCGGATATTAGTCGAGAACACGACACTACCGTTGCATATATTTGAATAATAATCGATAGTTGCACCTGTATGAATTTTACGCATCCTAATTATTCAAATTAACCGTAATCTTTAATAACTTAGTAGCAAAACTTGCGGAAGGTTTCTGTAAAATCCTTCTTTGGTAAAAAGTATTCCGTTTTTAGGTCGCAAATCCAGGAAATTTGGAGAATTACTGTAAAAATCTAGCATAATACGATCATCAAATTATACGCAGTAAGGACTTTGACGCGGAGTCTGTTATACACCGCTAGATACCCTTCGACTTTCGTTAAGCGGCCGTCCTTAAATTACAGTTAGTTCAGTTTATCAGCTCTTAAAATTCTTTTAAAGGTTTATATAATTCGTTTAACTCAAATTAAAAAAATTAAGTTAAAAAAATATTACCTAAGACGCTACCTGACTCCCTCTCCGCCCCTTGTAAAAAAACGAAATTCGCGACTCCCCCGCCAGCCTTACGTAATTTAATTTCTAAAAGCATTCGAATATACTTTCAAACTGGCAAATAAGACTAAGTGAAAATTATGTTGTCAATCAGATTCCGAGATACTTTTAGGGCTAACTCAGATAGACCACTTTTAGAAGTCCACTACAATAAAAAAACATTGGTTGGGGCTGTCGTTGGAATCAACCACATTTTAAGTGCGTATCGACGACGAAAAACTGTAACCCGAAATTGTCGCTGTCGGTGGTTGACACAACGCACAACCGTTTTCGTGGTTGTAGTAGGTTTCTAAAGTGGTCCGTCTTTGTGAGTTAGGCCAATCAACACTTCGAAGAAATATATATATATATAGCATGGGTAGCGAACCGATGTAAGTTTGGCGATGCTAAAAATGAGATTGTGATTACAAAATTTCAAAAATAAAAAAATAGGGGGACGGAAGGGCTCCCGGGTAGGGAGGCCTGCACCAACGTCCAAAAAAAATTTCCAAAAAAATTAACAATTTTTTATTAATATTTCGGAAACTAATAAATACCCGAAGCTACAATTTTAGATTTAGGGTTCACACCCCCTCCCCGCCCCTCCCACAAAACCTCATCTCGATCGGCCACCGGTCCCTTTCGGAAGTATATCCGAAAGCGTAACTCATCTCCACTCGATTGTCTTTCGGCGACTGTTAAGATTCTACCATTTATGCGACCGAATCTTAACAGTATTTAAAATCTCCACATTTTAGATCCATCTTTCTGTCGTCTGTAATGTTTATCTTTACATTATTAAACTCTCTGATATCAACCTTTGTACTATGTATGATCAAAATACCTTCGGAGAGTCTGTCATGCTTATCATTCGCAGGCAACGTGAAAAGATAAAGGATTTTCAAAACGATGATAAGTAACTCTGTCGCCTAATGTTCTCTGTTCCCGAGTATTCTGTATTAACGCTTGCACGAAGAACGCAAAATAAAAGCAGCAGAAAATTGATTGGGAGCATACTTCCTGCCGCTCTCTTTGAATTGAAAAAGTGCAGCCGCCCGTAACATGACAAATCATCAAAGCTTACGGCTATACGGTATCGGTAAAATTACACACGCGTGCAAATAACAGGAACAATTTTTCGTTGCCCTCTCGAAGCTCTTTCGTCGATTCCTCAAGCGGTATTCTTTTCAATTTCCCTTTCCAGCTGGGTACTGTTAAAAAATTATTCTATCGTCGCATCTATCGTTTACTCATTGACCCATTTAGCCTCGTGTTTTCTGGTGCTAGTAATAAGACACATTTTGGTTTGAAACGAAAGAAATTGTGCCCTTATTGTACGGGTATTTCTTTAGCACCTTAATTAACTCTTCCGTTTTGTACAAGAAAAAGAGTCAATCGACTAGAGCCTCTGCTCCAACCATTAACCCTCGGAAGGCGAATGCTGGGTCAGTTTGACGCATAACAAAATTAATTAATTAATTAAAATTACAAATACATATATACGTAATCGTCTTATTTCTTCGCTGTCTTACTGAATAGCGAATACTGACAACGAAATGCGTGCCATTATTGAGTCGGATCAACGCAAAAGGACTCGAAAGGTTTCAGAGAAACTCAATGTTCACCATTTCACAATTGTTCGATATTTGCACCAAATTGGAAAATCAAAAAGGTAAAAACCGGAATTATTTTTGTATCGACCTAATACAATTTTTTATATTATAAAAAGATATCGGAGGAAGAATAATGTTCTCTTCAATTGGGCGCACCAAATACTTGATACAAATTTTTTATGAATCCTTCAGTTTCCAAGGTTTTAAGCTCACCATGACACAATGAAAATATTTTAATATATAAATGCCATAGTTCGTATAATATATTAAAATAAACAAAAATCATTACGCACCTTACCACGAGTCTGAACCTGCGGGCCAATATTTATTGCATCAGTCGAATAAACACGTTATCACATATACCCCGCTTATCATTAGTACCTACTAGAAAAGTATAATTGCAAAATTTATTTATTGGAAACTCTATAGCTCAATGTTTTGGCCAAAGTAAATTGGGTACAAATCACTTTATCAATCATATTGCCAGGAAAATTGTGCGTGCCATGCGAATTTCACAGTGACGCAATAAATATTTCCTATACTGTAAAGAACAACGATCGAAACAGTTCGATTCTCGACAATCGTGACGGGGATTATAGGCGAGGATTGGCTTCGAGAAATATGAGAAAATCAACAGAGGAAGAAAAAAAAGTAATAAACGAATAACGGCAACGACGTGTGTTTTCCCAATAATGGAAAATAAAGGGACGAGCAAACTTTTCTCTAAGGATATTAGTTGCCTTACTGGTGGTTTTGTCCCGTCATAAATATAGCCGTGAAATAGTGGGCGAATGACGTCAATATACCTACCGAGTAATTGCAAATTTTAGCAAACAACGTTATTTATTGGATCATGCATCGAATACGTCCGTCGCGGCCACTCTGTCGATTGGCAATTGGTACCCACAATTTTTCGTTTGCTGTAGTTCGAAAATCGATAGTCGACGATAAATGTTCGTACGCAAAATCGATGCAATGCTTGTGTAACGGGCACGATTATTTTATTGGACGAATTATAATATATCCCTACTACACAGAGCTACGCTAAACTGCGTTGTAACGGATTCGAACTGGGGTAGGAACTGTACAGGGTGAGCCGCGTAACGTGACTACCTCTATTATTTTCGTTATTAAGGGGACTAGGCAGTCAGATCGCTCGAAAATCAAGTATTTTTTGCGAATTATTTACAAGGAGATGAACACAAATTGTGACTAGTACGTTCGGGTAATGTTTATTAATACTATAAACAGTAAAAAATAAATGATTTGAATATTATATACATATGTATGACAGCGCTACAATCGTCTGATATGTAGGCGTTCTTTTTGGAGCCGCTGTAATTTTGCAGTGATTCTGGCCGTAAGAAATTTAATTGTGAAATATCCTCTGAAATTTATACTTTGCCCTGGCCCCTATTCTGCCCTGAACCTATTGAAAAAGGAAAAAAATCAAAATTATAGAAATGGTGGCTGCAAAACGGCAAATTTTAAAGAAACGTCATTTTTCGCCAGGTAAAAGAGCCATTCTATTTTTTTTTTTGACAAACCAGGAGTTTTTACAGACTTATGCGTAGGTCCAGGTCGTAACTAGACATGTTTCATATATGCTGAATTTTTTTCAAATCGACTGATACCTCCGTTTTTTCCCAATCACTGCAAAACGAAGAGGAAATATGATTCCGAGAAAAACGCGCTTAAAGTTTCGAAAGAGGAATCTAGTCTACCTGCGTGCGCGCAGAAACGGTTTATGGCGCGCTCGACCTTTTCGGATGTAAAATCCTCAATTTTGCGAATTTTAACATAAACCAAACGGCATTTTAATCGGGAAGGGTGGTACTTTCGAAAAATGCAACAAAAAAAATCGAGTTTCTGACTGCCTAGTCCCCTTAAGGGGTAACACCACTCTAGAGGCAGAAAAAAGACCTAAATTTGACAATTTATTTTTGGGGTATGACAAACGGAATAGAATTTCTTTTCAGAGGGTTGATTTAACACATATTGAAGTACGAAAAACAATTTTTTTATTGTCATTTTCATACAAAATGGCGGCGACAGAGCCCGTCGTCGAAACCACTTCTTTCAAACTGGGAGGACGGATTTCTCGGAGACTATTGCATGGATCGATTTGAAATTTTTACAGTAGCTTCACAACAATATTCTCTTTGGAATTACGTAGCCGTTTTTTGATTGAATGTAAACTCTTTTTTATAAACAATTTAATGCTCATGTTTAGGGCAAAAAATCAATTCATTTCTTAAAAAGTGCACCGCTTCCACAAAAATTGATTAAAAAAAATACCCCTACGTACTTCCAAAGCCAATTGTATATAGATTATAATTTTTTTTTATTTTTTGTTCCCGGACTCATACATGCCGAGAAATCCCTCCTCCCGTGGCTGTGTTTTCAAAAAAGCTGTTTTCGACGACGGGCTCTGTCACCGCCATTTTGTATGAAAATGACAATAAAAAAATTGTTTTTCGTACTTCAATATGTGTTAAATAAACCCTCTGAAAAGAAATTCTATTCCGTTTGTCATACTCCAAAAATAAATTGTCAAATTTAGGTCTTTTCTTCTGCCTCTAGAGTGGTTTTACCCCTTAAGGGGTCGATCAGATTTTTTTGTCACACGGTTTTGAAGTACCTCAAGGTGACAGTAGATTTTTCTAATTATCATTGGTATTGAGATTCTAAAAAACATTTGCCTTTTTGAAAAAAGTAATCAATTTTCGGTTCTAAAATTTCTTTGCAGCTCGTGTTACAGTTTACAGTTGTCAATTAATTAATTCCAATATCAGCATCTAGGGCCTAGGCGGGCATTTCATAAATACGCTTCTCAGAGTCGTGATTTTATCGGAGTTTCTGTTGTTTAATTAGCAGATCCTTGTCCAGAGAAAACTTAAGTGGCAGAGGAGTTGCACAAAGCTTCGCGTGGAGCAGTTACACGTGGCGCGGTGTATGAAAACCGGAAACTGTTTCGGGGGGGTAAATTTAACGGTCTGCAGGGCAGCCGAGCTGCAGCTACAACCTACTGTGGTTTACCTACGGATATTATTTGCAGCAGGTCAAGGAAAACTTGGCGCGTGTCTGTTAATATTTGTAAGCTGCATTCCAGCTTCAAGGCATTTTCCGAAAATGTTCGCCTCGCGGTAATGGCCGCAGTTAGCGCGTGTTCGAACTTTCCTTTCGGCGCGCTTCCGGAAAGTAGGCCGGCTCTGAAAGTAATTCGCGACTATACGCTCGCCTGTTCGTACACTTCGTACGACCGAGCTTGGGGCAGCCTGAAACCGTAGGGTTCTCGGGGGGTAAGGCGGGGTTAAGATTATTCTCAAGCATCCACAATCTTACGGGCAATGTTCTTCTCTAAAACCTGGAATGGGAACATCCTTGAGTGGACGTTGCTGCATCGAATTTTTCCTTCCTCAAAACTGCAGCGTGTTCTTCTACGTGTTGTTGCGCGACCCGAAAGAAAACGCTGACGAACATATTTTTCGGCGGGCACAATGACTGCGGATGAGAAACTTGGCACCGATTATGGCGTTCATGTACATTTTCGTGTTGGTAAGAGGCAGCATGGCGAAGAAGGTCTCGACGAAACTACCACAGCTTTTCGGAATAAACTTCTACGAGAGCTGCTGTATTGATTTATTATGGATAATATATTTATAAAGAATATTAGTGAAGAATTTATTATATTTATTTATATATTGCTTTAAACCAGGTGTGGTTTATAATAGCACGTACAGTATGCACACATGTAATTTATATTGGTAAACAATTTACAAATTACAAGCTACCAGTTTACATAATAGCATTTACAATATTCAGACCCGGCTGGTTGCGTGTGCAAAGTGCGCGATGCACACAGGCGCCGCAAGAGAAAAAGCCCCTAAAAGGGGTAAAAAAAATATGAGATCAATTTTTAAGCGACCCAAATTTGTATAACCAGAACTGTGGCATGAGAAAGATCATATTGTAGAGAGGTTCTCATTTTATTTTCATTTCCTGTTTTTTTTTATTCGCAAATAATTCGATAAAAAATTTGTTTGGGAAGCCTATTGTCACAAGCCTGACAATATTTAATATTTATATCTTATATCTTACTTGACAGTGCTTAAGTAGATTCGTACTCCACATTTCTTAAGAAAATTATAGATTTTGAGACCTTCGATATCACGTTCATTGTGTAGAAAAAAACCAACACAAAGTGGGAGATATAGTATCTGTACGAGCTGTAGTGACTTAGGTGTGAAGTCACTCAGCGGGATCTTAGCCGACACCCTGCTGGGTACTGGCCGCTAAACGTGCCCCCGTACTACCTCTTGCAGGACTGTATTTAGAGAAGCCCATGACAAAACCGGGGCCCTAAGGCCCTAAGTCCTGGACAAAACCGGGGCCCTAAGGCCCTAAGACCAGGACAAAACCAGGGCCCTAAGCCCCTAAGATCAGGACTAAACCGGGGCCCTAAGGTTTTAAGACCAGGACAAAACCGGGGCCCTAAGGCCCTAAGTCCTGGACAAAACCGGGGCCCTAAGGCCCTAAGACCAGGACAAAACCAGGGCCCTAAGCCCCTAAGATCAGGACAAAACCGGGGCCCTAAGGCCCTAAGACCAGGACAAAACCAGGGCCCTAAGCCCCTAAGATCAGGACTAAACCGGGGCCCTAAGGTTTTAAGACCAGGACAAAACCGGGGCCCTAAGGCCCTAAGACCAGGACAAAACCAGGGCCCTAAGCCCCTAAGATCAGGCCTAAACCGGGGCCCTAAGGCCCTAAGTCCTGGACAAAACCGGGGCCCTAAGGCCCTAAGACCAGGACAAAACCAGGGCCCTAAGCCCCTAAGATCAGGACAAAACCGGGGCCCTAAGGCCCTAAGACCAGGACAAAACCAGGGCCCTAAGCCCCTAAAATCAGGACTAAACCGGGGCCCTAAGGTTTTAAGACCAGGACAAAACCGGGGCCCTAAGGCCCTAAGACCAGGACAAAACTAGGGCCCTAAGCCCCTAAGATCAGGACTAAACCGGGGCCCTAAGGTTTTAAGACCAGGACAAAACCGGGGCCCTAAGGCCCTAAGTCCTGGACAAAACCGGGGCCCTAAGGCCCTAAGACCAGGACAAAACCAGGGCCCTAAGCCCCTAAGATCAGGACAAAACCGGGGCCCTAAGGCCTTAAGGCCCCGGTTTTGTCCTGGTCTTCTCTAAATACAGTCCTGCCAGAGGTAGTAGGGGGCACGTTTAGCGGCCAGTACCCAGCAGGGTGTCGGAAAAGACCCCGCTGAGTGACTTCACACCTAAGTCACTATAGCTCGTATAGGCACTATAGTAGATATTTGTGGCCGAGGAGCAATTTCAATAAAATTATACGTTCGTCCTCATACTCTGGACATTGCCAGATCACATGATTGAAGTCTTGAGATTCAGTGAGAAGCGTCGTTCGGAATGAAATTAACTCTGACAATGAGAAGAATTTAAATTATAATGATTTGCGCGACAGCTATTAACAAATGTTATAACGACGTGCGTTACGAAAAGTAGCACATTTCATTTGTCTTAGAAAGAGCAGCACATTTCAATCTATCACGAGAAGAACCATGTTTCAATGTTTCTGCCGATAAGAAGCATGTTTCGAATATACCACGAGAACAAGCACGGTTTACATTTCGCCACGAGCAGTAGCACATTTCAAACGCTGCAGCGAAAAGTAGCACGTTTTATTTGTTTTCCGAAGAGTAGCATATTTCAGTCATAGGCAATCTATGAAACCGACCTGCGTTACGAAAAGTAGCACGTTTCATTTTTTCTACATGCAGTTGTCCGTAAGAAAAAATGAAACATGCTACTTTTCGTAACGCGCGTCGAAACGTGATATGTTTCGCGGCTAAAGGCAAACCGTGCTATTTTTCGCAGCAAAGTACCGAACTGTACTACCTTTCGTCGCGAAAGAGCATAAGATGCTATTCTTCGTGGCGATGAATGAAAACATACTACTTTTCGAGAACAGAATCGAAACATTCTGTTTTTCGTGATCAGAATGAGCAGAGTGCTTGTCTTCGCAAGACAAATGAAATGTGCTACTTTTCGTAACGCACGTCGATAAAATCTCTAGGAAGCTTAACCCCAGCAAGAATTATAACATAGCTACACTAAAATTGAATGCATTGACTATTATTTTGATTACAAATGATGTTAGTGAGTTTTTATTATAGAGAATAATATTCATATTATAAACAAGATAAATAGGATCTTTACAACTATATCCACGTCGTGTAAAAGTTTGAGAAACGTTCCAAATATTTTCCTTTCAGTATTATTTTGTACATGTTCACAGTGGTTAGAAGAAATTTCTTCATCACTACTTTCCAACTTGCTGACGCTTGCATTCTTGCGCCTCTTTCTTAGTATTGAAGACAAAGTAAAAGGAATATAAAATTTTGCAAGATAATAAACTTATAATACACACACTTATAATAAACACATAATAAAATAATAAATATAATATGACAGTTAAAACATTAATAATCTTTCAAATTTATCTGTAACTGGAACAATGATTTTTTGTGTATTACTCTGTTGAATTAAAATTGTTCAGACAATTCTCTTATTGGATTTACATTTTTTTCTCAAGCATACACTGCAAAACAGACATTTGTACAAGCGAAAAGTGTCCCGTATAACGATGAAATGCAAATGATTTATTTTAGTAATGAAAGAAGATTGCAGCGATTTTTCCTTGTACTATTTACGAAAAGTTTATTTCCAGCGGCACGATAGCCACGGAATGTGTGATAAAGGTCCGCACCCACAAAGAAACCAATAGCTTTGTATCTTAAATTCTTACACCCTTTACTCATTCCAGATGTCTCTGTTCCCTCCCTTCGTAACAAATCAGTCACGACTTTCTTTCACTTCTGTTTGCGATTGCATTTAATCTAGAGCGCCGAGTGTAAACGAATGGGAAGGAATTACAGGCATCTGGAAAAAAGTTCTAATATGATCATTCAATTACTGGAATCGCGAGCAAAAGCGCACACTCGCTTGTAGCACGGAGTTCTATTGCTTTTCCGTTCTTTGAAACATCGTCTAACGAACGTTGCCAGTTGTTAATTGCTATTCTCATTCGCGATCTCCGCTGCAATTCCGTACGCTTTGCCCCTTTGTTCGAGTAAATTAGAAAAAACTGTTTATAAATTTAGTGCTTTGACTTAAAATTAAAAAGAGAACGCTAATTCGAAAAATATATATTTTCACAGAATCCGTAGTATAGTTAGAGTTGATAAGCTTTTATTTCTATTTTTGGCGAATTTCTCAAATCTGGAGCTGCCACTGACTTCCACCAAAGTGTACAAAAACAGTTGCTTGTTGATAACTATGCACAATAAAGAACCCAATTTATTTATTTATTGCTGCTTTATTAATGAAATACGGAAAAGATACGTTGACATTTGTTGTAGACGTAAAAGAAAACATTATTCTCGAGCCTGCTAGTCGTCACTGTCAGTGGAAATATCCTTTTTGATTATAAAAAGGTTGTTTATAAGCTAGGACGTAGTTGTGCGTTCGTATTGCATAAAACAGTAATGTTTTCGGTTCGCAATAAATCGCTCATTTGTTATCGGATTTGCATCTGACGTGCCGCGAACGATGTAGAATTTTTTTTACGTACATGAAACGTCATACTAACTCAAAAGCTGTAAAAAATGCAGCTGCACCCTCTTGCTGCAAGGTCCTCAATTTTACCAGAATAATTAAGGAAACCTCTATCTATTCGTTACATTATAATCCCTAGCACAATAAATAATCATTTATATTTACGGGGCGTTACTCGCCATTTCAAGAAAGTAATTCCGTTGCCATTTTCCTGAGTTCTCATTTGGCCACCCGAATATTCTATTTATAAAATTCTTCACTTTTCACGTGTTGTCGATGTTTCGTTAAAGAGTCTTGCAACACAATTGCCGTTGTAGTGCCATTTATCAAGAATATTATGCGAAGAATTGGATTGCATATTTTTTTTATTGTTCCTTGTTTACTTTTATTGACTGCTGTGTAAAGGTCGGGGCACACTTGCCAGCTCCTTCTATCCTCTCTTTTTCTTCCCACTGGCACGCAGGAACAGAATGGACACAGAACTGATATGTGTGCAGAGACCTTTAGATATCAAGCGCACCGTGTTCATTTGAATTCTGCGCTCTGTGTAGCGTGGCGAACACACCATACATCCCGCGGTCTGTGGAACAATCGATCAGCAAATGCCTCTTGTCAGAATAGCGCAGCAAGTGTCCACGAGTGTATAAATAAATAAAAAAATAGTATAAAGAAATGATTTTTCAAGTAGTGAAAATCCACAATCAGGGAAACGGCAAATCAAAGCGAGTCGCTCCTAAACATACCCTGTAGGATAATTTACATTTTTCAACGTTACTTTGTCGCCCTAAAATTCCTTACCACTATCGTATTTCTGATGTTTTTTTTTCTACGAAGTGGTGTAATTGTAAGTGCTTGAATAAATGAAAATCATTTCTAACTAAACAGTGGCATTTGCTGATAATTTTCATTTATAAAAGCGTGAGCAAATCTAACAGTTTGCAGTAGCGGCTTTCATGTGCAGCGACTTAATAAAATAATTCATAATTATACTTTTTAATAACTGAGTTGAGTGATAACGACGCCAGGTGATATGAATATGGATGCGAATTTGTTTGCGGCATGCTGGTGCGGAACGTATGCAGGAATTAATAGATTCCCAAAAATTCTTCATTAACATTCTTACGCCCAAACCACTACTGATAACCCTTCAAAGAGAGAAAGTTTACTTGTTATAGCTAAACGACGAGTACGATCAACGATCGTTATATGTGTTATCAAAAATATTAATCAACATTGAATCGTAGTTAAGTAGATGCACCAAATTTATTGCTTTCATAAATAAATGCTTCTTTTAATATAACAATCTTCATAAAGAATATAACGTATTTGAATGCACTGATAAATGAGGAAAGCTTATTGGCAGCCACATAATTCTAATAACATCAGTTAAATACACTGTAGGCACAAAATGTTTTAAACATTATTTTTCAGTCAAGATTTATTAAATTGACTAATGTTTTTTTATAATTGCTTGATGAGTGAAAGACTTATTAACTAATTTCTAATTTAATGAAATCAGCCAGTCTTATAACACACCATAATCCGAATACGCATTGCTACATTTTATTTTCCTTTTTGTTTTTTACAATACCTATCGATCTTAAGTTAAAGTGCGTGTCTCGCATCAAGCTACATTTCACAATTTCCCTAACACTTACGAGCTATAGAGGGCATACTAAAATATATTACACACTTCGAAGATTTATTACTTTTTGGAGTTTGATTCATAAATGCATGGATTATACTCTATTTTCGGAATCTACAAGACGCTCGAGCACAGAAATTCATGCTAAGGATCGTCACTGGAACTACTTTCTCCAAAATGTATGTTTGGTAGAAGGCCTTTTATATTCTGAATTTCATATACATATATGGCGACAAATCATAAAATATGGGTTTCCAAGCGTAGAGTGCTTTTATATAATACATTTACCCTGGCACCGTGCTACATATACACGAGGAAGAAAAAAATTCACAATAACATTAATTTTTTATTGCTCTGATTTAAGGCGAATATTCTAATCTTACAAGTAGCACTACAAATCTTTTCTGATTAGTTTTTAACTGACTGTGAGTGAGCATGTATCTTGTAATCTTCTTCTCTTTCCCTTCGGAAGCGTCCATTCCTTCTCACGGATTAATTAAGGGGTTATACCTAGTCAGGAGGCCGAAAAAAAGCGAATGTTTGCGAATTTTTTTTTGGAAAAACGGAAGCACATATTTTCACAGAACTTTTTGCACTTTAAAGAGCAACATTTAAAGAACATTTGGTAATTTTTTTGTAGAAAAATATTTAAATTTAGAATAAAACTACAACCGATATCCAAGAAGGCTTTTTTAAAAAGTTGTTTTGCGGTGAGCACTGCAACTCGGAACCAGATTATCTAAAATCAAAAAACAAAAAAGATTTCGTTAGTATATTAATGTATCTATCGACTGATGGAGGGGGAATTTTCGAAATATTAATTTAAAATAAAATGGCGGCTATTTAAAGTTTGAAGTCCTGATTTTCGCGCGAAAAACGGCCATTTTTCGTTAATAAAATCGAAAATATACATTAAAAAAAAAGGCGACCGATAGTCGATTGATTTTTATATAAAAAATAAGCACACAAAATTATAGAAAGATTGGTGCAGTGGTTGTTGAGATATCTTACTCACCGGTTTTAACAAGGCTTCTTGGATGTCGGTTGTAGTTTTATTATAAACGTAAATATTTTTCTACAAAAAAATTACCAAATGTTCTTTAAATGTTGCTCTTTAAAGTGCAAAAAGTTCTGTGAAAATATGTGCTTCCGTTTTTCCAAAAAAAAATTCACAAACATTCGCTTTTTTTCGGCCTCCTGACTAGGTATAACCCCTTAAGGCTAGTTATTTGCTTATCAAACTGTATATCGTGTGGATCACTTTGAAAATCAGTGGCCATGTCTGTTGAACCAGAAACCTATGCCAGTGGATTATCGCTCAGTGATGCAACAGAAATGCTTGTCCTCCAAAGTACTAAATGGATTAAGAAGACTCGATCGGCTTCGATCCATCGCGTACGCGGTGACTGATCAGTAAGTCGGGTCATGATGTAGAAGATACGTGTAAGGCTAATGTTACACCGTTCTAGAATTGGTTCCCTCGAGTTTCGTTGGTCAATCCTAGTTGCGACAGCTTACGATTTGGTTTTCGATGACGCTTAAGCATTAGTATTATTTATACGTGCGGTAGGGTGTCCCTTAGAATTGAAGGTGCGATAAAATGTTGGGACGCCCGCTAATTTTATTCCTTTTGGTGGGCTAAGTAAGTACCTAAAATTTCGGCACAATCGGATTGTTCTGAACCCTGCCTCAAAAAGCTTAAAGTTACGATATACTATAAACTTTTTTTATATCTTTTTATTTTTTAATCCTCTACTCCCCTCTTATTCTTTCCAATGCCACACTGACACGGAACTGACACGGAACGGATATGTGCGCGCAGACCTTAAAGGTCTAACCACACTTGTTAGTTCCGTGTCAGTGTGCCAGTGATAAGAATAAGAGGGGCGTAGAGGACCTCTTCTTCTTACCATTGGCATACTGACATGGAACTGACACGGAACTGACAAGTGTGTTTAGACCTTAAGAGGGGCGTAGAGGACCTCTTCTTCTTATCACTGGCACACTGACACGGAACTGACACGGAACTGACACGGAACTCACACGGAACTGACACGGAACTGACAAGTGTGTTTAGACCTTTAAGGTCCGCGCACACATATCCGTTCCGTCTCAGTTCCGTGTCAGTGTGCCAGTGGTAAGAAGAAGAGGGGCGTAGAGGGTCTCTTCTTCTTACCACTGGCAGACTGACACGGAACTGAGACGGAACGGATATGTGTGTTTAGACCTTTAAGGTGCGTCCAGATCTGAGCCGAACTCCACTTCCAACACCACAATGCTACGTGCCTACGTGTGAACCGCACATGTCTACCGATTTTCGCCAGTTTAGACAGAATCCCCTGGCTCGCGACAGGTGAAAATTAAAGGACAGATAGTGTTTGAAGTAGTGCACACCGAAGGTTTGCCTGCCAGGTGACACCGAGGAAGGGACACTCGAGACCCTCGACAAAAGGAAAAGGGTGTTTCCAATCGATGTCGGTAAAAGCCCGTCGGCATCAAAGGAATTGCTCACCCACATAGCGTGAACAACTGTAGTAGTGCATCCCTATCCCTTACACTACCACGAGTCGCTGTCGTCCTTGCCATTGGAGGTGTCACTTGACTTACAATTAGTTAGAAGAAGCAAGACAAGTTGATCAAAAACGTAGAGTGTCCTGTAGACATTGCGAAGCGTGCGCTTGGAAATCCCGTAGAGTGCCAGCGAGATACAGATAGAACTTCATGGGTAAAATCAAAAGTATAGACCCAGTTGTGGACAACCGGCATTAAGGTGGAATCAGACGGCGCGTGAATCGCCGATCCACGCGCCGTCTGATCGGTCATGGATCGCCGAATCGGGCTCGTCAAGCTGACTTGCCGAGCTAGATGAGCCGAGCCACGAACCGTCTGACCGGTAAAGGTGGAATCTGACGGACCGTGGATCGGCGAGCTTGGCACGGGACTCGCCGAGCCGATCCACGCGCCGTGAGAACGCTCATGCTCGCCGAGTCGCGTGCTGTGAGAACGCTCATGGATAGCTGATTCGCGAGCCCGGGCGAGCCTGGGCGAGCCGAGCCGACTCGCTGATCCATGTGCCGTGAGAACGCTCATGGCTCGACGACTCGCGAGCCTGGGCGAGCCGAGCCGATCCACGCGCCGTGAGAACACTCATGGCTCGCCGACACGCGAGCCGGGCCGAGCCTAGGCGAGCCTGGGCGAGCCGAGCCGACCCGCCGATCCACGCACCGTGAGAACATCATGGATCGCCAATTCGCGAGCCTGGGCGAGCTTGGGCGAGCCGAGCCGGCTCGCCGATCCACGTGCCGTCAGATTCCACCTTAATGGATCGCCGAATCAGGCTCGCGAAGCCGACTTGCCGAGCTGGACGAGCCGAGCCAGCTCGCCAAGCCACGCGCCGTCTGATCGGTCATGGATCACGAGTCGGGCTCGCCAAACCGACTTGCCGAGCCGAGCAAACTCGCGCGTCACGCGCCGTCTGATTCCACCTTTAGGCGTGTTTGGCTTGGGGCACGGCTCAAAGCTCCCATACACCAGCGAGCATGCTCGCCGAAATTGCTCCCGTGAAGCTTCGTGGACATGCCACTGCTCAATATTAAAATTAAAATATCTTCTAAACTACTGACTTTCGCCATTAGTGGCTTAGTACTTTTGTTTAGGGAATGCCGGGCTGCATCGACTAGTGCATTAAAAAATATATGGTTCCATTTAAGAAAACAAAGTTGACCTTCAAATGTCCTCTACGCGTCCACATAAGAAAGTCTTACTCGCATCAAATAATGTGCCCTCTGAAACCATTTCACTTTTGTCTGACACATTTCTTAGCATCATCAACAGTTTCGAAGATACTCGAGTGGATCTGTTTAAAGGGGTCACCCTGTATAGCAAGGAATGCTATCGAGGGTTCCAGCGCCGATTCTTCTCCTTGAAATACATATATTGTTAAGCACAAAAATCTAGGACAGGCACAATTTTTTACTTCTGCCTAATTTGAATTTTAAGGGTGAAACAGCCCCTCAGAGTTCGAGAATCGAATAACCTTCTTTGCACAATTTCATTTCTCCATGCGCGTAAACACGCGTTTCGGGAAGGTCAGCTTACCGTCGAATATTTGCCCGCATTCACCCTTTCTAACAATGTTTCAAGTATCGTTGGATTAAGTGATATTTACGAGTGTAACGAGTGATAAACGCACGGGAGTGAACGCATCATTTTCGAAATTGCATTTCTAGCGAGCCGCGCGACAGCGCCGGCAATGTTTTTAAGCGCCTCAGCGACTGCCGAGAAAATAGGATGAGAAAAGCTATGCTAGGCCTGGCGTTATCACGATAAACGGACGACCATATTTTTCTGAGACGTGCCGGGTTCCATTACATCCTCCCGTTAATGTTCTCGCGCAGAAAGTGCAGCGGGGTATCGTAACGACGCTGGTCCCAGCACTTTATTAACTTCTCATCGCAATCAGGCGTTTACTTTACCTTTGATAAACATGTTCCTTTCACCGATTCGCTGCAGTTGCTCACGCAGTGTTCGCGGGCTGTTGCTGAAGTTTCACAGAATGCCAAATGGTATTATTGCTTTCTGCGCCGTTGTCGCGATGCTTTGGCAACACCCATGAAGGCTTCTGGACGCAAAGGGGAATATTTGTTTTTGCTGCTTACGCGTAGTGTTCCGCCCGAGTGATGCAAATCAGCGAAAAAAATTGCGTAATACATATCTATATGTATATCCTCAACGTATCTCCAAAGTTTCATAAATTCTTGAATTTCCGGGTTGGGGATCTTCCCTTGTAGGGTACATTTATCCTAAAACTCATTGTTCCCGAGATATTCGACTTCCCAGACTGACGTACAATCTGTCGTACACTAATCTGACAATATGAGTATCATGATTCACCATTGCACGAACATGTTTCATAATGAAAGTAGTAGGGGAGAGTTGCCAATATTGTACCGGTCACCTAAATCGTACCTCGTCAATTTCTCAAAAATTAATTAGTACAAACGACGTCTGATGATAAAAATATCAAGTAAATGCGAAATAAGAAATAGGAACAAGGCCTTTCGAGCTTACACCCTATTTTGTGCGTGCTACGAACATTTAAAAAAATCAGGTATGATTGATGTAACTTTTTACCGGTTTATTTTAGCTGATAATAATCAAACAATGCAATTTTCTCCTGTATTTTTGTATTTCTCTAAAAGCGGGTTTAATGTAGAATATTTTACATTCATTTTAAGTACATATTACATTCATTATAAAGTTTAAATTTATATTTATAAATAAATTGATCATGTGTCCTAAATCGCACCACTACAATCATACCAGTAGGATTTGACAACTCGTGTGTTATGTAGGTTATGTACATATATCATATACATAGTTTATTGCGGCATGTGTGTGATTCATATACATATGTATATGTAACTATATAATAATCATTACTTTATGCTGAATAGTTTCTTCTCTATTTGGTATTGACACTATTTTTAGTGGAGGGACGTTTTAGAAGACCGGTTGCCTAAATCGTACATTTTACAGTCCGTGACAAAAAAGATGAATAACAAATTAATTTGTTCTGAACAAAAGGTTAAGCGTATAATAGTAGGTGCCTAAAAGATTAAGCTACAATATCCAATAGTCATTTCCGTTCAAATTAGTACCAAATATGAAATATAACTTACAATGTCGTAAGTGGTACGATATAGGCAACCCTCCCCTATGATTTACAAAATTGAATATCTCAGGAACGCTGAATTTTAGGATAAAAGTGCCACAATACTCAGAATGCGCTATTCTATCGAATTTGACCATGCCAATTTGGACATTACATTTGAAAAAACAAAATTGACCTTCAGATCTCCTCTACGCATCCACCTGTAAAGAAACTATAGCAACCACGTTTTATGTTTCTTGCAACCACACGACTTTTGTAAATAGTGTTTTCGCGTATTACTTGAAATATTCAAGATATTCGAGGTGGACAGGGTGGTCACCCGGTATATGTATATTGTTTCGAGATTAACGAACATTGTCTGCAAAAAGTAACGTTACTAAAATCAGCAATTACTCGCGGGCAGTGGGTACACGTTAGGGTGGAGTGAAAATTTTTTTTTTACAATTTCGCCAACACTGTATGTTTAATTTTTGACCCTATACTAAAGCATCATTCATACCAAAAATTAAGAAGTTATTACATCATCCTCAGGTGGCGCATGGTAAATTAAAAAGAACTTATAGAGACTTTATAAATTCTATATATATTCTGCGCTTTCCTTAGTGTCCTCTCTCGCTCTAGCAATTGTTGATTATTAGTTCTACTGACTCAAGGTTGAGATCAGATACATTGTCCGGTCCGAACTTGTCCCGCGAACAGCGATCGAGGGGAAACTGGCCCCCTCCAGTGAGCCTCCACTGTAATATCTAATTTTAGTTGTAACATTAATTAAAAATTATTTTTACATATTTTGTGATTACTCGTTTATAACCCTGTTTTCCCAATTTTTACGAAAACTTTAAGTCACCTGCGCCACCTGAAAATAATAACGCAGACGGCTGACATTTTACAGTTACACACTCCCAGACACGGGTCAGAAAATAGTAATACAGGAATAAGAGAATATGTATTAAACATTTTTTTCACCTGTTTCGCTCCATCCTAGTACACGCGGTTATTCATGCATCTCTGCTTGCGAGGTCGACGACAATAAAGCAATACTCGACCTCCTCGTGATCCGTCAAATTTCGAATTCGCGCCAATGACAGAGTGTATGCGATGTACTGGGCAGAGGGTGGAAAGATTTATCTATGACGATGGCGTTGGTACAGTGTGGCGCCGGTACAGCATGGTACCTTCTGCCACTCAATGGGTGTATTTTTTCGTCGATGCGCATCACAGCGACGCGTTGTGCATTCTTCTATCTTCTTACAGAGATAAAATACCGAGGCACTCTTTTTACAAGAACGTAGGCCTACCTTCGATTCAGGTACCGAAAGGCATCTCGCCCGATTCAATAAGTATAAACGCTGACCAGGGACGTGGCCAGGATTTCATTCGCTCAGGGTAGAGCAATAAATAGTGGAACCGAATTTCGAATTTACGTACGTAGTTAGGAATGAATATAACCGGAATCGTGCAACGCGGAATTACTTCGCAGTTTAACCCTTTCGGTACTGCGTACATTTCCGCGAAAGTGCTTTTAACTAATTTTTTTTTTTTACACTATTGGAGATGCCGACTAAAGTGGCACTGGTCCACGCAGGTCATCGGATGGATGCCGGATATATCCGGCGCTGGTACCGAAAGGGTTAATTTACTTTTATTTTGTAATAAATTAATTTAACTTCGGACGACCGACTAATTTATTATTTTTCTCTTCTGCCACGGAGGCAAACGCCCGCTCCTGCTCCACCTCAGCTACGCCCATGACCCTGACCATTTTTCATTGACAAGTAGCACACGATTAATCAGTAAACGCGTCTTACAGAAGCACGAAGGAGCGTGCGTGGTGAATGACAGCAATCACTTCTCGCGAGCTGACTAAGGTAAATGTCCCAATACCTGGACATTTAAGGTACGGCGTACACACATTTGAGAATTTTTCAGTTATACAAATCGATTGATATAAAAACGATTTTGCAATTACATGGGGCATCGTGTGTACTTTATTATTAAAAAAAAAAAAACACATATTGTAGGAGTGAATAATTTTGTGAAATATTGAAAATTCATAGACCTTACAATGGCCCAATACTTGGACAGCTTAACTAGTATGTCCCGTCGTCCCGATTTTACTGTCCCATTACATGGACACATAATGAAACATCAGCAATTTGGATGTTTTCTAGCGAAATTAAATAAAAAAAACAACACAATAGTTTTTTCTTTTTGCATATTTCTTCTGTATAAGGAATTTATTCAAATCAGTAAACAAACTTGAGTAAAAAGAATCTATTATTGAATGACTAATTTTAAGATTATGTGTATTCGTGTGTAACATCGACTGCTTAGCAAATCAGATAAATCCAATACTAAAATGGTGTAAACCGGACAGTTCAAGAGAATAAACTGTTTTTTACGAATGTGTTACAAATATACCAAATATATATATATGAATATATTTTACTAAATATTTGAATAATTGAATAAAATAGTTCTGTTTTGGATAAAGCGAATATTAAATGGACTCAGTATTATTTGCACCAGTGTCCAGCTACTGGGACGTGTCCACGTATTCGGTCTTTTACCTCATTACGAATAAGAAAAGTACTTAGAGTCTGTCCGAAGATTCCCAAAACGAACACGTAGAATCTGTTATCTTGGTGTTTCTTTTACGCAAAAATTCCGATCGAGAGTGTCCCTCCCGCGCGGAGAAGCCGTTGCAGCGGCACGACAAGTTGTAGAATGAGATTTCGCCACTTTTAAATGCATAGAACTGTACACGCCGCTCCATTTCGTTTATTGTCGCGGAAACTCTGCGGGCTCGGTGTACGGACTCCGTGGAATATACACTCGCAATCCTACTTATTATTATGAGCCATCCGATGCAAGCCATTCGGCGGTAAAGGGGCCGCCGGGACGTTTCGTACCTTCCGGTTACGGTTTCCTTAATGATCCCGGTAAATGAGAATGACTGGTGGTTAAAGTGGAATCGCTAGTTTTATAGTGAAACTGTTACGCTCCTGGCACGATAAGATATCGGCCTCGTTTATATTAATTGCGGAAGCACCGCGAAGCCTTTTCGTAACGACCGCGTGATTTAAAGGCGACCGTTCCTTTGACATTTTTATGCCGTAATCTATGCGAATGGGAATCTCTTTTCGGTGCTCTTCAAGATGGACCCTCTCGTGTTTAAGGGATGACCGCGAAGTAGCTGTCCACGTGCGTCGCTGCTACTAACGAGGGGACCAAGCCAAGTGTACCGCTGACTTTTTAATAAGCCACTGCGAGTTCGCAGAATTCGGCGAGTACGCCAATTACCCCCGTTTGGGCGCCGATGAGTAATAGTTTACAAAATCGGTATTAACAATTAAAGTTGCGCAGTGCTCGTTATATTCTGAAGTACCTGTGTGTACGGAGTTCACGCAGTAATGGTCTTGGCGCAGTGGTTAGAATGTTAGATGCTCAATGACTGGGCTACGTTATGCAAGAGCCCTCGCTTTAAGCCATAATCCTTTAATTAGTGGAATAGGATTTCAATCAGAATTATATTTAGATAAAGCAAGGACTCAGGGCTTCGTTCTGCCTGAAGCATTTATCTGGAGGCAAGTGGCTGTACACAAGATCCTAATTCAAAAATCTCGATTATTTATCGTTGCAAATGTAAACGAAATTCTAATGCATTACTCTAACGTCTTCTCACCCAACCGTGCTGTGTGGTATAATATTACTCCACTTTGTGGGACTCTGATCGCGATATCGAAAATCATAAATATATTATTCCTTGGTTGGATGACGGGTTGTTCGGCCGTTAAGGGGGTATACCCGTTTGAACCCTCGGAAAATGTGTACATTTGGTGGATTTTTTTACACGTCAACGGTTTAATGCAGATTTCCCGTTTTTTTACTATCTTTACATAGTATTATGAACTACTCAAAAAAAAAGTTTCAGTTAAAAAACTATTGTTTTTGGGAAGTTATGCATACACATCCGAAAGTCTTTCGATTTTAGACGGCTAAACGGTGGCCCTGAAAACAGCTGTATGTCGTGTCTGAAATCAAAAACAATACAATTTTCTTATAAAGTATGTCAATAGCTATCGTCCAACGAAGCCGATTTTGAAAATTTTGAAAAATAAAGAAATGGTGAGAGATCAAAGGTAAAGTTAGATTTTTCTAAGAGAAAAATCCACATATTTTCTTTATAAAGAATAAACGGGAAATCGGAATAAAAAAAACCTTCGTTGGACGATGCGGAATCTTATTATGATTCTGCATGCAAAATTAGAAGTGAATTGGTTGAACGTAGCGCGAGTTTTTAGGGCCACCGTAATGGAAAATGTAGTTGCGCTGCGATCGGTCGAGCTGCCGCCCCGTGCTACCTGTGTTGCTTCACTCAAATGCCTATAACTTCGCCAATTTTCCGAATTTTTACATCGGACTTGTTTTATAATATTTCTAAAACATCAATCTATGAAAATATGTAAAAAAAAAGACCACCGTATTGAAAAATGTAGTTCCGCTGCGATCGGTCGAGCCACCGCGCTGCGCTGCCCCGTGTACCTGGGTTGTTCCATTCAAATGCTTATAACTTCGTCAATCTTCCGAATTTTTACATCGGACTTGATTTATAATATTCCTAAAACATCAATCTATGAAAATATGTAAAAAATAAAAAATCCGTTTTTTCACACTGTCAAACGGGTATACCCCCTTAAGGGGACTAGGCAGTCGTTTTTCGTGAGAAAGAGACTCTGTCCTTTAGTTATTTGCAAAATAATGAAAGCACATCCAGATGTATGCTTTTACCCAATGTTTATTACTACCATACAGATTGAAAAAAAATTGGTAAGAAATATATATGTGCTTTAAAAATGG
The DNA here is from genome assembly GCA_946251845.1 of Andrena fulva. Taxonomy (NCBI): domain Eukaryota; kingdom Metazoa; phylum Arthropoda; class Insecta; order Hymenoptera; family Andrenidae; genus Andrena; species Andrena fulva. Next base: position 62,880,646 of record OX276327.1, read on the forward strand.
CGCTGCAGACGGGTAAAGATTTTAACGTTTTTCTGTCGTTTTGCCTTAATATCGGTCTTAACCCTTAACTGGTATACTGTTTTTTTTCAAACGTAACTGGTATACTGGGGTCGTGGCAGACCCCAAGTAAAACAGGACACAGAAATTTGTAAAGTCGACACTAGATCCAACCTCTATGAATATTTTGTTGGTAGGTAATGTATAAAATAATAGAAGCGTAGAAAGTTAAACTATTATTATAAAATTAATTAGAAATTCAGTTTACAAACCTGGACAACCAAAAATTTTGCAGCGAACTTTGCGTGCTTGGGGTCATGACCGACCCCAGGATACCAGTTAAGGGTTAAAATGTGAGGTAATCCGATTTCAAAGGTGAGATTCTTGTTTGTTGGATTCATAGTTTCCGCGCAAACCTACATATAAAAACAAAAATTAAATCAAAATTATGCAATTGGTGGCTGAAGAACGGCGATTTTTCCGAGAAAAATTCGTTCTTGTTTGTGCGCTACTAAAATCCGGTGGCTTCTCAGTTTTTTTATGAAAATCTCGAATTTTTACGAACCATATCAGAGGTTTGCGGCGAAATGGCACATGTTTTACACATCCCGTAATTTTTTTCAACTCGATCTGAACCTCCATTCGTTCGCAATCAGGAAAAAATCAAGAGAAAAAATGATTCGAGAAAAACGCGTTTAAAGCAAAGCGCTTTGCGTTTGGGCAAAGGCGACGCTATAAGTTACCGCTTCACCTTTTTAGCTGCCAAATCAACAATTTTGCGAATTTTAATATAAACCAAACGGCATTTTATTCAGAAAAGATAGTACTTTCGGAAAATGCAATAAAAATCGACTTTTCGACTGCCTAGTCCCCTTAAGTACTGATATTGTCCTAATGCTTCTAGTTTATGGGAACCAAATATTTTTCGAGTCAACAAACCCTATCTCTGTACCAGTATTCGCATTAAAATTCACCCGCTAGGTTTCTACATAATTTGAAATATAATTTTCACGCTGTAAGATATTGGTAACACTAATTTGTAAACCCGAACAAGCACAGAATTACCTTGCATTTTATTATTAGGTGTAAAAGTAGATTAGAACGTATTGTTATTCACTGTACATATCGTAAACAATTCCACACATTTTAGTCATTACGGAGATATTATTGTTCCTACTTTTCTCAGTTCAGTTTTTGTAATAAGCCTAAGCTATTGTGAACTTTATTTTTAAACTGTGCGAACCACTGTGTATTCCCACAGCAGCCAATGTTGGCTTAAAATTTATTCTTCGGATTATTCCACTATTATTATTTTGTGTTTCTCAAAATAACGGGGCATTGGGGTTAATATATTTGTATTCTCTTGTTTACTGTAGAATGATCTGCAAAGTTTAATTTTGAAAGGCGGCTGATAGCGATAAACAATTTGAAACCGTAAAAAACCTCTCCTACTTTTTTCGGAGTGCGGATTCAAGTTTCAGCGCGCTGATTTTTTTTCATTAGTTCTATGAATCGTTAAATATTAATTATACTAACTTTCGCACAGAGTGGGCTAGTAAAAGTCTTCTAGAGGTATAAATGACACCATTCAGGCGGGCACGAGACCTGTCGATTTTGTTTGTTGACTTCATTGAAACAATGCAGGGTGGTGGCGGTATGGTCAGCCGACCGTAATAGCGGAGCGCGCGGTTCGCTTACCTGAAACGGGACGCAGCGCTGCTGTTTTCAACAGCTTATCGCAACGTTAATATAAGCTGCACCACTCTGGGGGTACGTTTGTTTTATAGAAAATACTTCAGCGAATATGGTAGTAAATTTGGGGATTTTTCAAAAACCGACCTCGAGCCCAAATTTGTCAAAGAAGAATCTATTTATAAATTTCAAAGTTGCATAACCTGATGTTTCAATGAAAAAGAATTTTGAAAAAAGAATATTCAGTAAGGTCGACCCTTCGCGATTAAATTAGAAAAGGAATCAACCAGACACGATAAATAGTTTCCGAGAGAAAAATTCATAAACACAAGCCGTTTCCACGAAAGTAGGCAAAAATCGCAAAATTCGAAGCCCTATATTTTTTAAACAAATTTAAAATCAGCGAAATGATGACTTACACAGTTACCAGTTTGAATAAAATCCCAGACATAGGAATCTATATGTAGATACCTCTCCTTTACAGTTTCTAATTGACGGAAGTTTACTCTATGTGTAAGGAAAAATATGGTGCCACAATATAATATGAATATAATTTAATTATATAACACTAAATAAAATACTGATTTCTATCTATGTATTGTCGAAACACGTGTTCACACACATCTATGATAATTCCTAAACGAGGGCCTTTATACTAATGCTGCCTAATACTTGAAATTCAAAGCGAAAAAGCTGTTTTTTTTCGAACCACGCCAAATACTCGATTATCGAAGTAATTTTTCAAATAGCGTGAATATTTGAATAAGTTTGATAAAAATCAAACTGTTTGAATGATTTGAGCGACTTGAATGTTTAAACGGCTTGCTTGCATACAAGCTACTTGATTTCAAATGAATAACTTGAATCTTTCGAGGTACTCGATCGATTTCGAGTTAATCGAAAATTCGAGCCAATAATAACAATTGTTACTTAATAAGGATAGATTTAAGGTTTATATTCAATATATAAGGAGGTATATGTATATTATTCTGAACGACTAGCAGTTCATAATTTTATTGACAACCACTAATTTTATTCATGGAATCTAAAATCGTTATTAATTTTTCAACTTGTACAGACATATTTATGTACATTAATTATATACAATCAAATACAAAATTATATGAATACCTATTATGTGTATCATAAAAATTTAATTTCCACGAATAATAAATCCTGTAGTACCTACATATTTTACCACTTTTTACAAGTATTATTTGCGGATCTATGTTTGTACAACATTATTTTATGAATATGACTAATAAATTACGTAGGTAACGTTTAGCGAAACAAGCTAGGAAAATTCTCCATAATTGAATAAAACGCCAACACATAGATATTAAGTACCGATTCTGTATGAGTCAAAATTAACCCACATCCAGTCTTTCGCGGTCTCTTGCCGTCCGAGGGTTAATTGGTACAGCTGTGTTCTACTTGGTTGCTCAAGGAAACATGTTCTCGTAGAATGTATCTGACGCAACTAGATACCTCCTAAGAGTCCTAAGTGTCTTAGATATAAATCGATTAAACCATATGTCCCCTTGCTTATCATTGCAACTCTCGAATTGTGTCATAGAGGTTATAAGATTAATTTTAGTTTTAAAGTTAAATCTGCAAAGAAAACACTCGCTAATCTACCATTTGCAGCGAGTAGATCATAAACTAGCGAAAGAGCATAGGTATTTAGGATCTCATGTATCGTATACTACTAGAACAATCCACGTGCGTTAGTGATTTTTAATATATAAAATAATCCGAATTATCGTAGGTAGTTTGCATGTGTGTTAAAATTTCTAAACAGGTTTCTCGATTATAATTTAGTTATTTTATAATGCAATGTAAAGATTTTTTAAGACTGAGAATGTTAGGGCTAATTCCATTCGCGGAGCAGAATACATAACACATAAATGTGTTTAGCAATAAATTTGGAAGCACACTAGATGCAAATATTGACAAGCCCAAATTATAATAAGCCGGAAAATGTTCAAAGTTCAAGGTTATACAGATATCTAAACCGAAATACGAGTGCGGAAGTCCAGGTTCAAGTGCTTAATTCTATAGCTTGATTAATTCTAATTCTAACAAACTGTCCATACTAAACGCCAACTTGTTCTTGTTCAACTTCTGGCAACAAGTTTCCGATCAGACGCACTAATACGAAATTTCCTAGAAACATTCATGTTTTAGAACTAAAACACTATTATTATATAGTTAAAAGTGATGGGAAACTAAGGGGAAATTTTCTAACAACTGAGCCTTGGGTTAGATTCGTCTTAAAAAAACTCACACTGAAAACAAAATTTGTCCTACGCCTAATAGTTCTCGAGATATTCCAGAAAATACGTTTTTGGCCCCCAACTTTAGGGGTTGTTTTCAACATGGTCGATTGCCGATAGCAAAATATACAGGTCAAATATTTTCCACTATTCTGCAAATCTGCAGAATTTCATCAAAATCGGCTTGTCCGAGTTCGATATGTTCCCTTGTTAGTATAAAGTAAATAACAACAAAATAACACAATCTTCGATTTATTATCAAAGATACCTTCCGTAGAAGAAACAAAATGTTACATGGAAAGAAGATTCCGCGTGGTAGAAATCTTGGAAAAAAGTTTCCAATCAGATTTGTTAATTTAAATTTATGAGGAAATTATTTTGGGCATTAATATTTTGTTATGTTCCCACGTGTGCGCATGGTAGCTTTAATATGTCGTGGCGTTGAATTAATAAGATTTTTACAATCCGCGGGTGAAAGAGTGACCCAAAAATGTGGGGTGTTTTAGCCTCTTTTTGGGCCCACGATTTTGGAACTGAATTTTGTGCCAAATCATAGCTTATGATGAGACATGAATCACACTAAATTTTCAAGTTGAGGTGACAATTAGTTTCTGAGATATGGGAGGTCAAAGAAGTGAAAATTCGTTAACGCGCCAGTCTATACACTTCGATGTACGGACTTTTATGTCAGTCTGATAATTTAAACAATTATTTCCAGGGATTTTTCTGACTGCTAACAACGAATTTGAACTTAGATTTTCAAAATTCACGAAAAAAAATCAAACTCAAGAAATGTAAATGACTGTGTAGTGGGTGCTTTTTTTAATATATCGTCCACCATATTGAATCGGCCATTGTGAGTTTTGCTGACTACTAACAACGAATTTGAACTTAGATTTTCAAAATTCACAATGGCTGATTCAACATGGTGGACGATATATTAAAAAAAAAGCACCCACTACACAGGCATTTATATTTGTTGTTAGCAGTCAGCAAAACCCCTGGAAATAATTGTTTAAATTATCGAACTGACATAAAAGTCCGTACATCGAAGCGTATGAGCTGAAGCGTTAATGAATTTTCACTTCTTTGACCTGCCATATCTCAGAAACTAATTGTCACCTCAACTTGAAAATTTAGTGTGATTGATGTCTCATCATAAGCTATCATTTGCCACAAAATTCAGTTCCAAAATCGTGGGCCCCAAAAAGGGCTATTTCTTGGGTCACTCTTTCCCCCACGATAATCTGAGGCAGTCAGAGCAAGAACGGACTAACCCACATTGGAAAAAAAATATCCCTAGTTTATATGATTAGTAGAACCTATTGAAATACATTATTACTACTAACTCAGTTTCGAAAAAAAAATGCGGGTTAATCCGTCGTTGCTCTGACTGCCTCATCTTACAAATGGCTTTTTCTCGCGAATCAGCTTCTTCAATTTCGCCTACAAATTCACGATAGGGTTCAGATCGGGACTGCTCGCTGGCGATTTCATTCCTTTAATACCGTTCTGTTGTGAATAGTCTTTTACCGCTTTGCTGCGGTGACAGCTGGCATTATCATCTTCACGAGCATTTTCCATACATCGCGCGCAACACTGTTCCAGGGTACTCGCGCATAGAACTCCTATAGGTACGTCATTTAAATGGGCCACTCGGTTCTGCGTACATCCTTCAGCACTATTCTTAGCATAACCTACACATCCTTTTTCGTCTTATTGTTAGTCCATGTCAGATCCATGTCCGTGACCGAGTCGTGTTCAATTTCTATCGAATTTAGCTTTAGTTTTAGTTTCGCTTCCAGGCTAGGCTTGTTAACAGTGGATACACCGAAGCCGCGCCATTTACACGAACAAGCGATTCATTATTCGTCTGTAAGCTACTTATTCCCGATGTTCACTTGTGAGTAATAACGCCGATTAATAATATTAATACGCATTATGAAATCCTTGCACGTGTTCGCAAATTGAGACAACCGACCTGCTATTCTCCAGTCCGGATGTCCAGCGGCTCTAGCCATTCTCGTGCTTTCGTGACATAGGTGTCAGCCTCTATTAAGAAGACATGGACGCCAAATCTTTGATGTCCTAATTGGAACGTTTATCTTCCTTTTTCTAAACGCGCGAATTGAATACCGAAAGGATGCATATAGTACCTGTACGAGCTGTAGTGACTTAGGTGTGAAGTCACTCAGCGGGATCTTAGCCGACACCCTGCTGGGTACTGACCGCTAAACGTACCCCCCTACTACCTCTTGCAGGACTGTATTTAGAGAAGACCAGGACAAACCCGGGGCCCTGAGGCCCTAAGTCCTGGACAAACCCGGGGCCCTGAGGCCCTAAGTCCTGGACAAAACCGGGGCCCTAAGGCCCTAAGACCAGGACAAAACCAGGGCCCTAAGCCCCTAAGATCAGGACTAAACCGGGGCCCTAGGGTTTTAAGACCAGGACAAAACCGGGGCCCTAAGGCCCTAAGACCAGGACAAAACCAGGGCCCTAAGCCCCTAAGATCAGGACAAAACCGGGGCCCTAAGGCCCTAAGACCAGGACAAAACCGGGGCCCTAAGGCCCTAAGACCAGGACAAAACCGGGGCCCTAAGGCCCTAAGACCAGGACAAAACCGGGGCCCTAAGGCATTAAGGCCCCGGTTTTGTCCTGGTCTTCTCTAAATACAGTCCTGCCAGAGGTAGTAGGGGGGCACGTTTAGCGGCCAGTACCCAGTAGGGTGTCGGGTAAGACCCCGCTGAGTGACTTCACACCTAAGTCACTATAGCTCGTATAGGCACTATATCTAGGAGCGACAGTCTCAAAGATAGCAAAGGAGTCATAGACCCGGGCCCCAGTTCCTGCCGAGTGCCGGTGTTCTTACAGTGGCAATTCGCGATAAGTACAAACGGTTGTCGAAATAATCGTGGGTGAAAGATGACCCAGTTCTCGGCCGGTGAGAGCATCGAGCCTATGCCGTGGACCGTCTAATTAGACATTTCACGGTGCTACACTTCAGCCGGCCGTACATTGAAATCAGTTTATTATAACGTCAGAGCTTGGGCCGCGCGCCGATAGTCGTGGTCCAGCGATGTGTTGGAAATTACACAAGCGGAGTCGCTTTCATTTGGAACACGCCGCTGCCGCGTTCACGTGTAGAGACGTTCACGCGCGTCTATTTGTCTCGCTGCTATTTCGGTTTCCCTATCCCTTGCCCGTTTTCGCGTGCTAACTGTATCGAGGCCAGGACTTACGCGCGCCCGTACGTTCTAATTTAACGTTCTAATTTGACGTAACCGCGTTAGAGCTCTCTCGGTCGACGGCTATAAGCGCGCAGCTGAAGCTTACGAACCTAATTACGCTCCTTACGAGGGAAAAGAAGACGGGGAACGAATCGGCTCAAGCACCCGGCCCTCTTCCTTCTCTCCGGCGACGACTGTGATAAAAACCCTTTTATGCCATTTTCAAGTTTATTTTAGCCTTTCACGTCGCAACAGCTGAGACTTCTCGGATTAATGATGCGTCTGGAGAAATGGCGGTAGCCTGGATATCATGGAACGCGATATAAACTAAATATCAATGTAATGATAGGTGTGTGATATATTCCAAGGTCATCGAAATCGGCGAGGTCGGCCCTTTGTGAATAATTACCCAGTTTTTTCATTTTTTATATTCCAACTGGTAGCATCGAATGTTAATATTGCTTTATTTTACGGAATGAGATGTATGCGAATATAAATCAAATTTGTGTGCATATATTAGAATTAGGTAATCTTATTGTGTACACCAGTATTATTTGTTAGCGATGTAAATTGTTTTTGCAGTTCACGACGGAGGATATAACACGAAGTTTTAGTCAGCGAAAGGATGTATGTAGATCGTGATTTCTTCCGAAATTAACGACGTTGCAGGATAAACTTGTTTTAGGTGTCCAAGAATTCTGAAGTTTTCAAAGTTTGGAAGTATCAAACGTCCTTCGTGTGAACCAACAGGGAGTGTGCATAATGTTCGGTGCACCGATTTTGTTCAGATTTTGCAAGTACATAGTACGCAGCACGCAGGTATAATTGAGGCATTGAGACAAAAAACGGATTAAATTAAAAAAATTAGAATAAACAAATAATTTTTCTTATTTTATATGATTCGTACAGCCTATTGGAGTACTTTATTGTTACTAACTCAATTTCGCAAAAAATGTAGGTTAGTCCTCTTTTGCTCTCAATGCCTCAATTATTAATGTATATTAAACGCATATGGTGCACTAATCAAGATTTTGTGAGAGAATCAATTTTATAAGTTTATTTTTCAAATCCTATACGGGGTTCTATATGTAAAACCAAAATCGATTTAAATAATTACTCATAGAATAGATATATGTACATGCCTAAAATTTCATGAAAATCGGTTAGCGTTGCTCTCAGCTATAAACGCTTAAAGATCGTGGAATAAAATCGCTGATTTCGGGAATTTCGCGATTTTCGAACTTATTCTGCGATCTTTAAGCGTTTATAGCTCAGAGTAACGTTAACCGATTTTGATGAAATTTTACGCAGAATAATGTCGAAAATCGGGAAATTCCCGAAATCAGCGATTTTCGACCTTATTCTGCGATCTTTAAGCATTTATAGCTCAGAGCAACGTTAACCGATTTTGATGAAATTTTAGACACGTATACAACTTACTTGAATCTACAAACGGGTTTTTGGAATTTTCATTACAGACTCACAAAAAAAGTTTAAAAAACATTTACTATTTTTTTTGCTATTCACTTAGCAAACTAATCCTTCTAGCTTCTAAAAAAATCTCATGTCGTTTGGACCAATTCTAAAAAAGTTATGCGATTTTAAAAGTTGTAAACTTTCTTCCGTCCGCCACTGTATATGTACCTACCTATAAAATTTTTTCTACATGGATTATCTTACATAAGTATTATAGTGGAGCTGTCATTGCAACTTAATTACTAAAACTATTATTACTACACGCCGTCCTCGTCAAAACTATGCAACTTTCGTAGAGCACATTTTTATGGAAATTTAAGTAGGTTACAGCAGAAATATTTCAGGTAATAAAGTTCATTGAAACACTCTGTGTAAAGGGTACATAACCCATATATTTTTCTTGTAATCCACTTTTTGGTGCATCAAGAGCCTCCACTAACAAAGTTATTGAAATGTAGTGCGATACTCTGATATCCGGGTAATGTCGCCGGGCCGTATACGGGCAGCTCAAAAGTCCAGCGAAGTCTGTGTGAAAGGTTCAAAGCAGTTCTAATCTTGTCAAGCTGGCTTAAACCTATACGTAACGACTAATGCATCCATTGAGACGTTCTTGGAGGGTCGCATATGTAGGTCGGTCGTCAGAAAATCCAATAGAAAATTTGGGGCGACGTCTACGAGCCTGATGTATGTGCTCTACAATCAGGCTTTGAAGGGACTTTGCATTAAAAGTTCCTCACCCTAGGAAACCCAACTTGTAAATCCTCGGCTCCTTGTTCCCTGCGTGCGGGGCTACCACGTGCCAATCGCCGTTGCGAACGGTAAGGCTGAGGAATATTCGCTGAGAGAACTGGTGACATGTTCCAGCCGCACTCAAATTTTCGAGAAACGTAAACTCAGGCACAAACCCTTAACAACAATCCTTCCTTTCTTCCATCTGGCTACACTGCATTCTTTCCCATTCGCAAACAAGTTCTGCGAATTTAATTTGGCACGCGTAATAACTGTGCGCCTTAATATCGAGTTACATTTAGCGTCGTGCACGAGCATGATCATGGTTGCGGATTAACTTGACTCTGACTCGGAGTAAGCGAACCGTGCCCAAGAGGGTCCACCCTGAGCCCGACTCGGGGTAACGTTTTCCTTCATAACTTAAGAACCAGACATCGTATTGACACGAGCCAAAGTGAAAATTAAAGCTAAAGAACTATGCTTTTCAGTAAAATTAATCACACTAATGGTAAAAATTCCTTTTTACAAAATTGCTTTGCTTTAAATACTGTAAAAGAAACTTTTGTAACTTACAAAAAATGCAAAAAAAAAAACACAGTCGGTAAGTTACGCGCATTAAAAGTAAGAATGATATTTTAGGAGTTTCTGAAGGTGCTCGTGTCAAAATTGTGGCCGTAGTAATAAAATTCTAAATGCCGGCTCCAAAGTGGCTGACTTGGGAATAATAAACCTCGAAATATTGGGTTTATTTGCGCGAAGCTCAGTTTCTCTGTTTGCAACAATCGCCAGAAATTTGAAATAATTGAAATCATTATCCTCAGCAACTATCAGGCAACCTAGAAGTAAATGTTTTCCCCTGCAGGAAAAATTACCCCATTCCCGTACCGAATTCTGCCAGCGAATAGGTCCCCAAGGTGGTTAACGCGATTAAGCACGTTGCCTTGTTGCGGCCGGTTGCCTTTGTCGAACGAATTAAACAGCTGCTTCTGATTTTTCGCGCGTCTGTCAAGCCACTGTTTTCGGATGCGAAAGCGCGCGCGCGCCTCGTCCCCGTTGCAATCGAGCGTCGTAAAAGGATTTTACGATTGTCGAGTGCTTCCTTTTGCTGGGAGTCGCGTGCTTTTCACCGGGGCTGTTTGAACGGATTCGTTGCTTATCGTCGTCTGTTGCCTTAGTGGATGTTATCCGTTCATTTGGAGCACGGCGAACAGTTGTTTGGTTTACACGGAAGCTGCAGCAAACCCTCGAAGTTCAAGTTCCGGATGTATAAAATCGATTGAGACGGTTACTCAGTGCAAGATTGCCGGCTGCTAGATAGTAGTTATTTGGTTATTGCAACTACACTTCTGGTGACCTGACAAAATGATGGGACACGTGGAGCTAACCGGGAACTCAATTTTTATCGATACCATTGTTTAAGCCTCAAGGGGAGACAGGCACCTACAGCTAGAGAGGCCTAAAAACTGACGTTCTTTAAGAATTTTTTTTGAACGAAAGTATTAACATTATTGCACACGTTATTTCTTATTAATTATGTCACATCTTCGGCTATAATATTTCATTCTTGTATGTAAACGTATTAGTCGTATAATACAGTTACAGGGGCTAGTTCCAAATGCGTCCAATTAAACAGATTCTACCTGAAAGCAAAAAGCAAATTAGTTTTTTAAAATATATTAATAAAAGCTGTTTTTGACAGTGGCTATTTCAAGAAAGTTAATGTTTATAGAAACAGCAGCACTCTAAATGAAACGTTAAATTTTCCGGCCATGATTTCTTGCCTTATAATGCAATAAAAAAGAAACTGCGAATCAAATAAAAAATCCACCCTGGAGTTATGGGTGCTGACTACCATCGTCGCCTCTTTTTGTTGTAGCAGTGCACTGAACTCCACGTAGAAATCGAACCGCTACAGGACAATGAAAGAAATTTATTTTCAAATCCTTGAATAACCAGTAAACAAATCCCATAAAGTTTTCTTACCGCGAGTGGTATACTTTTTAAAAAAGATCCTATACGTCACCTATTTTTTAGCGATTCGATGAGAATGTTCCCTTGAAAGGCGGGTCCGAAATAGTCAAAGGGTAGCTACGAAAATGTGTGAGATACGACGTGAGAGACTGTAACTTGTTAGACTGTGATTTATGTTAGTTACCTACTTAGAAAGACTTTAGCTCGTTTGGACAGTGATCTTCTGTCGCAGACTATACTCGGTTTTGTGAAAAAAAATTCTCGAAATGTAAATAGGTGCGAATAATCATTCCACTGTTAAGGCGCGATTAAACATGTGCAACAACGCGCATTGCACGCCGAACACCGTGCGCAGCGGAAAATCACGTCCACACATCTGCAATGCGCGGCCGAATTTGCACTTGAGACCCTCAAAAAAGGTCGGTTTTTATGGCGAGACGCGCATTCCAGCCGCGCAAATGTTCGTCGAAAGTAAAAAGCATGCCATCACGCGCAAGCGAATGCTCGCCGCGCAGACCCCATGGCGCGGTCAACCCTCCGTGAGGCCGCACCGAATTTGATGTCTTTCGACCCTCGAAGGGTTTGGAATACCATTAAAAGTGGGAAAAATCCAAGTTCCACATTTCTCATCAGATCTCTGCGAAACCGGCGCCAATCGATTCTTTATGTTTCGCCGATGAAACTGACACCAAGAACGACGTAATTCGGAGCATAATGAAGGAAATTAGATGAAAAATTGATTTTCATCATCTCCATTTAACTTCGTTAAAAGTAGCCCCATTTACATGAAATTTGGTATGATTTTCGTCGGAAAAACATAAGGAATCCATTGGTGTCACTTCCATATCGATACGATAAAGAATAAAGATTTATTTTTTTCTGGGACTGGTATGAATCCTCAGCCGACCGCAGCGAATTGAGGTCTCAGGTCGCTATCCCTTGCTATCCCTTGCCATTGTGGCACTGCTCGTAAACAGGCCACCCTCTAGGACCATCCGCCGGCAGGTACTCCACAGAAATAGTATGCGTGACAAGCTCGAATAAAATGTTTATACTTTATGTTTTAGCATAATGAGAATATTTACAACAATTAACTTAAAAAAATTTAAAAAAGTATAAATAAATCAATATAAAAAATATTAAGTTATACATCATTAAAAGGGATAATTTTTTCCTATTTTTTTTTTGGCGCGAATTTCGTTTCGATATCTTTTAGAGTTCAAAAGCCATAGACAAATGTCACCAAATTCTTAATGCCAGACCACTGTGCGTCGGGGACCGAAAGCCATAAGTGGAAGACTGTATACAATTCTTTCTGATGCTTTCGACGATGCGCGCAACCATTCGTGTGCGCGGCTTCATGTTGCACGGGGTACCTGGTTGCGCGCCGAACCATAAAAATCGACCTTTATTAATGGTGTTCGCAGCGCGCATTGCACATGTTTAACCGCGCCTTTATACTTGGGGACGAATCTGGAAATTATTAAATGGTGATTCGTGGAAGGTCTCTGCGGAGGTAGTCAGACATTTGCCAAGGATGAAAGAAGATAATTGAATATGTTAGTCCCTCGGTTCATTTAAAGTCTACTTGTTTCGTCAATTGGAATGCCAGTGGCACGTGTTGACTTAGAATTCTTAGTACGTTTCATGGCTTAATTTTATATACATACGCGGAAAGCTGTGTCTACAGCTGCTTTCAATTATGAGTGAAGATGGAGCAGTGTGTTTCTTGAGAAGTTGAAATGTAGGAAAAAATTTGCGAGATATGCTGGGACTTGAGAAGTCTGGCTGTGGAAGTCATAGAATTGAGAGAACTGGAACGTAAAGTTTATGAAGAGAATATGTGCTGCCTCTTAATCCCTCTGTTATGTCCGCACACAGCAATATTCCATGATGCGTCACATCACGGTCACATCATGAACTGCCGGACAGAACAGACTTCATTTCACCGATTCGATAGAGACAGTTTCATCTGAAAGCTTCGCGCCTGAGAGAAGGTATTCTATAATTGTTCCGCGCAAATAAGCGAGACACGCGGCGCTCCAGTTTCGTGCACGCATTCCAAGTACGCCCGTTTTGTCCCGCCCGCACACAGTTAGCACGAATCTTGAAATGGCTGTTCCCGCTTGTTGATAAAAACTACCGCGAGTGCATTGCAATTTCGATATAATGCGCGAAACAAAAAAATAAGTTAAAGACCGTTTTATGCTGCAGAGTGTACTCGCAACTTCTGAAAAAAAAACCCGGCTTTAGTGGGCCAGTACACACTGTCACGGTGCGACGCAAAATTCATAACTGTGTATTAGGTCGCCTGGGATATTTGTATTTATTCATTCTTACAATAAAATATATTGAGAATAACAGATGCAAAAAAACAGTGGTGACTGGATTTGGACCCTGATATTTTTCTTACAAAATACCTGTTTTTTGAAGTGCCTCCTACATCTTTTTCTCAGTGTGACATGCTTCGATTTAAGGGGATTAAGTAGACAGTCAGATCGCTCGAAAATCAAGGATTATTTACAAATTAATTACAAGGAGATCTGAGCAATCACAAACTTCTCATTTTATACAATGTTTATTAGTATCGCGTGGAGTAAATTTTTTTTTATATATAGGCATCTATTTTACAACTAGCGCCACACGAGGTTGATTATACAGTGTTTTAGAAAAAGTGTCTTTCATTTTGCACTGATATTGAGCTTAAAAATTAACATACAACGGTTCCCTTGGAATATGTTGCTCCTAGAACCTGTAATTCCGGCCTGAACCTCGGAAAAAAGAATTGAACCAAAATTATTAAAATAGCGACTACCAGGCGATTTTTAAATTTTTTCTTATAGTTTATAGTATTAATAAACACTACACAAAATTACTAGTCACAATTTTTATTCTTTTCTCTTGTAATTAATTCCCCCCAAAAAGTTACATTTCACCAAATCTGACTGCCTGGACCACTTAGTTTTATGTTTCAGATATGAATTTTTTTATATGAAATAAAAATAGGCGTCTGTGCAAAATGTTTTGCAGAATATCATCATTCGATCTTTGGATTTACTTCTCCCATATTTCATAAAAATCCCCTGCGGCTGAACCGTGGAATTCCTTGTCAGTTCATGGTGTGACGCAATCGGACTCTCAGGTTGATCAGAAGCATTCGATTCAGTTGCTTTTAAGTACGCAATTATTTCATTAATTTTACTTATAAGCTTTCATTCAGCTAGTTAGTAGGTACTTTATTATTGTTAAATGAAATCCGCAAAAAATAGTCCACTTTCGGAGACTATAATTGGGTGGTCCTTCGAAGAGAGTTGAGGCGGCACTTACCGTGTAATATCCAAGGCTGCATTCAAGGAAGATCGCGTCTCACGGCCCTAACAGTATAATTAGACTGCATAGTTCCATATTTTGAACTTTGTCGTCCAAATTGAATATAATCAATTTCAACCCTTTGACGTCGACCTCCTTATCTGAATATCAAAATTCGTTATTAGTTTACATATAGTAAGCACAATGATACACATATATTTTGTACAGCAATCTACAATAAGGGAGTTTAAAAATGATATGTCTTAGCCCATTCTCTGATGACACAGTGTCTTCACTCTTCAGTGCCTGTAGCCTTCAACGAGTTAAGGGGTTGCCTACCCTTAAAAGGTCGGAATTTAGGGTCATTTTTATGATTTTTTTTACATATAAAGAAAGGTCATATTTAAAAATTAAGATATATACACCTTGTTGTGTATAAATTAAGCTGTATTCCCTTAAAAAATTTTGATATCTTAAAAAATGGTGCCATAGCAGCAGCCTCTTCATAGTTACAGCATTTGCGGTATCAAACACATATCTTACAATTAGAGATCAGTGGGCCGATTTGAATAAAATTTTGCACGAATATTCTTAAGACTATAATCTAGTACTTGTCGGCACGATTTTTCCATTAGTGTTTTGTTTTTTATTAATAAAAAAAGATGAAAACTTAAGTCGAAAATCACATACCTACTTGACTTTAAGTAGCTCCCATTCCTCAAAAAATAAATTTTTTCAAAATGGGCGCCGTCAAGTACTAGATTATAGTCGTTCAACATTTTATTCAAATCGGTCCAGTAATCTCTGAGATAGTTTTGGTGCTGTAAATGCTGTAACTATGAAGACCTTGGGAGAAGGGGCTGCTATGGCACCATTTCTTAAGATATCAAATTTCTTATTGAAGAGGATACAGCTTAATTTATACACAACAAGGCGTATGTCTTGATTTTTAAATATGACTGTTCTTCATATGAAAATAAAATCATAAAAATAACCCCATTTTCCGACCCGTCGAGGGTATGTTACCCCTTAAGCGTGACTATAATATTCTTAACTAGGGGATCCGTTTTTTTTTTGCGCACGCCATAGGTACTTGTGCGTGAAATCGGGAAGGCACGAGAAATTCGTCATCAATGACACGCGCTAAAGCAGGTGCGTCCACTTCTCTTGCTGGCGAACGTACCCGTACACGTTCCCGTTTCCTTCTTCCTGTTTACAGCGTGATCGTCGAGCCGACTGCTGGCTTTTTGCCGACGCGCTTGTCACGACACGGTTTTTTTTCCATTGCATTTCCACTGCTGTCATTGACACAAACCTCGTTACTCAACCTCGGGCTTTCAAGTAGAACGTTTAGCTCGGAAACGGTTGCCTTCCTGCAATTAGCGTTGCCGTTTAATTTGGCTCGATTGATTTGATTGGATTCAGCGGTGGCAAACAATTTCCATGAGTACTGTCCTTCTATCGTTAGGGATGCACGGCGGCCACACGTCCGCCTGGCTGAAATTGTAGAACTACAACGCATATCGCACCAATTACCGCAAGTGTTAGGCGTCGAGATATAATCACTGGTAGCCATTTCCCTATTAAAATAAGCATAGTATACAGAAAATGATTTTTAGGCAAATGTTTCTTAGAATATGTCATTTAATACTTTAGAAAAAATTGCATGCAATGATGGGTGTTAGAAGCTCCAAACATAGTTCGCGCAACCGATTATACACACATGAACCTGGTAAATAATATACTCTATTTTTGCTAATAACAAAAAATCGTTGACTGAGATCGATTGTTGAGTGTAAGTTCAGAAAAGTTTGGAGGTTCGAGACGATCTTGGTCGTTCATTCAAAAGTGCCTCGCTACTCTCGCCAGTTCACGTCCAATTTTCCCTCCAAGACTTGGAGGGTCTTGTCTTTTATGTGGGGCATAAGATATTCGAATTATATCCGCAGGTCGGCTTCCCACCTATGCAACGCCCCCGAGCCTAATGACATTTCCTGCTGCTAGGCCCGGTAAAGGCGGGATCTCCTACCTGCGACTGGTCGCTGCCGGTCGCAGCGACCCCACTAGTGTAAAGGCGGGATCTCCTACCTGCGACTGGTCGCTGCCGGTCGCAGCGACCCCAGTAGTGCAAGGGAGAAAGAGATGTCATACTTCTCCCTTGCACTAGTGGAGTCGCTGCGACCGGCAGCGACCAGTCGCAGGTAGGAGATCCCGCCTTAAGAGCTTCGCGCAACGAGTCCCTTGTCCTATGTAGGAAAACCGACCCGCGGATGTTCAGCCGCGCTGTCGCGAGGGTATACGATACGTCAATTGCGCTGAGAATGCCGTGACTGGAAAATGTCATTTCGGAACACGGTATCACATTCCAGCCATGCCAGAGTCTTCTCGTACCTAAATATACAATCCTTGGTTCGCTAATGACCTCTCAAAAATGGCATTCTCCACTGCGATCGCAGCGTAGACCCTTTGTGTGTGCCCTTAACAATGGGTATTGGTGACAGTTCATTGCAGTTAATGGCTAGCTATTTCATCAGTAGATCGCTTGTTCTGACTTACAAAAATTACCTATGTGGACTTATCATTTGGGTTTTGAATGCCATTTAGGAATCTTACTTGGAACTAGAGCTGTAAAGATTCGAATAATTCGAATGACTTCGAATGACTTCGAATGACTTCGAATGACTTCGAATGACTTCGAATGACTTCGAATGACTTCGAATGACTTCGAATGACTTCGAATGACTTCGAATGACTTCGAATGACTTCGAATGACTTCGAATGACTTCGAATGACTTCGAATGACTTCGAATGACTTCGAATGACTTCGAATGACTTCGAATGACTTCGAATGACTTCGAATGACTTCGAATGATTCAGCATAGGAAAAATTCAGCATAGGTTTAGTGGTATCTGTCCTTTCACATGAAGCAACTTATAAGGTAAAGGCACCAGTAGTTGACCAGTTAAGAGAAATCCTTCACGTAAACAATAGTAACTAATTGCTCTGTCATTAAATAGTGGCAGTCGCTGCCTAAAGATACTCTTTAAGCTTTCCAAATTATGTAATGAGAACGATTTTTTAAAAAAGGTATGCTATAAAAATTTTGAAACCATTTTTCAAAGTTCGGTAACTGCTTCAGAAGTTGACCATCGTTGAAAATGAAAATACTAGTAGTTGACCCTATGTTGGTCAGTAATTGACCACCTATACTAGAAAGAGAATTAAGGCAATGATGTAGGTAATCGTCTTAGCATCGTTTATTGTCAATAATTTAGAACAAGTTAGAACTAAAAAGGAATGTGAAATTAAAAGATTTCAATTCCATAAGGAGTCCAATTCAGGAACAGATTAGACATTTCGAGTTTTGCTCACTTTCGAAGGTTAACAAATGATTGCAAAATTAGATGTTTTGGTACATATAGAATCGTGTTCTGCGGGGAAAGTAACTAAACAAATATGTATGTGTCTCCGAATTTTTTTTATTTATTCTAAAACTTTTTTACAATATAATTTGTTAAACAAATTGTTTAAATAAATTAATTTTATAAATCCTATGTCGAATTCGGGATCAGCGACCTCAAAAACCACTAACGATATATACAACTTTTTCGTGCATTTACCCAGTTTCTTGTGCGCCATACCTGTCAACTTCTAGAAACAATTAGAATGACAAGAGTCATGACTTGACCACCCCGCAAACTATGTGTTTCTGAGGTTAGTATAACAAAAACGGTGCATTTATCAAATATAGAACACTATGAGAGTTTAACAAGTGAAGAGTTCAGTCATAAAGAGTTAATAACCTACGAATTTTTTTACCTGAACCATACACCTGTTCTTAACAAAATCATTAAGGAAATAACGAAAAGGGAACACACTACTCACCTTGATGTAAATAAACATTCGCCAATACTATTCATAATGCACTTCACACTTGAGTGTTTTAGATTTCAGTCGGTAGATGACTTGGCACGTCAACTGCACTTTTTTCAAAAGATCGTCACTTCTAAAAACCTTATTTTTCACGTTTTTCTGAAAAGTGGTCAACTACTGATACATGGTCAACTACTGGTGCCTTTACCTTACCACCTACAAGTTGCGATTATGAGGTAATCTTGCTCTTTATTAGACTTCTTTCTATAGAAGATAAACGAGCCGTGTCTGATCTCCTCTTCTTGTTTAAGTTCATGAATTCTTTCATTTCCTGCCTTGAAATATTACAGCAGATTTATCTTCACGTTCCGTTCTGACCATCACAGTACACCGTACGTACACTGTATGGCAAAAGTTATTTAAGTAGAATACGATTAAGTAGAATATGACTACCTTTATATCAATTTAACATTCACAGGCCAGCTATTCTTTATTTCTTTTTACTACTTATATACCTACCTATATCTTTTTATACATTTTTCCTTCCCTTTGGTATTTCTTTCTGGTATTATATTACTTATTTCCCTTTTAATTTTTTCTCATTACTAATAGTTCTGTAAATTGTATTTTAACGTTTCTACGTACCAAGGAGGCCTACCCTTTATAGTAGGTAATATCATAATAAAATAATAATATACCGATCCTATTTCTTACGCTTTTTATCCTCGCGAACAGATACTCAATTATCTTGATTCTTTGCAATGGTTAAAAACCTACATTCAAAATGCAAATACGACATGGATCATTTAGAAGTGTGCACTTATATTTTGTTAATTTTCGTTGCATTTCTAAAATTGTGACGATTGCTCGATTCGAAGAACGGAATATAAATAACGGAATCTAATAATATAAATAACTTTTTAAGCTCGATGCACTCGAGTTTTCTGGGTTATAGATGTTCTTTGCCAAAGTCAAACTCCATGCTATGTGTTTATATATTATGTACCATTTGATTATACGCTTCAAGAGACACTCTACCCGAAAGAACTAGGAAAATGTATATCTGAAAACTAATTAGGTGCTGGCCGCAGGAAGTAGGTTTATTCTTTCAAATTGCAATTTCGACCGTTGCAATATAACTCAGTTCTCCTGACAGGAACATAAACAATAACTTAGAAAATGCGCGAAGGGGAGCTCAGCCCAAATTTTTTTAAAAAAATTCACTTTAAAACGGACTATACACACAGCTGCCCGTTTTAACTGGAAATGCTGGAATATGTCGCAAGGAAGTAAAGGTACCAAAAAATTGTTCTTACAAAAGTTGTTTGATACAGAGGGAGAGACATTTTGTGGTATCAATAGTTTCTCTGCGGCTGGAGAAATGAGAAAGCTTTTAGAGGGGGCCCGGCTGGCCACTACAGTGGCCACGTAAAAATTTGGGTACTTTGCCGAACATGTTGGTGGTATATATATGCATACATTTTGAGTAAATAAAATTTACAATTTCAATGAAAAAATCCCGGCCCTCTAAAGGTTATAGATTTAAAAAAAATTAACTTGACCTTTAAATCTCTGCCATTTCTCCACCTGCAGACCAACTATTTGTATCTCATAATGCCTCCTTCCATATCACGCAATTTTTTTAAAAACAATTTTCGGTTCCTTAAGTTCCTTACGAGATATTTCATAGTTTCTAATTCATAGTTTCGCCTATAATCTGTAGAATCCTACAATTATTCGTACGTAGCAGCCTTCAGAAAAGACAAATATCTACTTACTAATGCTCATCCGGTTCTAAATCCAATGCGTACTTACAAGGAGAGTATTTTAGGTGTCCGCCTCCGATCATTTTGATTTTTGGATATGTTATAGAGGACCGAAAAATAAGAAATACGTGTTTTTTTATTTTTCCCCGTTTTCATATTTGGGGGGTGAAAACTGCGTTCAAAGTTAGGGTTAAAAACTCATTTTTGTGGAATATCTCGAGAACTATTAGAGATAGGGGAATAGTGTCAATGGACGAATTTTGTGTCTTTGAATGCGAAATATGACTGACTCACCAGATTTTCAAAAAGTCCACAAAAATGATTTTTCACCCCTAACTTTGAACGCAGTTTTCACCCCCCCCCCCCCCAAATATGAAAACGGGGAAAAATAAAAAACACGTATTTCTTATTTTTCGGTCCTCTATAACATATCCAAAAATCAAAATGATCGGAGGCGGACACCTAAAATACTCTCCTTGTTAGCTGACCAATTCAAAAGAGTAGAAAATTTGTTACGATATTCTAGTTGAATCTTTTCGTTACAAAGAGCCAAGCAAACTTCGTCATTATTAACTGTTACAGAGTTCCCGAAGAACCTGTCTTATGGTGGTAAACAGCAGGAACATAATATTCTTTCGCCTCATATTTCATGGTTCGTTGTTTCGTGAGTTTCTCAACGCGGAACGAATGAACACTGCGAAACGAAAGCTTTCATCCAAGCAGAAAATAGTATCTAGGCGAAGTTGCGATATTACCAGCAGTTTGGTCTCGTTGAAGTTTGGCAGCAGTTTGCATCTTAACTAATGACACCGCGCAGGGGACTGCTGATGAAAGCACAGCTTAGCCCTTGAATTGTTCACGATCCGGATTCCTGTATTAGCTGGAAGCATCAACATTGACTTTGAACTAATTTTTGTAACTTGCGTTATCGCATTGTTCCTGCATTGTGCAGTAACAATAAACCATGGTGCTATTTAGCGATTGCTTAGTGGTTAAGAACTCGCGTGGATAGGGAAGCACCCGTAAAAAATTCTTATGTCAACGTAAAGAAAAATGGATTCTCTTCAATGTAACGTACGATTTTTTAATAATTTTTAAAAATTAGGAAATGTCGGCTTTGTGAAGATTTTTTTTTTTGTTTACTGAAACAAGTCGACTTTGGAAGTATATAAAAATTAAACAAATTAAGATATGTGAGAAACCGTACGCTGCTTTGAGGAAAATCTACTTTTCTGTAAGTTGACGTAAGAATTTCTTATTTTTTATGTTCCTATCGCTTTCGGTGCTGGGTGTCAGCTGACAATGTTGTATAACTCCGTCATTTTGAAACTTTAAGTAATAAATAATGCATGAAAATAAAGTTAAAATGTTGCCTAACATCTCGTAAAAAGATTCTGAAATTTCACTAAAAAATTACCTGAGAAAACAAATTTTAATACCCACTTTTTAAGCCTACTAGTTGGTGTACCCCTAAAGGCACGGTTAAACATGTGCAACAGCGCGCATTGCGCGTCGAACACCGTGCGCAGCGGCAAATCACGTCCACACATCTGCAATGCGCGGCCGAATTTGCACTTGAGACCCTAAAAAAAGGTCGGTTTTTATGGCGGGACGCGCATTCCAGCCGCGCAAATGTTCGTCGAAAGTGAAAAGCATGCCATCACGCGCAAGCGAATGCTAGCCGCGCAGACCCCATGGCGCGGTCAACCCTCCGCGAGGCCGCACCGAATTTTATGTCTTTCGACCCTCGAAGGGTTTGGAATACCATTAAAAGTGGGCAAAATCCAAGTTCCACATTTCTCCTCAGATCTCTGCGAAACCGGCGCCAATCGATTCTTTATGTTTCGCCGATGAAACTGACACCAAGAACGACGTAATTCGGAGCATAATGAAGGAAATTAGATGAAAAATCTATTTTCATTATCTGCATTTAACTTCGTTTAAAGTAGCCCCATTTACATGAAATTTTGTATGATTTTCGTCGGAAAAACATAAGGAATCCATCGGTGTCACTTCCATATCTATACGATATAGTATAAAGAATTATTTTATTTCTGAAACAGGTATGAATCCTCGGTCGACCGCAGCGATTCGAGGTCGGCTCCCCGCGGTCGAGGGTGACATATTCATTTCAGCGTATTAAGAATTTCGTTATTCTTCATTCTTCATCGTGTCGATATTAAAATGACACCAACGGATTCCTGGTGTGCTCCCGATTAAAATCATACCAAATGTCATGTAGATCGAACTACTTTTACATAAGGAATACAAAATGTTTGTGTAATCAAAATTCTGGAACACCAAAAAGCATAAAATAAATTAAAATAAAAAAATTTTAAAAACAAGCTTTGTTAAAAAGTACTAAAAAAAAATAATTTTGTTACTGGCCTAAATGACTGCCTTAAACACATTCCCTCATATGACAAAAAATAAAAGAGTGGGGCGTAAATATTGAAATGCCCTTTTTATATAAATAGTATTACTGTCTTTATATTCATATTCTATTGACGAATTAGACTGATCTCTAGCAGAATACGAAAACTAATGTATTAAACTACGTAAAGGATTATAAATATTTTATATTGAAACTGCATTTCAATATTCACCCCCCCCCCCCCCCCCCCCCGCACTTATTATTTGTCATATGAGGGAATTCGTTTCAGGCAGTCATTTAGGCTGGTAACAAAATTATTTTTCTTTTTTTAGTACATTTTAATAAAAGCTTATTTTAATTTTTTTTTATTTTCACACAAAATTCGTTTCGATAGCTTTTATAGTACAAAAGCTATAGACAAATATCACCAAATTCTTCGACGATGCGCGCAACCATTCGCGTGCGCGGCTTCACGTTGCACGAGTACCTGGTTGCGCGTCGAACCATAAAAATCGACCCTTGTAATGGTGTTCTGTAGCGCGCATTGCACATGTCTAACCGTGCCTTAAGAGTACATGATTCTGGATTCAATATGCTGCTTACGTAACCCTATTAAAAAGTCCATTCAAACTGAAAGATTTATATGGGAATAATTTTAACACGATCCTTGCCTCATGGGTCGCTGGTGACCCACGATATTTATTGGAAATGAAACTTTCATCCGACGGAATAACGTGGACGAATAATCTTTGCAATTCAATGTAGAAATTGAAATAGAGAATAAAATGCCGAAGTTATGAAAAATTTAACACGACTATTACTTCTCTATAATTCCATATTGCAAATCTTATTTCCTCGTCCCATTTTACGGTCCTACCAAAAATCGAAATTTTCGCGGTGGTACAGGACGTGTTAATTACATAATTTTGTGTGTGGTGTGTTCATGTTTTTATCTTTCACAAATATTGCAAATTGCAATAATTTTGTAGCGAGTATGATTATACAGTGGCGAGTAATTCTGTTGAATCAGAGAAGTGAAAAATTCTTGAGATGCTGAATAAAATATCCTTAGATTTACCATCCACGCAGCCTTCATCGGGCAACTCTCGTTTTAGGTTTCTATCTCCGGTCAGGGCTGTCACCTGTCGTCCGGTCGTCCGGTTGTCCGGTTGTCCGATTTTCATCCGGGCACTCCGCTTTTAGTTTTCTATCTCCGGTGTCTGATTTATCGAAGTAAATGTCCGGCTTTCAATGTAATTTTTATTGAATCAATAATCTCGAAAAGTGGAGATGTCCTGAAAATCTGATTTTACAGGAAACGAAACAAAAGTTTAATGTCTATACACTTAATGTTAGAATAACCAAACTCGGCTGTATTAAATAGTCTCTTCGATTCAGTGAAGTTTCATGAAGTTTAAAAATTATTAAAGTGGTCGAAGTACATTGTTCGTCGTTTGGACTTATCCCGGTTTCAAACTCAATGATGTCCAACAGGGAATTCGAGGAATTATTTAAGAGCATAAAATGTAGGAATGGCTGTATAAAACATTTTATTTTACTTAGAACTGGAAAATTAATGCGAAGGAACTCGATACGGAAAACCTCCAACTCGTAATACTTACTTATTTAGTTTAAAAAAAAATCGGATAAAATGACTTGGATGAAATGAAAGATTGATCAAGCTCAGAAGCAACAAATTATTTTATTACTGTTTAAATGTAGCACTGTTCTCTTTCGCGATATGCTCTCTCTTCTTGGCTGTCTGTACATAACTCATTTACGTACGTATACATATACTACATATACAATTATTAGGGGAGAGGCTTGCAGGTTGCCACTGCTTGCAGGTTGCACACTCTAATTATTAGTGTGATGCAAAAATTAATATAAAAAATAAAAAAATGAGGTTGCTGAAATTCCAAAAATTTTGATTTTTTGGAGGGAAAATGAAAATTAATTGAATTTTAGCTTACATTTAAGATTATGGAGGTATTCTTAAGTGGGGGTGGTCAAATTTAGTAAATTTAGTTTTGTTTAATTAGTCGTGTTGTTTATTTTGTTGTGCTGAAAAATTATTTTCTGATTATTCAATGAAAATTAATTGAATTTTAGCTTACATTTAAGATTATGGAGGTATTCTTAAGTGGGGGTGGTCAAATTTAGTAAATTTAGTTTTGTTTAATTAGTCGTGTTGTTTATTTTGTTGTGCTGAAAATTATTTTCTGATTATTCAATGAAAATTAATTGAATTTTAGCTTACATTTAAGATTATGGAGGTATTCTTAAGTGGGGGTGGTCAAATTTAGTAAATTTAGTTTTGTTTAATTAGTCGTGTTGTTTATTTTGTTGTGCTGAAAATTATTTTCTGATTATTCAATGAAAATTAATTGAATTTTAGCTTACATTTAAGATTATGGAGGTATTCTTAAGTGGGGGTGGTCAAATTTAGTAAATTTAGTTTTGTTTAATTAGTCGTGTTGTTTATTTTGTTGTGCTGAAAATTATTTTTTGATTATTCAATGAAAATTAATTGAATTTTAGCTTACATTTAAGATTATGGAGGTATTCTTAAGTGGGGGTACTGCTGTATTTCGACTTTCTAGCAGTGTCAGAACCTCAACTGTGACTCACATCGACGTTAAAAGAGTAGTTGTCACTATTTATTAACCTCTGGAGCGGACAGACGCAATAACACTGTGTTTGCTGAGCGAAGTGTGATATAGTGTTTGTCAAGAAATTGAATTATTGAAATTGTGTGTTTTCCCTGTGCTCGTAAATTGAACATTTTCATCGACAATTCAAGGTAACTATTCGTACTGTGTTGTTTTTTTTATATCTAATTTACATATGCCAAACAGATTTCCAAACATATCATGAATTGACAATTTTTTCACATATTTTCCAAAAATGCGTCGGAATGCAAGTTGCCACCTTTTTTGGCTTGCAGGTTGCCACCTCTCTCTTTCCCGCTTGTTTACACTCAAATGTCATTTTTCATGATTATGTAATGTTTACTATTGTCATTGAGTTTGAAGTGAAGGGTTTTTATTGCATTTTAGTCATATTTTCGTTTATTTATTCCATTTTTGATACATTTATAGTATGGCAGCACGCAGGTCAAGAAAATCTGAACGCGGCATTAAGGATTTTGAAGCGTTGCTCGACGCAATTAAAGCCATCAAAGTCAACAATAAATCAAGGAAGAGCACTGCAAAGGCATACAACATCGATATGCGAAGCTTTCCTTGAGTTTTTTTTACACTTTCAGCAATTTTTCTAGGGGTGGCAACCTGTAAGCCAAAATTTCAAGGAGTCAATTTTAGATACTTTCGAGAATTTGCAGTATAATTTTTCTTTTTCGAGAGTTTACATGATTTCTAGCTCAAGATTGTAGCTCTACACTTCCTCTTTCCAACTTATACCATAAATCAACGATACGTTAATTTTATGACGAGTTATGATCAAAACAGCTAAGGGGTGGCAACCTGCAAGCCTCTCCCCTACATATACATGCGTACTGATTTTCTGCCTACGTTTGTTTTGGCCAATATGAACTGCTTGATATTTCTTACGCAATTGATGTATTTTTCGGGTTGCGATAAATATTAATGAGGATTGTGCTTGTTCGAATACACTCTTGCAAATACAAAATCCATTCATCTTGTGTAATGAAAATATTTGTCGATGGAAATTGAATTTCAAATTCGTATCGCGATTCGATCGTACGCAATCGTTGGTAAAGAAAACAAACTTCAAAAAAGTAAAAAAAACTACGCCAAGTACACGAAATCAAATAAATCACAAAAAATAGAAGATAATAATAAGTACAAAATAAAAAAAAGATGTGAAATCAAAATGAGCTGCAAGTACATGAAGGTGCTTTCCAACTGCGCTTAAGATGACACAACTACATGTACATACATATACACAGCTAAAATGCTGTGTTCATACATTCCATTACTCATATCGCGGACATTTTAATAATGTGAAGATAAAATGTAACGTCTGGACATTTGCCTAGATGTCCGCGGCCTGGAAGTCAAATACTTGGCGTGGCCAGGCAAGGAATTCTCAGATCATCAATACCCATACCTTCCCTCTCGCAGGCTTTCAAATAATTTGTCAATTTAAAATTCTGACAATATGAGTACATTTTCATTATATTGCGTTTTTAAATAATTTTTATTCATCGACACCTTGACCTTGTCTGGCCACGCCAAGTATTTGACTTGCAGGCCGCGGACATCTAGGCAAATGTCTAGACGTTACATTTTATCTTCAAATTATTAAAATGTCCGCGATATGAGTAATGGAATGTATGTATGAACACAGCATTTTAGCTGTGTATATGTATGTTGTTGTGTCATCTTAAGCACAGTTGGAAAGCACCTTCATGTACTTGCAGCTCATTTTGATTTCACATCTTTTTTTTATTTTGTACTTATTATTATCTTCTATTTTTTGTGATTTATTTGATTTCGTGTACTTGGCGTAGTTTTTTTTTACTTTTTTTGAAGTTATTTTTATGGGGATCTCACTTCTTTTTACAAAGATAATTTGCATAGGGAATGACTTCAGATAATTTTTAATATTATATTTATTATTATTTTCAATATTTTTGTGATTTATTTGATAATACTTTTTTCCGTCCTCGACTTTTTCATGTATCTATCTACATATACATAAAATCCTCAGTTTAGTTACAAATAAAAAACAGTTTGATGATATACAAACATGACGCAATTCAAATTTCGACAACTTACCTTGTGATTGAGACTGCATTTTGGTTGCAATTCAATGGTTACAACGATACATATTTGTAAAAACGTGGCATCTCAAATTTTGACAACTTACCTTATTTGACACTTGTCAGGTTATAACCTGACTGTTAGCTGTCAAAATTTGGAGTAGATTGCATAGCGAAGGTAGCGATTGACGAACGAAACATGTGTTAGTTTCTTTTTGGCTGAAGGTGTGCGTGTAACGCATATATGTACGTATTATGTTGACGAAAATTTGGCTTGAAGAATCAGAATCAGAAGAAAATCTTACCGTTTCCGACTGATTCATGAGACGATATTACGATATCTCTGTCATGCGTGGACAGTTTTTAATGAAATTTGGTCTTATTCGAAAGCTTATAAGCTTTAAATTTAGAAAATATTGCAGGCGTGATGAGATATTAATGAAATAAGTTTCAGGTTAGGTTGGATTAGCCGTTTCTCGAGTAAATGATAGCGGTAGCGACAGTCGACATATGTATACAGGGTGTCTTTCCTGTACTTGGCGTCGAGACGCTACCGCGTCTCTAGATAACAATCCGTTGTTTTAACGGGGGCCGACAAATATTTAGTTTATCGATTCACTTACTGGGGTAAGATATCGTGCGAGTTTATTGATTCATGCACTCTCCTTGAAATCCGATTATTGTTAGTTCGCAATTTCAGAAATTATGTATTCCATAATTGAGGCATTGAGAGCAACAACGGGCTAAAACACATTGAAAAAAAATTAATTTTCCTATTTTATATAATTAGTACAGCCTATTGGAATACATTATTGCTACTAACTCAATTTAAACAAAAATGCGGGTTAGTCCGTTGTTGCTCTGAATGTCTCAATTGAAGGGTCGGATGCAATAAGGGGACTAGCGCTCGAAAATGGGAAAAATTATTGTCCAAACGCTAAGAAAGATCGGGAAATTAAATGTTGTTAACCCTCGGTTGTCACACTGGGTCAAATTGACCCTGCAATTTTTTAAGCAAAAAACTTTTTGTCGGAACTCTTATTGCTTTTTATTTTAAGCATGACGACACTTTAAATGTCAACTTTCAACGATGGGCATATATTCTACAGTGTTCAAACTTTATCTCAGAATTTTTGAGACTTTAAAATAGTTTTTAAAGAACAACTGATTGAAAATTGGCAGGGTCAAATTGACCCAGTGTGACAACGACGTTCGAAAAATTAGGTGTGACAACCGAGGGTTAAACTGTATTTTAAAAAATATAGTGTTGTATAGCTCGCCACGACACACATTTTGTCTATTTACAGTTTGTTTATCCAATCATTACTATTCGAGCTAAAAATTATGAACAAAACATTTTTCATCGTCCAAAGTCAATATTTCTTTAAACATAAATTCCGATAACTTGAGTAAATTTTAACGGATCGTTATGAGACTTAAAACATAACTTCGGAAAACTCTAGCGAAGCCGTGAAATATATGCACAAAATCCTTATATTAAAAAATGTAATAATATTTAATTACGAAGTAATACTGGACATAACCCATGTTTTTCAACGTTCGCCGTTAAAAAGTATCCAGGCAATTTTGAGGTACATAGGATAACTTACAGCGACAAAGTTTTTCCTTAATATACAAGGAAGATTTTCACCAATTTTCACACTGATTAATAAATAATTGTAGAAGATATGGTGATATATATAAATTCTGCGCGGCACCAACAGTCAACGCGAGTGGTAAGACTGCTAACAAGGAGAGTATTTTAGGTGTCCGCCTCCGATCATTTTGATTTTTGGATATGTTATAGAGGACCGAAAAATAAGAAATACGTGTTTTTTTATTTTTCCCCGTTTTCATATTTGGGGGGTGAAAACTGCGTTCAAAGTTAGGGGTGAAAAATCATTTTTGTGGACTTTTTGAAAATCTGGTGAGTCAGTCATATTTCGCATTCAAAGACACAAAATTCGTCCATTGACACTATTCCCCTATCTCTAATAGTTCTCGAGATATTCCACAAAAATGAGTTTTTAACCCTAACTTTGAACGCAGTTTTCACCCCCCCCAAATATGAAAACGGGGAAAAATAAAAAAACACGTATTTCTTATTTTTCGGTCCTCTATAACATATCCAAAAATCAAAATGATCGGAGGCGGACACCTAAAATACTCTCCTTGTAAGTAGCGCATTATACGCGGCTGCTGGCCATAGTGCCATTTTAGGCTTAAAAAACAAAAACTACAGAAAATTTAGAATAATATCTAGAGACGCAGCAGCGTCTCGGCGCCAAGCGCATTAAAACACATTGTAAAACAACAACAAGAAATTAAATATACCTAATAGAAATAAAGCTACTTTTCTTTAACAATTAAAAAATCTTCAAACTAAATTTAAGTAACGCGCTTTTTCTTAGAACAGTAGAGAAGTAATACTCTCGATTTTCGACGCTTGGCCCTAGTAGTATTACACTCGGTAACGTTACGCTTGCATCCAAAAAGACCCAGCTAAGGGTTAGCCGTTTGAATTGAATTTAGTTAGCGTTATACAGGTGATATTACGAACGACCATTCCTTAGTGCAGTTCCAATTGCGGTCGAATTTCTTAGAAAATCCCACCGAAAGCCACGTACGTGTATTTCGCCGCTTACACTTGGACGAACGGTTTTCCGACTTGATAAAATGCTTCGCGAACGACGCATTTCCGACGTCGTTGAAATGTCATTCGAGCGGAAAAGAATTCTCTGCACAGGAAGGTCAGGGTTCCGTGCATCGGGTTTTGTGTTCAGGTATGGTAGAATGCGCATTTTGTAAGAATATTGCGGAATTATTCGTGAAAATGCGTTTTGCGTTTTCCTCGGTTGCACTGCCAATTCTATGAATATTTTCTCGATTTTTAATAAAACACAACGAAGGGGGATAAAAAATGTATCTTTTTACGCGCACGGTTGTCCACGCGAAATGTTTTTATAATTTTGAGATAGCGGCATGTGCGATAGTCGTATGAAATGAATGGGACTGTGCACGGTGGTAATAACGTCATTATGAATTTAACTACAAAGAGAACTACAAGGACGTCTGTTTTCATTTATCCTCTGAAGTTGACTACTGGGTCTTGTACAGCCACCATGTTTTTCTCAGACGAATCAAATAAGTCCTACTTCTTAAGGGAAGGAAGGAAATGTAAAATAATATTCCTTGATCCATTGGCGTTGTAATCTAGTTAAGTCTTTGCCGCCTTCCAAGAGTTATCTTCGAAAAGATGTGTAGGGGAGACCGGGGCAAGTTGATACGTTTTTCAGTTTTCATTGTTTTTCATTTTTGTTTGAATCAATTACTTAATAACAAATATGCTAAAATATACTTTGGTCCTTCCTCTTTAATATATAGTAAGCGAAAACTTGAGAAAGTACATACAAAATGAATGAAAAAATGTTATTTGGACGAAGGCAAAGTGTATCAATTTACCCCACTGCGGGGCAAGTTGATACATCTTTAAAATATCTGTTTAATGAGTAACTAATAAATTTGAAAAATATAATTTCAATCTAAATACCTTTCCAACAGTCAAAAGTTCAAAGATTAAACAGATTTTTAAACAATCATACCTAGAAAAACATTTTTATTTTCATTTTTTTTTTATGTCTGGAATATCCCACTTTAACATGAGGTGTCTTCTTCTTTCTGTTACTATATCTCAGAGTTGGGCATTATTCGGTTAAATTTTTATTCGAATACGGATACGTATAAATCCCAAGATTTATTCGCGAATAACGAATGACGGTTTTATTCGACGAAAAATTATTCGTTATTCGCGAATAAATCTGTACCGTTATTCTAGCCAGATTCATTCGGATACGAATTTATTCGTTATTCGACCTGAATGAACGACGAATAAAGGTCGTGTCGCCCACTAGGCCGAAGCGCGGCGACCACGCATCGCTCATATGACAGAACAGCAGCGACCACGCATCGCCCATATGACAGAACAGCGGCGACGAGCATTTCGCTTTGGTCGCTGCGCTTCGCTTCGGCGTAATGGACGACGACCTTAAATGTGATACCCGGCATCTATCGATGGAAGTCTGTCTGTACTGTGTCCAACATACGTTTGGACGTGTGTGTTTGGAAGTGTGCGTATACGTCTGAACGAGCCGAGGAAATCCCGCCTTAAAGAAGTATTCTCTTCTGGAGGCGTCAGCCATCGGTTTTAAGCGATATTTAGGATAAAGAATTATCAGATTATGTGATTGTGTATTACGTGTGTCTTGGGCATTGCCAGGGCACAACATACATAAGTCTCTAATTGTGGAAGTAACAAGCCACGTTATTTTTGAAGCAACGCTTATAATTCGAAGAGATTGATTTTTTCATTAGTTTAAATGGATTGCCGTGAGCAAATTTTATTTAAAATAAATCAAAACGCCACTCTATATAGTACCGCGGTCTTACATCTTCCTGCAAAGTGCGACCTATGACAAGAGTTACTTAACCTAAAACATTAGGTTTCATGGGTGTCAATCAGTGGTGTCATGATACATCGCCGAAATCACGTGATCATTTTATTCGTCCGTTGACTCGAATAAATTATTATTCGAATAAGAAATTATTCGAATAAATTTTCAGTCGAATAAAAAATTATTCGTTATTGTCGAATAATGTCATTTTATTCGAATTTTTTATTCGAAGATTATTCGAATAAAAATTTATTCGCACAAATTTATTCGAATCCGTATTCGAATAAAAATTTAGCCGAATAATGCCCAACTCTGCTATATCTTAATAAACTCATTGTGTCATGATTGTATATTTTTGTGCATGGCCTTAATAATATTGAGTCTTTTTCTATTTCGGCACACGCTTTTTCCAAAACATCCTACGATATTTCGCCACGATTTGTCTTTTTGATATAATTTCAAACCATTTTCCAAGAAATATAAAGAAAAAATTCAATTAAAAGTAGTCGGGGAAAATTAATATACTGTATCAACATGCCCCAGAGAAACCGTATCAACTTACCCCACAGGAAGTCATTATGTATAAACATGTCCATAAAAAAATGTAGAGCATATAAACATAATTACAAAACGTAATTACCTTACCTTCAAAAGACTCAATATGATGCCAAATTACTTCGGGTTATAAAATTCTTTATATCGTCTCAAGACGGATTGGAAAGTGAACACAACTATTTACTTTTTCTTTATATAAACGAAAACAGTTAAAAAACGATTGCTAACGTCAAGGTACACCCACGTATGCTGGATCGTAGGAAAGAATTTATCAACAATTTTCACATATCCCATTGAAATGAAGCTACATATATACGGTGTCGAGATAATTCGTCTGTATCAACTAGCCCCGGTCTCCCCTACGTTTAAGAGCCACGTTTTATTTAAATCAACACTCTACTATAACAATAAATTTGGCCATGTAAAGTATCTCCGTTATGTTGACAGATACAAAAATGTATTAAAATATAATATACCGCTAAAATATTTTGCAAAAATGTATGCTTATCGAAGATTTTAAGATCTCCTTAATTTTTTTAAATGAAATGCAATACTTTTTTATCCTTAGTCCAGTAGCTGGCATTTGGACAATTTCAACGACCCGTAGTATGAGGTCTTTTGATATTAAAGACAGGTTAAATATTGATTCTTACGTTCTAAATAGATTCTCGAAGTCATGTCCATCTACATCGATGCAGCTGAATTGCTGAAGTACGTATACTTTTCATTCCCGGACTGACTGTAGCGCATATTGCAACGATTTGATACCTGATATTTCCTGGCGCGGACGGCGCTTCCTGGTACAAAATGTTCTTTAGTGTTCTTCATAGAGAAAAATTGTTCGCTGCAAAAAGTGTTCTGTTGGGCGTACGAGCTGGCCATGAAATTGACCCATCACATCCTATCCACTGATTTAACAGCTTCGTAGAAAGCACTTTAAGTGGAAAAATTTAAAAAACAAAACAATTTTAGCGGAAAATGTTCTAGGTGCCAATGGCACGTAGTCAGGGACTTAATACCGGTATTTCGCCAATACAGCTATACCGAAACCGATATCATACCGAAACAGATAAATACCGAAACCGATATCATACCGAAAAAGATAAATACCGAAAACAATCGGTTTTCGGAATTACCGGTAACCGAAATAAATACCGGTATTTTTTCGGTATTCTTCTCGGTGAACACCGAAACCTACCATGTTACTGAAAAGAATACCGAAAAAATACCGGTATTTTACGTACCGGTAGGAGTCCCTGCACGTAGCATAGAATTTGATTTTTGGCACTTACAGTGTTTTCTACAAGGACTCTTCAATTACCCGAAGTGGCAAACAGCATTACCTCTCGAGGAATCGGCCCAGCAGGGGCTCAGACGTCCAGCAGCGTATATGTAACGAAAAACTGTTGAAAAACTAACGACAGGAACTAATTTAGAAAGGAAATGCTTCGCCTGTCCCTGAACAAGGTTTCGCTCCCTTTCCCCCAGATTCTCTGTTTCAACCACTGAACCTAACAATAGGACTC
Source organism: Andrena fulva (assembly GCA_946251845.1). Taxonomy (NCBI): domain Eukaryota; kingdom Metazoa; phylum Arthropoda; class Insecta; order Hymenoptera; family Andrenidae; genus Andrena; species Andrena fulva. The sequence continues at coordinate 62,914,616 of OX276327.1, forward strand.
AGCTTCCATTTATGGGCCTGCCAGTTTTACGACTCAGAATCTCTCTACCGTGGACTATACGTGCTTCAGCAATTCGACGACTGCAATGTTGCATCGCATGTGAATGGAGATTACTCCGAGCACCTCTTATACCATGAGAAGCATTGTTTCATCCCTTCGTTTAATGTTAAATAACCTCATACCGTAGGCAATCGAAATCGTTCGAACACCCGTTATGGCACTAAGCATGAAAAAGCATAGCGCGTCATTTAAAAAAATTACGGTGACCTCAAAATATCCGATACGCTTCCACCTACAAGAGGATTATTACTGGCGTATTGTGGCCACCTTGATACCGTGCAATTTTCATAAGTAATATTTTTTGTTATCTGTAAAATTAGCGGAGATCTTTATCTCCACCTTGTATATTCATATCTCTAATAGTTAAGCATCAAATTTAATATAATATAGTACAAACGAGAACGTGACAATAATTAGAATTGTTTTTATTGCATGCGTTACGAACATTGTTCCTCTCTACTATTTTCGGCCCACTTACAATGAGTGAGATAGAACCCGAAGTAGGGATGTCGATCGTGAGTTTTCTGCAGGGTAGATCCCGCACGGTCTATGAAGCACTACTGTATAGTGCCTATACGAGCTATAGTGACTTAGGTGTGAAGTCACTCAGCGGGGTCTTTTCCGACACCCTGCTGGGTACTGGCCGCTAAACGTGCCCCCTACTACCTCTGGCAGGACTGTATTTAGAGAAGACCAGAACAAAACCGGGGCCTTAAGGCCTTAGGGCCCCGGTTTTGTCCTGGTCTTAGGGGCTTAGGGCCCCGGTTTTGTCCTGATCTTAGGGGCTTAGGGCCCTGGTTTTGTCCTGGTCTTAAAACCTTAGGGCCCCGGTTTAGTCCTGATCTTAGGGGCTTAGGGCCCTGGTTTTGTCCTGGTCGTAGGGCCTTAGGGCCCCGGTTTTGTCCAGGACTTAGGGCCTTAGGGCCCCGGGTTTGTCCTGGTCTTAAAACCTTAGGGCCTTAGGGCCCCGGTTTTGTCCTGGTCTTAAAACCTTAGGGCCCTGGTTTAGTCCTGATCTTAGGGGCTTAGGGCCCTGGTTTTGTCCTGGTCGTAGGGCCTTAGGGCCCCGGTTTTGTCCAGAACTTAGGGCCTTAGGGCCCCGGGTTTGTCCTGGTCTTCTCTAAATACAGTCCTGCAAGAGGTAGTAGGGGGGCACGTTTAGCGGTCAGTACCCTGCAGGGTGTCGGCTAAGATCCCGCTGAGTGACTTCACACCTGTCACTACAGCTTGTACAGGTACTATACATTTGTGTACGCCTCGCACGAACCTGTTGCGTGGAACACGCAGCTGTGCAACGCGAAAATGTTGCATACTTTCTTAGTTTGAAAAATGCAGCCCGCAATTTTCTCTTTCATGTTCTTTTGATGCTTATACATTAATTGCTGGAGAATAGTATGAAATTCCTACGCCTTTGACACTAGAACTACCGACGTTTGAACGAAGCTCATTCTACCAAAACCAGTCAAGATGACTGGTCTTTAAAAAATACGTAATAATTCCAATGAAAGCTTTCAATTTTGTTTTTGTTAGGGTCCATTTTTTACCCAAAACTCGGGAAGCTTCCAATTCCGTGCAAGATATTATACATTCAAGCATATGGTCGTCAATTAGTAAAGGAAACGCGGTATTTACTTTATTTTTCATGATGTTTCTTTTGGCACATCCTGTGGGACCGGATATGTCTTTGAAAATATTATGAAGTGGTAATCTTCCAGGAGTAGACCCTTCTTGTATTTTTCCCCAACTGGTTCCGTCTACGCTAATTTCATTTTGACATTTTGTAAAATACTTTCATTTTCATCTTCAGAACTTGAAAACACTCTAGCACGTCTTCTTTTACGAAAATTCAAAGCATTTTCAAATTCACTTTCTGAGGACTCCTGAACGTTTTCTTTGTCTAAAACCTCATTATCACTATGCTGACTATCAAAAAGTTCATCGTCACTATCCCATAGTTCAATTTCAGTTTCTTCTGATTCACCTCCACAGTCATAGAGTTCATCATCGTGGATATCGGAGCATTCCATTGGAATGTCGTTCAGTATTTGCAATACTTCCGAGATTTTCAATCGTTTCGCCATTTTCGGGACATATAAAATAAAACTAAAATAAAAAGAACTCGTAAAATAAAACTAGTGATTATAAAAAAATTTATATTTGTATTCATTTTTCTCACTTCACACTAATTGAAATAATATGTCGTTTATTGAATATATTGTATGACGAAGAATGAATGCATTATTTTTGCATTAGCATCGTAATCGATCCGGAATTTTCCTGATAATTATCACCATCATATTGAATGATACGCAGCAAACATTCTAAAAACGTGTGGAAAGTTGTACAAAACGAGGAAACTGGGTAAATCAGGTTCGGTAGCCGAATTGTGGAACCCTTTTATACTTTGACAAGTACCAGTCATTTTGACTGGTATTGGTAGAAGTAGCCATGACACAAAATTATTTTGATTTTGATTACATAAAAAAAAATAACATTCATTTTATTACTTCTTTAGTTATCGCTGCAAACGTCATAACATAATCGCGGGAAAAAAATGTAACATAAAGTGGGAATTTTAAAATGAAATTGTAAAACCAGTCATTTTGACTGGCGTGGTAGTTCTAGTGTTAAGGACTAATCAGAACATCTTTTGGCTCAAACAAATTATAAAAATATTGGAAAAATCACATGCTGTTCATCACCCCCATTCGCATCTCGAACTTTATTAACAAAATCGGTAACTGCATACATTTACTATACACTTATAAATAAACCTCTACTGATGCAGGCTACTGATATACCTAACCTAGACTCATTAATAGACTACTATAAAATCAATAACCTACTTCCATAGGAAGAAATTATAACTTTGTGTTAGGAATACCTATATTCTTGGAGGGCAAGCGTTCTCCGAACATTCTGTTAGTCACCAGGCATTTCCTCAATAAGGGCTTTGTAGCAATTCCGTTCGAAGCAACTGACTTATCAGTACAGTTTCCACTTCAAGGTGCAAATACACACAGAACAAAACTTACTCATCTGGTTACTAAGGGTCATGTGCACCCTCTCTCCACTAAGCAGCTAATCTGTTTAAGACCTAGGACAGCATTCACATAGAGATTTTCCAAACATCATTTTCTATACACCCATTTCATTCCATTGCATTCTGGCAGAGTACTCCCGCAAAGAAATTGTGTGTTGTCACATTACCGTGAATATCTGCGAAACCGTGAAAGGCGTTGAGAAAAAGTTTACTTCAATGTTTTATGGATTTTGATGTTCTACAATATGGCGATGAAGAATTTTCGAACAAAGGGTGGTGGGGATAAATTTTAAAATAATTAATTTTTCCGAAAGTTCCTTATCACCATATTAGGTATGAGATATCAAAATCCACAAAACTTTGATTCAAACTTTTTTCCATATCTTCTACGGGGTGTTATCACCCCTAGGATCGTTGCATTTCTAAAACAGAAAATGGTTACGTTATTAGCAACACTTGGACTACATTTTTACAAAGTTTCAAATTTTGTTGAATTTTTGAGTTGCCGAGCATACCTTGTTAGTATCTACTGTCTCGTTCGAACGATTTAACCGAATATTGATTTACCTACTGTTTAAAAAAACACTATCAAAATATATTATATGTATGTTGAAGTATAAATAATCGATCTATGACGTTCCACATCCGGGTTTCCAGCAATACTGTGGGGACAATGATGCGATAGGCAGGCTCCTTACGGAAGGAGACTTTTGTCTCAATGATAAATGCATTATCTATTTTAGAATATCATTAAGTTTGCACTTGCCGCTGACAGAGTATAAAATTTTCAGGTTCAGCAGTCCATCATTCTGATCCGTGATCTTAATCTGATTCTGATCCATTCTGAGCTTGTAAATGGTCCCTAGAAATCTATTTAAAAATTTTAACATTAATTTATGTTCTTAGAAGACAATTGTCTACGCCAATACACTTATCCTCTCGTTTATTCACAAAATTTTTTTTTTTACGAATTTGGGTTTCGTTCTGCCGTTATATAGAATATCTAATTTCGTCAGACGAAATGTTGTTCCATTATTCCTACTGCTTTTCAGATACTTGCCTCTTGAATCCATCCATCCACTAGAGTCTTCGTTTATTACATATGCATGTGATAATTGACGGATGTAGAACGGATGTACCTACCTGTTCAGTCCATCGCGTGAACAATTTTAGGCGATTGATATATTCGCCCTCTCCACTCAATGGATTGAGTTTCGACCGACCTTAAGGGAACGTAGCCAATTGCCTGGTAACGTTCCGTGCGATCGACCCGTCGAGTCGAATACAATATCTGCTAACCGCTAAGTCGTTAGAATCCTATTATACGCACTGGTAATGGTGTTCATAATTATATTACTTAGCGTTTCGACTACGGTTAGCCTTTCGTATACGTTGGGATATACTTTGCGTAACGATTATCGCGAGGTTCATGAAGCCTGTGCAGCTATAGGATGCGATTCTTAAGGGGTTAGGCCAGCTTGGACGGAGCAAAATTGCAGTCATTTTCGGCATTTTTTTTAGGAAGATAATAAAATAAACAGAAAATTTAATATGAAGCCTGTTATTATACAACTCTCGCCGGAAAAAACCGTATTTTTTTTCTTACAAAATGGCGGCGGTAGAGCCGTGATACGCAAGATCTTGTGGAGCGACGTTTTCCACGGTGTTCAATCTCACGGCTATACCGTTTGACTTAGAACAAAAAACCAAAAAGCTTTATTTTCTGCATGCCTAAAACTATGGAAGTACGTAGCGGTTTTGCGATATCTTGAATATGTTCTGTGCAATTGACACTTTTATAAAAAAAAAAAAAAATGCACTTTTTCTCTCCATGGTCACCATTTCGAGACAAATTAATGTTTCTGGATTTCCCTACGTACTTCCATAGTTTTAGGCATGCAGAAAATAAAGCTTTTTGGTTTTTTGTTCTAAGTCAAACGGTATAGCCGTGAGATTGAACACCGTGGAAAACGTCGCTCCACAAGATCTTGCGTATCACGGCTCTACCGCCGCCATTTTGTAAGAAAAAAAATACGATTTTTTTCCGACGAGAGTTGTATAATAACAGGCTTCATATTAAATTTTCTGTTTATTTCATTATCTTCCTAAAAAAAATGCCGAAAATGACTGGAATTTTGCTCCGTCCAAGGTGGCCTAACCCCTTAAGGCAGCGGTGGCCACATCGGGCCATTTGGGAGTAAGGCCTCCATGCTGTTTACCGTAGCCACGCGGAAGGGGAGCTCGAAAGCCAATGGTAACGTGGGCGCGCCACGGATAGGGAAAACTGTAAGTGTGTAGGTAGTAGCGTGCGGCGCAGGTTCGTACTCGTAGGATAGGCTTGAATGACTGGGTTCCTTGAGGGCCCCAACGGGACCCCTTGTACACTGTCCACTGGAGGTTCGCTCGGGCCCCCAAGAATCCCAGTCATGAGGTTGCCCCGCACACTACTACAGTTTTCCCTATCCGTGACGCGCCCACGTTACCATTGGCTTTCGAGCTCCCCTTCCGCGCGGCTACGGTAAACAGCATGGAGGCCTTACTCCCAAATGGCCCGATGTGGCCACCGCTGCCTTAAGGGGCTGGTTTAGCCGTTTGGAAATTTGTTGCGTTTGCTGGGATATGTCGGAGCATCACAGCATGACGCTGCTTGTGTGGTTATTAAAATAAGGAAAACGCATGTACAACGTATTAACGATTTAAGCACGATTATGAAATATTATCAAATTTTAAGGGTTTTATCAAACACAAGCACTAAGAAACAAGGGTTTGAAGGTTTGAAGTAAATGATGACAGATTTGAACATATGCCTCAGATAGAGGAGAAAATTCTGTGATATATAGTAATTTTAGTGCTTCAAGAAAACGGGAACGTGCCTCACCTTTGAGGAAGAATATGTGATTCTGTGCGCTGTTGTCTTACAATAACGTAGAATAATAGAATTGTTTTTCTCTTGGCTGGCAAAGTTAAGTAAATAGTTGTAAGTACTTCAAGTAGGATACATTTTTCGGGATGTAGAATGGAATTTATTAATTGCCGCAAGGAAATGAACATCTTTGAAAGTAAAAATGGTGATCCACATTTTTTCACTGCAATTAAGGAATGCACAATGTTGCAGAATTTTATGGAGCATAATAAGTTCTTAAGTTTTGTTATTCCTTATATTTCTGTCTCCTATGAGTAATGAGGAAGAAAGACTCTTCTTCAAGAATTGCAACAACAGAAAATGGGGGTCCTACATATAATAGATAATACTGGAAAATATATTTACAGACTTTCTTTGTAATTTAATATCATATCAGTCGAAAAAAAGTAGAACATTTCGTTCAGCTTAGATTCCTTACCATGGAAGAACGCGTAACGGAAAATCGAGCGCTTTTTAAATTCCCGCCGAGCATCCAGCTTCCCAATGAATCGCCTCCTCCGTCCATCGCCATTTAAAAGTTCTAAATGGCGTTATTATTGTCCATTATCGACTGACCGAAAAATTTCGAGTTTTCCAAGTCAAGTAATTCCCCAGGGTAATGGCGGCCCAGGCCACGTATCGGTAGTTGCTCTTAATGCATTTACAACGTCGCGGCCATAAAACCAAGCACTAAGGGGGTTAACCGGGTCGCGTATCGTTTTCCAAGGGCTAGCTCTCCCGATTCCCAAGAGAAAGAGCGAAGGCGTAGCCCGATGCTGGTTGCTGGTTAAGAGCTCAGGTGGTTACTCGGCTATACGCGCGGCTCGAGGGCCTCGTTTAAGGCGAAGAGAAGTTCACTCTCCTGTATAAGGTCGAACTGGCTTGAGGACTTGGGGCAAAATCGGTTTACCGCGCTCGATACTCCTAGCTCGTAACGAAACAGCACAGGCGGAGGGCGAGAGAGCGCGGCCACTCTTATGGCCGATGACGCAGCTCCCTTTAGCCCCTGCATCGTCTTTCCTTTCCTCTGCACATGTGCGTGCACGAACGAAGGGACATCGACGCTCCAAATCTCCTCGTTCAAACAGTCTCAGAATTTAATCGCAAACAGAACCTCGACCGCGCTTCTACCTCTTTGAAACGGGGAACAGAGAGCTTTGCCAACGGGGAGCAGAACAGTTCGGCAGGGCGCGCGCTCCTGTATATTTAACAGAAGAAGCCGACACAGAATAAAGTGCCCTTGAGTGTCGGGAGTCAATAGCCCAGGAATATGTACAATGCACATTCAGCGTAATTTTTCGACACTACACTCAACGCAATATCTTTGGTCCCCCGGGACATTGAGGGCTAGACCCTACTGCACGTTGCTCCTCCATTGCTGCCCTTTATACTCCGCCTTTTATCCCTGTTCACTTCACTCGATTGTTTGTTTTATAAGCAAAAGGCGCAATCGGTACGGAAAGCCGGTGACATTGGTGACATTTTAGACATTTTAGAGGCAGCATGAGGAGGAGGATTCTTCAATCCAAGCAAACCCATTCATGTATCTGAGAAGAGCCGAGGCACACAGCGACAATGCTGGAGATAGGTCGCTTCTAATATGATCCTGGGGGGTCAAAATACATTGCACTAAATTAGGTACTTCAAATCCTGAACATGCCAAGGTGACTGGCTAGTTTCGGTTTATGGAGCCTAGCAGTGACTGGTGAAAAACATATCTGGCGACTTGTATTCTCAGGGATGTCCTCAGCTATGTCGTTATTTCTATTATTTCTATTCCACGCGTTATACATATTTACCTCATCCTGCTCCGTTTCGACCACTTCTCCACTATCGCGCGAAGGAGTCTCTACTGTCTATGTTGGCTGTCCAGCGACACCCAGCCAAGGCTTACCGTGATTCGGTTAGTTTCCAGGTTGGTTAGTTTAGGCGTGTATAGCCGCCATTGCCTCCGCCATAGCGGTTCCCTGGTCACACGGACCTCCTCTACCGCAGCTATTTGCTCCGGGAAACGAGACGCTTGTTTCATAAGCGAAACAAGACCGTTCCTGTGGGATGGGAAATTTCGTAGGATGAGAAGCAGCTAGACTGACACTTGCGACTAGACGGGGTAGAGCAATAATGAATGCGCCCGGGAAGGAAGGGGGCTGGCTGCACTCGCGCATGGATTGACTACTTGAAATGAAGAGGTACATGAGATGATGCTAATGAAAGTCATTGAATCGGTAATGAAATTTCGGTATTTAATATTAGAAGTTGAAATACTCGTTTTAAGCAGCATGGGAATACGTATATTCCAGCAAGAGCAGTATAATCTTTCCTGCAACACGGATGGAAAGTATGAATTAGGTATTTTCTGTACTTGTACGGTATTCTGTTTGCTTCTGAAGGTGTGATTGCTTACTGTCTAATAAATAATTGTTTGTCTGCATTGTCGTGAGGTGAACATCATCCGCCTCGTAAATAAACAATCAATCAGTTCGGTACCTCAGCAATTCAGAGCCTAATCTTTGCGAGAAACATTAAAATCAAATGTATAACCTGGTACTGTGGGGATGAGTGAAGTTTCTCTGCCGGGTTCAAATAACGTGTTTAGATCAGAATTAGTGTCTGCTTAGGATGCTAGAATGAGTTATAAGAGAAGTGCACGTGGCAGTAGAATTCTACCAGGATTCAGAAAGTAATCGACGTGGAGAATTAGTGAAACTGCTTGCGCGAAGACATGGTGACATTCGATTTTCAGCCAAAGATCTGATTGAAATCGATGACCACTACACGAACACTTTCAAGAATAGGAACGGATGAAAAGTCTTTAAATAGTAAATGTAGAAGTCACTGTCAGATGTTATTTGTACATCTACACATCTGTTGTATTTGGTCAGCTGAATAATTAAGAGAGTGACAGGAGGATATTCCAGATAGCGCTTATGCACCCTGTGCGGACTTTAACGTTTTTCCCCATTGATACTTCTTAGAAAGCATAAAAAATATTATGTGCGAGTTTTTGAACGTTTGCTTTGAAAACAGATTCTTCGGCGTGAAGACACGACGACGCCATTAGAAATGTTAAGGTGTTTCATTCTATTTTTATTTTCCCACATTTTCTGAAAAAGTATCCTTTTATTCGGGCTATCATTCCTGGTTCTTAAAATGTGTAGTAGGCTCGCGTCGTGGCAGACACGGCGTTGCCAGACAAGCGCTGCAAGGCATAGCGTTGCCAGAGAAGTGTTGCTAGGTGGTTAGCCGGGAGAACTGCGCGGCCGAGGCAGTCTGCGTCGAGCCGAGTAGCGAGACACATTATATGTACACCTCTTTTGTAACGAACTCAGAATATATATATATTTCAATTTTACCAACAAATGATACCCTATGCTTTGTAGTGTCACATATTCCAGGCTGCTGCATCTACCGTACTCCTTAAGCCTTGTATTCAGCCATCTCTCGGTTTCCCAATACGTATCTTTCCCCATAAGCAGGCTAATCTTGTAGACATTTGCAAATGTTCATCCTCACGGGAGGTGTACCTACACTTGTTTCATCTTATCCTATGTAGTGAACACTGTCTTGATCCTTTCTTCTTTGAGGATTCTGCTTATCCTGTCATTGATGCACATTCATAGGACAGCAAGAGCAGGCGCCTCTGTGCCACTGGTGTCTTCGCCTTCGTTCCTGCTTGCGTCCTCTTATTTTGGTTATCGGATCCTGTGCAGGGAATGTTGAAACTCTCTTCTACAGCGCACATTCCGCGTCAGGGTGTTCTGTGTGTAGTTCAGCTTCATTCATTTCTCGTATAGTAATGTTTATATCAGCAGCTAGGTCCAGCATTCCTGCCCAAGTGTACCCGGTGAAAAATGACGGGCCGGTTTAATAAAAACATAGTATGATACGTGCAGTGCACACAACAAAGCAATTTGCCGAGTCCGTCAGCATGTCGAAAAATATATGACAGGCATGAAAAGGCCAACTCTTCAACGCGCCAAATTTTAGAAGCATTTTCCGGCGTTCCCTTTGCTATTCGACATGCTACGTTTTTGTCGAACAGTTTCTTAATAGACTCGGAAGAAATTCCAATTGAAAATATGAAATAGGACGCAGTGGCGTGGTTCCTAATGAGATCGTGAAAGAAAGCTGCCGATCGATTCTATGATGCTATAAAGACGCTGTGCCCTTTTCAGCTTGGTGCCATAGAGGCTTTAATTGTTCTTTTTGCGCAGCTCGTTCCTCACTGTACCGTTCGATTTCTTTCGTTTAGCAGTGGAAGTAGTTACCCGTTTACTTTGATTCTACAGCCTCTCAGCAACTCCGTGAAAATTCGATGAAAGTTTCTGTTGCTCTTTATGCATTCACTATCGAGAGGCCATACCATCACGACTATCCCAATAATATCCTGTTAATAGGCGATGCATACTACACGCAATTGACAGACCCTTGTCGCTGTTATTGAATTTTCATTCAAGCGTATGAACCTATTGATAGGAATAATTCGCGGAATGCGCCGTGATAACGTGAAAACCGCACATTTGCAGGTCAGTGAGTGGCAGAATGTTACCGAATCCAATGTTCGGGTTATGGAATTTGTTCTTTTGATGTACAAGTATTTCGCGGTATGGAAATAAAAACTCTGCCAGTACGAAATTGTAGCACTGTCTACTACCTTACAGCTAGAGAACTGTCGAATCACAAAGGGTTATAAATTTCAAATACAAAGGTATAAAAGCTGGTATTACAAATGTTTAAAAGCAGGAAATGTCCACTCTGCACTGGAACAAAATACGGAATGTCCCCACTGTTTGCCTAAGCACAAGCTACTGTCGCCAAGGTATCACAAGAAATTATTTAAGAAGAAAATTGGTCACATCGAACTTTTTGAGGGTTGACATCAACGAAAATCTTTAGCCTTCGGAATGATAAATTCATTCAATACATTCAGACGAAACGTAGCGTACATAGTATGTGTTTAGTTTTACCTAGTGAATCATGCAGTAAATACGTAACAGACCGATTTTTTTCTTTTCCAGGTACGTTCGAAGGCTGCATTCACAGAATACTATACACCGCGGCAGCCACGTAAGTGATTCCACCACCAGACATTCTTCAAACTAATTAAATATACCTAACTAAGAGACCTGTCTGCTCATCGCATTCCTTTAAAGTTAACTTACTTGAAATGATCACACCACATCTCACCAGATTTTCCATTTATCCTTGGCTGATTCTGGGAGAATGCGCTTAGTTGGTAGAACACATGTATACAGCAACGTATAACTTGGGAAGCATTCGAGAAGTGTGGAAAGCGATACCCTTGAGGATACAAGCCTTCACATGTGTTTTTCACCACTTAATACCGGGCGCAGCAGATCCAAAATGCATATCCCTCTTGGAGATTCAAGGGATTTAAAGGATATAGGTGACGTCCCTAAATGCATATCTATGTATCTTGGTGTCCTCAGGGCCTTAAGGGGTTAGGCCGCCTTGGACGAAGCAAAGTTATTGCCATTTTCGGAATGTTTTTAAGGAAAAAATGAAATAAATGGGAAATTCAATATGGGCCTATTATTGTACAACTCTCAACGGAAAAAGTTGTATTTTGTTTTCGTACAAAACGGCGGCGTTAGACCCGAGATATGCAACACCGTGCCGAGTGACCTTTTTCCACGGTGTTTAACCTCACGACTATGCTGGTCGACCTAGAACAAAAACCCAGAAGCTTTTATTTTCTACATGCCTAAAACTAAAGAAGTACATACCGATTTTGCGATATCTTAAATATATTCTTTGCAATTGACACTTTTATAAGAACAAAAATTCACTTTTTCTCCGCAAGTTCACCATTTCGACACAAATGAATGTTCATGGATATACATATGTACTTCTTTAATTTTAGGCATGTAGAAAATAAAACGTTTTGGTTTTTTGTTCTAAGTTAAACGGTATAGCGGTGATGTTAAACACCGCGGAAAACGTCGTTCGGCATAATGTCGCGTATCACGGCTCTACAGCCGCCATTTTGTACGAAAAAAAAATACGGCTTTCTCCGTCGAGAGTAGTACAATAACCGGTTCATATTGAAATTCTCCATTTATTTCATTATCTTCCTAAAAAAAATTGCCGAAAATGACTATAACTGCGCTTCGTCCAAAGTGGCCTAACCCCTTAAAGTACCTACAGTGCCTAAATATTAAAAAAAAAAAAAAAAAAACGTGATAACTTTAAGGGCTGATTTCACCTACCCAGGCCTATCCTTTCAGAGTGAATTTCCGCAGAAAAAAAGTTGATCCTTGCATACTCCAATGTGCTCCACATTCACGTGAAGTTTCATTAAAATCAGAATTCTCGGGTTGGGAAAGTTTCCTTGTTAGTGGGGCATACATAGGGCGAAGTGCGAAGTCGATAGCTCCACGGTGTTCTCGGTGATAAGTCAAATGCGTGGGAACTCATTCCGCATACTTTTGGGACATCATTGCGTTAAATGTCTGTACATGGAGCCTAATGGGGATTAACGTACTAAAAGTAAATGACCATTGCACCAGTTGTAGAATATCACTGACAATGAGGAAACTATGTAGAACATCACGCAATATGAAATGTATATTAGAGCCGTAATACTATACGTGTAATAGATTTATATAATATGTAACATATAATTCAGAGTGGTCTAGCGACCATTAGCATGGCGCTCACTCCGAGGCAACATTAAATAAAGAAATTGGAATCCATTATGCCGAGTGATAAATGCATGAGAGACGCCTCCAATCGTACCTAAAATCGCGCAGTGTGTGCGGGTAAACGTTGCTAAATGGATTTGGAATTGCCTGACAGAGTTGTGTTCCTCTGTATACACTTAGCATGATTCTACGCCTATTCGACATAGGTACCTACGATACACTGATTTCTCCGAATCCTAACGCCGTCGCGCCATCTATACAGGACCTAAGGTTCTAGGCTCTCTCGAAAGGTGAATAAGGCCGGTATTCATAGTCGCTACTTATTCTTAAGCGAATGCTTAAGCATGCGGCATCCTCTACTAACCTAGTAGCTAGTAAAGGATGCCGAATGCTTAAGCATCTGCTTAAGAATAAGTAGCGACTATGAATACCGGCCTAAAGGCGGCCACACACGGTCCGGCCGGCCTGTCAGTTTGGCCTGCGCAGGCCGGCCGGAGCGTGTGGATGCACTCGGCGGCCGGACCGTGTGTGACCGCCTTAAGTCAGTGTAGCCTTGTAACTAAACAACACATTTAATGGTTCGCACCGTCAAGCTTATCGTTTACAAACCACTACGGTAGTGTCTCAAAAGAAGAACGGGACTTCAGGTTCGAAATAAGGCGATCGCTATCACCTCCACTTCTGTTGTTGCTGCGGCGAATGAGACAAAGCAGTCAGGGCAGTCAATTCCTCTGGCTCATTGGACGCGATAAGGCAAGGAAAGGAAGCCGAAAAGACAGTTCGGGACCGAACGTCAGCTGTCGAGGTACCTTGTTACCTGCTACTTTTGCGACATCGCTATATGTAGTCCACGTATTATACGCATCAGAATATAGGGAAAAATTTTTTGCCCGTCCAAAAGAATTAAATGGTACGCCCGCGCGACCATTTTAGAAAATAATGAAAGGGGAGAACTTTCATGTCGCGATTGCTGCCGGGATGCGGCAGCGGTACAGCCGGGATGGGGGCGAAGGGTAGAAACACTTAGGGGCCCTGGAACAGTGAGGGCAGAGTTTTTGAACCCGCGGAAGCCGGGCGGGCGACGGCAACGGACTTTTTCAGCCCATCACGGCCGATTTGTAACCGCGCGCGGAAGACAAAAGTGCTTTTAATGGTTTAACGAGAGGCGCTGAACTATTGTTCCCCTATTCGTGGCTCGCATCCGACTTGCTTTCGCGGCGAGTCAATCCCGAAACGTTTTTGCGGACCTTCTCCCGGCTATCGTCTTTCGCTTTTGGCAACTTATCTCCGCATCCCTTCTCTTCCCTGGCTACGCTGGTCCGCGCGTGTGCCGTATCGACCAGGAGAAATTGTCCACCGGCTGAGGGCCTTTTCACGCGAGATAATTCACTGGCGCGTGATTGCTCTCTAGAATGCAGTAGCGCTTCAAAATCTGAACGAGGTCTACGCGTCGGTAATTGCACGATCGAGATCCCCCACCGATTCGAAGAATCGCTTGACCGGCGTCCCGTCGAACGACTGCGCACAGTGCTCCAAAGCGATGCCGGTCAACGTGAGATCGCTACTTGTAAGTTTTAATTAAATCCTCTAAACATCACTGAGCTCCTAGAATGTCTGATTTCTGTGATGTCGCAGTTTATGTGAATTGCTCTGTGCCTCGATCTTTTCAAACTATTACTATTGCTTATCTAGCTCTCCAGAGCTTTATACTTTGTACACACGTAGCACAGTGATAATCCACTTCCCCGTCGAAAATAAAGTCCAATTTCCAATATTCGTGATGACTCACGCAGCTTTTATACCAGCTACCGCGAAGACTATAGAGAAGAACGGACGTTGCCCGAAACACGAAGCGTTTTTACTCTGTGGAGGACTTTGCGAACGGCTCTGCGTAAACCCACAACCGCGTCCTTACGTGCGTCGAACATTTAGTGAGAGATGAAGCAATGCAATTGACAACGTTCGTTATTCATTGAAATGTTACGCAACTAGTGCTTTGTTCCAGCTGTGCACAGTGGAAATGAGGGGTTGTCGATGTACCTACACCAGACTGGTGTAGGAACAAGAAAGGAAAGTGCGGCGAACAGGAGAAATGCGAGAAGGATCGGTAAACCAGTCCTCTGTGGCTGGAGCATGATGGAAACCCTTACGAAACTGTGTACTCACAAGGAGAGAATTTTAGGTGTCCGTCTTCGATTGCTATGGTTTTTGGGTATGTTTCAGAGAACCGAAAAATAAGATATACGTGTCTTTTTAGTTTGGCTCGTTTTCATATTTTGGGGCGTTAAAGCACCCCTCATAGCTCATCAGAAGAGATACAAAAGTTCCTATTGTTAGTTTAAACAACATTATAACAACGTGTTGAATAAAACTTGATATAAATTTCATTTGCGTCATAACTTGCTGTATGGATGAAGTTCTTGTCGTCAGTCACTTTTGTACCTCTTCTTATGAACTTTGTGGGATGTTTCACCCCCTAAACATGCAAACGGGCCAAAATGAAAAGACGCGTATTTTTTTCGACCCTCTGAAACGTATCCAAAAACCAAAACAATCGGAATCGGACACCTGAAAATCTGATGGCTTTGAGGGGTGGTTCAACCCCTTAAATATTAATGCGGGCGAAAATAAAAGGACACGTAGGGGAAAGGTGTCTAAAACGATCCCCTTAAAGCGTAATTCAATTAAAAAAATACAAATGCACATTATTTAAGTAAACGTAAAGTAGTTTTTGTGAGTTAGTTTATCTACATTATTATTGGCTTAGATCAAATTTAGCTACCTGATCAATTACATTTTTTATTCGCATTTTTGTGAAGGCATACTAAAGGATTATTTTGTACACCTATGTGTATAAAACTTAAAGCATTGATTTATTTATATAAAATCTCAGTCACAAAATATGCGAACATCATAAATTAAAACAATCTTTTAAAAAAATCAAATCTTAGATAATTTTTGATCAACTAACAAATATAAGAAAATGAGACCAGCTTCGCAGACTCAAATTTTTTCGCGCACCCCCTGGGATTCCTGGGATCATTTTACCCTACTAGAGAGGGATCATATTACCCCAAACATCCAACTCACGTTCAGTGGTCGAATATAACGTCAAATTATTACATCCGGTAACGAAACATACATAAAATTATTGTTGAACTTGTCATTAAATCCGCGAAAAAAAAACAGCTGTCACACTGAGCTGTCTATGACAAAAGTTACACAACATTGAAAAAGACCTTAACTTAGATAAAAGGCAATAATTTTGATTTTTTCTTGTTTATAACACACACAGCGCTGATATTTACATGGCACTTCGTGCGACACTTGACGACGTACGGGCTGAACTTTTGTACATTGATATTACGAAATAATACCACTAATAGCCGCAGAGCAGCCAGGAATCATTTTACCCAGAGGGATCGTTTCAGACACTTTTCCCCTATTTTTTATTTTTCGGTCCTCTAAAACATATGCAAAAACCAAAGCATTCAGAGGCGGACAAGCAGCGACAAGTATAACTATATAGTTCCTGTTCCCTGATACAGAAGACGACCTACCATTACGTAAATGTAGACTACTCGTGAGTTCGCGAAAGACTGAAACATAGGATGGTTTGCTATTCAAGCCGTTCGTTCTATTATCATTTGAGTTTCTTGTGTGTGACATGTGGGTGACAAATGTTTGAAATATCGCGAACGAAACGTTAATAATAATGGTAATGCACTTTGTCAACAAGATTAATGGGGCTCGAAAACACAAGACGAGTCACATAACTTTTCCACCCCGAATAACTTCTAAAGTATGAAATTTAAAACAGCATGTACTATATCTATATCTCATGTATTTGAACCTTCAAATTGAATTTATCCCTAAGATCACACGCACGTTTTATAGAACAGCCTATGTGGTTGAAATAATGGGGGTTGTTTTACTGTAACGCGAGCGCAAAGGCGCAAATGTTACGTTGTTAAATGATAACGTGTGTTGTGAGGCAGAGTTGGGCATTATTCGACTAAATTGTTCTTCGACTAACCTTCGAATAAAAATTTTGAATAAAATGAAGCTATTCGTGACTAACGAATGAATTTTTAGTCGACTAAGTTTTTATTCGATCAACTCGAATACAAATTTCGAATAAAGTGAAGTTATTCGAGAATAACGAATAAATTTTTAGTCGTTATTCGTTATTCGAAGGACCTCCGGTCGGGCCGAGGGGTATTATGGGGAAGGGGAACGCTTGTCTGGCAGACGGAGCGGCTCGGGTTCTGACCCACGCTTATTCGCGTCGCTTAGTCGCCACGGAGGTCCTTCGAATAACGAATAACGACTAAAAATTTATTGGACTAAGAATTTAGTCGAATAAAAATTTAGTCGATTATAAATTTAGTCGACTAAGAATTTATTCGACAAAGAATTTATTCGACTAAGAATTTATGCGACTAAGAATTTATTCGACTAAGAATTTATTCGACTAAGAATTTAGTCGAATAAAAATTTAGTCGACTAAAAATTTATTTGTTATTCTCGGATAACTACTCTTTATTCGAGTTCGTTCGAATAAAAATTTAGCCGAATAAAAATTTATTCGACTAATGCCCAACTCTGTTGTGAAGTACGGGGCTTCGGGATTCTCCCGAACAACCTCGTCGTATTCCGTAGCTTGTCCTCTGTAGGGTCGTCCCTCCGGCTACAATAGGTCGGGTGAAAGTGCCGGTAACGGGATATTCGGTATGAACCGAAAGGTAGTGGATCCTTAGCCGGTCGAAGAGTTAGAACTCACCGTTTCAACAAATGTTTATTGATCTTGACTGACACTGGCTCAGCGACCACCCTGTAATCGCTTTATCGATTTGAAACAAGAGAGAGAGCCCCGCGATTCGGTTTATATGTATACATTGTTTTGGGATCAAGGAGGGAGCCTAATAGTAGCCGCCCGTTGATCCCGCGGCTGTGCCTCGCACGCGAATTCCTTTGGTTGCACGTTATGCATTGCATCGGAAGCAATTCCGATCGGCACGTGTTTTACAACACGTGCATGAAGGAACGGAGGGAAAGGCGGCAAATGAAAAAAGGAACATTAGATGAAACGCCCTTTTACCTTTCATCATTACTCTGCTCCTTCTTTAACATTTTGTAACCGGCTGCACAATCCGGTTGCATTTAAATCATTCACCGAAGAAAATGCAAATTTATAACCCGTCCATCAATCAAACACTTACATATCTGCGACCTCGAAGAACAACCCAATATACTTTCAACCGAAACAGTAGTAATAGTCTACCTGGCGGGGTGTATGTTCCTATTCGCAACTGCGTTGCTCGGTTAGAAAAAATATTAAGCACTCATCACATCATTACTGTGATAAAATTCACGTCCGCGTATGCAGGAATTGACAGTCGATTTATCCTTACAACTTCGACTTAATCATTTCACCGAAGAACAGTTTTCCAACGTTATCCATCATATACATCACATTTGCATGAAACGAGGAGTATAAAAACCGTGGAAAACGGAAGCTCGGACATCACAAACGAAAGTAACTTTGAAACAAGTGAAACGAAGCAACAGCATCAAGAAGTCAAGCATGTCTCGATATATCGTCGCACTAGTCCTGTTCGCCGCATTGGTGGCACCTGCTTGTAAGTTTATAGTTTATGCGTAACTATTCAGATATTGTTTGGCAGCCATAAATGTTCTTACACTGTTTGCAAAGTAACTGTTGATTTTTATGTATAATCGTATTATACGCGGTTCAACTTGGTTCCAAAAACTTAACACGTGCAGCATAAACTTTTGGCGACAATCAAACGCGTAATTATTTTTTCAAGTGAGCATTCACAAAATATGCGTCAGCTGGAAAGAGGCAGTCGATTCTTGCACAGCGAACGAAACGATGGCACTGTGTGGAAGAAGTTGCGAACCTACGTGTAAGAGCTTGCCAGCCGCACTCGTACCGATTATTGAAAGGTGTCCGCAAGATGTCGTAAGTGTTCGAAACGATCGTCAATGATCAGCTATTCAGAATTCTCTAACTTATTGTTACTAACTAATTGGCACGATACTGGCGGGTCCTTTACAGCAATGCTCACGTGCAACAACAGCGTGTTCGTGCGAAGTGGGTTTCGTCCGAAACGAGCAGGATGAATGCGTCGCCCCTGCTGATTGCCAATAGTAGTGCTCCACAACATCTATCTACGTATTCTGATTTATCACAACTGTATAGGATCCTATGCTTGGGTATTTGTAGTGTAAAATACCAGTAATAAACGGTGGTGGTGTGAATGTGGATCCGAGTTAGTTTATTTATGAAATGGATAAAGGTGACCCCCAACGGCGCGTAACTCGGCGAGTCTCGTGCCACACTCGCCGAGCTCCGCCCCGTGGGATTGATCAGATGGGGCTCCTGTGGCTCGGCTTGGGCTTCCCGTTCATTGTCGGCTCGCCGACTCGTCGAGCCTTGGGACTTTACCCTAATGATCGTGTGATTTACGAAGCACTACTGCATATTCATATATTTTTCCATTTTTGTATTTCGTTTATCACTTTATGAAGGGAGTACACCACTTTGTGATCCCAAAAGAATGGGCAAATTTAAAATTTGTTTTCTTAGGTAATTTTTAGTGAAATATCGAGATCGTTTTAGAAGATGTTAGGCTACATTTTAACTTTACTTTCATACATTATTTATTACTTGAAGTTTTAAATAGCGGAGTTATACAACATTGTTTACCGTCGTGTCTTCTCAGCTAGCTCCCAGCGCCGAAAGCGATTGGAACATAAAAAATAAAAAAACTTTAGTCCAACTGAAGGAAAAATAGATTTTTATCAATGTAGCGTACGGTTTTTATCATATTTTAATTTGTTCAATTTTTATACACCCCCACAGCCGAATTGTTTCAGTGAAGAAGAAAACATTTCTTTACAAAGCCGCCATTGGCTTATTTTTTAAAATTATTCAAAAATCGTTCGCTACATTGATGGCAATCTATTTTTCTTTAAGTTGAAATAAGAATTTTTTTTCATGTTTCAAACGCTTTGCAACCCGTTTTCAATCGATGGCGACCCTCTTCAATATACTGCCGGAGTAGGGTGAATGTACCTAATACCGCCCAGGTTCCTAATATCGCCACTCGTTATGTCTCGCAAAGCAAGCATTAAAATTTATCGGTCATGAACTGAATTAGTGCCTAAACATATGTAGGAAGACATAGTGTGATTTCAGTGTCATGTGATCAACAATTACAGAAAAGGAAGTATTTTAGAGAACAGTGTAACAATTTATTGGAATGCGACAATTTTATATCACATTTGGAGACGATCAATCTAATAATTCTGTGAATGCGCGAATATCTACTAGAAATACCTAATTAATGATGCACTTAAGGCAGGATACCACCTTTGCTCTTAAAAAAAAATGAAATTTTTTTTTATCTTAAAGTACTCTTTCAAGTGTATAGAATCGAAATTCATTCATTAGAAAGGTGGCCGAAACCTTTTTCTTGTGTAAAAACCGGTTTGGAGCAGATATATAAATCTATATAAAACTTTAAACGCGTTTTTCTCGAAACGATGTTTTTCAAATCGGCGTGTCAGATTACTCTTAAAATTTTCATCGGATTGACTTGAAACTTTGCACAATTCTTCCCCGTGGTATAACCTAATGATGTACGTAGGACTTTTGCTTTAGCGTTGTTATTTTTTTTTTGGTGCACAATTTTATAAACTTTTTTAAATTTTTTTACCCTAAAAAATTGACCTTTTTGTTAAAACGACCGCCATTTTCTTAAAAATCGAAATTTCGTAAAATCCCTACGTACAGCATTAAAAAATATTGTTGTTAATAGGGACATTCTTTGGCTTTTTTTTCTAAGAGCCACGTACAAAGCGGAATTTGACACGCCGTCTAACGATGTTCCTCCAAAGGAGTGTATTTTGGCGCCACCTACAAGAGATTATTTTTCCCTTTTTTCAGTTTCAAAAAATGTGTAATTACAGATTAAAGTTACATTAATGAATGACTGAAACCGATTTTGTTTCTGCGCATTCTTTGTATGCAAAAAAAATTCATGAAAAACGCCTCCAAAATCGCAGTCAAAGGTGGTATCCTGCCTTAAAGATTGTAAACGCTTCAAATATTTTTCGTAATGAAAATAGCGTCTTCCTGTTAGCAGTACGCGTGGTTCTCAATACCGCCGCGTGGCATCGCTTGGCGGTAACAAGGTTAGGTTAGGTTAGGTTAGGTTTTCTTAAATCTAATCCTAACCAAAAAATTCGTCCAGAAAACATGTATATAGGAAGAATTAATAAAAACACATGTGACAATAACTTTAAAAACTCATACATATATACATGAATTAATCAATATTTCTTGACTAGGCGATATTAGGTAGGGGAGACCGGGTATGGTTGTCACACGGGTAGGTTGTCACAAGCGCTATAACAAAGAAACTATAAACAATAGGAATGTACTAATAATCCGTGGCGATGCGTAAACATATCGTCGCCTTCTCCCCCATCACACAAGTCGTTGTGGAGTCGCATGAGGACACGATGTATCATTCTTTCTTTTCGTGCGCTCGAAGTAAATTATGCCGTATTTTCTATCAAGTAAGTATAGGTTGTTCCTTAGTATTGACTATAACATTGTTGCATTATTCTCGTAGTTAAGAGTTTTTTCTAACTTATTGTAATGATTTTTTTGCATTTTTTAAACTTTTTAATACATGAATAGAGAGGTGAAATTGTTTAACGGTTTGGGGCAAGTTGTCACAGAACATTTGGGGTAAGTTGTCACAGAACATTTGGGGTAAGTTGTCACAGAACATTTGGGGTTACGTATTTGCCGCATGTACAGCTAATCCCGCTGTAACTTGCTGTACCTATCATGTGATATTATTTTCTTGTTTGTTTGGCAACAGTTCTCAATAATAATGCTGCAAACTTATAAGAAGAAGACGTCCAGAGGTGAGGTGTCCCAGGAATTGATATTAGTTTCTTAATTGAATCGACTTTTTATTCATAAACTTAGCTATCCAAATGTGTGACAATCAACCCCAGATACTGTGACAAAGATACTATCACAAAATAGTTCCTGCAAATAATGTGAATTATCTCCTAATCTGCTTGACAAAATCCACAGGACAAATTTTTTTTTATAAAGTCGGACGTACGTAGTTTATATTAATCTAAGTTTGAATCAACTTCCCTGCAGCTATGACCCGTAAAAAAATCAAAATAAGAAAATGAGACAACCATACCCGGTCTCCCCTACCCATTATTCAGCACCCGATTTTTGCGTGGCTTTCCTAATTAAAAATTTGTGGGTTTCAACGATTCTAACTTATGCTGCACGAGACACGAATAATTTCTCTTTACTTTGAAACAAATTGCACACAAAAACAGCAATTATTATTCAATTAACAGCGATTTAACTTTCGCTAGGCGATATTAGGTACCGTTACTCTATGCCAACGTTATCTACTGCTCTGTTGTAATGTTGCAAACCCAAGACAGAAACGGCTGTAACTCGGGAACAGGGTCAGACAGGACAAACGTTTATATGAACTTTTTTTTGTTAGCTTCGTGTCCTGAATCCACCCCTGCAATACTTCTCGCACACTGCGAAACGCCCTGTATATCTCAGTTAGTAGTCACGCGCCATCAAAGTGTTTCGCGTGAAAAGACCCATGCGCTAACGAGACAATTTCAAATTGCCCATGTATCGCGCTCTTCCCCCCCTGCGCCCGCTGCACTTTTATATTACCGGTCTTTTATCCCTGGCACCTCCGCCGTGTAATTGCTCCGCTGTATCGTCACGCTTCCCGCCCAGCAATTTCTACCGTATCCGAAATGGCAATCGGCAGTCTTAATTTTTAAACGCTCGCGATCCCTCCGCGTCTTTCATTATCGAACACCGCGCCGGCGGAATGAAAGAGCACACGCGCGGTCATTGGTGTCCCGCCTTCGAATCCCGGATGGATGATTGAACGGTGCGATACCATCCAAAAAGATCGTTGATAGTGGCGACGAATAAATATCATTGCACGGTGAATCACAGGTTCCGGGCGCGACAACGTATATGTACCTACCAAAGCACATACTTTAAACGCACAGCGTGAAAAATTTCACCCGTACAAATTGAACGGTGGCGATTTAATCGGGAGAAAATGCCAAGCGATGCCCTTGCCAGTAAAGTGCTGCAGTGCGTAAAGAGAAGCTGCATGAACATAATCCGTGCACGTGTAGGCTACTTCAGCCGATAAGCGCAAATACACTCATCGACCCAATCGACCGGGAGGGACACCGATTTTTCTAAAAACTCGATATGCAAATTATTGTGGGACGGCATCGGTGAAATAAGCTTCGGGAGCCGTTGCTGTCGTAACTGCCCTCTCTAGCTAATTCCCTCGTTGTAGGCATATTGCCTTTCGGGATATTAATGCAGTTTATGTCACAAGGCGAATCCGTGTCGATTACGTAGCGAGCGCAGCAGAGGGCTGCACACGCGAATCTGCTTATCGAAGTTCATCGTTTCGCCGATCGTGCATTACCTGCGCCGAGTGATTCTCATTACTGGATACATCTGAACCCCACGGAATAGTTTACTGCGAATTATCCAATATGTAGCCCGGCCTTGCCGTAATCCCCCTGATAAATGTCACTCTTGAACATGGGGCCTGTCTGCGTGGTATTCATTGCGAGATCGGTATTTCCTCCGTCTCCCTGTAACAAGGCGGATCCATAGATCCGTCGATAACAATCGTTCTTCACACCCATCAGCTGTCGCTAATGCTATTTGCGTGCTCGCGATGCTCTTGTTAAGCTTGTTAGCTGTTTCGTATAGGTGACACAAGACCGATAAGTGGGAATAAGATGAGACGTCAGCGTCTTGTTCGTGGCAATTGTCTTTTCGATGGACTGTGCAAATGTTGCTGACAGAATATGCTTATGCAATTAATATACAAGGTGGAAAATGAAGAGCTTTATTAGCTCTCCTATTACCGGGGACTTTTTGATCTCGACAGGATCGTAATATAATAAAATTCACTTTATTCGAGATCGTAACCATTTAATAAACCATGCATAGGGTGAAAGCACTAGTAGTCGACCACTTAAAGCTAAACTCGAATGAAAAGTACTGAAAAAAAAATAAACAATCTATGTTATAAAATATATAAAATGAATTGAAGTAATTCAAATGTATTTAATGTATCACTAAATATTTTGTGTTAGTAGGAAAGTTCGGGGAAAATAAATAATTAGCGTTAAAAATAAAGTGTCCGAATGCTTTAATAATCGACCGCTTAACACTAAAAGTCGACCGGTCCGATAGCTAGTAGTCGACCACCTTTTTTAATATGAAATTCAAAATAGGTTATGTGCGCATTACAAACTAAAATTTATTTTTAAATATAATGTGCAACATCAGTAAATAATTAATAATGACAGGAATAATGCGTAACTAAAATAAGTTCTTTTAAAAACTTTATCAAAATTTTAATAAGAAATAGAAATTATTTTTTTTTCCAATGTAAATTAAATTTTTCGTTTTTAAGATAGGAAGCAGTAACAAATTTTAAGTTTTTAAAGTAGGTATTTGTATTCTATAAATAAATTATATAAACTTTGTAGAACATTAATCCATAAGAAACGAATATACAATTTTAATTATCTTATAGTTAATACGTGGTCGACTATTAGCATTCATTGTGAATGCAGTTAGCTTCAGAAGTCGACCGCTGTGGTCGACTATTGAAAATTGAAAGGGAATGATGATCCAGTTACCGACCTCCCATCAATAAATAAATTATCCCATTTTTTTTAAATTTTTGAAGCGCATATAAAATTGTTGATGCTTTTTCAGTGGAATAGCATAATTTTCCAGTAAAAAATGTATAGAACTGAATTACATTTGTCGTTTCTATTCAAAGCACACTTATGTTTCTCGGGTTAGAAAACAGCAATGGCGCATGTAGAATCAAAATTAGTTTACAAATCACTTTAAAAGCATTTATTTTTTTACCTATGAAGGGCGCTTTTTGTCGTATTGTAAAGTTAGAAATTCAAAATATAATATAAAATTGTCATTTAATAAATTCTTTATTTCAGTACTTATTTCTTTAAACTAAATAATAAAAGTGGTCGACTACTAGAGGGTGGCCGACTACTAGTGCTTTCACCCTACGTCATTTTATTATTTCTTTAAACAGGAATATGTGTTGTCAAATACCGACATTTTTAGACCCATCAACACTTTTCCTTGACGTCTTATCTTGAAACAAGGTATATTTGTGTCATTTAAGGTGATACAGAGAAGAAGCTAATTTGAAGATGCAGATCTTTATTGCCGCTGACATACCTGTCACTTTGTCTGGCTGGACAAACTAAATTTCAACTGTTTCGACGTAAGTCGCTAAATAATTATTAATCAGCAAACGTAGGTGCGCGCCACTCTTGTGCGTATCAGGGCAACGCTTTCCGGTTGAAATTCCATACTTTTCAAGTTACCCTTACCGTCAATCCTTAATTCGATAATTACTTTACGCAGTTTTGTAGATATAAAAAAAGGCGCAACTTTTGTTTAAAGCTTCTTTTCGATATCTCTCACCGTTCTCGAGATATTCCACGAAAAATAAAATTCTGCATTTTTTCCAAGGGTGATTTCACCCCCTAAATCGCACTATGGCACCAATAAAAAATAGGTTTGTCTTACGAATAAACTATTCTACTCCCAAACAAAGCTGCATATTTTTCTGAATTTCCGGGTTGCCTAACTTTTCTTGTCAGCAGTTTTGCAGCTAATCTACGACGACATACATATCTATTTGCGAATTTCAATATGAATACATATGTATATTCATGCAACCTCATATATTACAGACTTCACACCGGTCATTTTCCATTTTACATTAATAAAATAAACGAGCTCCGCTTTTTTATAAAGTGGAAATCATATAATCCAGGGGAGATTAAAACTACCAATTTGACATCTTCCTTGCGTTCTAGTCTGCTGAATTAAAACTGAATACTGTACCAAATAATACATACAACTTAAAATATAACATACATAATCATGACATCTACATGTACTCTGTTTCTTTCGTCCTTATTTCGTCCTTCTTTCCGAACGTAAGTCCTAGGTGGAAGCGGAACAAGCCCGATGAATTCGTAATTGGGCAAAGCGATGCAACATCGAACACAGAAGAGATTAACGCTCATGTGTCGCGTTTGCGGTGGGCGACCAGCTCCCGCGACAGCGTAATCGTCGCGGGCAACCATTAAACCCGATTGCTTTCGATGAAATCTTCCATGGCGCTATCAACTTGTAACGAACGTAAAGCGTTTTTACGAGTAGCAGCGGGGATCGCCCCGACAGGTTTGAATGGGACACGATAAAATTAGGGGCAGCGGTTCTCTTTGGGTCGGCCGCCGTCGAACGCGATGCTACTGGCACGAGCTGCCGCGAGGCTGGCGCCGCACTTCATAAAGTTAGATCGAGATTTTGAACTTTCGCGAACCGTGACCCCACTCGAAATTGCGCTTGATAGGCCGCTTCTTCGAGTGCCAAGAATGCTCCTAATAGGATAAGTTCCTGCAGTAAGTTTTGCTTTCTGCCTACACGAATATCGTGCCAATCAAACTTTTTCCAACGAAAATTCCTATGTCGTGCGAGAGGATGTTTGGCTCTTTAACCGATCTCTGAGAAGTTTCTTCATTAGATCCCCAATCTTTTGAGAATCCGAAAGTTAAAGATCCCAGACAAGATAACAGAACAGATACTGTTCAGTTTGGTGAATACAGCTACGCGTCGGAGCCACATGCTTCATATTTAATGAAACCGAGGACGAGGGTGGCGTTTCGTCGGAGCCTTTTAATAAACAGGCGAAGACGCATCCCTTCTATAAATGTGGAGATACGCGTAGTTGGATCTTTCTCCGTACGGCTTAGAATCATAGTAAAATTAGAATAATTTTGTATAATTTTATGAGCGTTGGCGTGGGCGTAGATGATTCTAGCTTTATAGATATGAACGGATATTTTTTTAATCGTTCCGTAACATACCTCCTCATTTCCATTGTAGAATATACATAGCAAGTGTTTTTGTAACTTTCTGTATG
This sequence comes from Andrena fulva, assembly GCA_946251845.1. Lineage (NCBI taxonomy): Eukaryota > Metazoa > Arthropoda > Insecta > Hymenoptera > Andrenidae > Andrena > Andrena fulva. Next base: position 62,941,406 of record OX276327.1, read on the forward strand.
ACATGTCCCGTATGTAACTTTCATCAACTTAAGAGTATATAAACTGTAATTATTGTAACAGTCGAAACTTAATTATATGGGGTGTCCACTATAATTGGAAACGGTGGAATATCTCGCAAGGAACTAAAGGCGTCAAAATATGGTTCTTACAGAAATTGTTTAATTTCGTCGGAGGCATTGCGCGGTATAAATAGTTTCTCTGCAGGTGACTATATTTTTTTATTCGCAATATGACAGCGTTTGTTGAAACAAGTACAATGATGCGCAATACTAACAATATTTAGTAAGACAGTGAATGTTTTATGAAAGGTCGTAAAATCGGGGGCGCCAGGGAGTCAAGTCAATACATAAGTAGGGTTTAGCCTATAAGAACCTTGAGCCATCCACCCAATGGGGAAGATGACTGCAACTTTTTCCCACCCGTGACGCCACCAGCACAAGAGTAAAACATTAGGTAACTACCCACTTCACACGTTCCACAAATGAAAAATTCGGGCGCAAACCATTCACGCATGCGCACTCATGCAAAACCGCAGTACATGCGCTAGTGGCGCCCTCTACGCCGAGCTTTGCGTCATCTTCCCCATTGGTTACAAGTGAAGGGTAAGGGGAAAAACAGAGAATGTCCATTTTTAGTGATTCTGCGATGTACCTATAACGTATTTTGTTGGTGTCAACTGGGGCCACAGAACTGTCGAATCACAAAGGGTTATGTAAAGTAGAAATGTCCACACAAGACAACGTTAAAGATTTGGTGTACTGGTTAAAAACAGGGAATGTCCACTAGGGTGGCTCCTATTTACTCACGGTGAAATTTTTTTCAAGATTTCCTTCCCGGCACCCCCCAGAATAGTTCCAAATAATAAAAAAATAATCTGCATGAAGTTTGAGCCCGATCGGATAAGGGGAAATGGTGCCACTGAGCCTTTGAACATTTAAATAATTATTTAACAGCTCACAAAATCGATTTTATATAATTATCCTCCAAGTTATTGGTGACATAAAAAAGCATGCCAAACAAAAGTTGTAGGTCCAGACAAGAAGCATCTTTTATGTTGTATTACTTACAACATAAGTCCAGAGACAGAGTCCGAAACACTGAAACGAAAAAACAATTTTTTTTTTCAAAATTTGAAAGTTTAAATCCTTCCCGAACACTTTTTATTTATGAAGGCGAATTAAAAATTGTATGTTCGAGGACTATTGTTTAAACATTTAAGAGGGGGCATATACCGAGATGTGCCAAAAAGATCGATGTTTTTAAATATTTTCAGTGTTTGATATGTAATGAATGTTTCCCGAAAATTTGGCACCGAAATTCGCTAAAATATCGAAGATATAGACATGCCATTTTCTTTTCTCACATTTGCACACAAATTCTGTCCTATAAAAAGTGACAAAACATCTACACAAACGTAGTGTAATTGTGCATGGTACGGTCTTTAACATCATAAGCAAATAAAGGTGTTGAATCTCGCGGTTATGTTGCATTTACAATTAGTATCATTGCACGCCACTCGTGGGGATGGGCGCAGTGATCGTTCCCGATGACTCTGTTCTTTTGCGAAGAGTGGGGAGAGAAGTGCTGCGTCGTCTGTCGAACGCAGGGTTACCAGGGATTACTTGTGGCGCAACACCTACAGGAGTGGTGGTAATGTGTGCGCGAACTGACGCTAGCGCCAAGGCAGCCAAGTGGCCCGAACGCGAAGCCAACCACGGCCAACCAGCGTCGGCGGGAAATCTGTCGTCGACACTGGTTGGCCGTGGTTGGCTTCGCGTTCGGGCCACTTGGCTGCCTTGGCGCTAGCGTCAGTTCGCGCACACATTACCACCACTCCTGTAGGTGTTGCGCCGCAACTAATCCCTGGCAACCCTGGTCCAACGTGTGTTTGCATCCACGTGCCATTGTGGACGGGTGATCGTTTCCTCTAGAGGCATATTTGTTATAGTTATATCCAATAAACTCTATCTTTCATTAATCCAATTAATGCGAGTACAGTTTTCACGTTCACGTAACCACAGTTGCGCGTACAAAAGGTATCATAAAATAACAGTAGGATTTAGCTGATCGAAGAAGTCCGAGACCCGTCGTTCCCGATACTGCGCGAAGCGTGCTCTATTATTGCTGATTGTCAGCTAAACTGTTTCATCTATGAGAAGTCGATACTGCATTCGCCAGGCTTTCTGTTGCTTATACATTTTCTTATTCCGGTTAAAATGTCGCACCGAATTGACGTTGATGTTATCCGTGTTCTCGCGGCAGGGAACGAGGAAAGTATAACTTCGACGACTGTAATTCGCCATTCATCCGTCCGTTTATTTCACGTCAAAGTTCCTGGAGATTCGGCGTGACACGAGCGCTTGTTATTTTTGACAAGGAACCCTGACAGCGGCATTGCGTGGATACGGAACGTTAACGCGACTCTTCCACTGGTCGTAAACCGTTCCCTCCCCCCAGTCAAATTTGCTAAAACTTGCAGCTTGCCTGTTTCACAGCAAGCCGCCTACACCTTCGTGTGGAATCCCTTGTCCCGCATTCCCTTGGATCCGTTGAATGGAGACTAACGTGAAGCCACTTGATCCTTTCGGAGCAGCACGACTGTTAGGGGCATGTAATTAAACTGCCTTCACAATGTGGACAAGATTGTTTCGCAAGTGTTGAAAGGTTCCTCGCATACCTGAAAGGAATGATTAACCCTACCGCCTGGTACGGGCATAACGTTGCACCACGTGTATTTCATTTTTAGGGTAGCAGACATTTAGAATAAAGATTAGCAGTAAATACTAAATAATGGTACCTACAGTAGGCGGTGTAAATAGAGATTTATTTTGAAAAATAATTGTAGTTGAAATTAAAATTATTAATATGACTACACAATACAATGATAACAAATGTTAGGTTGCCGCACAAGTTCTGTCCGCTAGTGTCGCTACGTCTTCTAGAAATTCGATTTTTGCAAATAGCTTATACTTACTTCAAACTGTATAATTTCTATTATTATTTATGACAGCTTCCCATTATGCGCCTTTCATAAAAATCTTCAGATTTATCATTAAAAAAAAAGAACTTACTGTACTTTCTGTGGCCTCGAAATTATTGAAGGATCTTCCGTCCGAACTGTTTTGTAGTGATCGAAAAATGTGAAAATCTGTTGGTGCCAGATCCAGGGAATACAGGATCAACTTGCTCTAGCCTAACTCTAACGATCATGTGGGTTTACGATAGGATCAAGAAACTTTAAGGTATCAGAGTTCTAATTAGAACTTGAACCTTTCTTAATGAAACATAAGTAAAACGAAAATATCGAGAGAAACTTTTATACGAGTCCTATTCCTTAAGAATATTAGATGCATATTATTATTGTTACTGTTTTATTAACGGAAGAAGCCCTTTAGTAAAGATATATAAATGTGCAAATAGCAAGTGACAATACAGTTACGCGACAGAATGGAATAATAATTTAAAGTAACTAACGAGACTGCACAGTTCGCATAATAGATTTTTTTAGGAAAAGTCGATGATGTTATACAAGTTGTCGCATAATGCTGGTTGACAAGGGATAAGTTGGCTGAAAATTGGACCCCCAAACGTATAGATATTATTGCTATGTTTCTTTTAAGAGTGTACCACACGATGCGAGATTTGGATATGCGGAAATCTAGATTATTTCTTTTATGCTAACAAGGAGAATATTTTAGGTGTCCGCCTCCGATCATTTTGATTTTTGGATATGTTATAGAGGACCGAAAAATAAGAAATACGTGTTTTTTTATTTTTCCCCGTTTTCATATTTGGGGGGTGAAAACTGCGTTCAAAGTTAGGGTTAAAAACTCATTTTTGTGGAATATCTCGAGAACTATTAGAGATAGGGGAATAGTGTCAATGGACGAATTTTGTGTCTTTGAATGCGAAATATGACTGACTCACCAGATTTTCAAAAAGTCCACAAAAATGATTTTTCACCCCTAACTTTGAACGCAGTTTTCACCCCCCAAATATGAAAACGGGGGAAAATAAAAAAACACGTATTTCTTATTTTTCGGTCCTCTATAACATATCCAAAAATCAAAATGATCGGAGGCGGATACCTAAAATACTCTCCTTGTAAGTGTAGGTACAATCAAGACTGGCCTTGTTGTGATATATTTTCAAATCATCTGCTACTACTATGTAGTAGATACTGAAAAAATAAGAGGCTCACAGAAATATCATTTATGAACAAATTAAAAAATGAGGGAACCAAGTGAAATCCTTATGGAACTCTAGATCTAATCGCAGAATTCCTGGAGTGAAAATTATTAAATTTTACTATCTGAAACTTATTAGAAATGAAGCTAGATAGCAAAGAGAACAAGCCAATAAGCCACCAGTTATACCATAAGCACTTAATTTATGTAGTAGAATGAAGAGATTTACGATACATTACAATAATTTTATACATTCCCTAATGCGGATGCCAACAAACTTTGCCAAGCCTAAATATATTTCTGAGCATTCCAAAGTGTTTGTTAATAGTTCATAATCCGTTTGCCCTTTCTGTATCCTCCGATATCTCGAGTGTTGTTGAAGAAGAGAGATTAAAATTTGCGTAGGAGGCAGCCAGAGAGCATGGCCCGAAGTAGGGATCAGCTGAGCTTTAGGAGGCAGCTAGATGGCGTTCCGGTAGAGTGTCAGACACCTAGAAGTAGAATAATTCGTCGTTAATCTGGATCTCCTGGATAGCAATCCGATCGGCTGATTCTTTATCTCTCACGTCTGTATATAAAATTCGGCTTCCCAGTTCTGTAAATTTCGCAATGGATCGAAAGATGAGAAGAAGCCTATAAGGAATATTATGGTAGACCGGGGCGAATCGGATCACTTTGTGTTTGACGGTAAAAAAATAATACTCAAACATTAAAAAAATAATTTTTTTATTATATATTCGTGACCAATACACATTTGGCTTTAAGATTAATAATAGAAAATATAACCAAACTTAAAAATGTTTCTTCTGCAAACAAAAAACCAAAAACTGAGATATATCTGATTCGCCCAGAAAGTTGGGGCGAATCGGATAACCCAGAAATTTCTGAAAAAATTAAAATTTTCATAACAAAATCTTTAGAATCGGCTTAAACAAATCTAATTTAATGACAGTGAAGTCAAGTGACACTACTTAGCACACAGATCGGAAGGACATTGCCGTTTTTTGCGGCCTCTATCAGCACAATTCTCGTGGCACCACTCTTCTCAGACAATCTTCTGAAAGTGGACGAATGAATTTTTCACCACAGTAAATACAATGCCATCTTTTTAAGACCATTAATTTATTTATTTTTTTCGTCATTTCTTTATATTTAATTTTTATCACAGTTTCCTTTATATTTTTTTTTTGACACCATGATCCCTGATTGTTCTTTTTTATGTACGTACGAACCATCTGTATATTAACAATTATCATATTTATAATCATAAAAATACTCAAATGAAATAAAAGAGTGATCCGATTCGCCCCAAATGATGTGATCCGATTAGCCCCATATGTAAGTATTTCAAAGGGTGTAGATTGCATAAACATATTATGATATAATAGTCTAAAATACACCAAATACTAAACTTGGACAAACTAATAACATTAAACACATTTGAATTTTCAAGCTTACTTTTTATTTTAAATACGAAATTGCAGATTACGTAGGTCAGATTCGGACCAAAACATCTCACTGAATACACTGAATACCACTTACGCCCAACTCGCCCGTGAGTTTCTTTAGGGTAGGTTTCCTTATACGCGACTGGACGCATCGTGAAGAATTTCAAAGCCGATTTTCTCGAAAACGAAGCGCAATATCAAAAAATCTTATTCCTCTTTCTCGACTTATTTACTTATTATAAATCGAAAAGAAAGAGTAACTTTTTTTCATATTGCGCTTCATTTTCCAGAAAATCGACTTTGAAACTCTTGACGATGCGTCCAGCCGCGTACAGGAGAACCCACTTTAATGAAAAATCACGGGCGTTGCGGGCGACTTGGGCGTAAGTGGAACGCACCCTATCTATGCCAGCTCTAAACAATAACTTAAAACAATTGACGGGCCATTGTGGGAGGTGCGGTGGAGAGGGACGAGGTAATACAAGCGATCGGAATGCTCATTTCTATCGCGACGTAAGAAGTATGTACTAAATTCTTATTTTGATCCGATTCGCCCTGCGATCCAATTCGCCCCGGTCTACCCCACAATATAACTCGAATTTGTTAAGATGTAACGGGATATTTGCCTATCACTTCGCCGTTTCCGCCAGCTTTGATATTCCGTCTGGATGCTACACAGTCCGCAATTTGCACAAAGGGAATTAATACCAACGTTCAGACGCGAATCCGTCTTCCAGCGAGATTTGACGCCTGCACAAGGCCAGGCAGCCTTTGCCTTTCCATTCACGCGTTTGGCCCAAAATTCTACGTATACACGTGCACAGCGAACCGTGCTATGACGTGGAGGAGGAGACTACGAGTTTGGTTCTACAGCTACTAGCAATTAGTGCCACAGAACACTGTGGTCCGTACTTTACATTCGTATGCACGGGAGGTAAAACAACGGCGGCGGAGGCAAGCCTACGTGTCACTCGCTCAAGCGAATCGGGGATGCATTTGTTTTGTTCGACTTTACTTTTCTCGATACTCGATCACTCGATCGGTCTGAGGAAATTCAATTGACGTGAATTGTTACTAACCGCGATGGAATTGGAAACACTGTCGGGCCTCGGTGACTGCATACGGTACGCTGACTACCCTTCGATAAACCTCCAGATCGTCTTTGCTGAAATAGAAGGCGGGTGTAAAACAGAACGACAAGTATCTGCGGTAGTTTTAAAGCAAACTGACGGGAAGAGTTTCTACTCCTGCATCGACACGAATCACGCGTTTCATGGCGAATGAACGACGACGAAACGAATATTGGGGTAGTTGGGAAGTGGCTTCCAAGAGGCGCTCGACTGTTAAAACGTAAAAACGATTGTTGAGATTAAAATTCAGATTTTATAGTCAATTAGAAGGAAAAGAGCTCCCACTGAAAGGTGAATGCAAACTGAGATAAAAAATATTACGTTAGCAGAAAGATTGCGCTGACAATAGCGAAGCTGCTCCATTCATCTCGTGGATTCATTTTCTCTTTGGCTGGCCCGAATGTCTGACGAGAGGAACGAGCGAAATGAAAAGGAAACGGGTGCGAAATGGAAACGTGTGTGTGTTTCGTCAATGATCTGGGAGTAGATTCAGCAGTACTTATAATCAGTGTATCGCGTGACGGGAATATGTAGCATTGTTCCGTTCTTAAGTGGAATGCTTGCTAAACATCCGTGAGAAAAGTAAATGTCTCAGGGCATCTGTTTACCCGGTGTCCGGACATTTTCTTTCGCAAATATCAATGTTCCTAACGAAACAATGCTGCGTTCCTAATGAACCACGTAGGTTCAAGAAACTCAATCTACAATACAATACTCCCTCAGGGAAAGAAACACGAAATGTAAGCCAATAAAACTTACAAAATTAGAGAACTAGTTAAACACACAGGTAGAGTGGGTGAGAAGAGGGATTCTGTATTAAAACGTCAGTCAACCCGTCAGAAGTCCGTTCTAAAATTTTAAACAGGCGTAAATTTTAATTTCACGCTCTGAGCTTCTCAACCGTATGTGACATTACTCTTTTCACATATGCGGGTAGACTTGCTTTTTCGATAGGAATGTCTCTGAATCAACCTTTGCCTCTTCGTGCCAGCAATTTAATTTAATTGCCTTCCTCTGTCATTTCCACATTCACTCTTCCACAGATGTTCATCTCGCAGGCCTGATACTCCCGTTACTTTTTGTTACTGCAGCGCTTCCTGCTTTTAAAACAAACAATCGGGCGGAGCAAAAGGGTAGACCAGGTAGGGTAGAAGCCCCAATTACTGACACATTAAGGAGTGACTCTAATGTTATTGCATAGTATCTGTATTTATTGACTAAAAGTATAAGTTTTTTATTTTTTTTTTATTATGGTTTAATATGTTTACTTCATGAAAACCATTTTGTGGGTCTTAGAATTTCTATTTTCATATATAAATTCATTAATCTAAAAAACATATTTCTAGATCTATTACTGACACCTCTAAAACGTGTATGACTGAATTACTGACACCCCAATTACTGCCAGCTAACCTAATACTGTTTATTACTGATTTTACGGTTATGTCGTCTCATGTACATGAGCAACTACTGCTATGACAGTAATACCAAAATGCTTAAAACGCTTGTACCAATCACTATCACCCATATATTAATTAAAAAGGCTTAATTAATCGTTATATTACGATCGTTGTGACTTTCTATGATACTTATATTGTACTAAAAACTGATTGTTTATTATGTAAATAATTTGAATATAGTAATTATAGCCCTTTCTTTAGTGCCCTGTTTTCTCTTTCACTAATAAGGAAGTCGCCATTTCCACTGTTGTCATCAAATTAAAATTTTGTATCGTCTTATAGAAATTAATGAAAAAAAAATATTAAGTGGTGCATTTTCTAGCGCATAGATTATAGGTTGAATTACATAATTCTTTTTGTGTATGACTTTACAACGTTTATTTATTCGTTATTTTCAGTAAAATAGCTTAAGGTGACAGTAATTGGGTAGGTGTCAGTAATTGGGGGTTCTACCCTATGGTCAGCCTTTTGCAAAGTAACAAAGGCAATTTTCAGTCGTTGGTGTATCACAATCAGTCCCCCGAAATATCCTGTAAATCTTTAACAGAACTTAGTTTACAACCATCGTTACTTTATTCTAACATTTCCTCGTAAATATATCCGTATTAGGAGGCAATGGAAAAGTCGTGTATTTCTAACAAGGGAACACCGCGAACACGCGCTCACCGATTGGAACGCAACTTTGTGGGCTTATAAAGTGACTCGAAACAAGAACAACGGTGTGTTTCATTTGGGCCCTACCGCCCTTTAAGGGGCTGAAAACTAACCTCAAAGTCGAATAGGCACTTCCACTTTTTCGCGTATAACTCCCAAACTACAATAGACAGAGAAACACGTTTCAAACAAAAGTTTAATGGTGCAACGAGCACTGCAAACTTGCGTTAACAGAATTTTGAAGAAAAAAAATTTTCTGTTCGGGTATTTTTTTAAACTCTTTTCGAAATTTTGTTAACGCAAGTTTGCAGTGCTCGTTGCGCCATTAAACTTTGTTTAAACATAAATAACGAAGGAATGAATTAGTAAACGCGAGTTCGTGGATCAGCGCGCCACGTGTCCCCATAAAACGTAACCGTAATAGGAAAATTACGTGGAGTATATTTCGTAGAGGAAGAGTGCGCTTTCCCATGAAACGGCTGAAATCCCCTCTCTCCAAACGACTCTCCGCCGGCTGGTTAAATCTATGGTTCTCGTCGAGGGGTCGAGACGGCTCATTGCTCGTAAAGCATTATCCACTAATCCGGACGGCTGAAGTTCCACTACCAAGTGGCGTTTTGTTGCTTAATCGCGCGCCGTCAAAACGGAAAGATGGGATCGATCGAGCAACTCGATTAAACTTATGAAAAAGTTTACGATCCCCTGAAACGGCCTCTGACGGCAACTGTCCAAGGGGGATCTCGCGAAGTCTCCGCGAAGACGTAAGGGCGAAGAATTTTCCATTGATTTCGTTCAGGCCGGATCACATCGGCCCAGGCTACCTCGTCGTCCTTCTTTTCAACTCGGGCTATTGATCTTTGGATAACTTCGCTGACGAAGATTCGCCCCGATTTTGTTATTCTCTGCTGGGTGTCTCTACGGTTCGACTAAACACTCAACGGCTGACATCTTCCGTATTTCCTACGCAGTTATCGTTCCTGTTCGCCGGATCTGTGGACATACTAAAAATTAATTATTAAATTTGTCGCAGGAGAAGAGCGAATTATGCGTGGGCGGGCCAAGAGAAACTTTCAATTGCGAACAGCTAGGGTGAAAGCACTAGTAGTCGACCACTTAAAGCTAAACTCGAATGAAAAGTACAGAAAAAAAATAAACAATCAATGTTATAAAATATATAAAATGTATTGAAGTAATTCAAATGTATTTAATGTATCACTAAATATTTTGTGTTAGTAGGAAAGTTCGGGGAAAATAAATAATTAGCGTTAAAAATAAAGTGTCCGAATGCTTTAATAATCGACCGCTTAACTCTAAAAGTCGACCGGTCCGATAGCTAGTAGTCGACCACCTTTTTTAATATGAAATTCAAAATAGGTTATGTGCGCATTACAAACTAAAATTTATTTTTAAATATAATGTGCAACGTCAGTCAATAATTAATAATGACAGGAATAATGCGTAACTAAAATAAGTTCTTTTAAAAACTTTATCAACATTTTAATAAGAAATAGAAACTATTTTTTTTTCCAATGTAAATTAAATTTTTCGTTTTTAAGATAGGAAGCAGTAACAAATTTTAAGTTTTTAAAGTAGGTATTTGTATTCTATAAATAAATTATATAAACTTTGTAGAACATTAATCCACAAGAAACGAATATACAATTTTAATTATCTTATAGTTAATACGTGGTCGACTATTAGCATTCATTGTGAATGCAGTTAGCTTCAGAAGTCGACCGCTGTGGTCGACTATTGAAAATTGAAAGGGAATGATGATTCAGTTACCGACCTCCCATAAATAAATAAATTATCCCATTTTTTTTTAATTTTTCAGTGGAATAGCATAATTTTCCAGTAAAAAATGTATAGAACTGAATTACATTTGTCGTTTCTATTCAAAGCACACTTATGTTTCTCGGGTTAGAAAACAGCAATGGCGCATGTAGAATCAAAATTAGTTTACAAATCACTTTAAAAGCATTTATTTTTTTTTTACCTATGAAGGCCGCTTTTTGTCGTATTGTAAAGTTAGAAATTCAAAATATAATATAAAATTGTCATTTAATAAATTCTTTGTTTCAGTACTTATTTCTTTAAGCTAAATAATAAAAGTGGTCGACTACTAGAGGGTGGCCGACTACTAGTGCTTTCACCCTAGTTAGCTAATTTATTACAGCAGACTTTTGCGCATCGATGTTCGTGCCGTGCTCATAGACAACCGACTCTCTACTCCTTACTGCTTGTTGTTTTCTTGTTCGCGGATTCCCAAATCTACCAATTGTGCACACACACACACATATACTCGTGCGTGTTCGCACAATGTTCCGGTCTAGAATCCTCGAGCGTCTACGTTAAACGCCTACATGTTGGAGTAACGAACACTTGTAACTTGCACCGTTGCGCATATCGTTGGGAGTTGACAAAATTAACCCTTTCGTCGACTATAGTCGAAAGTCTCTGTCTTCGATGGCACATAAATCGATACCTAAGTAACGCATGATAAGTTACATTTTAAGAATTTTATGGGGGAGCAATTCTAAGGTTCAAAATGTTCTCGACCAATCGCATATTACTAAAACAGGGTATTTTTATTTGGTTTTGGGGTTGAATATGTGTTTTGTCACTCTCTTGAACTTCTCAAAAATACTGATTGTCATAACATTAGTTATGCGCTTGGTTTTTTTTTTTTTTACAAAAATTCGTGGATTTCTCAGCTCTTGCCCTGTTAATAATTATCTTTTTCAAATAAGTCATTGAATTTTCGAAATTGATTAAAAAATTTCGGTTGAATAAGTAACTCAAAACATTTAATATTTTCGTAGACTTATCAATTCTTCTGTTTCACTTGGACTTGTCATGTTATTTCCCCGTATGTGCACCAATTTTTAAGAGGTTGATATTTTTGGACTTGAAAGGTCCTTTCCCTTTTCAACTATGTCATATTAAAGTACCCCATTTAGCCAGCAGATGGCATCGAAATAAAAAAATCAACAAAACCGCCCTTATTTCCCCCCCTGTGGTCTTCATACAATATCGAGAATATTTTCAACATGTAAAGGCCCCGCGGCACAATTTGATATCGGTTTCGCTCACGACATTATACTCGATCCCAGAGTACCTACGTTGTATTTCGTGGCTAACTTCCGCCGCACCGAAAAAGTTAACACTTTGGGTAGCGCATAGTTTGGCTGAAATACCGTCCCACATCAGTCAGGCCGTTTCGAACGATCGCTTCTGCCGGGAAGGTTTTGTCCAGCGTAAAAACATAAATTTCTATATTTACTGTTGGACCTCCATGGGAATATTACCAATGGATGGGCGAGGTTTTTCCCATGAAAATGAGTCCAAATACAACTTCATTCGGGCTATTTTCATAAGACTCGAAACGAGGACTATTAGATAGGAAAAAATAACTTTGTAAAATATTTTGTACATTAGAATACGTAAGCATTACGAGGTACTAATTTTACAGTTTCTTACAACAATTGAAAATTAATTTTATAGTCCCATTAAATTATGTTAAATGTTGAAAATAATCCCAATTGAATTTAATTGATTTAATCAATTATGCATTTATTTTTTCATTGCTTAATGCCAAACGCTTTTCACGTGTTTATAAATGGACGAGTGCGGCCCCTGTCAGGTAAACAGATATGCTAGATGCAAAACTAATTCGACAGTGAAGATTAAACGTTCCAAGAAACAATGAAGGTGTCTTTATTCGGCGGAAAAATTCTTGTTGGATAAATCTATTCATCCGTTAGTCGTGGAATAAAGATAACTCGAAGTATTCGAACCTTCGAGTCACGAATAGAGATGAAGTATCATAATTTTTTCTTCTAGATATAATGCTATTCCACGCAGACAATTCTTGTAAATTTTTCAACGAGTTATTCATTTCCAATGAAATACATATTTCCCGAGCCTTCAGTTCAATTCTTAATTTAATGTTTTATATGAAAAATTACTGCTACTTGAGATCAGGGACCGTAGTGGTACGAAAATTATTTCTTCATCCCTTGTAAGCATAGATTGTGGAGAATTTTATATTCGACTGCAACGTAGAGAACAAAAATTTATGTTGGATTTAAATATGTATATACCCCGCTTTTTGTAGTTCCGTTTAAAGCTGCTGTCGGGTTAAATTCTAGACAGAATCGAATTACAAAGTTTCGCGGGCAAGTGTTCTTCCGGCGCTACGTACTGGATATCAAGAGAACAAGTAGCCGTTCGGTTGGAGTTACGAAAAGTTCACGAGCTAGAATTTCCGTTTACCGAAGTCCCTCTTAATTACACAATTATATTAACTCGAATCGGAAGACAGCAACGCTCCACTGTCTTCCATTCATTGGAAGCCACGTTCTGCGATCTTCGTGGTAGTATCCAGTTCAAGAAATTTCTCAATCAAGGAGAGTCCAACTGGAAGAGCAGATGCGTGCTTTCTTCCTAGAAAGAAGAAGAACAAAACGTGTTTCTTCTTCAAATAATGTCGCAAAAATATTGGAAAATGGGATCGGAGAATTGGAATTTTTTCAGAAAATTAGGTAGTCTGTACTTGGACAAGCCTTTATTTAAATAATTATTCAAATAGAATTTCACTTAAAAACGCATCTCCCAATAAAAATATACCATTTTATCCATTGTTTTTCGAAAGAAATTACTTGCGTGAATTTACTTTAGTCTAAAGTTTATCTACCCTTTATTAATTTTGCCAGGAAACATTTGGAAGAATGAAAATATATGTGTACAAAATATAACACTTAAGAAGGATTAAATAAGAGAATTGAAGATTGAAAATACCAGACATCGTAACTGTTATAAGACAAATTTTAAACGGTATGATATAAGAGTTATAATATCTTTAATTAAATGATTTTGGTTATGACTGACCATTATGGACGATTAAATTTTTTTTGGCTACTAATAACGATTATCGATGACGAAACTTTAATTTGGTTACGAGTAACAATTATCAATGACCCGATTTTTTTTTTGGCTACCGCTAACCATTATCGACAGCGAAGATTTTTTCCGGTTACATTCGATCATTGTCAATTATTCTTATTAATGTTACTGATAATTAATATTCATTGACATGAAGAAAAATTAATTACAAAACTTATATACTTTATTAAGCAAACAAACGGTAAATTGTAGACAATATCTTTTCTCCTATTCTTTGTTTCATATATATTTTCGTGCCGGCTTTTTGCTTGATAAAATACATATGTAAGTTTTGTATTCAATTTTGTTTCATGTTGTCAACGAATACTAATTATCAGTAACATAAATAAGAAGAATTGACAATGATCTTATGTATCCAAAAAAAATTTTGCCGCCGATAATGGTTATCGGTAACCAAAATTAAAAATTGGACCATCGATAATGGTTACTGGTAACCGATAAAAATTCCGTTCATTTATATTGGCTACTGGTAAGCAAAATTGAATTTCCGTCATCGATAATGGTTACCGGTAGCCAAAATAAATTTTAATCATTCATAATGGTTAGTTGTAATCAGAACACTAAAAACTAGTATTTTTTAATCATTCCATTTTTTGAGAAATTTCTTTGAGATTTAATGACAACTGGCTGACATTTAAATAAAAATTAATTTTTACTTAATGACTTTTCACTATTTTTTTTTTTAAAATACTTTTATTTTGGATCTCTGGAAAATATAAAAGAGCTCTATAATACATTGCTGTTCCATCGTTAACTGTTCCCACATATTTCTCTTTGAAGCTAGCAATGCTAGCAAAATAGTAAATATACAAGTCTGTGTCAATTCACGAGAGTCGATTTGCAAGATGAGGATGCAAAATTCTTCACAGAGCTCTTCTTACCGTCCCCGATATTGCGAACGTTTCCATCTCCAGCTTGAAATCTAGACCGTGATTCGCCCGCTGTTTACACTTCGTGTTCGATCGAATTCATAAATACTGCCTCGTTACGGTTAAGTGCTCGCACTTTCATTTATTTCCTCTAAATCCACTCTAATACAAATCGAGCGGTGAAGTTCACTCCAACCACCGTCGCCTCGTTCCGCAAACACAAAAGGGGAGAATCACGGAAGACGTCTCGAGCAGCGGGATAGAGGGGATTGTTCTAAGTGGCGAAAGGTTTTGCGGCAGACCCCGAGGGTGCTTTCGATTAAACGGATAATTAGCCTCGAGAGATGGATGAATGTAATTCCCCCGAAGACACGGCCAATTTTCGTAGCACGAAGGTCGGCACGAAAATTTTCGTGGTGTCTGTAAACGGGGGATGGGCAACAACCCGCCCCGTTCTGTCTCTCGCATTTCGCGTGTACAAAACTCCTGTCTTCGTCACCCTTATCGCGCAGGCAAATCTAATCATATCTCTCCCATTTTTGTGCAATCGCCGCGACTATGTACGAAGCAGAGGTGGATCTTTCGCCTCTGCTACCTGCTTTACAAACCCCCGTCTACTTGTCTGCTTACGTATCCGTGTTTAGCGCATTCGTAGCATAGCAGTCTCTTATAGCATTCCGCTAATGGTCATCCTATTTGATCCAAATCGCACCCTATCTACCCTTGTCCGTCATACGTCTAAATTTCGGGCCCTTTCTTTCTTGTCCGCTTATTTATTACTACACACGACTCTCTTAGTAATGACATGTGATTATCCATCGTAGTTTAATCGCATCTACAGAATTTGTAAACAACGTGGAATTGTACTGCTGGATGCAAGAAGGGCCTCAGTGCAAAAATTCAGTTTCCAGAAAAGTAACCCTGATCATTACGAAGTTAGATATTTTTTATACATAGAGAAGTTGTTGTAAAACTGTCTGTAATATTTAAAAAATTGGTATACCAATCTCCTTTGTAGTTGCATTATTACAATCGGAGTTATGTAATAAATTAATCAGCGAAATTAATTTTAATTATAGCCCTCTCAGGTGCTTCTTGCATAAAATAGAGAAATGTAGAAAAAAAATGTTGGTCATTTAATATTATATTTTATTATTTATTTAATATTTGCATAATATTTGAAAAAATATAGTCATGTTTACTTAGATGTATGTGTGGCTTAGGTATGAGTTGGTCAACAGCGAATCACAAAATTTACCATAGCTGTGCCAATTTTAAAGGCATTGGAATTTAGGGAGCATATGTAGAAAAGAATGCGGAAGCTAATTATGCGTTTTATGCAAAAAGGGTCCGAGTGTCCTGAGGCCTTTCTTGCATCCAACAGTACAATTACGAACAGAAGTGAATACTGAAACAAACGCTTGTGCCGGAGAAGGTGGGATACTGGGGGTGAAGAGATTGCAATTAGGGTTTTATCTAATTAGACTTTTCAGAAATTTTCTAAACGTCAGAAGGCTAAATTGCTTTATCACCCCGGCCTCTCCAAAAACGTGGGTTGGTCAGAAGTTGTCAGAGTTTCAAAAAACCTTCCAATTAATATACATCAATTAGTTTTGAGTATAGCCATTAATTTTTACCTGTTGTGAAATTGGAAGGCGCAGTGGTATTTGATAGGTGAAGGCAAACAGGTTTTGTGTGGAATAATTACGATGCAACGCGTCCACACGCAGAAATAAAGTATAAACTCATTAAAGCTCCATTTTCTGCAATCCTATATAATAAGACGCTTAAGGTGGATGTTCGTTTGTTAGCAAAGTCTTTCCGGAAGCTTTTTTTCGTACTTCCCGATGACCTACAGGGTTCAGACTCGGCGTGAAGTTTCCTCGGCACCCAAAGATGCCGTAAAAAATCCAAAACCTGGAAAATCCTATATCTATCCTTCATTTTTTTTATATAATAAGACGCTTAAGGTGGATGTTCGTTTGTTAGCAAAATCTTTCCGGAGGCTTTTTTTCGTACTTCCCGATGACCTACAGGGTTCAGACTCGGCGTGAAGTTTCCTCGGCACCCAAAGATGCCGTAAAAAATCCAAAACCTGGAAAATCCTCTGATAATTTAGCCAGAGTAATTTATTATTTCAAATGAGCCTAGCTCCAGGTTTTGTTTAGGCCAATATACCTGATATGGTGCTTACCTTAGGCGTCTTCTTATACAGGGTAGTAATGCCTGTCGGAGACAGGCTTAAAGACTAGTTGTATATAAGAAAAAAGAAGTGGATAAGTGGAGGATTTCCGACAATGTGGTCACAATCGCGGACTTACACCCTTCGAAATAGCGATGAAATAGCAATAAAATTTTATTCGACTAAATATTTGCCCGACTAAGTTTTTATTATATTTCTTATCATTAATGTTGAAGTCAAAGGTGTACTGATCACGAATATATAATAAAAAATTAGTTTCTTAATGTTTGACTATTTTTTTTTTACCATCAAACACAAAGTGATCCGATTCGCCCCGGTCTACCCTATGTATCTTGAGAATTTGTCTAACTTGCATTCTGTTAACCGGGGATGATAAGTTAATTCGACATTGAGAAATGTGATAACATTATTCACAACGAATCATTCCGTTACGAATGCTCTACAGTTATACATTAGAAGTATACATAGCATTTCTTGCAGGAAAATCAAATTGAATATTCCCTAATTGTTCTGACATACATATTTGTAAATACACAGGGACAGCTTTTTTGAGAAATGATACAGAAAAAAATTAATATTTATCAAAAACGATTCATTATTATCAGGAAAACTTCGCCAATCCATCGGTATTATTTTTACGTCGATTTGATAGATATTATAGAAATTATGATTTTTAAAACGTACATTTGGGAACCCTCGACAAACTTTTGGATGCTTTCCAGAAAATATCTGCGTTTGAACAACGCCAAAACCGTGCGCGGGATGGGAATCCCTTAGTGTAAAAGCACACTGGTGCCACTCAAAGTATTGAGACAGATATAATGGAACAGGCATTCAATAATTCCCGCCTATGTGGGTACTGAAGTTCTCCTATTTTTTTTTTTATTAAAAAATTTTTATTCAAAAAATACAACGAGAATGTGTCACATTGGTCAGTGTAGTGAATAACCTACTTCTTATACTATTTTTGATAGATTGCCAAATCGCTTCGACGACGCTCACAACCTGTATATCTTGTTTAAAAAAATATTTGTAAAATAGTTTCAATTCTCTGCGGTTTCCCGATTGTGTCGGGTACAGGTAACATGTTTAGAAGCTATGTTCCGGAAAAGAAAATAGACATCAGTCTGATAAAACCGGAGCGATATTTTTTTGCCTCACTCAAGGGAAAACAATTAACATTAGCATTCATACCATCACACACACATTCATACCGCCTATATGTATACTAAACCTTACTGAAGTTCTCCTGCTCTTCGCGTGTGGACCGTATCCGCCACTGTTTTGCTTATTCGGCATGCGGAATTCCCCCACGGAAAGTCAGCGTTGTCAGAAGATCCACCACTACATGTGGGCAGGATCCTCACTTGTGACAACAAGGATGTGTCGGCTACACCGGCGTTGCCTCAAAAGGGGATGAAAATCCCCAACTGTTTCTTCCGCGACTAAGCTTATCTGCTGGTGAGTGCACGAGAATTATAATAATATTAAGAATAAACATTTCCAGAGCCGCCACACTAAACATTTCTAGAAACTTTCTGTGCACATGTGTAAATAAGGCCTCGATGGACCCCAAAAGGCACTTACAAGGGAAGATCGACAACTGGAAAAAGTCAGAAAAATCTGAAACCTTGCAGAAGTTTAGCTCAAGTGATGTTATAACGTAACTATTCTTTATTCGGCAATAAAACGGTCCTAAGGGTGCAAACAGCCGCTTAAAGAATGGTGAGCTTTCAGATTATTAACTGTAAAAGATATCAAAAAGAAATTAAATTCAAAGTTCTATGGCTTTCTATGGTGATAAAGAATTGTCGACGGAAATAGTGGGGATAAATTTGGAAAAAATGATGTTTTTCGCAAATTCTTTATCGCTGCTTTATGGGGCATAAAAAATCATAGAACTTTGAATTTAACATCTTTTTGATATTTTTTACAGTTTTGTAGACATTCACCGTAATCTGAAAATTCACCATTTCGAGCGGGTGTTTCCACCCTTAGGACCGTTTTATTGCCGAATGAAAAAATAGTCACGTTATGAGCATCACTTCTCCAAAGTTTCAGATTTTTTTGAATTTTCGAGTTGTCGGGCGTTACTACGTCATAATTCTGTTACTCGCGGACCCATCTCACGTCTCCTACCCATAAGGCCTAAGTGTAAAACGTGTCTCATATTTAGAATAAAATTTCTTACTTACAATTATATAAAACACGAGTATTTCCCTATATCGCAACAGCACGTCGACTTGTGAGAGCAATGAAACTGGCAGATAACGTACCCGCTAGCAATTGAAGTGTTTCGCTTCTCATAGGTTAATCTTTACGAGATTATTGCCGATGGATTGAGGAGGTTCTCGCGATGAAGATAAGTCCAAATACTACGGAATTCGGTATATTTCTAATTACAAACAGTGTGTGATTCTCACACTAAAAATCAGGACTGGAAAGCTTGAATTACAACATTTATAAACACAGTTTCATCAAAAGACTCTCACTAATCCATTGGTAATACTCTTCTGAATCTCCAATAAAAAATATGAAAATTTTAATTTTCTAGGGCTAGTAGGTGTGCCTCTCCTGTTAGGCTTCCAAGAATTTTCACTCTTGCAAATAAACACAGCGGACTAAATTTTGTTGACATTCCAATTTCTCCTTTTTAAGACAGAGTCACGGAAAATATTTAATCGCTGATATAACTGTGTACTATTTATTTACTAATATCAGCCTTGCTAGGAAAATCTATTATCTTTGTATAAACGGGTTCTCCCCTATAAATAAATAAATTTTTTAGTTAGCGAATGACTCGTGTCGCACGCACGGTTTATCACTCTTGGCTGCCAGGCGTCAGTCGATGGTCTCTCGCTGGTGTGAGATTTCATTCACTCTCCATTTATCTTATCCAATCTGCTCGTCCTACGGATTCGACGAAGATCCAGCTAAGCAAGTGTGAAATAATTAAATGCCAACTAGGGTAAAAGACCCAATTACTGACACTTTAAGCGTTGACTCTGACATTATCTTACAGTTTTGTATTAATAGACTAAATTTATATGTTGTTCTTGTTATTTACTATTGTTTAATACGTTTACTTGATGAAAACAATTTGGTGGATCTCAAAACTTTGATTTTTATGTATAAATTCATAAATTTCAAAAATATATTCCGGAATCTATTACCGACACCCTTAAAATTTATTTGACTGAATTACTGACACCCCAATTGCTGCCAGGTAACCTAATACTGTTTATCCCATTTTAAGGTCACGTCGTCTCATGTACATGCGCAACTACTGCTATGACAGTAATACCGAAATCCTTGAAACGCTTGTACCAATCACTGTCACCCAATTAATAAATAAAAAGACTTAACGAATCGTTGAATTCCGATCGTTATTAGGTTCTATGATGCTTATATTATCTAAAACATTATATTTTGTCATGCTAATAGCTTAAATATTACAATTACAGCATTTTCTTTAACGCCTTGTTTTCTCTTTCGCTAGTAAGGAAGTCATCGTTTTCACTCTCCTAATATCCGCTTAAAATTTTTGATCGTTTTATCCAAATTAAAGAAGGAAAAATTAAGTGCTGTTTTTTGCATCGTATAAATAACAGTTTCAATTGTATGCTAAATTTTTTTTATGTATCATTTCACAAGATTTATTCGTTATTTTAAGTAAAACGGCTTAGGGTGACAGTAGTTGGGTAGGTGGCAGTAATTGGGTGCTTTACCCTACTTCCCCATTCGCGATTCTTGCGAACCGTCACACAGTGGTCCCAAATCCCGAAAACGTGGCCAAAATCTCAAATATTAATGAATTTAGGCAAAAATCGGTACTCTGGGGTTTTTGAGGTCGCTGATTACGAATCTAAACTTAAAACTTTAAAAACCAAAATGGCGAATCCAATATGGCGGACAACTATAGTAAAAAAATTGTTGGATCTGCTCGAATGTCAGTACCCTGATGTTTTTGGAGTCGTTGATTACGAATCTGAACCTATAATGTTTATAAACAGATAACCCAATTAAAACATGTAGAATAATTCACAGTTAATCAGTTCTT
This sequence comes from Andrena fulva, assembly GCA_946251845.1. Classification (NCBI taxonomy): domain Eukaryota; kingdom Metazoa; phylum Arthropoda; class Insecta; order Hymenoptera; family Andrenidae; genus Andrena; species Andrena fulva. Next base: position 62,962,383 of record OX276327.1, read on the forward strand.
GGTGTTTGACAGGTAAAAATCCAATTATATTTCCTGAATTTCAAGACAATAAATAAATATGCATAAGATGCAGAGAAAATCATTCTTGTACAACTTTGTACCATAAGGATGTATAATAAATGTCATCTAAATGTTACAAAATCGTCAAATAGTTCAAACTCGTTGAGGAGACCAATTTTACTCTCGTATGAGCAGGGTGGTACCTAGTGGCAGTCAATTTTTTAAAAATTTGCAAGGTATAAGCATTAGCAATAGGCCAGAACAAAAATTTCGGTGGAAGTTCGTGGAAGTTACAACTTTTCAACTACATTTATAAAATACGTGGGCCAAGTTTTGCTTCTACTTTCTCCAAGTAATTTTGCAGTGGTGCAACCTAAACGTTAACAGTTATGGTTACTTAAGAGTAAACAAATATTCTACTTACTTCCTGGAGTAGCATCCATTTTACACCATGGAAATTGGTCAACTCTTTCAAAAGTTATTCACTTTCAAAGTCGGCGTTCGAGTTTGTATCGGCGCGCACAGAAAACGTTTCAATAACAGAGGTTAACTTTGAATTGACTTACCTGTCAAACCATAAACATTTCGCCTTTTTCCTTGCCGGTATTTTATGGCCAGATTATCACTGTACCGAACCCAACGGCTAAAAATCCCGAAATTAAAAGTTCATTTTCGACCTTTTGGCCACGTTTTGGCGATTTGAGACCACTGTGCGTCAGTCCCAATGCAGCTCCTATACTAGCGGGGAATTCTGTGATACGAACTGCGCATACATCCACGAGTAATCTTTCATCAAAAGCAACATTGTTTCTTCTGTTTCTATCATTAACAATTGGTCGATAATTTTTCCACGGTTATCTAGCTCAGATTAAGGCATTGGGATTTATTTTCGATGAAACGCGTCGTAGCCAATGAACGAGGATCGATCTCTTTCACGTGCAGCGGGGTGCTCGTCCTCTCCGCAGGGATTTCGGACGTTCAGGAAGACGAACGTACGACGATAACACTACGACCGGTTGGGATCAGGGCGACAGGTTGGAAACAGAGTGCTTCCATTCACCGGGGATTTTTTCACCAAACGAGTCATCCTATCTCCTTTCCGTGACGCCTTAATATCTACCTGAAACTTCAGCGATAGCGCTCGAGTTTATGGCGAGATAACGATTCACCGTCTCTTGGGACATGTGCGATTTTTATGAGGAAGTATAAAAACTCAGACCTGACGCAGCGCAGAGGCAGTGAAGCAGACCGACATTTGCAAACCAATGCGCCACTATTTTTCTTCGTTAGCTCGTATCGTGTCTCGTTCTCTCTCGTCTTTTCGCCTGAATGTGCAACGTGGATTATCTTCTTCAGTCGTTTTCAAGCTGTCGAACGTAGCGATAGTTGTACACTACGATTTAATTATTAGTTATTGATATAACGCTCAAAGTGGAATTTAATTGATGATTCGATAATGGAATGTTAGTTTCGCTGGTTATTTAATTTGAATTATTTTCGTGGATCTGCAATTTCTATAGGTATAGGCCTTCCTTGGAGAAGGTTTTCAGTATTGTTTCTAATAGAAAGAATCACACCATGAAAGTTCCGAATGCTTAGCAGTCATTTTTAGAAGCACGTTAGGATTTTTTATCTGGCAGTTATCGGGTTGTAACATAGCGTTTTGAAAATTTTAAAAACGAATTGAAATATTTTGAATATTTCACGAAGCAGAGGTACATTTTTCATGGACCTAACCCTCGCAGTTTTATGTGCAGATTATTTGGGAAGATCAATTTTTACTTAATTCCATAGAGTAGGTAGGCACATCCCTAGTAGCATTTTTGGTTGGCATACAGTTGGGCCACGCACATAATATTAGTTGGCCAACAGTTAGATTTGGCACTTTTTTTTCAGGTTGGGCCAACAACAGATGGCCAAGGTAGGCTTTCCTACTGTTGCCCAACCATTTATAGGGCCTACCGTACTATATGTAATAGTAATCCAACGGTAGGCAAACGGTTGGATTTTGAATTATACTTATTATTTATAGGTAACGGGAAAATGTTAGAATTTCAACTAGCAAAATTAAAAAGTTAGGTGGACTAAGATCCAGTATAACCGTAGCCTTAAACAATGTACAAAATGACGGACGGGACCATTTCGCTCGCGAGGCGGCTTGCGTCCTGTGACTGTCGACGTCAACCGTTCCACTCAACCCTCTCTTTCCCCAGACAGTCTTCATAAAAAGTGTAGCCAATGTGGGTTCAAAATTCTTTCAATTACTTTGGGATATGATTTTATTTTCATCCGAACCTATATATTTGTTTTTATTATCTTTAACTAAATGTATTTCCGTAGGGCATTATTAGTTGGCCCAGAATTGGTTATTCGTAGACAAATCACCGGATGATGAGTGCAATATTAAACAGTTGGCCCAATAGACGGGGTTTGTAGGCGAAACTACTAACCACCTCCCAATTGATTCCCAACCGTAGGCAAATTGTCGGCATGCAAATGCAACATTCAACGGTTGGGCCCTGTAAAGAAGGTTTGTAGGCGAAACTACTAACCACCTCCCAACTGATTCCCAACTGTTGGCTACCGTTGGCCAACAAAAATGCTACTAGGGATCAAATAACTTGAATTTCAGTTGTCCTGTTTAATTTCAACGATTCAGTAGCTATGATTATGAAATAAGTTCTGCTGTTGTTAGAAAGACTTAGGCCGGTATTCATAGTCGCTACTTATTCTTCAGCAAATGCTTCAGCATGCGGCATCCTCTACTAACCTAGTAGCTAGTAAAGGATACCGAATGCTTAAGCATTTGCTTAAGAATAAGTAGCGACTATGAATACCGGCCTTATTGTATAATTCAGGAAGAGTCTAAACGTCACAACATCTCTTCCTTCATTATGCAATATAGTCTTTCTAACAATAGCAGAACATATTTTATAATCACAGCCGTTGAATCACTGAAATTACAGCATGCCACTCGAGCTCAAATTTTATTTTATTAAAAACGGTGAAAAGCACGTTATAAGCAAGCGGCGTGGTATTGGCACTGGTATTCTTTTGCGCGGACCAGGCTTAGAGCATATCGACGTGCGTTACGAAAAGTAGCACGTTTCAATTTTCTTACGAAAAGTAGCACGTTTGCCTTCGTTCTCACGAAAACTATCACGTTTCGGTTTTCGCTGCGAAAACTAGCACGTTTGAGCGGTTTGCCACGAATACTATCACGTTTCGGTTTTCGCTACGATAACTAGCACGTTTGAGCGGTTTGCCACGAAAAATAACATGTTTCGTCTTTCGCTGCGAAAACTAGCACGTTAGAGCGGTTTGCCACGAAAAGTAGCATGTTCGCGTTTACCCCGCGTTCGCAATTCCCGCACCCTCCCTTACTTAAATTATGTAGATTAAAATTTTCATATGTGTTGTCTTTTGGAGATTAGATGGAATTATTATTTATTAAACAATATTTTCAACAGTTGAATTCTTTTAAACTGCCCACGCGCTGAAACGCGATAGTTTCTGCAGTCTGCGGTATAATCCAAAACGAGCTATTCTTCGTGGCCAAAGCGGATAATATGTTAGTTTTCGCCATAAATTCCCAAACGTGCTATTATTCGTGGCGAAACAGTATAACGTGCTAGTTTTCGTCGCAACAGTACGAAATGTGCTATTGTTCGTGGCGAGGCAGTCAAATGTGTTAGTCTCCGCGGCAGAAGACCAAACGTGCTAATATTCGTCAGAAACGATGGAGAACGTGCTTCTTTTCGTGGCAAACCAAAACGTGCTACTTTTCGTAAGAAAATTGAAACGTGCTACTTTTCGTAACGCACGTCGATATGCTCTAAGGGACCATGACGGAGTTTCGTAGATAATTTCAGCGTTTGTGGGGCTTGGGATTTGCAAGATTTTGTGAAAACCATTTAATAACGCATTGGGTCGCGAGCTGTCGCGAGCAAATCGCGCTTTGTCCTTTGAGACAGGCACTTGTAATCGCGTAGCTAAATTTACATTTAAAGGGACACGCGACGAAACGAACCGAATACGATGGGGCCGCAGTCGCAGAAGGAGATTGAACGGGATTGCACAACGCCGGTCAGTTTAACGGCGCCGTACCGCTTCGAACGGTTCTGGTCAGCGGGAGTTATTACCGAATTCCTCGGAAGGTGTCTCGACTTTTTCGGGCGGGTTTTCACGACCAGTACCCTCGATTGCGTTCCGATCGATCCGTCAACGTCTTTTGGTACGCTGCAGTTTTTTTCGCGCTCGCTTGCCAATTCCGACGTAGATTGCATTTTATGGCAGTGCCGTTCGCCCGGCGAAATTCGGCCAATTAGGGAGATGAGAGTGTGTAAAATTTAAAAGCAATAAAAGCAGAATTGCTTCATCGGTGTAATCAAATTTGGCCGGCGCGCTCGCGTGTTGCTCGTTTTTCTTACCGCGGAGGGAAAGTTTTTTTCTTTGACCTTCGTTGTACAGGCAGTTCCAGGATTTCCCAGCCACGCAGTGCTGGTATGTTCTGTGATTAAAAGTATGAAAAGCAATGTTATGCAAACGTAGGCAAATAATTGTTTTAAGACGAAAGTTGTAATAAAAATTTAAAACGTTAATAAGGGTAGGACTACGATATTTATTCAGTCAGTTAATATGAGTTGTATTTATTACTGGAGATTGTTAGAGGTGTCCAATGTGTGCAGTTCCTATTAATCACTTATTATTACTATTAATAGTACATGTCGAGATATTTGCCCCTCCATGCCAATGCCATAGTGGCATCGCTAAGAAATTTAATTTATTATGCTTAAAAATTTTCAGTAGCTACGTTTTGTTTCGCTTCAGCCGAAGAATACTTCTTCGCATTAGTTAATTGTATAATAACTCTTGATTGATAAATATTTTTTCGAAATTTCACACAGGTGCGAGTGTAGTGACTTTATATGTGGCAGTATAGTGAGTATAGTGACTTGGATATGAAAGATGTGTTCTTAATAATATGAATAATAACAATTAGTCTAATGACTTACCCAAACCTACTTATACTTCTACTATAACTCTTCAATAAAGCAGTTATGTATGTGTATTTACCTATATGCCTTTTTTTATTTTCAATGACAAAACATACTGGATCTAATTCCAAACAGATTAAAAAAAATCCGTTTGTTTAAACAATACATTAAAAATGGATTTTTTTTAATCTGTTTGCACAGCTGCATTCCTTATTAGAAAATATACAATTTTGTCTTTTACACCATTCTCGCAGCTCTGGTAGTTTCCAAGATATTCGACCAAACATGTTTCTCACCCTCAACTTTGAGGGCAGTTTTCACTCCTTCGACATGAATGTCAACCGATAAAAAAATACATGTGTTAGAATTACTTTCCACGAAAGTCACATCGAAATCGTCGATTGTCACTTCAATGCGTTTCCTTGTTAGTGTTATTTTCCATCATTGCTTAAAAATATAGCGCACAATATACGGTAACTTTAGTTTATTTGCGGCGGATCTTAACGGCATATTCTGTCGACGTAAAGTCACGGCAGCACTTCCAATTTCAATACATATTTCATTTCCTTCCACCATTTTTTTTTATGGAAAAACTGAATAATTTACACTTGACATGTAATTATAATCTGCTTCTTTCTGAGATGTGGCGGTTGATGGTTCAAACATTTCCTTGTAAATAAAACAAATGCCAGTGATAAGATAGCCAATTATAAAATGTAACATAACCAACATTAATATGCCATTCGATAACTTTCAAGCGACAAATGGTGCACAAGTCACTAGCGGTTTACTCACATAAACAGCAATAATAATAGCCTTATCTGTGCGCTGAAATGGGAAGATTGCATATGCCTATAATAAGAAGGAAGTGTAGTAATTTGATAAAGACACAAAATAATCAACTGTGTTATAATTTATTCTATTTTATATTTTACTAGCAAAATACCCCGCGCTTCGCTTCGGCCCTAAGAGATATTAAGGACTCCATGAAAACACAGTTTACCCCTTTTCACCCCCTTGGGGATTGGTTAGGGAAGAATCCCGAAATTGTTTTTTAGGCATTTGTGTGGGTAATCTTTGTAAGTAAGAACCAAGTTGATATCTAATCGGGTCTAACAGATATTAGGGGGTCCGAGAAAATACATATTTCCCCTTTTCGGCGTGCGCACAACAACTCACCAAAGTTTCATCGCAATCGGATGAATGCGTTTCTATAAACGCATACAGGATAAACAAACAAACATACATTCATTTTTATATATATAGATTAAACGTACCTAAATACAATAGGTAATCAGATACCTACTTTCGAATGGTAGGGTACATTTTTCACGTACTTTGCAAAGGCGAAAACGTCACCCGGTAGTTTTAGCCGATGAATAGAGTAATGTGGGGCAAGAAAGAGTGCGCACTTAAAGTTTAGACTTCTCTAAAATCCTTGGTATTACACTGATAGTCATATCGTTTTGTGAGAAATAACTACTATCCCTTATTATTCGATAGGCAGTGACTTCATGTAAATTTACCTGTCACAACTTATATAAAATAAATATTTCCAAAAAGTGTCAAATGCGATCTTTTACCCGCTATGTGGGGTAAAAGTTCGCATGTTGTGGGGTAAAAGAACGCTTCGGTTATTCCCAATTCTGCAGCGATTTTTCTTTTTGAAGGTTCTGCTTCTATGTTTATCTCCAGCGATCTGAAGCATCTCACTAATTGGTTTTCGGCCGGTTGCCCCCTTATAAGTTTTAACAATAAATGAATAAGACAATAAAATAAAGTCATATTTTTTAATCAAAAACTTAATAAAACACGTATTTTGGACAAATATTGCGGATTAAAAATTAATTAAAAAAAATCAAAAGCTGATACCAGCGTGGCTCAACTATCATAAACTCAAAATTTATTTCCATGTTGTAATTGATAATTAACTTCAAATTTATTTTTTATAGTCGGTTTAATCGGTGTTCGTTACTAATTTAGCAAACTCTAGAAATAAAATAAGTTTAATGAACATATAACAACCGTCAAATTATTTTGGGACAAAAGTTCGCATTCGGACTCTTGCCCCACTGCATTGTGCGAACTTTTGCCCCCACAGCTACTTTTACATTGTTTAATCAATCCTGTTATCTGTGAGGAGAATTGAAAACTTCTATTAGCACTTTTTAATAGAAGAATTTCAGCTCTTTCAGACGGCATATTAATTAAAATATTTACTGATCAATTTATAGGAATAATATTGATTCCCAAACATGAGAATATTACATCAGAACTAACTTACCGCATTGTAAGATAACAAACCGAAACACAGCCACGAAATTCGACATTAGTGATTCTACCTTGATTGACAATTGACTGCCAATCACCATTGGCAACTGCCACAACTCAAACCATGAAATTCGCATGGTTCGAACTCTTACCCGCTGCGAACTTTTACCCACCTTTACTCTAAGGGTAAATTGAAATCCGAGAACGGCAATAATTGCAAATCTCTACTACGGTCGCTCGAGTTCCTCGCACTTATTGTTAGCACCTGCTGTTCTTCATAGCGTATACTACTGTATTTTCGGATATACAGAACGCGGACATTCAGCGTCAGCCGTGTAACATCGCGCCTGTGCGCTCGAACCAACAAAAAAATTCGACAGAAAGCGTCGCGAATCCTCTCGCAGATATATGCAGATCGAATTTGTATCGGAAACTATTCGCATTCATAGTGTTTTTCCCGCACACCCCACGACTTGACCGCATCAAATTTTTATCAATCGATACAACCAGCACGGCCCTAATTCTCTACGTGCCGAAGTTCCGGGGTATCCTGGGGAATGAATTTTGTAATAGATGTGTTTATGTTGATCGTGTTTCGCTGTTGTTTGGAACGCGCCGGTCTTATTGAACGCAGAAGTTCTTATTGAACTTGACGAGCTCGGAAGTCGTCGAATGCTCGGAATGGACGGTAGACTGAATCGAATGATACGACCAAGTTGTCGATGCAGCTTTCAACGAAACTAACCAGGTAGATTTGCATCGTAAGAAAAACACGAAATAGAAATTCTCTGCACAATCTAATAATCTATTAATACTTTAGTTAATGCTTAATAGCTTCATTACTGAATCAGTTATTTACATATTTATCTATTACCTTGCATTAACTGCAAAATTGTTTCCTTTCTACAGTTGTATCAGGAACGTTGTTCGCTTTCAATTTGTAATAAATACCGCTTGTAATCTTCATTTTTCGTAATCCATTTGCTGTAATGTTCTATTAACGTAACGCACCTATCCGTTGTATCATTCATAACATTTAGATGGCTCATAATTATTTGCAATCAATGTAATATATACACATGTGTACCACGCGACACTAATTGTGCGTCACATGTAATTTCCCGAGTAGCTGTAATTCGTAATCTGTAGCGGTTCGACACTTCCCTCAACAAGTTCTATAAACTCTAACGCAGTGCTTTTCAACCTTTTTCGAGCCGCGATCTCCTTTTATAATATTTAAATAACCTGCTAAGGTAAAGTAAATTTAATAAGGTAAAGAAAACACATAAAAAATAGATATTTCAGAATATAATTCCAACTTAAGAATATTTAAAAAAAAAGTCAAAAACCGTGGCGGCTTCCCCGAAAACACTTGGCGACCTGCAGAAATCACTGGTCTAATGGGTCATACTTTAACAATAATGTCAGCTCGTACGTGGTACTTTTAATTAATTCGATTGTCATCGCTTTGAAATGCACATTTCTGAATACGCTCTGCGGATACATTTTTGATAAAGAAGTGATGCAGTTAACAGGCTAATCCGTCTTTTGCAACCATTTCGCGGGTGTATTCGTTGGTCCAAAAGGTGGACGCGGCGAATGCGCTGGATTTCTCGCGCATTTTTTTTTATATGCAACCGACTGCGAATTCTATGTAATTAAACCGAGTTTATCAGCGGCAGTATGAATAGGTAACGCACGTGTAACCCAGCCATCGCGCTGGGGTGCCCATTGACATCGGCACGGATGTTTGCGCGCACACGAGCTCACGTAGACGCTTATTTCAGAACGGATTGCCTACAGCGAGATAATAAGCCAACACGCGCGCGAACGCGTGACAAGCGTATGGATGCCGCTCCTGTACAGCTGTCGGAATAATGAATTTAATAATTCGTGCACCGTGTAGGGTAAATCCGGGAGACGCGGTCGGGCCGGAGAGTTGGTCGTGTCGCTATATTTCAGAGTCTATACGTAAAAATGCATTAAAGTGCAGACCAATTACTTCTCTAGAAGCCAAATAGTTGAATGAATAGCGTTATTTCGCTTCTTTCTGTGTTTTTCTGGATTTATAGGCTATAAAAGGTAAATTGATGTTACATTTAACCTCTTTTGTCAAACAGCGGTTGTACAGAATCGTATTTAAAATATACTTCTAAGTTTATTTTCCTTTAATGTTTGGAATAATAAGATAGGTGAGATATTGAGGGACAATGCAGCCAAAGTATTTGGCTATATTAACTCTTCCTCTCAAAGCTAACGAAAAGACCATGTCTCGCTGCAGAAAGGTGAGATGGTCGAGTTATGATTTTTTTATTATTTTTGTCTATTTTTTATTTTTTATTATTATTTTATTATTATTTTTGTTTATTTAGTTTATTTATTCACTTTTGTATTCATTTGCCTTGCTAATCGCCAGTAGGTATTTCACTTTTTCTTTGATGTGTTCTTTACTTGTTTAGCGTAAACAAATTAAATATCAATGAATCCGTATAGTTGTATTCACTCATAAATAATTTTGCTTTATCCTTTGTTAATTTTCCATGAATAATTGTGTGAGTAGTCTCTGCCAACGACGAAAACCATTTCTCCCGGCACCTCGGGGGAGGTGGTCAGATTTCATGACTTCAGTTTTCAACCCGATTTACAGTAAATATTGTCTTAAAGCAAATATCGACCCGTTTTTCTGAATCGGCATAAAATTCTGAACATATTAGGTTTGTTCTGATAAAATAAGTAATATCTATATTAGTTTTAATAGCCATTTTATATTAGGTCGACCGCGTCTCCCGGATTTACCCTACAGCGAATAAATTTGTTCCTCCGTATAGCGGTTTTGTTGTGCATTAACGCTTTGAAGCAATATCGAAAAAGCTACTCGCTCCTCGCACAGGTGTACATACGCAGGGCTGTTCCGTGATATATTCAGCGAACCTCTCCCACGTGTTCAGGAAGCCATTGTAACTGAATAAAAAGTGTCATGCACCGCAGCTCTATTTCGTTTTTTTTTTTCTAGCCAACTATATGTATAACAAGTAATATACACTAGAACAAAAATAGAACATAAGGCCCACCCTAAAGGACAGTTTAAACGATAAAGGATCAATACAAAGACTATTGCATTACCTAAAACACTTCAAACTGTACGTGAAATTGGAAACCAGACCCATACAAGTGGTTGATGCGACATTAAATAGGGTAATTGTGGGAGAGGTGCCGCACTCGGAGAGACGCCGCACTATTGGTATTTTAGGGATGTCGTCGATAAAACAGACCATTGTTGATTTCATTTGTTTGCGACTGTTGATCTAGACCAGTTTACCAAGCACGAGCGTGTTTCCTGCATTATTATTAAAGATTTTGCTGTTTTTCGAGGTAAGCCTAGCGCGCTTCGCCTGAATAGTTATACGTCACTTTTATTTTTACTATCATAGTAGCTAAAGTTCATAGTTTTTCTTAATACAACTTTTGTAATACGTTAAAGGGACCTTGTAGAATATTTCCTTGGTTGAATAGGTTACCTTCGACATAGCATGTGGAAATACGAAAGTGCGGCGCCTCTCCCGGCCATTTCGGATAGACGCCGCATTTTTTCTTAGGATAGATGCCGCACATTGATAACGTACTGTTTCGGAAACTAAGTCGATTTAAATGATGTATTTAATGTTTAAAATACCAAAAAAGTTTTTTAAAATAGCTAACGTGGTATCTCTGGGCAAATTATTTATTTCTAAATGAATAATCTTATAATCCACATATATTTGTGGACTATTTACTCTTTTTCCACATTTTTTTATTTTGATTTCAAGATGCCAACTGAATATAAAAGAAAATCTAACGCTAAGCTTAAAGCTCAGTGGAGTGAAGAAACTTTGATTGAAGCATTACATCGAATAAAAGCTGGTGAAATCGGCAAACGTGAAGCGGAACGATATTATGGAATTCCGGCAAGAACTTTAGGAAGACGTCTTGACACTAACAATACTACGAAAACTCGATTAGGACCTGATTGCAAGAATCTATTGACTTCTCTTTTATTATTATTTTTATTAATAATAATTTTTTATTTACTTTTTTTACATACCTATTTTAGGCCTTTTGGGATACAAAAACGAAAGACGCCTAGCCGAACATATTATGCGTTTGAGCGAAGTGGGCTTTTCTCCCGATAGAGTAGGAGTACGTAAAGTACCTACTGTACCCATTTAATTGTTTCGTTTTACTTTGTTTTTACTACTTTTTTATATAAAAAGTTAGAATTTACAAGTTTAAATCGAAAAGTAAACGTTTTTCGAAATGCGGCACCACACCCTCATGTGCGGCGTCTCTCCTACTAAAGAGATGTTTTTAGTTTCAATTTTTTAAGGGTGACAAATATTAAAATTTTTATTTTTTTTAATGCTAGTAGAATCACAAGATGTTGAACTAATAATATGTATCCTTGGAAAACATTTTCATTGCAAAATTTAGACACGGTGACAATTTTGCGTAACGTGCGGCAGCACGCCCACAATTACCCTAATAGAAAAAAAAATATGCGAGACATACTTATAGCAAGACGGTAATCCAGACGTAGGGTGACATGTCCAGTGAATGAACAACCCCCTGTGAATGAACGTTGCTGGAATATAATACGAAAAATTAATGCCCATCGCGCTCTCTTCACGTCCATTCACTGGTCATTGGCCCATTTTTTAATTAATGGGCCTCTGCCAGACTTTTAACCCTTAGGCTGCCGCTATAGCCACTATATTGGCACGGTTCTACCCCCTCGATTCTATGGGACCTATTGACTACTCATACATAAAAATTTTTGGAAAAAAGGACCCCTATTTTTATGAAAAAATAGCGGCAGCCTAAGGGTTAATGAAAGTTATAACTATCAAACATTGCTAGAATTGTGTCCCGGGATATCTGACTTTAGTAATAAAACAGCTCGCTTACAGAAATAATATTCAGGGGATGAAATAACGACTTTTGAATACTAATGCAGCTTAAGTGTTCATTCGCTGGACATGTGACCCTAGGTACTTCTTGTTTTTCATTCTTGATTTTACACAAAATTTAAAGACAGTGTTCAAATTCGCGACCTTCCATTTGTTCTTTGTTCACATAATGTTAACTGTCTCTGTAGTGGATTTTACCATTGTATTTAAAGCGTTATGGTTTTAATGCTATGGCTTACATCGTAAATTACCAATTCTGTAGGTGTTTCTATTTTAAGGTCGATGTAAACCTTTCATTTCGCGTGTCTTCTGTGAAATCAAAGGAATAAAATAAATAAATTATGTCTCGATTGCCGTTTTACTGTGAGTATGTCTAATGTGTTATTTGTTACATAATTGGCTAAAAAAAGCGAAATAGAGAACCGAAAAAGATATGACTTGCTGAACACGTGGGGAAAGTTTGTTGAATACATCGCGGAGCACCCTGTATAGTATCATACGCTGTCGATTCCACTGATCGTTTCAGATGGTTGGATCACGTCGTTATTTGATTTTTATTAATATTCCAGAGCCATATTGTTGAGTTTTAATTTCAACGACTTTGCAAGCGTGTTTTATCTCAGATTTAAGTAGGACTTTGCGGAGTTAAGTGGAAATTGTTTTAATACTATCGATGCGTTACTGTTTGAACCCGTCAGTTTTGTATCGACGTGTTATAAGGTGCGATTACGAACGATTCGAAATTTATTGAAACGTGCGACTGTCGGGCCAATGCATCTCAATTACGTCGCATTTGATGCCTGTTTAATTATAATTCACGACTCACCGGGAACGAAACAGTCGATGGTAACACTCGTCAGTCGGTCTGAACATCAAACGTATGAAATTAATAATGATGAGGGATTTGCGTATTTTATTGTATATATACAAAGAAGCAAATGCAACAGATAATGGATTTAGCATCAGCTTCAATAAAAATTGCACTGAAATAATGATTCGCGAGCACAAGTAATCAAATATTTGGAAAATTAATTATTATGGAACACTTCCAGGTTTATTATATTCCATTTTCAACTACATAGTCATTACTCAAAGGTATAACTTTTCCTGCTTTATCATCAAGTTGAATTCATTTATTATCAGTAGAAATCCTACTTACAAGGGAAGTTTGGCAACCCGGAAATTCAGAAAATTATGAAACTCGGTGTGCAAGTAGAGTAGTTCATCCGTAACGCAACTCTATTTTTTGTTGGTGCCATAATGCAATTTTTGGGGATGAAATCACCCCTTGAAAAAAATGCAGAATTTTATTTTCCGTGGAATATCTTGAGAGCGGTGAGAGCTATCGAAAAATAGTATAAACAAATGTTGCGTCTTACTTTTGTATCTACAAAATTGCATAAAGATAATTTTCGAAAAATCCATATTTTTCAAGTTACCCCCACCACCAATCCTTAATTCCATAATTACTTTTACGCGGTTTTGTAGATATAAAAAAAGGATGCAATTTTTGTTTAAACTTCTTTTCGATATCTCTCACCCTTCCCGAGATATTCCACGGAAAAGAAAATTCTGCATTTTTTCAAGGGGGTGATTTCACCCCCAAAAATTGCATTATGGCACCAACAAAAAATAGAGTTGCGTTACGGATGAACTACTCTACTTGCACACCGAGTTTCATAATTTTCTGAATTTCCGGGTTGCCAAACTTCCCTTGTTAGTGTCTCAGATTCGTTACCAACTAGTGAACCAATCAGAGTTGTTTTAATGTTTAGTTTATTTGAGCGAGTGTCCAACGTATACAGCGGTACGAGTCGTACTGACTCTCCTTTTTCTTTTCTTTCTTTTTGATTCCCTTGAGTAGAAGTTTTACCGTACCATAGGGAGTGCTCGCTTATACAAGCATACAGATGTTGGCTGTCATTATTTTCTTGGCGTGTAGGGTACAGGAAAAAGTTTGAAAAACCTGTAACACTTGAAGTAGATTCATTAGAGCTTAATTTTCTGTTCGAATGGGAGTTGGTTTAGGTGGTAGTTGCCTAGACTTCTGATTAACCCTTTCGGTACCAGCGCCGGATATATCCGGCATCCATCCGATGACCTGTGTGGACCAGTGCCACTTTAGTCGGCATCTCCAATACTTTAAAAAAAAAAAATTAGTTAAAAGCACTTTCGCGGAAATGTACGCGGTACCGAAAGGGTTAAAGGATTTTCGTGATCATCGATGTAGGGTAAACAATTTACAATGATTAGCACCCTAAACGGAAATCCCAATTGGAATGTCTCTATTTTTTTGTAAAGTTTTTGTATTGCCTTAATTTTCACTTATTATCAATAATTATGGATGTCTCATTAAAACAAAACATTTTGAGTACCTATTAAGTCTTCAACACATTTTACCCCGTTCACCCCCTTAGGGGTTGGTTAGGACAAACTACTGAATCTGGTTGTTAGGCATTTGTGTGGGTAACCTTCGTAAGTAAAAACCAAGTTGATATCTAATCGGGCCTAAGAAATAATAAGGACTCCGAGAAAACATATCTCAAGTCATAAATTGCTAATATAGTGACGAACAGAGCAGTATATTTGTTATCAAATACTTCATAAACTATTATGCCGCTACACGAGCGGTCAAAAGTAGGTGAAATATTTATCGATCCTTCGTCTACCTTCAAGCTTTCGTTAAAAATCAGTGCGTAACAGCTTCCCCGGGTATTAAATCTACCATCGCCAACGATCGGGTTCTTGCCCGTAATAGATTCACGAGACTTTTCGACATCGACTTTCATGACGATTGTAGTTTTTCCTCCTTTTACCGCCGCGGTCGTCCAGATATATTCGGAAGACGATACGAGAACGTGGTCGGGTTTTCGAACGAGCCACACTATCGTCCCTCTTTCCTACGGTGAGCTGGTATTATGTCGACGGGCGCGGAGATTCCAGCGAGAAGTGGCGAGGCCGGGCTCGATGCGTTCGTTTTATAGCGTTCGGGATTATCTATGCGCCACGTTAAATTACAGGGAGTCCAAGCTTTGTCATTCGCCGATAGCCTCCTCGTATTTTTATCCATTGAATTTATCACTCCTCTCCGTTCCATCCTCTGCTGCGTTTATAATTGGGCCCTGACTGATTAGGATGATGTAGTCAACGCAGTTGGATTGAATAAATGGAGCAAACTGCATCGGGATGATTGATGAATAGCGTGGTGTTATGGGCGTGCCAATCTGAAGTACACATGTCCTGGCAGAGGGCAATGTTTAGAAAGCAGAGATGGGCAAAATTTTTATTTAAATAAAATTTCGAATAACGAATAAAAGTTAAGAAAATTATTCGTCATTCGTTCGCTAACCCGAGTCAAGTTTATTCGAGACACGACGAATAATTTTTTTTAACTTTTATTCGTTATTCGAAATTTTATTTAAATAAAAATTTTGCCCATCTCTGTTAGAAAGTTGAAAATTCCTAAACTCACCTTTTCAGCCTGTCGCAAAGTTTCTAGAGGCTTATTGTTAGCTGGCAACCGTTAGTTGTTAGATCCACTCGTATGCAACTCTTAAGCCCCAACAAATCTGAAGTGCACCTACTCAAAATTCCAGTTTATAATGTTCCGTAAATTCTAAACAATTCTACGTTTTAGCCCTATTTTTTAAGGGATTTATCGTAGCTTTAATTGAATAATGACGAAGTTTCTAGAATTATTCGCGTCTTCTAGTCACACTTTTGTTCCTTAAAAACTCGTACTTCCAAGGGCTTCTCAAATGAAACACTTGGATTCCTTGCGGATGATTTCGTAGAACGTTTTATAGAATTCCACTAAACACGCATTCAGAATTGGCGCCACTGTTTTCTAAAACAAAACGGTTTAGAATTTATGATGAGGATAATGGTGTTCTATCTGTTTAATTTCACACAAGGGATTACTTCAAGTGCAAATTGAATAGCTTCGTTATAAACGTTTCGGGTCCAGCAGAAGTTAGTTTCGCGCGGTAAATAGATTACAGTAGAATCGCATTGCCGACTACGCCTTCGTAGTTCACATCTCCAAATAGGTTTAATATCATCCTGCGAAACATTCTTCCCCGCATAATTCAGAGATGCGGAGTCTCGGTGGCTGACGTTGCACACTGCAGATCCATCCTTAAAACAGTAACGCATGAATCCGTAATTCACTAGCTACTTCAGTGTACGTTCGCGTAATTAAATTGAAATATTATGCTGGTCTTTCCGTACAGAATAGTTTAACCATTGAAGCGTGAATATTCTTTTTTTTTTTTCAAATAAACTGTCTTTATGCGGGAATGTGTAAGCCAAATAAGTCAGAATGTACATGTTCGTATTTAAGAGAGGTAAACTGAATTATTTGGAGGAGTGTGACGCACTCTTCCATGGACAAAGGCGAACTTTCAACTGACTGCATTTGTAATGGCACAGCTCCGGATTCGCAAACTTCTAAAGTGCAACGGGAACGTGACAAAGGTCACGTACAAATCTCACACTCTCCGTTATCTACATTTTTTATGAAGGTACGAAGAGGTGACAGAACACCGTGAGAACTATCAGGGCGGTCCAAACTTCTAAAAATAACCCACGCGTTGGAGTACCATGTTCTAAAAAATTGTTCTAATTCCATTTACGAATATAGCGATTACGTAACTACTTGTGACAAGATATGATGCATAAGGTGTTTTCCACAGTTCTGGTTCCTATCCACTCCAATTTCACCATTGTATGTATCGAGTATTAGATTATCGAGGAAAGTATAGCACAAGTTACGTAACCCATTACATACAGGGCTGTCCCGAAAAGAAACCGCGCCTTCGGTCTTGAAAAGAAGCCGCCGCTATCCCCGCTACTTCTTTTGTAGTTGCCGTGGTGAGTGAGAGGTGCCAGAGAGACCTATTCCGTCTTCTTTCGACAGGCGACGCCGAGGCAGTTCCTAGTAGAGCTGTAAATGTTCGAATAATTTGAATATTCGAATTATTTGAATATTCGAATCTCAAAATCGAATTCTTTGATATTCGCATATTCAAATCTCAAATTTGAATTCTTTGGTATTTCGAATATTAAAATCTTAAATTCGAATTCTTTGATACTCGAATATTCAAATCTCAAATTTGAATTCTTTGATATTCGAATATTCGAATACTAAAATACTTAGGTTATTCAAATATTCGAATCTCAAAATCGAATTCTTTGATATTGGAATATTCAAATCTCAAATTTGAAATCTTTGATCTTTTAATCTTCGAATACTTAGATTTTTCGAATATTCGAATACTTAGATTATTCGAATTGCCGAATACTTAGATTATTCGAATTACCGAATACTTAGGACTTAGATTATTCGAATTGCCGAATACTTAGATTATTCGAATTGCCGAATACTTAGATTATTCGAATTGTCGAATACTTAGATTATTCGAATTGTCGAATACTTAGATTTTTCGAATATTCGAATACTTAGATTATTCGAATTGCCGAATACTTAGATTATTCGAATTGCCGAATACTTAGATTATTCGAATTGTCGAATACTTAGATTATTCGAATTGTCGAATACTTAGATTTTTCGAATATTCGAATACTTAGATTATTCGAATTGCCGAATACTTAGATTATTCGAATTGCCGAATACTTAGATTATTCGAATTGTCGAATACTTAGATTATTCGAATTGTCGAATACTTAGATTTTTCGAATATTCGAATACTTAGATTATTCGAATTGCCGAATACTTAGATTATTCGAATTGTCGAATACTTAGATTATTCGAATTGTCGAATACTTAGATTATTCGAATTGTCGAATACTTCGATTACTCGAATATTCGTAACAGCCCTAGTGCCTATCGTAGTTTACGGCTTGTCGCTTCTGCGTGCTCTCTCACTTATTCTCGGCGGCGAATAAAGGCAAGCCGAATAGACTACTCTCCTACAAAATCGAGCACGGCCGGTCCCGAGGTGCGGGTTCTTTTCAAGGCAAAACTGTATAACGCATTCCAAAACTGTACACGCGATATTTTACGTAAATGGCTTGGCTCCCAGTAATTAACGCGTCAGAAACGATTTACTAGAAAGATAGATCTTATACAACCGAATATGCATTCTGCTTCATGGTTCTGGGGTAAGTGCCGTACAGTTTCGCAAGTGCTCTTACCAGAAGGTGCCCTAGCCTTCTCCAATTCGAGGTCAGATCCATTAGGAATAAAGTTCCTATTCTTCAACTATACAACATGGCAGTGCAGCGTCGAGTCGCTAGCTACACTTAGATATTCTTCCCTTTATAAGCATCGCCTACCATCTGATGGCTACACGATTTTCAGTAGTCATCCATCAGCTGGTCTCCAAGAAGTCATTTCAACCGGACATTCCAATATGTGTTAGGTTGCTGCATAAGTTCCGTCCGCTAGAGTACGTCTTCTACAAATTCGATTTGTGAAAACAGCTTATGCTTACATCAAACAATGTATTTTCCATGATTATTTGTACAGGCGAAAAATAAAGTCTCGATTACCATACGTCCCGGGGCTCAACCCTTGTCCTGGATCTCCTGGTTTCCTTATTTCTTCATTTTTTACGGAATCCTAGAAATAAATTAAGAATCTGTAGGCAAAGAAGAGGGCGTCGGGCGTTGGGACTCGAACCAGCCGCGTTACCAATTCCCTCCAACGCAGACTCTCCGTTGGGACTCTTTTCCGAACTCTACGTGTACCGAAATTAACAGAGCGCCACCTATTTGCCAATCGCACCATAGGCCGTTCCCAAACGCCGAATGCCTACAGTTATGACAGTCAAAATAAAGGCAAGCCGAATAGACTACCCGATTCGAAAGTTAATACTCGCCGGTCCCGAGCCAGTTTCATCACCCCTCTGTGTAAGGCAGGGTCTGCTGGGTAAAGCCTTACTGATAAGTCTATTAGCAGGCCCAGGACTAAACGCACACCTCCTTCATTCTCTCCTTTCCTGTCCTTCCTTCTACCTTCAATTCTCGACACCTACCTTTTCCTCTACAACACTCCATTCATCCCCAGAAACCTAGGTAACGTTGTCGCTAACCAACAGGAAGAGGACACGCTCGATTCATAATTGTCCCTCGGCCGCCGAAGTCTGTGATTACACAACGACGCAACAGTCAGAAATTGTGGAACTGTTGCCTCAAAGCTTGGCATCCAATTACGAGGCGAGGACCCAGGGCAGACCCAATTCAAGGAAGGCTATCGGTCGTTCCTGGTAGACGTAATTTCGCGGCTCGACTCAATCTTGAGGAATGGCAATCTGCGCGTTCCGGGTCGACAGGCGCTCGATAAACTGGCCCGATCTCCCTCGGTGGACCGCGAGTCGTTTGACCGCGCCGTCCGGGGCTTTCGTCCCCGTTGCAAATGCAATTCCCGCGGCTCGCGAATACGGGGCGATCATGTACACGCGACAGCGCGCATCGTCCGCTGATATGCGACACAGTCGCGCGTGAATTAGATCTGGATTATTGCCCGTGGTGGCTACACCCCGCTTCCGGCCTGTAACGCTTTTCTACGGATGTTCGGAGCGAATGGAACTGGGTTGCTGGGCTTCGACCTTGCGACGCACAGTGGTTTGAACAGAGGAAAAAAGTCATTTTTGGAACGTTAAGTACGCAGAATTTTTTCAATACAATTCCATAGTAGGATAATTGAAGCACTAGAACCAACAAGAATTTTTTGTAAATACCATTAATTTGTAAGGAAATTATAATATGAAAGTTGGGGAACAGAATACTTGCAAGTTTGAGTTACAAACGCACTATCTTACAAGTAAAATTTAAAGTATTTACAAATTAACAAAAAATCGCAATTTTGTTATTTGATTATGTTCATACTGAACAAATAAATTACATGAATTAAGTTAATGATACAATCGTTGATTTCAGTGGGACACAAGTTGAACAAAGAGGTATTTTTAATAATAGAATCGAAGTTTACTTAGACATAACTTTTTTGCGACAACTAGCGTCAAGGTAAGACTTAATACTAGTGGTGCATTATATTTTTGAGTACATAACCAAACAGGTTTCATCTGCGTAAACTTGCGGCTTTGGTGTCGGGAGCACTTTTTCTATAACTTTTATCAGTATTTGGAGTATCTTGTTTTCATTTTTCATAATATTGAAAAATGTTTTAGATAAAAGTTGAATGGTTCCTAGGAGGCCATAATTTAATGTAATTAGTTTTTTTACACGTGGACGCATAGAGGTCGCAGAGAAGTCATTACTGAATCATACCATTTCAAGGATTTTAAAAAATAAAACCGAAGAACTTGAAAATATAGGAAGTGACACAATGACTCTTGTTTCTAAATGAGGGCGTGAAGGTTCATCTGGACACAGTGAATATAAGCAGGGTTTTGATAAAGAAAACGTCACAGATGCAAATATGTTTCTCATATCTCTGGTTCCTCTTCAGTTACATGAGAAAGAACATGATTCTCTGGTGCTGTGGAAGAATACAAGACCTTCCTCTACTAGATTTTGTACACCTGTTAAATTTCAATTTGCTTCAGAAACACCTCTCAAAACACCGTTAACGCAGATTATTGTTTCACTTTGGATTAGCCATTTTGTTTTTAGTAATTTTGACGTCAGATTTGTAAACAGCGACCTCAGAAACCCCGGGATCACCAAGTTTGGTATAAATTGAAGGTTTCACATTGATGTTATCATATTTTTTTCCTTGATATGTGGATTTCGGACCACTGTGCGACGCTCCTAAAATCTATCTATTACTCGCGCTACCGTTACTTACGCGTGCACTATATTTTTTAACTGCGGAGACGCGACTAGAAGGGAAGCGGGATTGACAAACTTGTTAATTAGGACAGCCTGCAATTTAAGGTAGAACTTCAGTGACAATCTTAGCCAAAAGTTAATCCATTTCCAAGATATTAATAAGGCTTTTTCCTGTGATGAAAACTAGTCAGAAATGGCAATGGTGTATTTTTATCGCAAATTCGGTTGAATTTGCTCTTATTTTTTATGTTATTTTATCAATTTATTGAATATTCGATGATTTATCATTAACTTGTTTGTTGGACTGTACCTGAAATGCAACTGCTAGAAATGAAATAATCAAACTCTACTTTTCCTTTTTACTGACATGAAAAGCAGTGAAAAGTGTGCCAATGTGTTGTATTTGGTGAGTGTTGATCATATATATCTTAATTATATTAATAAAACTCTTATATATACATAATCTTCATGAGTCGGAAATTCCTTGCGATCGTGGCAACGCTGCTCAATGAGAAAATATTCTCGTGCAGCAGTTGGTAGTATTTACGAACTTCAATCGCGTCGCGTGTGTGTCGCATAACCTACAATTTTTGTTGGCATTTTACGCGTTACACAATGTCCAAAATACAATCACCTCGTCGTTGGAAAGGAAAAGTAGTGAAAACTTCTGTATACAACGCTAAACTCCGTGGACGTGCATTGAGGCTTGCCAAAAAACTAAATGTGCCCCCACTTTTTTTAATTTTTTGCATAGGAATTTTCCCGTTTCATAATAT
Organism: Andrena fulva; assembly: GCA_946251845.1. Taxonomy (NCBI): domain Eukaryota; kingdom Metazoa; phylum Arthropoda; class Insecta; order Hymenoptera; family Andrenidae; genus Andrena; species Andrena fulva. Next base: position 62,984,127 of record OX276327.1, read on the forward strand.
TATTTTTACTCCTTTTCTTATTATCATATAAAATTCATAATTCAAAAATTTGTTGAACTTTATTTAACCCTCTAACACCTATACCCTTGAATCCTCATTTAAAAAGTTAAATATAAAGAGGTGATCAAATTTTACGCACTTTTAAAACGAGTCTTTTCTGGTGCAACTCTGGGAGTTAGAGGGTTAAAAATAAATTGTGCTTCATTTTTCCCACAAATACACTAGTGCCATTTCATCTGGTTTATATATATTGTAAGGAAATTTTCTACTTTTTGAAAAAAGATTAACATGAAAATTATATTCACATGTCTATATACTATAAGTACGCATTTTCATTAAAGATCGCAAAATGTGCCACGAATATGTATATGGAACAAAACGCAGTAATGTGTTTCAAATATTCCCGCCTCTAGAGCTGATTGCGGCGTTGCCGCACTTTCACAGGTACTCAGCTGACAATCGAAGAAAAACCAGTTTTCCGTGTCATTTTCTTTCATTTAAACAAAAACCATCACATCAATTGTCCGGAATTTTTCTGACAATTTTGTTTAGTGTTTGATCTTTCTGTACACAAGATTTCAAAAACTTTGGCCTATTATTTCATTCTTAATTTTGTAGTTATATTCTCAATATTGCGTTTTCCCATAAGAATACATGTTAAATTGAAAGTTAAATAATTTGAAAACTATCACATCAATTTTTCTAAAATTTTGCGGAGGGTTTTACTATTGCATAAAGATTGGTGTCTCTAATTTTCAAAGATTTTCGCTTATTTTGAATGTTACTGAAGTTCATCCTTAATGTCGCTCGCGTTCTTTGGCTTCTGTAATTCTGTAAAGAAATGGATAGTGGTTGGACATTAGGGGGTGTAAATAAGATGTTTGGTGAATTTAATTTTTTTAAATGCAATACTGTACATCGTCATTCATAATAGGATGGCGCTTCAAAGCCGAGTTCAACATAGAGTACAGAGGGTGGATATGATGCGCGAAGGAGACGTAGAGCCCCTAGGAGAGGTCGGCTCCTTCAGTGTTTGAGCACAGTTGGTCTGAGAGAATTAACTGCGCTTCATGTACAAACTGCCAAATGTGGTTCGTCACTCATTAAGGCACGTTGAAACATGTGCAACTCGCATTGCAGAACACCCATGGAACCTGTCGAAAAGGGTCGATTTTAATGGGTCAACGCGCAACGAACGACCTCGTGCAACGTCAGTTACACACACGAAAGCTTGCGCGCCTCGTCGAGGGTATCAAAGGGAAGACGTGTGTGGTATTATATGTGTTAAACCTTAATGAATGCGTTACAACAAATGGAAGCATTTATCTACTGCGGATGTATATAAACAATTCATTTTTCAATTCAAATCGGGTTCTCACGGACCCAGCAAGGACCCACGGGGAAGGATCAAGTGCTATGAAATTCGAACCCCCTGTTTCGGCTATTGAACTCAGCAGTCGGTGCTAGGCAATATAAATAAAGGAACACAAACAAAAGGAACACCTGTTGCATGACCGGCCTTCTGAGTCATTAAAAGGACTTAGCGGATAAGCGCAGCAAACTGCATCGTCCAAAATACGTTGCTGATTCCTGCTTTTCTGTATAAAGCCCATGTCATAGCGTCATAGCTAGTAACTGATTTAGTCATCCTGCAATTAAGGGCTAAGGTCATCCACGCTCCGCCAAAAGTCCTGAGCATAAATGTCTACGAGTCTACGCACACATATCCGTTCCGTGTCAGTTCCGTTCCGGCGCACAGTGGGTTGAAATCCCAGAAACACGGCGAAAATATGAAGGCAATCTTTGATATTTACAAAAATGAGTATTCTTGTGTTTTCGAGGTCGCTGATTACGAATCTGAAGTAAAAATGACAAAAAACAAAATGGCGGCTCCAATATGGCGGATGCGTATGCCAAAAAAATATCAGATTTGGTCTAAACTTGGTATTCTAGGGTCTTCGAGGTCGCTGAGTACGAATCTGCAGTCAAAGTGGCAAAAACAAAATGGCGGATCCAATATGGCGGACATGTATGCCAAATAAATATCAGAGTTGGTCTAAACTTGGTATTCTAGAGTTTTCGAGGTCGCTAAGTACGAATTTGAAGTCAAAGTGGTAAAAAACAAAATGGCGGATCCAATACGCCAAAATTCTTTTGTATTTCGATGTTTCTCCGATTTTTAGGGTCTCATACCACACACAATATAAAAAGAATTAAACATTTAGTTAACTTCCAAGTCCGATCAAGCATTGTTGTTTGCACAGTTATCATCTCTGATTATCAAAGAACTAAGATTAACTTTCAGATTTTGCTCGTTTTTGCTCCAATCCCTAAAATTACAATTTATTCAAAAATGGTCTAAACTTGGTATTCTAGAGTTTTCGAGATCGCTGAGTACGAATTTGGAGTCAAAGTGGCAAAAATCATAATGGCGGATCCAATATGGCGGACACGTATGCCAAATAAATATCAGATTTGGTCTAAACTTGGTATTCTGGAGTTTTCGAGATCGCTGAGTACGAAACTCATTTAAAAGAGCCACCACTGCCGCCGTGGAAACTTGTGTTAATTAAATATCTTAACCGATTACCTGGCAATGTATCATATATGATTAAAAAATATCTGGCAAATTCTGCCAAATCTGCCAATTCTGTATCATATATGATCAAATGGAATAACTTTGAGATTCACTTAATTTTTCGATGTTGCCAGTTTGGGCTTGAATCATAAAAAAAGCCGTGCCAGTTAACCGGTTAATCAAAAACGATTATTTTAAAGTAAATAAAACCAAAGATTGCTCTTTTAACCTTATTTAATACATTTTTCTAAATATGCAATAACACTGCCAGATATTTTTTAATCATATATGATACATTGCCAGGTAATCGGTTAAGATATTTAATTAACACAAGTTTCCACGGCGGCAGTGGTGGCTCTTTTAAATGAGTTTCGTACTCAGCGATCTCGAAAACTCCAGAATACCAAGTTTAGACCAAATCTGATATTTATTTGGCATACGTGTCCGCCATATTGGATCCGCCATTATGATTTTTGCCACTTTGACTTCAAATTCGTACTCAGCGATCTCGAAAACTCTAGAATACCAAGTTTAGACCATTTTTGAATAAATTGTAATTTTAGGGATTGGAGCAAAAACGAGCAAAATCTGAAAGTTAATCTTAGTTCTTTGATAATCAGAGATGATAACTGTGCAAACAACAATGCTTGATCGGACTTGGAAGTTAACTAAATGTTTAATTCTTTTTATATTGTGTGTGGTATGAGACCCTAAAAATCGGAGAAACATCGAAATACAAAAGAATTTTGGCGTATTGGATCCGCCATTTTGTTTTTTACCACTTTGACTTCAAATTCGTACTTAGCGACCTCGAAAACTCTAGAATACCAAGTTTAGACCAACTCTGATATTTATTTGGCATACATGTCCGCCATATTGGATCCGCCATTTTGTTTTTGCCACTTTGACTGCAGATTCGTACTCAGCGACCTCGAAGACCCTAGAATACCAAGTTTAGACCAAATCTGATATTTTTTTGGCATACGCATCCGCCATATTGGAGCCGCCATTTTGTTTTTTGTCATTTTTACTTCAGATTCGTAATCAGCGACCTCGAAAACACAAGAATACTCATTTTTGTAAATATCAAAGATTGCCTTCATATTTTCGCCGTGTTTCTGGGATTTCAACCCACTGTGCGGCGTGCCAGTAGTAAGAAGAAGAGACCCTCTACGCCCCTCTTCTTCTTACCAATAGCACACTGACACGGAACTGACACGGAACTGACAAGTGTGTTTAGACCTTTAAACCTACTGAAACTTGCCTAGGCGGGCAGATCATCCCTAACTGACGCACAGTGCGGATGTCTACCGACTTGCCATTCTTTGTAACCGGGAGTTATTCACAGAACATACTGCGTTTCTCACCCTGGGTCGCAACACTTCCAAATTAACAAGTAATTTACCGCTTAGAAGTTAAGGAAATAATTTAGAATTTCGACCGTATAGAATTTTAAAAAACTTAAAAATAAATGTTCTCGGCGCACAGATTCGGTCTGTTTTTAAAGTTTTTAAATCTTTAAAAACAGACCGAATCTTTGCGTGTTATTTTTAGAAGTTAAGTAGTTAACAGGAGTATAACAGTTTCTCCTCCGACTAGAGTTCGGTACTGATACTGGACATAATAATCTGCTGAACCATATGGAATTAAATGTCGAGTACGTTTTAATGTCTAAAAGGAATAAACTCCTGGTATTCAGCTCACGGACCCGCGGTAATTGTGTGAAGTTGAAGAAACGGACGGCGCGGCCTGAACTTTCCTGCGGCGGCAATTTTAAGAGCTACTACGCGGTTGTGTAGTAAAATTGCATTTGCTCGAAGGAAGTGGCCGCCGGCTGACTACAGCTATGTATATAGGTACCGCATTATCGCGTTATGCTTCACTTTAAACGACTACATTGTACGTTTACGCCGAAAGATTTACGGGCTGGTGCCGCGGCAATAGCGCCCCGGCCTAAATGAAAGAACTGCATGGATTTAATCTACCCCGATGGCCCCGTGGCGCATTCGTTTTCTGAGAGGAACACCGTCGGCCACCGCTATTAAATGCTCGCTTTAATCCCTTAAAAATGATTCATGTTTCGCTACCGCGGACAAACTAACGACGGCACGCGTTACACTGCTGGAAAAACGTTCCGCGGATGAGAAATCGCATTGAATTTTCTAAAGTTTCTCTAGCATCGCGTGTCTGACTATTTGCGGAATTCAAATAACGGATAAGTAAATTCCCGGCCGCGTTTCAGCTGACTGACTTTAGTTTCGCAGTTGCCTACAATGCGCTTAAGATAAACGGGAAACATTTCGATTGGAAAATTTTCGTTTCTTATACCTTCGCTAGTAAAATAATAATAAAACTCGGTATTTATTCAAGGACAATATTACATATTCAACTAGTTGACGAAACCAATGTTTGCGTGGAAATTTTATGGTCAAATATTACATCTGCCCACGAGGAATGAAAAAAATATTTCTCCGTTTATGTTAACGGATTCATAGCATGAAATTGGAGATTTTTTTAGCTACGCGGTACTTCATCATTTTGCGGGATTAAAATCCCGGTTTATAAGCTTAATTTCTCATAAAAATAGCAATTATTTCCAGAGAATACCAGCCTCATAAACTGATATTCTGAAAATTTTAGCCAAACGGCGGAAATTTAAAGGAATTTGAAACTTTACAGAAACGTAGTTGAAGTGGTGGTAATAACGTAGCCATCCTGTGTTTCGGCAATGGAACGCCGAAACGCTGAAAAATGGATGGTGGGGATAAATTTGGAAAAAAATTATTTATCACCGTATTGCAAGATACCAAGTGTACTACCCCGCAGGGGAATAAAATATCTTGTAGCTTACCAAAGTAGTTATTTATTTATAAAGATTTACAGCTCTCTTTCTGATACGCACATTACGTCAAATCTCTCCTATCACCTCCAACCTCTAACCTCCAAAAGTCCCTCCGGTCCGCGTGCGTGTTCATCATACGAACCACGTGTTTACACCCGCCACCTGGCGGCGTCGCTCTCAACCCTGGGCACCGGTCTCCACACCAAGGACCATAAAGAAACTTTGAATGAAACATTTTTCGATAGGTATCTTTTACGGTTTCGCAGATATTCGCCATTTCTTTGGGCAGGGGTGTCTCCACCCCCAGGTCCGTTTCACTGCCGGCGCAAAAAATGCTTAGGTTATCAGCGCCACTTAAACTACATAAGGTAAATGTCCCAATGGCAAAACAGTTAAGGAAGCAGTTGAGAAGATTGTAATTTTTTTTATATTTAAATAGTATAAAATTATAACTAAATATAATTATTCGAAAGCGAAAAATTTCTACTTTCACATAACGTAACAAGAATCTACATTTGTTAAAGCAAAAGTTTTAAATTAATTAAAACATGAAACTGTTCATATGGCCCAGTAATTAAATAAAATTCATAGCGTGTCCCAGTCATTAATTAACAGTGTCCCAATTATTGAATATGTATTTAATTTAACTATTTCTATCAGTTAATGAAAAGAAATCAACTGACTGTAGTTCTTCTTCTTTATCTTTTTTATCTTCGGCGTGACTTTATGTCTGAAAAAGTTAAAAAATGATTAAAAGTATATTATAAAAGTTTAGGTTATGTTAATATTATAACGAGTATAAGATTAATTATCCTAATAATTCTTAAACAGTATTATATTTTTGTCTAGTTATTATTAAAGTAAATATATAGGATACAAAAAATACTTACTTTGGTACAATAAATATTTATAATTTTATAACTACTGAACACTGGCGTCTGTAACACCGCGGTTAAACAACCATTGAACACACGTTTAATGATTGATACGTGTCATGTTACCGTGTACTAGTGGATAAACGCAACAATTTCAATATTAAAAACAAAAAATTATTAAAAGATCCAATTAATTTTAAATTCTTCAATGTATAATAAATCCAAAACAACTGTATAATTTCAAAAATTATAAAATAATAATTAATTACAACCTTAACAAAAATATTATCTCGCTTGCTTGAGCCCATTAGGTAAGAAGCGAGATTGAAACTGTTGAAGCTTTACTGTACAATAATATTTTTGTATGATATGACTATTCAGTTATGTAAGCTTATAATTGTATCTATATAAAGCTAATACATTTTGCAATTATATTTCGAACAGTTTAAACGTTGCAAATTAGTAAAACTATTATTATTAATAAAATTTCTTCTCAATTTTTAATTATTGGGCCATGTTTAAGGACTGGGACATTTACCTTATCCGCAAAGTTTCAAAATCTTTTCAATTTCCGTGTTCCCAAACATCCCTTCTCAGAAAACACAATCTCCCGTTCAGCATATCGTATACACGCCACTTGTATCATTATCGCGGGGGCATTTAAAGTGGTTCGTTCGAGGAATAATTTGCCAAGTTGCATTAACTTGTGCCAACGTTTCGAGTAAACGGTAAGAAAGGGAGGGCCGTGCGTAAGTTGCACGGCAACAATAGGAAGATACGACGGGAACAGACATCGCAGAGCAAACTTTTCCGAGGATAAGAATCTAACAGTGGCCGAGAGCTCTCGCGTTCGGCCGAGGCCGTACGGGAAAATTGCGTTTGGTCGCGGCGTGGTAACCGCGGCGAAGATGGCGGCTATCGTGCCATATTATCGCGTCGTGCCTCACTCTAAATGAATGCATTACGGCGATACTAGGGGAAATTGCAAGGTCCGCGCGCTACCGGCCCCCCCGCGAGCCTCGAAAGAAGGGAAAAAAAAACCACCGTAACAGCGAGAAGTCCACGATAATTCAGAGCCAACCTAGCGCACCGCTTCGCCAACTAACAAGAACTTCGCCCGCCTCTCCTTAACCCGCGGCTGTTACTTTCATCGTTGGCCATCCGGATGTTAGATTCCTATGGAACAACTGATCCAAAGATTTTTATGACACTCATTCGCATTAATAACTTCCCCGCGTTCACGAGTTGACCAGCGTCGTCTAGGTACGGCATTGCGGTAGTTCCAAAGAGTTGACGATTTCATGGTTATTTTACGACTTATGTGTGTTTCATCGAAATATTGCGCAGAGGACGAGGGAGTTGCTCGCGAAAAGGAAGAGGGAAGTTATTAAACTTCGTCTCAAGTTCATAGAGATAATTATACGGGGCGCCCTGCGAGATTTATTAGTTGCGGGTAGAGGGCGGGTCCTTTTGAAAAGATAATTAAAGAATGTGGAAGAGAGTTTGTTTATGCGAGGTGCCGTTTTTGAGAATATTAAATTCTTTAAGTATATTAGATCGGGGGTATGTTGGTAGGGTTGTAGATAAAAATATGTATGTGTGCGAGAATATTAATATGGATTTATTTAGTGATTTTTTAATATGTGGACGGTAAAGGGTATTCTAATCACCTCGCTTTAGTTTTGATAAGCAGAGTACGAAATTAGAATGGCTGAAGCGTGTCTCACTGTAAAATTGTTATTATATATGAAAGCTTAATTAAAATATTTGGGGTTTCTCGGATCTAATTTCTATCATAAGCTTTATTATCTAATCTTGTAGAATGGAAACAAACATTGTTATCTATAAGTATAAGTTTTGTCGAGCACGTTTTGTCAAATGAAAATCAACTTTTAAAATGCAATAATTTTGTGTCTTATTACTTTTTGCCGGTTCTTAGAAAGTGTATTTAAATCAGGGCTTGAAAAGGTTCGATAATAACTGTTTCAAACTGTTATATAAAGGTTCTGACTGAAAGAGTTATGAAGAACCTTTATTCTGAATAACCGTTATAAAGAACCTAAATATCAGACTATATAAGTATAAGTTACGGTTCCTATATAGCTCTATAACTTTTATTTTTTAGGTTCTATATAAGTTCCAAACGGTTATAGAACCGATTCAATAACTTTTATTTTTTAGGTTCAATATAAGTTCCAAAGCGGTTACAGAACCGATTCTTGTAACGATTGTACAGAATTTTATAGAAAATGAAATGACAACATATTACAACTATAGACTACCGTGTATAACCAAATTGTTTAAAAATTATTATAAATAAGTAAGTAAACATATATTATGTACACATTTGTACATACGTATACAATTCTTTTGTAATATGAAGTGTTCGTTAATATAAATGTTTGGTTGTTATACCGATGAGGGTCTAGCTCCCCGATTTGAATGATATTTTAATATGTTGTCAGAATCATGATCCTGGTGGTGAGGTGGCCCCTAATTGAAAAACTGAACTTGACAAATAAATGTTTCGATCTATGGTATTAAATATTTATTGCACTTTTTGTTATAATACAGAATAGATATTATAAATTATAATTTTTCAAGGGCTCGCTTGTAGTTCATATTACACAAGAATTGTATACGTATGTACAAATGTGTACATAATATATATTTACTTACTTATTTATAATAATTTTTAAACAATTTGGTTATACACGGTAGTCTATAGTTGTAATATGTTGTCATTTCATTTTCTATAAAATTCTGTACAATCGTTACAAGAATCGGTTCTGTAACCGCTTTGGAACTTATATTGAACCTAAAAAATAAAAGTTATCGAATCGGTTCTATAACCCTTTAGAACTTATATAGAACCTAAAAAATAAAAGTTATAGAGCTATATAGGAACCGTAACTTATACTTATATAGTCTGATATTTAGGTTCTTTATAACGGTTATTCAGAATAAAGGTTCTTCATAACTCTTTCAAGAACCTAAATCTTTATAATAACGGTTTCAAGCCCTGATTTAAATAATAGTAAACATTATTTTTTGCAGTTCAAGGGCTTGTGGAAAATAAAATATTTCAGTTTCTATTAGTTACAGCACCCTGATTCAAAAGCCACCTTTCTTGGAAAAGAACAGTTTATAGTTATCGTTGAATATATTTCTCCCCTAAATGCTATTCTGTAGACTGAACTTTAAGCTCAATCTTTGAATTCAACTGTCCGAAAAACTAGAATTCTAACTAATCTAAAAAAAATAGAATAAGATAGAGTGTGCGGAAATCGAGGTTATGGGAACTTTGGAACGTTTGTAACAATTAAGCTATTAGCACCACAGTTAGAACTTAGGATAAGTTGACCCTTCAGATCGCCCAGAGTATTACCTACTACAATTTACCGAATACCAATATTTGTATTCGAATTGTGTTACTGTAGATCTGCTACGGCGTATATGTATCTCGAGAAGTGAGGATCAGCCGATCTGTAAACGGCACCTAGATGGCGCTGCTTCAAGTGACTATGAGACTTACGGGAAGAGGAATCCATGATCAATCTGCATAGCTCAATTACTTAAAGCAATTCTATCAACTATTATCGCCATCAAACTTACAATAGCGTGGCAGATATAAAACTGCAGCATTTCTGTACATCCTAAAATTAGAACTTATCGTCAGAATATTCCTTTTTTACTACATGCGTGATAAAGCGATTATTTGCGAAAAGGTCTTCGACCTGAAACTGGAAATTAACGAAAATCAGCTGGTGTTTATCGACAGCTCTCGTTGGGACCGTAAATGCCGTAACACCGTAAGCGTGTAACTTCCCTTTAACCTCGGCGACAACCAAGTCACGTAATGTACGCGGATACGGGTTGCTCGGAGGCTAGAGACAAGGGGTCAGTGGAGTGCCATAGGGGAATGGGCGGTCACACACATTCAGCCTCGTTATGCGAATGGGTACGTCGGTCCGTACATGCCCGGTATTATTTGCGAGATCGATAACGATTACCTGCGGGCACCACCTGAGGGAAAAAGAGGACATCAGAGCCGTGCGATGCATATCGCCGACGACGAACGGACGACGTATCCCCGACGCTCAGGGCTGTTCCTCCGCTCGCGCTGGCTACACATTCCCTCTTCGTTCTTCATTTCTCCGGGATTTTTCTTTCTCCTCGTTTCTTTCTTCCGCGAGGGTCTTCCCCGGTCAGCTTCTTTCAGCGAGGCCCCAAATTGTCCGCGCGACTGTGTTACGACTCTCCATTCGCGATGATGTAGGACACATCCCTGGGCACGTGTACCCTTTTTTTTTTTGCGAGAGACGTGATTCTGTGTAACACAACTGGACGAAAGAAAGATGACAGGTAGGAAGTGGGTAGACACGCTATAAGCAAAGGAGACTGAACATGGGTGCGTTCTTGTAAAGATGACGAGACTCGATAGCGATACAGTAGATGTCCCCCTGCCGGGTGGTCAGAAGCAGAGATGGGCAATATTTTTATTTAAATAAAATTTCGAATAATGAATAACAATTACTCGTCATGTGTCGATTAAAGTTAACTCGGGATTAACTTTATTCGAGGAGCAAGGTTTGTGCAAGCAAAAATTTGGAAGCAAATTATAGCTGTCCTGTAGATTGTTCTTTTTAATAAATATGATAATTTCACAGTCATCGGTATATTAGAAAGGCTAGTTGTAATTAACTGGATATGTGTCTCGAAGTAGAAAAAGTTTCATCCATGTCGACGCAATTACGCCACGTTAATTTGATTTCTTTGATAGAAAGGAATTTAAAAATAGAGGGTTCTTCATATGTATAGGTATTGCACGTTTTGTAGAATCATATATGGTATCAGATATTTTCTCCAGAATTGAAGTTCATACTTTCAGTGATGATCGCAATTGCGTTCATTTCGTGAGCAAGTTACTTGAATTTATTTGTTTAACGAGAAAACCCCTAGTTTCGTTGAGGGACGTTACAATTTACAATATTATAATTTAGTTTTGAGCTCGGCAACGTTTTCTTTATTGCAGTTCGTTAACATAGTAACAATGAATTCCTCTAAGAGTGAAATAAAACATAAATCATTAGAAAATATAAATTACACTTCAAATTATTCATCTTTGAAGTTGATCCGCACGAAATAAAGTTTCTGGTTGCCTCAATACTTCGACGTCAACTTCTGACAGTACATTGATATACCAAGTATTCTATCACTTTGCGAAACAATAATTGATAGCAAAATGCTATGTAAAGTCGAAAACTCCAGTTCCAATATAAAAATTTTTTGTCCGTTTATTAAACATAAACTTAATGGTAAAGTGATAAAAATGATAACTTAAATGAGAAAATGAGATAAAGAAAAGGCGTGACACAATCAGAAATTGAAATCAATGTGTTCATGAGACTCCGAGTGATCTTGACAATCATAAAACAACTTGCTTTCACCACGAATAATTTCACGTTACATTAATATTGTCTAATAATTTTTGCGTTGTTTTGCTCCACGAGGAATGTATTTTCCACCCGATACAGTGGTTAACTCCATTAATTCACAAGGCAATTACAAACTTCTGATGCGTAGCGTAAAAAATACATATTTTCTGCATGTCTGGCGTTTACACTTCGCCTGACCTCTTCACATTGGGCAGTATTTGTCAATCAGCACGATTACCTGAAACTGCAGTTGAAATTAATTAATTATTCATTTAAATACTTTCAACTCTCCACTGTCCCTTTGTCTCCGTTATTCGAGAATGAATTGTATAATATGTCTGATTAACACGAGTGTAATTGTAAATAGTGCAAGGTTGGGTGTGCATTATTAACAATGGCCAGGCACAATACATGTATGATTTAGCATGCCATTGTTCTAAGCGTTCTGATGGCTGCGCTCTTGCAAAGACTCTTGCTCATTGTTAACCAACGGCTACATGCTATAATCATTAGACTGCGGATGTTTATGCGGGTATAATATTGTCGAAATATGCAAAACATATGCAAAATGTATGCGAGGAATATGCCACATCTGTATCTTTAAAATACTCACCATTATATTTATTATAATATAAGTTACCGTACGCTACAATAATCTTCCGGCTGTAAATCGATGCCTGTTAAAATTAATTTACATGCTAAAAAACATGCTGCCTTAGTTGCGATTTTCTTCCGCGTCGAATCTCCTCATCGCATGCTTTGCAATATGTAGGCGGTTTGTCCCTCTGCAACAACGCAATTATTTTCTACAGGTGCAATCCACTTGGTCGCCACTACACGTTCAGAGTTTTTCCATTCATCTCCAATTTTTAGTCGCCGGTATTTTACTGCTTGTAAATAACACTGTTAACGCTTAACGTCGACCGAAATGATTCATGTAACATGAAACGCGTGATACTACTAGTGTAACTGAACCGCGGAAATTTCCTGGGGCGTGACATGAATCCAGTGTTGTTGTTTACCCAGTTAAATACACACAGCATGTGATACAGCTTCAAATGTATCATAGTGTGTATGCTATCTACTATTATATCAGTGATAAGTTATTGGTACGTAGTTTACCACTATATGTATAATGAATATGCTACATAGTAAATACTGTAGAATACGAAATGTGCGGAAAATATACAAGGTGTATGAAATGTGCGAGAAATATGCACACAATATGCAAAGAATATGCACTGTGCAAAATATATCTGGGCCCCAGACAGAGGCGGATTCAGGAGCCTTTCTTGGAGGTGGCGAAATTTGTAAAAGTAGTTAAGTACATTTTTGAATCATCTTTTACAAGATTTAGAATTTGCTTGTAATTTATATTTTAATATCTCTATCTGATACTATAGCCTAAATAATTAAATTTACATTAATTATTTATACAGAATAATACACAATGTCATAATATTTTTCTATTTTATTACTCTTGGGGCGAGCGACCGCCCCTATCGCGCCCCTCTGGATCCACCCCTGGCCTCAAAGCTAGAGTGTATTAAGTCCACTTTTTAAAAAAAGAAAAAGAGGGAATGTGATATGGGAAATATGTAAAATGTTTTTTCTTTTTAAAACCTGGACTTAGATAATAGACTCTGGCTCAGGCGTCCAGATATGCATTATGCCGAGTGTGCAGAACAAAAAATATATTTTTAGAATCCTCTGAGAAAACAAATTTTTGTCTAGGTCCCATTTCTTTACGTATTTTCTATGAAAATATGCATTTGCATAAACATCCGCAGTCTAATAAATAATCATTATTCAAAGGCCTCAAATGTTAGTTTGTATGTAGCCATTGACCGTACAAAGTGGGATTCTTGAACACCCGTACACTAGATACACTTCAAACGATAAAATTTCTACTGGGGAAGCCGCACAAATGAGCAAACTTCGTTGTCAGCTTCTAGCATTTTTCACTCAGCAGTAACCAGTAACTAGGGTTGCCACCTTTTTCGTAGGAAAATAACGTAAATTTGCTTTCGTGGAGTGTAAAAAAAGTAGGTACGCTCGAAAAAAACTAAAAGTGCATTTTAATCTTATTAGTTTTTATTTCTACCAAACAGAGCAAGTTTTTATCTTTTTTAAATAACTCAATAGCATTATAGCACTCTATATTCATATTACAATATATAAATAATTCGTTCTTTATTAAATTAAGAGAGGCTTTGTTTTTCTCATCCCACCACTTCACTTTCATAGCAGAGAAAATTTTCTCACTAAATGCTGAGGTGGCAGGAAGCAGACAGAAGATAAGAAATTACTTTGAGATGATCATGGTTTGCATACATTTGGCAGCTGAGTAGGTACAATAATATTGCCTTAAATTTCACGTAGTATCATTTCGTGAAATAACATATTTCCGCATAATTTATTGTTACTCAAAAGTATAGAGTAGGTACATTTGCGTATAATAACGTAAGATACTTTATTTTAAAGGGCCGGTGGCAACCCTACCAGTAACGCACCTAAGGGTGTACGGTGCATTTGCATGCTATTGAAAATTAGAGAAGCGAAAAATTTACAGTGCCTGCAGTTAACCTTCAATTTTCCCGCGTGGATATTTATTTCTGCCAAGTGCATGCTCAATTGCTCACCATAAACCAAAGTTCTTCGAATCAAGAATAAAACAAATCTTCCGTGGTCATCATAAAACTCCGCCAGCGGTTGGTGCTGACGCGTCTAAAGACCCGGCGGTGCCGCGTACAGCATTTTCAGCTTGTGCGTCAAATTAATGAAGGGACACTAATTTAGGACGAGGATGCTTCACGCGACCCTGCGCAAGGTCTTAGTGCTGCGCCTCGCAGAGATGTAGTGCCTAACTTGAGACCCACTCAAGTGGTGTGTAAACCGATACACTTGAGGTTACAAGGTGTCAGATGTGTTCTTCGCCACCTATTAAGGTGCGATCCCACGGCGAGGTTCGCGCTGTACTCGCCGAGCCACGTGGGATTTCGCCTTAAGGGGGTATTCTGGTCTGACGAGGCGTTTTCGTCGCGTTATTTCGGATTTTTTTTTACAAAGAACCCATCAATTTTATTATTATTTAGTTTATTGCTACATGTTTATTGATGTTTGAACTATCTTTACAAATTTTGTCAATGGAAAAGAATTAAAATCAAACGCAGTTAACTGTTTTAAAGTAATGGTGAAAAAAAAACATGGTGTCACGGTGTCCATGATTGGGCTCGTTCTAGTGATCTATAACAAAAAATGAAAATAAATTCTATATCTGTATGCCTGTGGCTTTCGTCCCTACCAGAATGATAAAAAAATATTGAAAATTAAGCAAATGGCGGCGGTTTGAAAATTAAGTTTCGATTTTCGCACAATTTTTCAACTTTAAAGGTCTGTGAAAGTTTAAAAACAAAATATTTTATCATAATTCTGGTAGGGACGATAGCCACAGGCATACAGATATAGAATCTCTTTTCATTTTTTGTTATAGATCACTAGAACGAGCCCAATCATGGACACCGTGACACCATGTTTTTTTTTTTCACGGGGTGTGTCGCACCCCAAGAGCAATTTTCGATTTGAAATGTCGCACCTTTACGTCTTCCAAAGGGGATTTATCGCAAAAAAAAAAATAAAAAAAAATTTAAAAAAATCGGTTTTTCCCACAACCGTTGAAAATCGCTCATTTTCAACTACAAATTTTATCATATCAAAATTTACATTAAAAGTTAATAGATTCAAAAATACGAAAATGGTAACACAAAAAAATGACGCTGGGGTACAGTGAACCCCGTGTGACCAATTTGTGATTATAACATGTGTGACCACGAAGGGTTAAAAATCTTAAGCGAAACTTTTCAATTGCATTTTTCTGAGAACTAAATTTCTCAGTGAAAAATCAATGATCCTTTTAAGCATTTAAGAATTTTGTTACCTTTTGCTTTTACAAATTCATTCTTGTAGAGACGGAAAGTTTTGCTCGTGTAGGAAAACAATTAGAAACTGCTTTTTTTTGTTACCACCTACTGAATATTTGTCACCGATTATGTCGCTTTCGACGCAGCATCGATCGCTTCTGCCGGAAAAGTTTTATAAAGTTCCTGCCGCCGTTTGAAAGTATGCCGACGTTAATGAAAATTAGAATTTTCATATTTTCTATTAGATCTTCGTGAGAAAACTGCCAATGGCCAGGCAAGGAACGTCCGATGAAAATGAGTCCAAGTGCGACTTCACTCGAGCTATTTTTAATTATACGTAATTCGAATCAGTTCTGCTTCGCGTAGACCAGTTGTATGTACATGACGTATAATTAAAAACAGCCCGAGCGAGGATAAGTTTAAACTCATTTCTATCCAGAATACAAACTTTGCCAATGCATTGTTAATATTGTGTACTATAAATGCATGAAATAATAAATACAGAATTTTAAAAGTTCATTAGTATCTATCGGTATAAGTTGAATAGAAAAACTCCTGTCATGTCTTCATAAGTATAATAATTAATCCACGAAGTTTCACTTTAATATTATAGATTGTACATTATTCGTTGAAAGGATCCCAAGGATCTCCCATTTTTTAGCTCGAGATATAAGATTACTCTCGTAAGAATGTTTGTATTGATATTCTCTAACCTACTTCTGTAATTTTTTTTATATATTTCTGAGTTTATTTTAAAGTGGTCTAACAATAGAGTCATTAAGGGGTCATTCTGGTTAGATCGCCGATAAATTCAGCGATTTTCAGGAATTTATTGCGAAGACAGGAATTATAGTAATGGAATAAAACTTTTTTCTATTGATTAAATTACATTTCTACAGTAAATAAAAAATATAAAAGTTATAAAATTATTGCTATTAAAATGGTTTTAACGGCGATTTTTATGATGTGTTTCAAAATTCATGCCTCGCTCGTGCATGAGATTTCAGCAATTGGACTTATCTGAAACCAAAAATACAAACAGATTCTTGATCAGTATGACTGTCGCTATGGCCGGTACTAGAATCAAGTATTTCTGTTGAGTCTAACCTACTTTTAAAATCGAAAATAGCACAGAAAACACAGCCGAAATACATTGATTCTTGTATTTTGACCGCCATTTTGTTAATTTTGAGGATAAATCATTTATTCTAGTACGGGCCATAGCGACAGTCATACTGATCAAGAATCTGTTTGTATTTTTGGTTTCAGATAAGTCCAACTGCTGAAATCTCATGCACGAGCGAGGCATGAATTTTGAAACACATCATCAAAATCGCCGTTAAAACCATTTTAATAGCAATAATTTTATAACTTTTATATTTTTTATTTACTGTAGAAATGTAATTTAATCAATAGAAAAAAGTTTTATTCCATTACTATAATTCCTGTCTTCGCAATAAATTCCTGAAAATCGCTGAATTTATCGGCGATCTAACCAGAATGACCCCTTAACGATCACTTACATCCCCACAACGATTTTCTGTAATTTTTGTTCGCATATTCTTCAGTGTTCTTCTTCTCTGATACTGATATAACTCCATAATTTATATCGTTCGAAAATTCCACTGACGTTTGCCTTCAAGCTGAAAAATTGTGCTCCGTGATTGGTTAGTTTAATTGAGACCTACGAAGTAGTGGGACAAAGGGTAGATAATTGCCTGTCTAGGACGATGGAAAAAACCTCAGTGCGCCACTCATAAATGCTAGTAAGGGAGCGATGCTCTGCTATGCATTAGGAAATGAAGGGTGTTGCCAGGAACTTGGACACTGACAGTTTCGACGAAGTAATTACACGGAGCGGCACTCCTTTTATTAGCTGTTTTCTATCGATGTTTTTCAAAATAAGTAGACTTGCCGAGTACAGTGTATTTGATGATAAATCAAGGAGCTTTTGCTTGGAAGAAATACTTTAGAGTATATTATATATTAAAATTCACACTTTGAGTGGCGCTAGGTTTTGAAGAAATGCCTCTTCAAGTCGATCAGGCCTTTCCAATCAACGATGCCTGCTGAGAAAGTTTTATCCAACTCGCTTTGCACTTGCAACACGTACTGACACTAATAAAAATTTAACATTCTGAATAACTGTTATAAGGGACCGAAATTTCTAACTACATCGATTTCGGTTACGGTTCTACAGAACGTTTTTTTGTCAACAATCTTATATGCTGTGTATGTATTCTTAAACAGAATGAAAATACAAATTCAACGATATATCACAATGTATATTTATGTGAAGTTTTAAAAAAATCAAAATTTTTGAATTCGACGCGCTTCGTTTTCCCGTGGGGCCAAATCGGTCTGAAATTTTTTCCACAGTTCTGGGTAGTGAGACCAAAAGAATCTCGCGAAATAATGTTCGTCAAGACTAGCTAAGGTCTACCCTAATGTACATCCATCAGCCACTCAAAATATTAAAGAAGCGTTAAAGAATGGCAACGTTTGTCATTTATTTTTCACAATTATAATTTAGCGTAGCATTACTCTCGTATTCGTTTCGGCACTTAGTTGCTTGCTTCATGAAGTTCCTCGATTCTTTAAAAAATGCGAAATGAGAAAAAGAGTCCACGCGAGGTCCACCTTTGCTTTGCTCCTATTTATTCAGCGTATTTCAATTTGACAGACCACGCAGTAATATGTTTCATTGTGGAGTACTTCATCAGAAACACCCATCCGCGTTTTAACGTGGCAGCGCAACTCGTCAGATTCGCGACTATTAACCCGGTTCAGTCAATGAACCATTGTAATTATGTGCACGCGATGTAAGCCACACGAGCGTAAATGCCAGCGAATAAACATGCACACCTGGATTTTTCCGAAATACGTTCAAACAGAACGGGAGTAATCGGTGGTGTCTAATCGGACGAAGCTTGAGCGAGATGCAGATGTTCCGCGCAAGTTAGTTAATTTTAATTTGTGAAAAATGTCCTTCGATTGCTGTAAACAAAGATGAAAATAATTTTATAAAAATTCAGACGTTTTGCTCTATGAGATGATGAGCAATAAATGTAATTTCTAATTGTCTGTGTCTCTATTTCTAACGTCACTGTCTCTGTTAGGCGTATGACGCGGCTGCGAATTGAGGACCTTGCAGCAAAAGGGGTGCAGGTGCACGTTTGATGCAGATCCGATATCAAATGAGCTACGTCCTACCTAATAAACAGCCTTTTTATCAGGTACTCAAATGTGCGTTCATTGGGGATGAGGATATTTCCACAGACATTGATGGGCAGCAAGAATAATGTTATTTTGTTATGTCTACAAAAAACGAAAACAAATTGTTTCCATATTTGATTAATAAAGCAACAGTAAATACGTGGTGTTCTTTATTGTTCGGAGTTAACAAAAAGCGTCTATTTTTTGTACACTTTGGTGCAAGTCGGGGACAGCTCCAGATTTGAAAAAATCGCCAAACAGAGAGTTGGTGAAAATAGAGCTGCACCCTTTTAGCTGCAAGGTCCTCAATTGTAAGACCAGCCTAACGTCCAGATTTTCAACACGACGGAACACGGTTTGAAACCGTCTGTGTCGAGACGTACCGTCTGCTGCTTGACTCACTGATCTACTACTATTAGATCTCTGCGGTAGCAATCGCCACGGCAACACCCAGCACTCAACATATATACAGACACATGCATGCAGACGTGATCCTTTACGAGGGACTTTTTTACAGAATATTGTCAAAATTCTGATATTATCAAAATCTTCATTTTGTCAAGTTCCGAAGATTTCCCCTTTACTTTGCACTATTACGTGGGCAAAAAACGCCTCGGCCACTGTCAGCCAAGGGTTAAAAGTCGGTCGGACTTCCCGAGCGATCGCTTCTACTGGGAAAGTCTTCTAAAGTGTTCAAAATGAACTTCGAGCTTCGTTTGTTTTCGAAGTAAACATGCGAGAACTCGTGGACAGTACTTACAATGCTTTCCAGAAGATGGCAACGAGAAAACACACCAGAACCACACGCGGGGCGGACATCCCTTGGCGCTGAGACGCCAGCGTCACTCACAGTATTTAAGGACCACCCGAGAGAATGATTTGAAGCAGAATTTGGGTTTTAATAAGGCTTATCGTAATGGAAGACTAAATGTCAATGCAGCAGCAAGTGACGATGGTCGGAACCAATTGCAAACACTGGAATAGCTGGGCTGAATTGTGAGAGTTGCTAGAAGCCTAGTTCCCCCTGACAGACGTGGAATTTCTGCGATGGCAGTCTGATTACTTCACACTAGGAACTGATACGGGGTCTGATTGCTCTTTACAGCGTTCGAAGGCTAAATGCTTCTGAACTATGTAATTGGGTACCGGGAGTCTTGCTCTTTTCTGGCTGAGCGAGAAGCGTAATTACTTTTGACTTCGCTTGGAAGCGTGAGTGCTTCTTATTCTAAGTTGGTACTTGCGTAATAAATTCGTTAGCAGACTTACGGACTATTGCAAGCCCGAGTGATACCTTGACTATATGTTCTACCCTTAACTATCCAGAAACTATCCTGTGCTATTGGGACGGCAGTGTTCCAAGTTCAGGTAACATTGTTGGTAGGTACTTGGCGGCTAATCTTTATAATAATAGTGGTTTACGTCGGTTAGCAACAAGGAACAACAATTAAGTGAAGGAGCGGGGCTCTAGGAATTGATTTATCAATTATCATTTGTATAGAAAAGATCGTCAATGAAGAATGTTGGAGTTTAGAAACGTAAGTGAGTAACATACAAGGGGTCATTCTACTTTGATCGGCCGAAAAATTAAGCTACTTTGAAAGATTTTTTTCTGCGTAGATACAACATATAATGCAATAAATCTTTTTGTTATTTATTAAGCTACTCTTATATTAACCAAGAAAATGTTTTAATTTGTTTTGAGACTTCAAACGCGATTATCTCAAAACGACATTTTTTTCAACTGATGCAGGGGATGGCAAAGAAACTATTTGACCAATCAGTCTGAAATTTTCACACGTTATTCAGCACATCAGTGGGTATCGCGGGGACCTCGGAAACCGTTTTTGATTAACAGTTTCATACTTTTTACAAGGAAAAATGATTGACAAATTCGTCGTATTTCGACACTTAAACTTCGAATCTCCGCCATCTTGTGACCAAAGGTTCATTATATTAATTTACACTGTTCATGCGTTGTGCTGATAAGAGCGACGACACTTGGTCGGACTTACACCAATATGTTTCGCAAACGCTCTGCGCTTGTTAGCTAAGTGCTAAAGAGAAATGTTTTTATTTCTCAGTCAAGAATGGAGTTATAACTTAATTCAACAGGAAAGAAAACAGACAGAGCCTTTAAGAATTAAGAACTGTGATTAACTGACATTATCCAAATTTTTACGTACGTAGAAATTCCAAATCTCAAAAATAGCGAAGATCTGAAATTCCATCAGAATGATGATGATGATACTGGGAACATTGTTGGGTGGAAGAAGTGCTGGAATGGTGAGTTGACGAGGTTGCGAGAGACATGGAAACAGAATAATTTGTCCCGCTGGAATCCCAGTCAAACGCGGATAAGCAAACGTAGCTCCAGATAGTCATTCGTTGTTTAGACGCGGTCAAGCGAGACACGCTCTTCCGTATATTCTATGCGTCCCTGTATTATGCGCTCGGATGTACAAACGCGTGCAAATACGAGATGGGTCGAACGTGTTGCCAGCGCTCTTTGATCTATTACGCTTGTGGATAGTTCATCGCAATTTGGAGTCATTTAGCAGTGATCAGTGGCGATTACTCTTTCGCGTGTATCCAGCGTTGATCTGGACGCGCCGACTGGTCTCGGCTCTAGAGTTCCATAGCTCAGTTTTGTTTGCTGTAGAGCAGAGTCAAAACGCCACGATATTATCGGACAAAAGAGGAATTATCTGGAGTTCGACAGCCGTTGCTGGGGAAATTAATCATGCGAGGACCCTCGTTTCAGCGTTTCGAGTACTGGTTTATAGATCGGCCACCCCATGAATTCATGGGGTGAGCGCTCTTAATTTCTCCTACACAAATTCAAGTCGCTCTCAACTGAAGGGTAAATTGGTATTTGTGTGTCTAATTGGCCTCAGATAAAAGAGAAATTGTTTATGTTTCATTGACCGCAGATAGCACTGTCGAACTCTAGAAATTTTCAATCGCGAGTGGGAAGAAGCAAGACAAGCAGCAATCGGGATCTTGGGAAAGTGCACGTAAGTGCCTACTTGAGAAATAGTTTTTTTCTGTTCATTTATTTATTACGGGCAACAACCCTTTGGTACGTTATAGTGATATGAAACGACATGAGTAGAGAACGGACAAATAAGGCGACATTAAGATTAAGATTAGAGTACCTACGCAAATAGCAAAGAAAACAACGGAAAGAGGTGAAATATCAAGTATCAATATCGCAACTTAATCATCCAGTTACACAGAACTGAATTTGTGAAAATAAGTAAGCAAGTAGCGAAAAAATCGCCGTATTTACCGCACAGAGTGTGATGCCTATCAGTATGAAAGAGAGGGTGATAAGGTAAATGTCCCAATGGCGAAACAGTTAAGGAAGCAGTTGAGATGATTGCAATTTTTTTTATATTTAAATAGTATAAAATTATAACTAAATATAATTATTCGAAAGCGTAAAATTTCTACTTTCACATAACGTAACAAGAATCTACATTTGTTAAAGCAAAAGTTTTAAATTAATTAAAACATGAAACTGTTCATATGGCCCAGTAATTAAATAAAATTCATAGCGTGTCCCAGTCATTAATTAACAGTGTCCCAATTATTGAATATGTATTTAATTTAACTATTTCTATCAGTTAATGAAAAGAAATCAACTGACTGTAGTTCTTCTTCTTTATCTTTTTTATCTTCGGCGTGACTTTATGTCTGAAAAAGTTAAAAAATGATTAAAAGTATATTATAAAAGTTTAGGTTATGTTAATATTATAACGAGTATAAGATTAATTATCCTAATAATTCTTAAACAGTATTATATTTTTGTCTAGTTATTATTAACGTAAATATATAGGATACAAAAAATACTTACTTTGGTACAATAAATATTTATAATTTTATAACTACTGAACACTGGCGTCTGTAACACCGCGGTTAAACAACCATTGAACACACGTTTAATGATTGGTACGTGTCATGTTACCGTGTACTAGTGGATAAACGCAACAATTTCAATATTAAAAACAAAAAATTATTAAAAGATCCAATTAATTTTAAATTCTTCAATGTATAATAAATCCAAAACAACTGTATAATTTAAAAAATTATAAAATAATAATTAATTACAACCTTAACAAAAATATTATCTCGCTTGCTTGAGCCCATTAGGTAAGAAACGAGATTGAAACTGTTGAAGCTTTACTGTACAATAATATTTTTGTATGATATAACTATTCAGTTATGTAAGCTTATAATTGTATCTATATAAAGCTAATACATTTTGCAATTATATTTCGAACAGTTTAAACGTTGCAAATTAGTAAAACTATTATTATTAATAAAATTTCTTCTCAATTTTTAATTATTGGGCCATGTTTAAGGACTGGGACATTTACCTTATCTAAACTAGGGAAGTAGAATTTGAACCGCAGAGATTTTAGGGTAATTAATATTCACCAATTCGTGTATTTATGAGCATTTGAAAATATATTTATAATATGTGTACCTATTTATTATCTTTCACCATATGAATATTTTTGACGCTTTTTGCCAAACTTTGTTTTATTTGGATTATGTTTAAAAAAACATCTTTATCATAAAAATAAAGAAATACAATTTCAAAATATTTATATCATTCCATATTATATTTTGAGACGATCACGTTTACCTCCATGCTGTGAAAATGAAGTTCAGCTCTGTGGCTCCGCACGTGTCCTCATCTGTAGCAAATTATACCACAGTGAAACCACTAGGCTGACTAGGCGGTATGTATTGAGTGCACGCTGGCCGAGACACAGGAAAACTGTTTCCGTTAACAAAAACGTTGGAACCGATTAAATTGCTTATCCTTTAGAAGGCCGGGATTTTTTCATTGAAATTAGCCCTGGGTAACGCTAAAGGAAAGAATAATATATGAATGTACCTGCTGTTATTCATTTAGGCTTGTTTAGGTTGGCAACACTGTTTCTGCGTAAAATTTCGATACTCTGACCATAGAATCGTGATTAGCGATATCAAAAACCCTTAGAAACTAGTTCAAATTTTATAATTTTCAGTGGCCACTATAGTGGCCAGCCCGGCCCTCTAAAGGTTAAGCATATCAGTAATTAGCCAATCCCAGTAAATATTCATGCATTCAGAGACATTTTAAAGTTACCTCCTCCCAATGTCATGTGAAATTGTCACGGTTCAATAAATCTTTTACACTATCCAGATTCACTAAAATGCTTCTAGGCTGGACACTGCTTAACCGACGTTGCGACCATAGGTACACGTCTTCCCACACATGCTTGCCTATTAATGCAGTTCATTACCAACACATGTCAGCACTTACTTCACGAGATATTCCGAGTGGAGGTATTGCTAGGCGATATTAGGTGCACTTACGCTATTCATTAACAGGCGTGCATCATATTTGCCTAAACCTGATTTACAGTGTCCTTTAAATCCGTTAGCGGTTGCGTGCCAGGATATCTCGTATCCTTGATCATGACAGATTGAGTGAGTGGTTGCTGTGCCGCGCAAAGATATAGCGATGCCGTGGAAGTAGCTGGAGGCAACGTTGATAAAACACTTGACTGTATTGCTGGCAAGTCAAGAGCCCAGTCGCGTATTCGGCATACTTTTTGAACATTATTATTTATTAGTGTAAGGCTGATAGATGTTTAGCAATATGACTAAATGAGGGCACCTCTGTAATAGGTTAATACTCTCAGATTAATCGCTATGTCTCTACAAGGCGCTATACACGTTCTGTTTTCGTTATCGTTTACTTGTATCATTGTGATCGCACGTTACGATCGTTTGCTTAAAATACTTGAATCTGCCCCTTTGTAAAATATGTAAATGGGTACAAGGGCCTGAAGCAAAAGGTTTGAATATTCATATTAATCGTATTTTCTAGTTTTGCCGTAGGGAAAATGCGGTATGGTGTGTACACGGAGCTTGATTGTAGTGGCGTTACACATATGCTGTTGCTGGATACACTGAACGCGAATTCGCAGCTCAGCATGGAAATCGTCAGTGTCAGAATGGAAGTCGAGGGGCAGTGTTTTTGATTTTTGTGTCGTCGATGGAAACGGTGTTAATGCCGGCAAAGAATGTGCTGAGTAGATCTCATGCTACTTGAAAGGGGTGCGAATTGAAAGGGTTGTGTTCGCAACCCATGGTCATTGTATGACATTCGATATGTCATTAGGATGAAACAAGGATCGAGATTAACATCTGTACAGCCCAGTTTACATTAGTCAAGTAACTCGGTCTAGTGAACTGAGCCCAGTGCTCGGCCCAGCTCGACTTTTTTACTCGACTAACTGTTTACACTAGTCGAGTTAGATATGCTTTTTCACACTCGCCACTGTACTGTACCTTTTACTCGACTGATGTAAACTAGGCTTAACAATTCCCCCAACGCCGACCCTTCGATGTTCAGCGTTCCTCGGATTATGGAGAAAGATTTGCGACCAGGAAATTCTTCATGATCCGAGGCAGGGGCAGTACTTTCTAATGCAATGTCAGAAAAATTCATTAGGTGATTATAAAAATTTATTTAAACAATAAAATACAGTTTTCTTTCCTTCTTACAACAGCCCTTCTTTGGGGGTTGCCAGGGACCCTTGCCCTTTCCCCCTCTGGGTGGGCCACTGACAAAAACTTACCCCACACTTTGATACTTCAAAGGGTATAGCGGGTTAAGATGGTCAAATGTGCCCTTGAACCCAATTCAACTCGCGGTGAGTCATTCGAAAGCTTGTAAAAAAAGAACCATTTGTGGCAAGTCTGAACTTTGCCCCTCGACTTCTTTTTTACCAAGCTTTCGAATGACTCGTCGCGAGGTGACTTCGGTTCAAAGCAGAGACGCGCATTATTTAAATAACAAATTATTTAAATGACGTATCAAATAAAAGATACTTTAGTCTTATTCGTCATGAATAAGACTAACCCAAGTCAATTTTTAATCGAAGCGCCCATGATTGAAGTAGGTCAATCATGGGGATTCAATCATGACTGAATAAACAGTGTTCTCGTATTCAATAGTAGTTCAGTCGATTGAAGCTCGACTAACCTTGGCGAGCCTCGAGACTCGCGAGAGCCTTTGATCGATGCCGCGCGAGGCCCGAGCCGAGCGACATTGTATCGTTCACCCGTCTATACTGGCGCCTGGAGTTTAACGATATTATACATAAAATTTATTTGCAGAATTGAAAGCCTCGTTTCGTTAAAACGAGTCCGATTTAAATTATTTTCTGTCCGTTTAAACGGGAGAATGCAAGGAATCCATTGGTGCCACTTTCATATTGATACGATGAAAAATAAAGAAATTCACTTTCCGTATAATCGATGACACATCGCCGAGCAACTCCAGTCGCCAGTTTAGACGGGTGAACGATACAATGTCGTTCGGCTCGGGCCTCGCGCGGTCTCGATCAAAGGCTCTCGCGAGTCTCGAGGCTCGCCAAGGTTAGTCGAGCTACAATCGACTGAACTACGATTGAATACGAGAACACTATTCATTCAGTCATGATTGAATCCCCATGATTGACGTAGTTCAATCATGGCCGACGATTGAATCCCCATGATTGACCTACTTCAATCATGGCCGACGATTGAATCCCCATGATTGACCTACTTCAATCATGGCCGACGATTGAATCCCCATGATTGAAGTAGTTCAATCATGACTGACGATTGAATCCCTATGATTTCAATCATGAGCGCTTCGATTAAAAATTGACTCGGGTTAGTCTTATTCGTGAGTCTCGAATAAAATTTTCGTCTTTTAGTCGAACTCAATTTTTTATTTGAAATAATTTTTTGCCCTTCTCTGGTTCAAAGGCACATTTGACCATCTTAACCGGCTATACTCTTTCCGAACAGTCTTGCTTTCTAGTCACAATGTTTACCCTCATTTCCTTATAGCCGCACACCTATGGCCACGAAACTTTCTTGACAAATTACGGGAGAGGAATGCGATATTACGGTGACATCGGTAAATAAAAAAAGTTGAACCATGCCACGAGGCTTCATCCGAGGAAACGAACGACCCCATCTCTCGTAATTACGCCCAGATTAACTCGATTACGTGGATGTTGACGCGCAGCCAGCAAGCACAAGTAGCGACGCGCAGCGTTTTGCGAGCGTTTTACGAGCGTTTTATACTCTTCTCTAATTTCGCCGGTCGAGAGGGCGTCTCGAATCTCGATGGCGCCGGAAAAGCGGCAAACAAAGTTTTCGGTACACCGAATTGCCCTGGTCCCGACGCGAGAAGGCGTCGCGTCGCAACGTAGTTATTGTTTTCGCGACCGCGAGCCGCCTGTGTATGTTTTGTCCGCGTGGCTGGGCCGCCCGCGCGCCCCTCGACGTCGGTTGTTACTTCTCTAAAGTTTCTTCTTGTAAAATAAACTTGCAGCAAGGCTCCGAAACGAACACGGAGGCATTTCATTTAATAACTCCCCGACTATCTACAAACGGTGCTAACGCATAGCGTGATGGCCGTCTGAGAAATGGCCTGCAACCATAGTTGTTCACCGCCCTGCTTGCTTATCAATAGTACGTGACAGATAACATTGTTAAGAAGGTTAAACTGTGCTCTGGCTGGTTCTCAGCGTTGAATATGAGCTTAAATGCTCATAAAACTAGACTGAATTTACTACGCGACTGACAAGGGAACACCGCGAACCCGGGCTCACCAATTGGAACGCAACTTTGTGGGTTTTTAGAGTGACTCGAAACAAGAACAACGGTGTGCTTCATTTGGGCCCTATCGCCCTTTAAGGCGGTGAAAACTAACCTCAAAGTCAAATTGGCACTTCCACTTTTTCGCGTATAACTCTTAAAGTACAACAGACAGAAAAAAATGTTTCAAACAAAAGTTTAATAGTGCAATAAGCGCTACAAACTTCCGTTAACAAAATATTTGAAAAAGTTTTTTTTCATCAGGTATATTTATTTTTAAACTCTTTTCAACATTTTGTTGACGCAGGTTTTCAGCGCTTATTGTACCATTAAACTTTTGTTTGAAACATTTTTTTCTGTCTGTTGTACTTTGAGAGTTATACGCGAAAAAAGTGGAAGTGCCAATTTGACTTTGGGGTTAGTTTTCAAATGAAACGCACCGTTGTTCTTGTTTTGAGTCACTCTAAAAACCCACAAAGTTGCGTTCCAATCGGTGAGTCCGGGTTCGCGGTGTTCCCTTGTGAGAGCCTCTCAATTGCTCTTGTGTGTCTTCACCGACACCCCCAAATTGAGTGGCTGATCACTAACCAGGAG
The DNA here is from genome assembly GCA_946251845.1 of Andrena fulva. Classification (NCBI taxonomy): domain Eukaryota; kingdom Metazoa; phylum Arthropoda; class Insecta; order Hymenoptera; family Andrenidae; genus Andrena; species Andrena fulva. Next base: position 63,012,248 of record OX276327.1, read on the forward strand.
TCTGATCGCTCTTTATAATGTTCCAGGCCTAAGTGCTTCTAAATTGACCGATTACTGGGAGTCTGCTTGCTCCGTTCTAATTGTTTCTGGTTAAAACTGGGAGCTTAAGTCCTTTTGATTACTCTGACTATATTGATGCTTGGATGCTCACTGGTTTTTTATTTTCACTAAATACTATTGCAAACACTTTATCGATAGTTTATATAAAAACTGATTATTGAGAATCCGATCACTCTGCTCTAAGGGTTTAAGAATTTTACTTCTCTCTGAGTCTAAGTGAAATCTTGACTGCTCCTGATTTTGCCTCTCTGGGAACTGTATGTTAACTGGAGCCTAATTGTGACTGACATCAACTGTATATTTAATCAATGGTAACTGATTATTAACTAACCCAGTGATGAGCAACCCGCGGGCCGCATTTGGCCCTCCAACCACTGACCCGCGGCCCGCAATTGTTGCAATTGCAAATCTATTTCAGAAATAACAAAGTCACCTCATAAATTAAAATTCTTTCACTAAGTAGTATATTTAAGTATTAAATATTGCAGTCCGCGTAGAGTATTAGGTTTCCACTTTTGGCCCACTACGGACCAAAAGTTTCTCATCACTGAACTAACCCAACTGTAGGAAGCCTGTATGCGTTCTAACTAATCTCTAACTTGCGACTTGACTACAACTGATAGGTTAATCACTTTGTGAGAGAGCAACATATCCTTCATTCCATTTTACTTTTAGCACCTTCTACCTGACAAAGGTGCACCAAGAACGGTCAAAGAGGCACTCGCACTTTTTCGCCTATAACTCCAAAAATACAAGGGACAGCAAATTTCAAACAAAAGTGTAATGGTACAATAAGCGCTGCAAACTTGCGTTAACAAAATTTTGATAAAAAGTTTCTTTGCTTAAAAAAGAAATTTTATTTGAGGAAAAAAGTTTTCTGTGGTTTCTAGCTGCAGTATATTACGCAGAACTGCTTGTCAAATTTTGTTTCGCGGGCGTCGAAAATGAGGGGCACTTACAGAATTTAATTTTTTGTGGTTAAACTCAATAAATGGCTTTTTTTGTAGTAATATTTATAGAACGAACATTGAAAATGCATGCAGTTCTTGTAAACAATGCAATGTCGCAGACGCACCTTCCCGTCCAACATATTTTAATTTGCGACGAAATACTAGTGACTAGTCTTCTTAAGTGCTCTTTCAAATTTCCGATATTTTTAAAAAATCGTGCATTAAGGAAACGCGTGAACGTGCAATCGAATATCATAATTTGCAAACTTTAAAATCCTCCATAGTTATTTCTGATAAGCGATGGATCAACTGCTATTGACAGTAGGTAGTAGGAATTTTCAATCTTCCGAGTGTAATATTAATTTTTCATTTTGCCGGTCATAAGTAAGCAAACTGAATACTGTGATGGAAGCATATGGGAATTATTAATCCTAAAAATTCCGAAAGAGTCACGTTCCTGCACTAAATCCAACCTACGACGGTTTTTCTCGCGGATGCAATGTTCACATATAAAATTAAATCAAAATAGTGTAATCGCTCTCTACGTGATAAATAACGACAACAAAATTGTCATTTTTTGCATTCAAATTTATTTACTTCAAGTTTATTTACTCGTTGGTAGAAACATGAAATAATTTCTAAATTATTAATTATAAATATGCAACTAAATTTTTAGCCACGAACAACACAAATACACCATGTCCTTCTATTAATTAACATCCACAAAAGTAATGTTTTTACGAAGAGCTTTAAGCTAGAAATTTCTTTATACATTCCTAAGTTTATCATAATATTCATATGCCTTCTTTGCATTTGAAAAATTACAAATTTGAACGTTTCCAATCGCAGATATTTAGACCATTTAACTGTCACTAATTCTTCATAACAAACAACGTATACAAGGAGCATTTCTCAGTCATTGAAAAAAATCTTCTCGTTTTGATTTATAGATTTTGTTGGTAAATTGTTTTCTCCAAGGTATTCTGTCGTCCGTATAACAATGCTTTCCTGTGGCTTTCGCAAATGAATTTTTGACTTCTGTAAATCGACATTGCTTCAGGAACTGCTTCCTTATTTAACGCTTCACAAATCTATATAAAACCTGGCGAAGTATGCTGTAATCATCGATACACGTGGGATTGACAGGTAAAATATAAATTGATCTATCTCGTTCAAATATTTATCACTGGACTTTACCGTAAGTGAAGGTTGGAAGAAGAATATCGTCAGTATTAACCAGCGAAGTCTAAAAATGCCCTGTCCCCTTCAGAATTCGATGGGTGTACAAACCGATAGAAACAAAAATGTATCAACTAGTGAATCTAAACCAGGGCTTGAAAAGGTTCGAAAATAACTGTTTCAAACTGTTATATAAAGGTTCTGACTGAAAGAGTTATGAAGAACCTTTATTGTGAATAACCGTTATAAAGAACCTAAATATCAGACTATATAAGTATAAGTTACGGTTCCTATATAGCTCGATAACTTTTATTTTTTAGGTTCTATATAAGTTCCAAACGGTTATAGAACCGATTCAATAACTTTTATTTTTTAGGTTCAATATAAGTTCCAAAGCGGTTACAGAACCGATTCTTGTAACGATTGTACAGAATTTTGTAGAAAATGAAATGACAACATATTACAACTATAGACTACCGTGTATAACCAAATTGTTTAAAAATTATTATAAATAAGTAAGTAAATATATATTATGTACACATTTGTACATACGTATACAATTCTTTTGTAATATGAAGTGTTCGTTAATATAAATGTTTGGTTGTTATACCGATGAGGGTCTAGCTCCCCGATTTGAATGATATTTTAATATGTTGTCAGAATCATGATCCTGGTGGTGAGGTGGCCCCTAATTGAAAAACTGAACTTGACAAATAAATGTTTCAATCTATGGTATTAAATATTTATTGCACTTTTTGTTATAATACAGAATAGATATTATAAATTATAATTTTTCAAGTGCCCGCTTGTGGTTCATATTACAAAAGAATTGTATACGTATGTACAAATGTGTACATAATATATATTTACTTACTTATTTATAATAATTTTTAAACAATTTGTTTATACACGGTAGTCTATAGTTGTAATATGTTGTCATTTCATTTTCTATAAAACTCTGTACAATCGTTACAAGAATCGGTTCTGTAACCGCTTTGGAACTTATATTGAACCTAAAAAATAAAAGTTATAGAGCTATATAGGAACCGTAACTTATACTTATATAGTCTGATATTTAGGTTCTTTATAACGGTTATTCAGAATAAAGGTTCTTCATAACTCTTTCAAGAACCTAAATCTTTATAATAACGGTTTCAAGCCCTGGTACAAACCGATAGAAAAAAAAATGTATCAACTAGTGAATCTAAACTATTAGTCGCCAAGATTTGAAAATCACAATCCTGCAAAGGGAGGTACATACATATGTAATACTTTAGTCAATCGTGCGCAGGATTTGCTGTCGTTAAAACGAGTCAATTCACGTTCAATCACTTCCCCATATTCCATTTTAAAACACGGAACAAACGTTTGTGGTTGAGAAACCACCCGGCTGGCAGGTTAATACGTAACATAACTTCCATTTCCTAAACTACCGCCCTTGGACGCCGAGTTAGCCAAGATCACGACCGCTTGTCGTTCCTGTAAGGACATTTCTGGAACTCCCAAACACACCATGAAACTAACCAATGAGATTGACTTCACGTCTACTCAATCAGTCAGATTCCAATATCGACGCGGTCGACGCTTCGAAGCAGAGACCACGTTAAAATTTAGGCAGCTACGTGTCGTCCTGCATTCCGTACACAAGTTTACCTACGTTCCGTCCACCATCTCGTTGCCAAATTACGTTCCAACCTCCGTTATAATCTACATTCTGCGACAGGTCGCGATAAACTCGTGTAGGTACACCAATTCAGCTTTGATCAGTCAGTTCTCGTAAGTAACTCATCTTCGCGTGGTTGCATCTATAGGCACGCTTCATTCAACCGGACGATCGACGTTCAACAAAAAGAGAGGGGCGAGAAGCAACGAACAAGAGATCGTTCGCTTGATGACGTTTATCGCAATTGTTTTTCTAGTTCCACTTTGCCTCTGAGCGTGGAAATTCGTGTTTAATCCGCGTGGCGCGAGTGGTAAAGCGCGGTTTCGTGATCCAGCGGGGTGCGTGTATATCGTTCGACCTCGATCAAGTATAGCCTGCTTTACGGATCATTTTCATCGCGATCAACTTAAGCATTAGTGCTACCTATTAAAGTGGAAATTGTTTGAAACACCAGCCGCCCCTGTAATTTTCTTGTCGGCTGTCTGTCACTCTACTTTCCCCCTATTTAGATCGCGGCAACAGTTACACAGAAAGAGTTCATCTATGTCGAATGCGATGTTTGCTCCGAGGACGGCGCTATTGTGTGTGCGTTACTAATTAATTCTTTGGACAACGTTTTCGTGTGAGGTTAAATACGTAACTGCGTAATATTTTTAACCGACTTGAAAAAGGAGGAGTTATGTATTCGACCCGTATGTATCGTTTTTTTTATGTTTGTCCCCTCATAACTCCTCAGCATATGGACCGATTTTGAGGATCTTTTTTTTATTCGAAAGAGGATGGTGCCCCGTTGGTCCCATTCTACGCGGGATCAATATTGGCCCAATATTTTACCAGTTATAGTTAATAATAATTTATATGTTTGTCCCCTCATAACTCCTCAGCATATGGACCGATTTTGAGAATCTTTTTTTTATTCGAAAGAGGATGGTGCCCCGTTGGTCCCATTCTACGCGGGATCAATATTGGCCCAATATTTTACCAGTTATAGTTAATAATAATTTATATGTTTGTCCCCTCATAACTCCTCAGCATATGGACCGATTTTGAGGATCTTTTTTTATTCGAAAGAGGATGGTGCCCCGTTGGTCCCATTCTACGCGGAATCAATATTGGCCCAATATTTTACCAGTTATAGTTAATAATAATTTATATGTTTGTCCCCTCATAACTCCTCAGCATATGGACCGATTTTGAGGATCTTTTTTTTATTCGAAAGGGGGCGATGCCCCGGTGGTCCCATCCTACATTGCATCAACATTGGCCCAATATTTTGCCCGTTATGGTTAATAATAAAGACTATTGTCACCTAATTATTATTATTTTATGTACCCACGCGCATATCTCCTCAGCATGTTGTGTCAATATATATAAAACTAGAAAGTTAAAAATAAACAAAATTTAAAAAAAAAATTAAAACCGACTTCAAAAAAATAAAGTTGCACTAAAAAGTAAAAAATAATTTTTTCCCTTATTTAATCTACGACTCTCATATTTTTTAAGTCGGTGCCTCATCATTTGCACTGTGTAAATCTGGCGCCGGCTTGAAAAATATGAGAGTCGTAGATTAAATAAGGGAAAAAATTATTTTTTACTTTTTAGTGCAACTTTATTTTTTTGAAGTCGGTTTTAATTTTTTGTATTTAATTATTGTTAATACATCGCGTAGTATAACGCGCAGGGTTATTTTGTTAAAAATCTATGGGGTTGCAAGGAATAATGTTAGGCTACAGAGTAACTTTTAATCAAACGGCGTTTGTTGAGGAGTTGAAATGGTAAACGATGTAAGTGCCAAAAAATTGAAAGTAATTTTTTTAGTGGAAAATATGGAAATTCCACGCGGAATACGGTGGCAAAAGTTGTAAGTGCTAGAATAATTTATTTTGACTGTTAGGGCTATCGCAAGATAGAGCTAAAATCGCAAGTGTCAGCTTGTGCCAATAAAGTGCCAGCAATCTTCACGGCTTTAATCTTTTTACTTCACTCGAAATCTGTAATGGTGGTATACGCTGAAAGTCCATGGCGATAGACGATCAAGTTGAGATAAACGAGTGATAAACGATGTGAGTGACAAAATGAACAGACATGCGTTTTTTGTTTCTACTGAAAATTTTAACTACTGGCACTTACATCGTTTACCACTTCAACTACTCAACTGTCATAAACTTTTGGAAACCTTTTGTCAACAGTGTGTTACTTAGAAAAACCGACTTCAGAAAAATAAAAATACGATAAAAAGTAAAAAATAATTTTTTCCCTTATTTAATCTACGATTCTTATATTTTCTAAGTCGCCGCTGACTTAAAAAAATTGAGAGTCGTATATTAAATAAGGGAAAAAATTATTTTCTACTTTTTAGTGCATCTTTATTTTTTTGAAGTCGGTTTTAATTTTTTCTTAAATTTTTGTATTTTTTACTTTTTAGTTTTATATATATTGTCATAACGTGCCGAGGAGATATGCGCGTGCGTACCTAAAATAATAATAATTAGGTGACTCGTTCCAATGGATTTTCAAAATATACTTCACATTCCAAATAAAAAATTCGAATTAAATTGCAAATTGAGCGAAGGAAATTCTATTTTCAACTTCGGTTCACAAAAAAATTCTTTTTTCAGAAACTGTTTAGTTGGAGGTGAGATATTATTTTCTTCGTCGTATTTATCAACATAACTCAACTGATACTATTTTTCCCGCCATGATACTGTATATTTGACATATCCTACTATTACGATCTCCGGTAAAAGAAAGCGGGAAAAAGTGACACTGGCTGGTACTACTAGAACCATAAGCAGAGGAAACTAATGTAGAAAATGTTAGCGTACTTATCTTGTTTTTACCAAAATTTGACTTGTATTCGTTTGCCCGCCACCAGAGATTTGGCAGCTATACTTTCTCGAAAACCTTCTATTTTTAAGATTTCAATTTACGGAGTCCATATTTATTGCAAACTCCTTAACTCATATGGGACGAGCACCATACCGGCGCAACAGTAGTAAAGTTGCATTATGGGTCAAAATGGACTCTCCATCTGCGGTCCTGGCGGTTGGCAAGCCATCGGCCATCAAGGTTTACTACACATAGTGAAACAGGTTCAGGATAGAATTGCATTAATATCTCAATATAATCGTGACATATTTGCGCCGCAGTTTTGGGAGGAGAAAGTATCAAATAAGTCACCACTAATAAAATAATTAGTATCTATGTAGATCAACATTGTTCAGGAAAAGAGTGTTTGATACCTTGTGCAATGTTCAAATGCGTGCAGATTCAGGAATAGGCGTATCACTATATAGGTAAAGCACGTGCCACTTTCCATAAAAACAAATAAGATTTTTTATAGAAATACTAACATTTAAGAATTTGCGTTTCTTGTTGATTGCCGTAATATAATTTCGTTCGGCACGATAGTTTAAAAAAATATGACGTTCTAAGAATATCGATGTGTATGCAAGAAAAGTTGAGGCAAACATTCGTACATCGAAGTTCCCATTTCTCCGTTCTTACGGCTATATAATTTTTTTCCCTCAGCAGTAACGAAGTTCGCCGGGAACGGTAATTTCCTTTCGCTTTTTCTTCCTGTGGTGCGGTGTAAAACGATAAAAAAAAAAAGGGAGATTTTGCCTTAGTTACGCGCATCTTGTATCGCTGCCTCCCTCGGCAGACTTTATCGCGGGTTTCGTTCTTCGTCTTTTATTTCGCGGCCAGACCGACGAGACCTTTCTTGCACGCGCTCGCTCGACTAGATAGCGCGGCGAAATAAATTGCGATTGTTCGATCGTACGTAACGGGGACGTACACTCAACATATTCTTTTTCTTCGCGCAGAGACATTGATAAAGTCTCCTCACCGCTCGGCGTATTTGACTTCTCGGTCGAACGGTCAGTTACTTTCATCGCAGCATCGACAGACGAAAGAGGAAAAACCCTCATTCTGTGCGAGCAAATTAGCTGCCAGTGTGAAATATTCAAAGTTTCACAGGATTTAACGAGTACCTTCAGAACTTGTCTACCGCTGTAAAAGGTGTTGAAAAATGTAGGATATTTCTTCAGGATTTATTCTAGGTTTCAAAAGAGCGAAAAAAGCTCGCGTGAATTTTATTTTTAAATCAAAGATTTATTCGTTAACGGCCAGTTCTGCCATTTTTGTCGACCTTAATACGTTGTATAAATTTGGTCCCAACATTTTTCGACATCCTCTGCAGCAAATACAAGTCCCAGGGCGGTATTTACAGTCGCTTCTTAAGCTTACGGTGATCTTGAGAATAAGTAGCGACTGTAAATACCGCCCTTATTCATAAACACAAGAATTTATAACAATAGTGATAGTTATATAAGTAGTTTAATACGTTTACTAACGTCCGAATTGTAACAATCCTGCCAGAGTATCCATGGTCTAAGATTGTAGCACCGTTCAAAGGGCCAAGTGCCCGCATCTCGAGAGTTAAACCGTCAAGTACATAGATAGGTAGCAAAAGCTGATACTAAATTTAGCGTTCTCGTTGGTTTGTGATGCACCAATTACATACCAGGAGCGGGTTTGGGTATAGGCTAAGTTGACTGCTGCCTAGGGCGGCAAATTTCGGGGGGCAGCAAATTTTAGGGAGTCACCAATATTTCGGGAGCGGCAAATATTGGGGAGCGATAAATTTTGGGAGCGGCAAATTTAGGGGAGCACCAAATTTTGAGGAGCGACAAATTTTGAGAAGCGACAAATTTTGACGAACGTCCTATTTTTGGAAGCGGCACATTTGGGGAGCGGCAAATTGTCGGAAGCGATAAATTTTGAGGGGCGTCAAATTTTGTTGAGAATCCCATTTTCGGGAGCGACACAATTTGGCGAGCATCAAATATTTTTAAGTGGCAAATTTGGGGGGCATCCAATTTTGGGGAGCAACAAATTTTGAGGAGCATAAAATTTCTGGAAGCGGCGAATTTGGGGAAGCGGCTAATTTTGGGGAGCGGCAAATTTTCCGGAGCGATAAATTTTATGGGCGCCAAATTTTGGAGAGCATCCCATTTTCGGGAGCGATACAATTTGGAGAGCATCAAATATTTTGAAGTGGCGAATTTGGAGGAGTATCAAATTTTGGGGAGCAACAAATTTTGAGGAGCACAAAATTTCTGGAAGCGGTGAATTTGGGGAAGCGCCTAATTTTGGAGAGCGGCAAATTTTCGGAAACGATAAATTTTATGGGCGCCAAATTTTGGAGAGCATCCCATTTTCGGGAGCGACACATTTTGGGGAGCATCAAATTTTTTTAAGTGGCAAATTTGGGGGGCATCCAATTTTGGGGAGCAACAAATTTTTAGGAGCATAAAATTTGTGGAAGCGGTGAATTTGGGGAAGCGCCTAATTTTGGAGAGCGGGAAATTTTCGGAAACGATAAATTTTATGGGCGCCAAATTTTGGAGAGCATCCCATTTTCGGGAGCGACACATTTTGGGGAGCATCAAATTTTTTTAAGTGGCAAATTTGGGGGGCATCCAATTTTGGGGAGCAACAAATTTTGAGGAGCATAAAATTTCTGGAAGCGACAAATTTGGGGAAGCTGCTAATTTGGGGGAGCGGCAAATTTTCGGGAGCGATAAATTTTGAGGAGCATCAAATTTTTGGAAATGACAAATTTGGGGGAGCGTCAACTTTTGGGAAGCGACAATTTTTGGAGAGCGTCAAATTTTGGAGAGCGATAAATTTTGATCGAAAGAAATTAGAAAAGCTTTAACCTAGAGGCATTGAGACAACTTTCAAAACAATTCACTTTCTTTCTGGTAGCGAATTAGCAATGACTCAGATGTGAGTTGCCATTGTCGACTGTTTTAAATTAAAACATTTGATGATATTTCGTGGGACGGGTAGCAGACGCTTATTAGCCTAGGGGGGGGGGGGGGGGGCTAAATCTTCAAAATCGCCGCTGCCAATTACCATTGAAAAGCAGGAATTATTTCTTTCCTTTTTGTACTTGTACTGTAGAATTATTATGTGCGCAGATGGGATGAAAGTACAGATTCTGTTTTTCTAACACCAAATGAAAAAATATTAAACTTGTCAGAAGACGTTGTTGCCTCAGAGACTCGGCAGCTACTGTCGAAGGCTTCGCCACTTGTGGTCTCTGTTGCTAGATTATCTAATGCTAGACTATCTATTGACTACAGACTACGGGTTCAGGAACCCAGTGGATCTGGATGCGCGTCGCCATTGCGTTCTCGAGATAAGCAGGGAAAGCCTCTAGACCTAGAGGACCTGGATGCATACCTTGCGGGTGATCTTCGACTTTAGTTCAACCTGAACACAGTGAGTCCCCGTACCCGCGGGTAAGAATGCAGACCTTGCTATCTCAAGTAGTCAGAGTCTACGGATTTCTTGGCAAAACAGTGTCTTTTATATGTAGACCGCTCTCCGAGCTTTCCGCCCGCCGAGTACGGTGTACATATACATATTCCGCTTAGGGTTAGTGCACGCTACGTAGACTTTAAGATTGACACAAACCACTTAAATATACAGGGTGAGTCACACCACTTGTTGACCCCGAATAATTTCTAAAGTATGTGTTCTTCAAAAATGTGTTTCATACAAAAATTGCATGATATCGAAGGAACCATACATATGATGCTGAAAGGGATTTTTTAAAATAACTTATTTGTTTATGAGGTATCAAGGTGACCTTGAATTGTTTAAATGGAATGCGTATCTTTTTGTATTGAAATTTAAAGGAGCAGTGATTTTTCTGTTAGAAGGTTTATTTGTCCTAAACCTACTAATTAGCGAAATATTTGCAAAAACGTTGTTCATGGTCTCGCTACTTACCTTAGTTACAGTAGGTGCTGAAAGTGATGCCCGTACTTTCTCATAGAAAATTCACTGCCCTTTTTTCATACTTCAGAAGTTACTCGAGGTGGACAAGTCACGCGATTCACCCTGTAGAACGATTCCTACCATATTATTTACCCTATGCCACAGAACAAAGCACAGTATAACTTTTGAAAAAGTATTCTCACCTTCGAATTCCACTAATCTCTCTATTACTACTTAGTCAGTTTTACGTTGTCTAATTCCTACCATCTCAACTACCTCCATTTCCACTCCTGGCGTTCAAAACGTCCACATTCATAATTCATTCCGATGCATATTCCACTCGCAACTCAGTTATTTATCGTAAACAGCCGACCTCTTACAGCCTGATCCCCGAACACTTATCGTCCGCGTCTGATATTCTGTACAGTTCATTCGCTCTGAAAAAGAAGGATAGACTCCGCGGAGAGCAAGATGCATAGGAATTAAGGTAAATGTCCCAATCTCTGGACACGTCCCAATACCTGGACACTAGTGTAAATAATGCTGATATATGCTTTAATATATGCTTTATCTACAAAAGAACTATTTTATTCAATTACACAAATATTTAATTAAATATATTCATATACATATTTTTCTTAGTAAACTCGTAACACTCGTAATAAAAATAATTTTCTTGAACTGACCGGTTTACACCATTTTAGTATAGCCGTTAGCTGATTTGCTAAACAGTCTCTACTTTTTCTTAAGCGAATATTATTAATAATGTTTAGTATATTGGTACAACTAATACATTTTTAGGAAAATGTTGCTTTGTAGTATTATTTTCTGATTGAATTATTAAAATTTATGGTCGTATTAGTTTTTTTATTCGCGTGTCTATCTATCGGTACAGTGAAATCCCGGAACGGCCCGAAACCTGACCACGCAGACCATCTATGCAAACTGCTACTTATCTTACGCGTTATTGTTGACGGAATAATACAATAGTTATTTAGGACTGTAGTACTTATTACTTTGTATTGTACTTATCCTTCTGTAAGTATACTTCCCCTTTTTTATCTTGTTTTAACGATAATATTTAATTTGAAAGATTTTTTGACATATAACCTTAAAATTGGTCATTCGATAATCTATTCTTTTTACACAATTTCATTTACTGATTTCCATAAATTACTTATATAGAAGAAATATGCCAAAAGAAAAGAGAAAGACTTATAAGGAAAAACAGTATAATATAGTTAAATTGGGACACCGGGACATATTAGTTAAGCTGTCCAGGTATTGGGACCGTAAAATCGGGACACCGGGACATACTAGTTAAGCTGTCCAGGTATTGGGCCATTGTAAGGACTACGAATTTTCAATATTTTACAAAATTATTCAATCCAATAATGGTTTTTTTTTTTAATGATAAAGTACACACGGTGCCCCATGCAATTGTAAAATCGTTTATATATATATCGACTTGTATAACTGAACAATTCTCAAACGTGTTTCCGCCGTACCTTAAATGTCCAGGTATTGGAACATTTACCTTACACTCTTACAAATAGCGAAGCCGTGGCAATTGTTTTATAGACCCAATCTCTGTCGCAGTCTGTAACACGTGCAGAGTCCGTTGCGACGAGAGCCTCGTAGGTGGGTGGTCACCGTTGCCAGCGGTGTCCCTACGCTGTCCGCACGGCAAACTCGGCCGCAGAGGGGGATGAAAGAGCACCGGATATAGTTGTGCGGTTGGTTATACGAGGCGAGAAAATATAATCGCGACGTTTCGCCTCAACGAAACGCCGTTCGTCTCTCGGAGGAATACGGAATGGAAGTCGATATCCGAGGAGCAGCCGTTGCAGAGCACGTTCGCCGCGACACCGCGGGAACATGTGTACGTACACGTTCCGCGTGAAATAAGCGGAAGAGGGAAGAAGAGTGTTCGCGCAAAGGGACCCGAGGACGAGGGATACGACGGGGCGGAGGGTGGTCGCGATAAAAAGAGACGCCAGCAAGTCGATCGAAGCTGCCGGCACAGAAAGGATGAAATACACGGACTCGGGGCAGAGCTCGGTGCCAGGAGCCGCGCTGGTGTACGATCTACTTCGATTACATGCGGGCTCTATGGTTGCAGAACCTGTCCGCTGCGCCGCGGATTAATTAGAATCGAATATCTCGGAATTTAATTGCGCGATTAAAGCGAGACGCTGCGGCGATTAACCGAAACAACGGGCCGATACATGACTTCGCGCCGGGATGATCAATGTGACCGTCGGCGTCAAGCCGAATACGCGCGGTCTCTCTCGGTCGATTTGTTAGCTTTTAAGCGCTCTTCGGGCCACGGTATGTGGAATAATTTAATAATCTTCCGCGGAATAATTTAATGACATCCCGCCGAACAACCCCTGCGCGCACGAGTGCGTCGCATATAATTTAAACGAGGAAAATAATGGTTTGACCTATCGTCGATTTTTACCTGTTCCGGACTGTAGATTATAACAAGACTTAACTTCTGTTGGAGTGGGATGCGCGTGATAGGAAGTGTGTAGTGGAGCCCGGGTGAATTTGAATGAAACATGCTTGGTTAAATTTGGATGATCCATCCCCGGCAAACTTATTCCTGCGACTGTTTTCACCCACATCCTTCGTCGCCTCGAGCTGAAGCGAAACAAAACAGTTGGACAAGGAAAGTGAAAAGGAGTAAAGTTCAACTTTCCATAATTTTCATGCTAGTTTTGTGAACATGCTACGAATTGATTGGAAAAGTTCTACCGATGATAATGAGTACAAACAAAGATATAAATCGGTGTGTTGCAGCCGAGATTCACCGCTCAGCTGTTGCGCGGATTTAAATGTGCGTGCGAGAGCGTGTAAACACGGTGACACACCGTCCGGTAAGACGGTTAGCTACGTCACACGTTTTTGCCCGGATTCGAGCGTTGCGCGCTTCCAAGAATCCGGCAGTTAGTCGTCAGAACACCTGCCGAAGATAAACACGCTCTCGCACGCACCAACAATATCGTCCTCTTTGTCGCCCCGCGACCCACAGTTTTCGAGACGATTAAAACGGCCCTTCGAGCCATTCGCGCCCAGCGCCCATTGTACATAACTATGTACATATTTTCCGTTGCGTGCTTTGTGAGTCGTGTTTGTTCGTGTTATCTGTCTGTGGAGTGCTCGTGTTTCTTGTAAACTACGCCCACTTCGGCCAATAAAGTGCCGTCCTATCAACCGTCAATTTGGGTCGTTGGAGTGCATTCCCTTCCCTGGCCACACCAGCGGTGATCCACACCGCCTCCACTAGGCATTGGTTTAAACGGTGTATTTGAAGGATTATTGATACTTAACCTTTAGAGGGTCGGGATTTTTTCATTGAAATTGTAAATTTTATTTACTTAAAATTTATGCATGTAGGATTTCTCCTGTTGTTATTCGGATTCTTGGGCGAATGGGACGCGGAGATGGAGGTCTTATAAATAATTGAGGCCCAGTTAATATTAAAATAGATAATGTTTAATACTTGTAGGTCAAAAGTGGTTAGATAGTGGTATAAAAATAAGAGATATATATCTGTGGTTGTAAGGAAAAACGCCGCATGTCACATATTTTCACTTTCGAGATATTGCCGTTGAAAGTTCTAAATACCAATTCTTCTTAGGGTAAATCCGGGAGACGCGGTCGACCTAATATAAAATGGCTATTAAAACTAATATAGATATTACTTATTTTATCAGAACAAACCTAATATGTTCAGAATTTTATGCCGATTCAGAAAAACTGGTCGATATTTGCTTTAAGACAATATTTACTGTAAATCGGGTTGAAAACTGAAGTCATGACATCTGACCACCTCTCCCGAGGTGCCGGGAGAAATGGTTTTCGTCGTTGGCAGAGACCACTCACATAATTATTCATGGAAAATTAACAAAGGATAAAGCAAAATTATTTATGAGTGAATACAACTACGGATTCATTGATATTTAATTTGTTTACGCTAAACAAGTAAAGAACACATCAAAGAAAAAGTGAATTACCTACTGGCAATTAGCAAGGCAAATGAATACAAAAGTGAATAAATAAACTAAATAAACAAAAATAATAATAAAATAATAATAAAAAATAAAAAATAAACAAAAATAATAAAAAAATCATAACTCGACCATCTCACCTTTCTGCGGCGAGACATGGTCTTCTCGTTAGCTTTGAGAGGAAGAGTTAATATGGCCAAATACTTTGGCTGCATTGTCCCTCAATATCTCTACTATCTTATTATTCCAAACATTAAAGGAAAATAAACTTAGAAGTATATTTTAAATACGATTCTGTACAACCGCTGTTTGACAAAAGAGGTTAAATGTAACATCAATTTACCTTTTATAGCCTATAAATCCAGAAAAACACAGAAGGAAGCGAAATAACGCTATTTATTCAACTATTTGGCTTCTAGAGAAGTAATTGGTCTGCACTTTAATGCATTTTTACGTATAGACTCTGAAATATAGCGACACGACCAACTCTCCGGCTCGACTGCGTCTCCCGGATTTACCCTATTAGCAATGTTTCCTTGTTTTCTTCTTACGATATAAACGTATATTTCCTGCACTTTGCATAATATTCAATATTCGTATAATTAACGTAAATAATAATAAACAAAATAGTAATAATTTACATACACTTTAGGCAGAACGACACAAGTCCACTGGACTTGTGTTGTTCTGCTTGACCGTGTCGCAGTTAAGTAGTTTTTCCAAAACAAAATATAAACATTCACACGTCTAAAGCATTAGTGCGTTCCCGTTCAGTAAATGTGTTAAAGTTTAATAAACACGTTCATTAAAATTTAACTATAGTTACCACAGTTGAAAATGGATCTCGTTGCCCAGTATTCTTCAGATACGGATTTAACGGATACAGATCAATTTTTTGAAGGTAGGTACATTATAATTATTGCCCACTAAACTAAATAATATATCTTCACATCGTACATAATCTCAATGTGTGTTAAATATGAATATTTTATCTGCAAACAAAAATTAAATGTTTATGGAATTACGATACATGGTAAAGGACCCAATTACTGACACTTTAAGCGTTGACTCTGACATTATCTTATAGTTTTGTACTTATAGACTAAATATATATGTTGCTCTTGTTATTTATTATTGTTATGTATATATACGTTTACTTGATGAAAAAAATTTGGTGGATCTTAAAACTTTGATTTTTACGTACGAATTCATCAATATTTCATAGTGTGCTGTTTCTAGTAAAATAAAAATATGAAATATAATTTTGCTCATATTATTATACACAAAATACGTTATAGTATATGCAGATAAATAAAAATAGAAAATAAAAAGCGATCACAAAGGAAAGATAAGTCGTATTCTTCAAATTTTGTGGACTTACGTTGTTTTGCCAAATGCGTATTAATTGAATATTGGACTTCGGTCAAATTGCATTATTTTTTCAACGTATAAAATTAGTTTTCATGCATTTTTTTCTGATAAATACATACATCCAATATTCTACAGTTGAATTAATGCATAAACTCAAATTTTTTGAAATTGTGACATGGGTCGTTTCTCCTTACAACCACAGATATACAAGCGACAATGACAATAACACGCGACTGTCCTACTGAACGACCGGTACCCAACTGCCTTTGTCCGTCTCACCACGGGACAATGCCGACGCGCTTTTCGGCTGTTTGTCCTGATGCGTCACACGCCACGCCTCGACCAGCGCTCATCGGCACCCCATATGCATATATACCACCAAAATGGCCGGCAAAGTATCCAAATTCTTAGGTGGTGATGATTTGTGAACTTTATTAAAAATGTAACATAAGGATTTTATGATATGTATAAATAAGAACGATTTTTTCAGATTTTTTTTAATAAAAAATGGCAGCGGAATAGACGCAAGACAACCGATACGTACTTTCCACTGAGTCATTTCGCGGTCGAATTTTTCACGTCCACACCGTTGGACCTGGACCAAAAAAGCATAAACTTTTGTCATTTACACACTAAATACTAGAGAAGTATCCAAGATTTGGAGAAAATATTGATTTTTGAAGGAATAGCGAACATTTGATAACAATTCTTCGATTTTGCTAGAAAGTTTTTTATAGAAATGTTAATTACAAAAAGAGTTTTCAATATTTTGCAAAAATCATGGTTACCTCTCTTCTCTAGTATTTAGTGTTTAAATGACGAAACCTTTTCCTCTCTTTGTCGTAGGTCCAACGGTGTGGACGTGAATAATTCCACCGTGGAACGACGCAAATGGAAAATACGTATCGGCTTTGCGGTGCCGAATCGTTATTTTTTATTCAAAAATTTGAAAAAAAAGTTGTTCCTTTTTATACGTATCATCAGAACCATATGTTATATTTTTAATAAAGCTCATAACTTTCTTTACAATCACCTCCAAAGTTAGCCTAACATTTTTTGGCTATCATCGTAGCGTTACCCTTTAAATATGAATGTACTCCAACGCCGCACACATTCATAAAAATAGTGTGATTTATGCTATGTTTGGACTCGTTTTCATCGGAAGAACCTCACCAATCAATTGGCACTATTTTCATGAAGATAGGAGGAAAGTGATGGAAAATGAATTTTCTGTCATTGCACAAAACAGTGTTACGCTCATTCCAGTTACTCTCAGCGCATCTCTTCACTTTTCTCGTCAATCTGTTGACACCAATTCTTGGAAGCAAAACGCTAAGGGTAGCAGGGGCTCGCGACAATTTGAATGCGCTGACCCGACTAAGTCCATGTGACTACTAAAGCACGTAGAATATTGGTGAATGTTTTGATACATCTACATCGTTTAAACACCAATATAAGCTTCTGCAATTGAGGTTACAACTCTTCAGACTAAATACTTACAATCTGTTAGATAGACTACTTTTTGTAGTCACTGATAACTGATAAGGAGAGGTCACAACCTGGGCGAGTGCTCTTTGGACGAAGCTAGGCTGAGAATGTTGGAGCCGAGATGTATAAACAAATAGCAGAGTATGGGGGCCCACGCTTGGACATTTTTATAAAAATGACTTTAAACATTAAAATTTCGAAGTCATCGTATTTTCTTAATTTCTCTTGCTACTCATGGATCTTGATAAAAGCAATAGGGAAATATTACACGAAATTAAGTTTTCTGCTTTATTGTGTTAACATAACTGCATTAAAATGGAACTACAACAATAAATGTAAATAGTGAAGAATTCTATAAAAATCGTGCAACATTCATCTGATAACGTTCAAAGCTTAATTTACCTTTGTACCAAAATATTGACTCAAGAAATGTAAAATATAATTTTGTGTCATACATAATGTAATATAAAATCAAACGAGAAAAAATATGTAAAATAGGAATATCTAATTTAAGTTCCGAACCCAAACTTGGTAATTATTTACAAAAGGGTAGTCTGCACTGATATCAATGACCTTGGAATATGTTGTCAAAATTAATATTCTAAAGAACTATTTTCTACACATGTTACCGTCGCTCGGCTTCAGATTTATTCGCAAAAAATTGTGATCGGTAGTTGGAAGGGGTCAGACGGTTTAGCGCCAGTTTTTGGGAGATTTTCACGTTTTTTTATCTTAAATCTCCCATAAGTTGGTGGCGTATTTTCCTCGCGGGGGGAACTGCTTTCACTTTAGTGCATTTAACGGAATACATTATAATCAAAAACTCAATTGTTGATTTAAATTATTGATCGTCAGGCATTGTCGTGTACGAATTTTTATCCCCTTCATGAAGATCGATAATGTGTAAAGGAAACAAAATCGAACCGACAATATCGAAATTTTTATGTTTAAAGCTATTTCTTATAAAACTGTCCAGCGTTAGCATCTAATCGTTTAGGATTTGTATACACTTATCGGTTTCAACATTTTCAGCTTAGTTTGGACCAAGAAACTTTCGATCGAGTCACAACCTCCCTTTCTCAGATTTGCCTTTTATCGATTTTGATGAACCGGTGTTTGACTTGAAGATGATTGCTGTTTTCTTAATAATTTCATTTTTTATTTCCACCCTGTGTGGGTGGAAATTGGATAACGTTTAAGTTGGTCTACATTATTTAATTGTGTTTGTAGACTACCCTTTTAGCCAGTCTTGATCAAATATACCACCAAAGGAGGTTAACACGGTTTTAAAATTATAATACCCTTTTCAGACCTGCAAAATGCATGCACCAAAGTGATCCAAATATTTCAGTGAGTATACAAGATGCTGTAAAAGCATCTGAATCTGAGGAATGTATATCTTAGGACATAAACATTATCTAACAGATATTTATAAGTTATTTTATCTAAGGATAAGACAATTGGACCAAGTTATGCAGAAAGCTACCAACCCCAATGATCTGAAATTCAGTAAATGTAGTTTGAAGATTTTAATCGTTAAAGAAAAGTAGCTTCATTTCTATTGGGTATATTTTATTTCTTGTTGTTGTTTTATCATACAATATTTTTTAATGGGTTATTAATTATTTAATAGTGAGTAGTATAATCAATATTGTTTTAAATTTTCCGTAAATTTTGTTTTTCAAGCTTAAAATGGAACTATGGCTTGGTAGTTTTAATAATTGTACAATGTAAGAGTTCTTCTATAGGTTGGTAATTTTTTGCAAAATAAAGACCACAAAATTATGGGATCTTCTGTCTTTAACTAATTTTTTGTCATTTTGAGGGTTGGTAGGTTTCTGCATAACTTGGCCCAATTATTCTGGAATGACCCACTAACAGGGTCAGGTCTTTATACCACTAGTATCCTGATAACTTAATATCAAGAAATTATGATTGTGATGATTGAGGCGTGAATAACTACCATTCACCGAGCTTTGTGAACTTTGTAACGAACAAAAACACTTTTGTTTACATATACAGCTACGAAATATACCAAATTGTGTGTTTGTTAGGTGTAAGAAATGTTCACTAAGGGCGAATTCCAGTTACGCCCAAATCGCCCGCAACGCCCGTGGTTTCCGTTTAAAAATTTATGAATATTTGAAATATGGAAGAGAAATCTGTGAAAGGGCCATTATCGGAAAATACAGGTTTTTAAATATAAATTACGACTCGAAATTTTATTACAAAAACGGAAAATTCATACGGTCGTGGGCAATTTGGGCGTAAGTGGAATTCGCTCTAGATGTGTTTTATTGATGTGTTTGGTATAGTGCCATTGTGTGCCTATTCTCGATAATGTAAATATTTTTCAATTGTTCATGTTTACTTTGTGCGAATGGACGTGATTTTCTACAATTGTCCGAGGTATGTTTTCAGAGACATGACGACTGTGTCTACTAGAAACGAATGTTTCTACTTTTTCTTCAGGGGACTCGGTATCCTGAAATCCTTGGAGCTCAGCCTGCAATAATTAATTGTAACAGATCCTGGTCGATACACTTGGCGGACGTTTGTCCAGGAATCCTGGTTTATGATGTTCCCAGGTGTTAAGACAAGTGATGGAGACTGGATTTATAGGCGTGCCTACCTTGCTATTTTTGAGATTGTAATTCCTAGT
The DNA here is from genome assembly GCA_946251845.1 of Andrena fulva. Taxonomy (NCBI): domain Eukaryota; kingdom Metazoa; phylum Arthropoda; class Insecta; order Hymenoptera; family Andrenidae; genus Andrena; species Andrena fulva. The sequence continues at coordinate 63,032,432 of OX276327.1, forward strand.
TCCTACCTTCGTACAGACCTTCCATATATACATAGATTTTAATTTGTATTCTTACAGTCAAAGAGACTAAGACTCTAATTAGGACTGCGAGCACTCGAGGTTTCTTCCTGGCACTCAATAGCTACAAATGTACTGGCGAACACACTCAGAATTAGCCTCGCGAATTTTGGCCCGGGGTTTTCAAATTACGGACAGGTGCGACATCTCTTGCGCTGTTTTGCTTGCATACACTTGAGAGTAAGCTTGCAGATTGCGTATGCAGAGTACAAAAAGCCGCAACTGTTCTTACACCTTCACCTTTACCCAACACTCTCCAAGATCATCTCGGAGGAAGGAACTAATGTGTTCGTTCGCAATTCACAGCTTGTAAGAGTATTTAGATTTAGCGATCTGTATGCACAGGGCGTAGAGGAATTATTTGCCGCGACCTTTTGAGGTGAATCTTCATCTCTGGATCGGCGAACCTTTGTTAAAAAGAACAGTCCGAAATATTGTTTGCAACATTGACAATTAATGGTAAATTTCTTTTTTACATCCACGCATTCTGCGCGTTGAGAAGATAACATATTTAAAAGAAACCATACGTCGCGAACGAATCGTTTGGTCAGGAATAAGTACTATTGCCCGATGAGAAGAAGACTAACTACCACCAAGCTGAAATGTCACAGGGGCAAGGGGAATCGCCCGTTCGCTCCTACCCTATCCCCCCCAAGAAGTCCTACTTTTCGGTTCTTAGCGGCTGTCCATATCCGCGGATTGTCGCGATTGGTTTTGTTTACGTTCTTCGTCACGGGGCGAACTGTGTTGGAGGGGATAGGTTGACGCGAGCGGGCGATTCCCCTTGCCCCTGTGCCATTTCAGCTTGATGGTAGTCAGTCTTCTTCTCATCGGGCAATAGTAGACTCTACCCACAATCAAATCGTTGCGAAATCGTTAACAATTTTTTGAAAGTTTTTTTTAACAAATGTCCTCCGATTCAATGGTGTAGATTCGCCCCTGAAAGCTGCGACAAATAATTGTACCTACAATCTAGCATTTTGAATCCTTGGAGACAGAGATTATGAAATCAGTATATGAATTTAGTTTGTTGGGTAGGAATTAATTGTTGTTATAATTGGGAAATCATACATACTCGGCTCTGTAAACTGAATCGAAGTTAACCGCAGGTTATTTGCGAGGGTTTGAATTACAAAGCTCGTCATGGCTCTGGCATGTCTAATTACGTAGCAATACATCATTTTACAAGCTTTTAATAACTTTTAGTCGATAATTATACCTACAGCGGACGAGGTTTCGAAACAGAGTGTATTGGCAAACAAATAAATAATAATTGTTGGAAATCAGAAGGTGTTCGTAGGAATTGCTTCGGAATAGAGGGAATTATTTCCTTGCATTAATGGAATATGTGATATTGAAAAAATTTGCGCGAAGAGAAAAATGTCAGGGCTTTCGAGGAGAGTAATTATAGAAAATGTGGATGGAAAGTAAGTTTTATTATAAATTTCACGCGTGTGTTAATTTCACCTTATGGCAGCAAAATTTATAAACTTCACTCTCATTAACACACGTACGCAAACTTTTGAGTGGTTGTGTATGTTTATGTTCCATGCTCGAAAGGAGCTGTCGCTTCTTCCCGTTGCGAGCCGAGTTAATCTTATGAAAGTAAGTACAGGTGAATGTCAGCAAGTCCGCAGTGTAATATTACCAATGTACAAGACGTATGGACGAGTATGGTTTAATGCTTTTTGAACGAGCGCGAAGAGTTGTTTCTTAATATAATCGGCTTCTTAAGTCGATCTCGTACAGATAATATACAACCGATTTGAAATTTAAAATGCAACTAGTCAGAGAAATTTAATTTACAATATGTAAGCAGTTACAGCCATTGCTTCTCTGATTCTATTATTCTCATAAACGCCACACAAATTTCCAATGTGACTGCATCCTGCCTTAAGGGTTCTTCCTAGTGTGCCGGCTGAAAAAGAAACTTATTGGGAATTAAAAAAAGAAACAAGAATTGCACGTATAATTTTGCACGTTTGTACCTTTATTCTACTACCTTTTAAGACTATAAAAAAAAGTTTTGCACGTAAAAATATTGAATTACAGCAAAATAGGAGCTTGGTGAAGAGAACAATGTCCGACGCTGAAGTTGAAACTCTCGACGAATAAAAAAATTAACTTCATTGGTCGAATAAAAAAATTAACTTTGTTCGTCGAATAAGTTTTTAACTTTTATTCGTTATTCGAAATTGTATTTAAATAAAAATTTTACCCATCTCTGATCAGTGATTATCAATTTGGTTATATTCCTTATCAGATCAACCAACTCCACAGAACAGCCAGAGTAACTAATGGCAGTGTGCTGGTCAAATGTCGAAGTAAAAGTTAAGCGTGCATTTATACGCTGGAGAAAGAATAGACTTTCAGATAAACTCTAGCTAGAGTCTAGAGGAACAATGAGACGTCATAAACTATATAGGATATGCTGGAAATAAGTTGGTTAATTAATTAGGGAGCTCGTCCAATTTGCCTTAATGAGGAAAAAAGGTCACTTGATTGTCTACGTGGAAATACGTACTTCCTTTCCGAATTATAACTATTCGTTATCTATGGGCGAGTTTTGTAAGGACGTACCGAGGGGGGGGGGGGGGGAGGGTGGTTATATCAGCATTAAAGATACAAGTCTGTTATGATTCTCGTTATGTAATAGTTAGTGATTGCACCAAATCTTATGATGAGTTTATTCGTCCAATTTAACATTTTACTGTGATGCAATGAATATGTTTGTCCAAGTAGGATGAAGCCCAAATGAACCTTATAGTCGTTCTCATGAAACTCTACAGCAGGAAAAAGGGTTTACAGTTAGGATAGAAAATATTCTAATATTAATGGCCGTATGGCCTTTCTTCGTCCCCAAAACGAACAGCATACGTACCTAAAATTTGACCACTTATTTCTGAGCTATTTTAACCCAGTTTCAGACAATTATATTTAATAAGCAATAAATGAACTATGAATATAGTATTTAGTTTTAATTATAATTTCTTTTTCTTGCAGGTATGTTGCAAATCTATTCATCACGGAACGCGGTCACGGTAGACACGTAAGTGATTTTATATTACATCTAATTGATGATTAGAATTCATAAAAAGACGCAGGAAAGATGTTAGTAACTTTCATTAAGTAGTTGTTTCTCATACAACAGAGATAAGATTTAAAGTGAATATTGCTTTGCGATTGTTTAATCTATGTATGGGGTAGTACAACTATACCAAGGGTCCTAAAATTCAGGGACTTCCCGGAGCATGCAATATCCTGATCCAAAAATCTATCGAAAAGTCCTTTACTGTTTTGGGATCCGAGGTTTCGTTCTCGAGATATTAACAGTGGAATATTTGCGGCGCAACTTTCGGGCCGCGCAGTTTAAAGCCGAAACAGCTGAGCCGGAGCAGTGACACAGACCCACGCACACAGTAGAGCCGACTGCGCGAACCCATTTTCACGGTTTGAACCAGCGCGGTCGGCTCTACTGTGTGCGTGGGTCTGTGTCACTGCTCCGGCTCAGCTGTTTCGGCTTTAAACTGCGCGGCCCGAAAGTTGCGCCGCAAATATTCCACTGTTAATATCTCGAGAACGAAACCTCGGATCCCAAAACGGTAAAGGACTTTTTGATGTCATTTGATGTCTTCTGAATTTTGGGACACCCTAGTATATTGCCACGTATACATATGCTTGCGTGCACTATATGTATGTAGCGTACTGGTATATTTACAAAAACATACATAGCTCTTATAAATATGCAATAGAGATTGCGTATCAGTGTAATGTAGCCGAATTTTTTTATATGTAATACAAAAAAAAAATAAATGTCAGCTATGTTATTTCTAAAACTTGTAAAATTTTTCACAAACACTTTTACCTGCCAATTCTATGTTCACTCGCCTTATATGCCTGTATATATTGATTTTGAATTAAGGAATAAATCGTCATTGAACATTTTTAGTTTTTATATGGTAGCTATATATATATAGGAATACCGGGAATCGGGCAACGCGCGACGTTGTCGATGCCGATTGCTGCGTTCGCCTTTGTTTTGGCAACGTCTCGGCAGCAGCCGAAGCGACACGCAGTCTTGTGTGGATAGCAGTCCTTAGAGGACACGAGCGCTCGCTTTATTTTTAATATACATAGTGTTAGCCTAAGTACGAGTTTCTTTATTTCACGCCCCACCTTAGTCTACTACATTTAGTATAAAACATGTAAGCGTAAAAAGTTAGCGTTCGGATACAATTAAAGGCACGGTGCAATAGCAGTACCACACTATACTTGAAGTTGAACCGTAGATGGTTAATGCTTGACATCATCACTTGGGAAATCGACCAAGAAACAACGATATGAGTTTACAAGGAGGATCTCGTTAGAATGCACGAGTCGACGTTAGTAGTCAGGCGTGATTCGAAGAAACGCAATATTCTCGGCGAATGGTTCCCCATGAAACTTCTTTTTCTGATTTTTCGTTCCCCGTATTTCAAATTACATTCAGGAAGTTTTTGATTATTCCGTTGAGGCTCGTAGTCGATTGGTACTTTGTTGATTTGCTGTCCTTTTAACAATCTCCTGCTTCGGGTTGATAAGTTTCAGTTACAGTCCACATAGGGAGCGAATTCCTTTTCAATAAATCACTAAATAAATGCTTTCCAATTATGGAAATCACAAACATTTATTATTATAAACATTTCAGTCGAAATAAACATCTGCATCCATCACTCATTAATATGATCACATATATATATTATATATATATTTTATAGTTGAATAAAGAAGTACTGCATAAACTTTAACGTGAAAAGAGCGCGATAGGTGTTAATTTTTCGTATGATATGAGCAGTGTTCCTTCACTGGACAGGTCACCCTATATCATATAATGATGTAACATTCTTCCATCCTTCTCCCAAATTTTCAGTGCGCGTTTACACAAATACCCTAGTCCAGAATTATGGAATAAACAGCACAGAAAGAACGAGCAAAATGTCCACTCCAATTAATACCATTAATACCTTGTACGGTGTCGACGTGTTTTCACGCCGACAGATTTGCATCCTGCGCATGGTTCTGGCATGCTTTGGCGATGTGCGAGCATCGAAAGTTTTATCCGAGAGTGGTTGCTCTGAAAACAAGCCGAGCAAGGAGTTCGCTTTCTACGCTTTGTACAAAACTTTCCCAGCAGATACGATCGTTCGGAAAGGTCTGACCAACTTAAAGGGGCATTTCTCAAACCCTTGGGCGCCACTGAAAGTGCTAATAGAATTTCGGTACCCGATTAAATGATTTCTATCAATTCCATTTTTATATTCCAGTTATTGTGCTCGTCCCATTCGTTCCGCTATTGCAAAATGCACTAGCGTCTCCTCGCGTCCACCAATAAAGGCGAGACCACATCAGTGACAGACTTCGCGGAAGCCATTTGACAATGCTCTGAATCAGCCGGGTTTTTTAACGTCCTCCGCGAAACTAGCTGAATTTGCGGATCGTAATCCGGAAATCCTTCCAAGTCGCCGTGGAAATGGAGAAATCGGTAATTCTTTTCGCGGCACGGGACGCTCCCAAATCTAGAATAACGAATGTTTCCGTTTAGTGCGCCGTGAGGGATGTTCGATCGTCAGTAAAAGGAGAACGAATCGCGAAAATGCGATGAGTCAGTAGTGCGGCCACGTGTGCGTTATTTTCTGCCGCTTAAGCCAAGCCTATCTTGTCTCTTTCTCCGCTGTTCCCTTTTGTAGGTGAAGTTCGTTGACCCAACAGAATAATGCCATTGACGTGGACCAATCAAGGTACCGGCGAAGTCGAAGTTCAGGCTGCCTACAGTTTGGGCGTTTGTCGCCGATGCGACAGCTTTTTCGCACAGAGATTCTGAAATGTTCTTGGACCTGCGACTCCGAAGTAATCTCACGTAACTTTTAACATAATCATCAGAAATTGAAAAATCAATTTTCAATGGCTAAAATTAAGTGTTCGTAAAATTTTAAAATTATTCTACGGCGTCAGTGAACGCTGCTCTGCAAACTAGCTAGCTGGATGCTAGTTTTCAATATAACCGTGCGCGCGCCAATATAGCGATGAAATTTCGTTGGAACGGACGAATTCAGCGGTTTATTTCAAATGTATTTAGCCGTAATTGCAATGTGTACATTCCGCGTACCAGAAATTATATAAATTGCGTGCAATCAATTACGACCATCGTCAGTGTTGTTTGTTGTTATATTTACTTTAAACTGTAACGATAGCCGACGAATAAACAGCAGCATAATTTCGGTGCCAGCACTTCGGGAAATGTTTCGCTACGTCGGAATTCTCACTTCGGAATTCCATTATCCTCTTCAACTTGGGCAGACTAATTTGTGTTATGTGTTTATTACAAAATCTCCATGATTTATTTTCTCTTTAAGCAAAAACGGAAATGGTAGACTCCACAGGCATTTGTTCTGTTGTCCAAGTTTACGTAAACTTTTTTAAGAACAAAAGACACCAATTTTGGGGGAAAAGTTTATTACGACTATATTTATTTATACAGTTTTTATTTTGCTAATTCGTTATTTAGCGAATTAATAAAATAAGGACTCTTGTTACTATTTAGCTGCTGCAAAGTTAATAATACTGATTTTTCGAACACATTGACGTCAACGATTCAAGAATATCAGTAGTTTAGCTGTATCGTAGCCAGGAGAAAATGATAGGATACTTCAAATAATTCTACAGTTCAACAACAATAGTTTTCACTTCTCCGTCTTTTATTTCCCGGTTTGATATACATAGAATGATATAACAACGGTGCCTGCCGGAATAGCAGGACTTATGACACCGTACCTATATACGGTCATTTCCACTTGCACGTGTGTTGGTAGGGACCGACCGCTGGCATACAACCGGGGAAAGGGGAAGCAATTACCACTTCATTATTTCACGCTTGGTTGAGTCTTCGCTCGAGCTACTAGAGAAGGAGAGTGAATATACTGAAAGTGAGTGAAATAGGGCACCAGCGTGAGACCCCCGGCCGACCCCTGCCAGCCAACAGCCACAAGCCGTGAGTGCGGCATGAGTCACCAACTACGTGGAAATGAAAATTTTTCATATTTTTCGCTAGACCTTCGTAAAAGTATTGCCCGATGGAGTGGTGAAATTCTCTCGATCGGAATCGGTTCAAATACGACGCAATTCAAAGTTTCCCGTCCCACGTGCCACTATATGTATGAGTTAGGCACTTAAACATTGCGTGTGAATGAAAGTAGACCGAATGGTATCGTGTTTGGACTGATTTTTATCGGGAAAATCTCACCAATCCATCGGTATTATTCTCACGAAGGTCAGTAAAAAATATATACATTTTCATTTTCTGTAAAGGATGTCTCATTCGACACGCTCGTTTTATTGCTCTCATCCATCGTTGCGCCAGCTTCTCGATGGCGAGCTCGCGTTGAATAAGCGAAAAAGTGGCGGGGACAGTCCGCACGTATAGAGCGGGCACTTGAACAAGCAGGGGGTGGTGTACTTTGGACAAAGTGCTCGAAAGGTTAATTTTATTACATGTCCTTTGTTTATTTTTTCTATAATTTCGTAACTCTGCCTAGTTGGAACGCCTGTGTTTAGATTAAGCCGTTGCTTCCGAGACGACGCACAGTGTCTCGGCACGTGTTCGAGAAGCAAAAATTTGAGTTTCGAAATTTTGTATTTCATTTCATGGAATTGATAGTAAACAGTCCTCTGACACAATAACACCATCACTTAGTAACATAAATAACGGATTTAAGGTTAGTAATTACATTCAAATTCGAACAACCAGACGCAAGCTGCCACATACCTACTACATATAGGAATTTTTGTTGTATTTATAAGTTCTTTTCTTTCTGTTTTTTAAAAATAAGCAAAATATATCCCTCGATTTATTAATTAAAAATTCTTGAATTTAAAGAGATGAATACGTACCACTGGCTCAAATTATTACTTTTTTTTGCCGCACCTTCTAAATTCTGGAGAGAATTAAAAAAAAAAACGAAACATATCGGTTCTTTCATTTTTTGACTACAATTAGTTCTTTTTATGTCCTTTAATTTGGTATAAATTTTATCTGCTCCCGAGTGATCCCACTTACTAAAAAATTCTAGTGGGGAACGCTTTTTTCTTTAAATTACAAAGTTTTAACATTTTCATTATTTAGGACATAAAAAGCCGTTAAGTTTTCATTTTAATAATTTTTTATATCTACTAAGGTTGTTGACCCAATGCTCGATAACTTAGTGACGAACGCGGATTCTTTTCGGTAAATTATGCTCAAAACTGAAAGAAAGGAAAAAAAAAAATGTTTCTAATAGTCGATTTATGTATCCATTTAATAAGTAAAATTTGTAATAACACGTTTAGAGCTTTATTTCTCCTTAAAAATTAAATTTGAAAAGAAATATCGAAGGGCCTAATGACCGATAACCATTTTGACGCCGGGAGCAGTTGTCGATACCTCCATGCACGGAGTGGTCGATAATTGAAACACTAAAAAAGGGAGGTTATGTGTAATAAGTAAGAGTTAACCCAGTCACCGATAGGTGGTTAGTCGTCAAAATTTGAATTAATATTGAGATTTTACTTATGTTTCTAAGTACATAAAAATATCATGAATTTCGAAATGATTTATAAATTACATTTATAAGCAAAAAAAATGATGAGTCCTTGATGAATAATGATGTGAAAAATGTTGTGTACTTAATGAATAATGATGAATAACTGAAGTTCAGCTGAAATATGTTTACTACCGTAAACATCAAGGAAAATTGAAAATATAAAATTTTATAGTTTAGATCATTATAGAATGATAGCCATATGTTCGTTGTGAGTGAAGGGGTAGAGAAGATGTTCAAGGTCAACTTAAGTTTCTTTAATATAATTTTTTACAGTGACATTTTTTTAAAACAATTATTTCTGTTAAAAACTACCTAATTCGTTTTTATTTTCTGTCGTTTTTTTTTGTAACAGAATTTCGCTGTTCCTATGGAATTCCCCTTTTTAACATCTTCCACGGCTTTCTCCACATCACTGACTGTGTATGCTTTATTATACTGAAAATAACAAATAATTTATTATAAATGAATGTTTATATCAGTTTATTGCTTATCTCGGTTCATGAAAATAATGTTTTTATACTTATCTGTTAATTATCGGAAAGAGGGTTATGTATATGAAATGAGAATGGTATTTCCGATAATAGAATTAAACGGGTTATTAGTTTCAAAATAATTAATATCTTACCTTTTTCTTGTTGTTCATTCTCTTCCTAAGCTCCAAGAACCTTCCTTCACACTCAAAATAATTTACTTTTCGTCACGCGTGTCTAAAACGATAAGTCAGTTTTGTAGACAATATGGCTAACGATATTCGAGATATACCGAGAATCTGAATGAGCTACTTTTCTTAATTTTTTTGTTTATAAATGTAATTTATGAATCACTTTAAAATTCATGATAATATTGTAAATAAAGACTTAAATATTAATTTGCAATTTTATTTTTTACACAATATTGTTCAAAAACCTTATAAAATCTCAATATTAATTCAAATTATCGACGACTAGGTACCTATCGGTGACTGGGTCAACTACCTTACGGTTTTTAAGGTATTCAGGAAAGCAGCAAATCGCACATTAACCTTTAAGGGGTGTTTTCACCCTGAAGAACCGAAAATAGGCACAGACGAAACATTTCCTGATACTTCTATTGAGGTCCTCTACTAACCTGCACAGTTTCAACAAAATCAGAATATTCAGATAACCGAACTTCCCTTGCCAGGCTATTTACAATTCAGGAGAATATGTTCCATGCCACCTTTTCTCTAGTCCATATTTCGTGATGCGAAAAAGGTATAACACATAGTTACTGAAACGCAGCCCGATCATTTCTTGGCCTCTGTCGAGCATTTTCGTACTCGTACAGTACCTACATTAAATTACTATATTCTCGGATAATTCCTGCTTCCATCAGTGCGACACAACCGAGAAAGGCTGAAACAATTATGAATTGTCCCATCGAACCTAAAGCTAAGCGTACACCTACATGACAAACCATTAATATATACCAGCTTTTCAAGAAACAGAGACTTCCATTCTCGATGAGAAGTGCTTCGCCTTCGGTGTCGTTTTATCTTCGGATAAAAAATTACAGTCCTAGCTGGTGTGCTATAAATTACAGGACACCATACTTATTCTCAATGCGTCACACAAAGTACAATCTGAGATTATCAAAACTTAGTCCATAGATTGGATCCCTAAGCACATAGTCGCTGTCCTAATATAATCCCCACGCTTCATGCTCGATGTGAAAGATTCAAATGGTACGCACGTTTCCTCGCTAAAGAGGACAGAGGACGTAAACATCAAGTCCGTCATATTTTTCAAGCAAATGAATGTAATTGGTTCAACCTGTCTGGTACAAATTTATATTAGTGTAAAAATGTCCGGTATGTAGGTTCCTCGTATTTGCCCATAAACGTCGCTCCTCTGCTTACGAAGTGACTGGCATTCCAGCAGGTAATCATTTTCCTGGTCTGATATACCGTGGACTCGCAACAACCGTGACGAACCGCGGACTAGACTGACTCGAGGGTGGATAGGACGGGAAAGCGAATCCTATTGCTTCGTAGCCGAGCAACATCGAGCGTGTTTTCACTTTCCACATGGTCACTTTTCAACCGCACGCACTCGGAGAAAGTGGCGTACGCGGCTGACGAACGAGATCGAGCGCACATTCGTCACGAATCTCATGTAAACGCAATACAAAATGCACACATGATTCGCAGGTATTTTTTAGTATCACACTCGAGACAAAGGAATCTGGCAGGCTGGACAGCTCATTTAAGGGGGAACACCACTGTGACGGCCGGAAAAGTGGGCAATTTTTAAGAATTTTTTTCAGGAATAATTTACAGTTTTCATAGAAAATTTTTATTACCTACCTTTAGTACGCTGTCTTAAGAGACTATACAAAAAAAGTAAATAGAAGAACATCCATAAATTTTAATATATTAATTAATCTTCTAGATCTTCCCACGCGAGCTGATCGAATGTGTAACTATGGAACAGCAGGTCCGAAATTAAATTTCAGTTTTTTTTTATAAACTATATGAGTGTAGTTTCCGTTGTGCGTACCGATTTCTTAATCAAATTATTTTTGTAAAAATGGTGCGCTTTAGAAGAAAATTTTCGAAAATCCGCGAATAAGATGGACAGTTTTTCGAGCGTATTTAAATAAATTGGTTTTCAATCAAAGAATCCGTACGCACAACGGAAACTACACTCATATAGTTTAATAAAAAAAAAAATGAAATTTAATTTCGGACCTGCTGTTCCATAGTTACACATTCGATCAGCTCGCATGGGAATATCTAGAAGATTAATAAATATATTAAAATTTATGCATGTTTTTCTATTTATTTTTTTTTGTATAGTCTCTTAAGACAGCGTACTAAAGATAGATAATAAAAATTTTCTATGAAAACTGTAAATTATTCCTGAAAAAAAATTCTTAAAAATGGCTTACATTTCCGGCCGTCACAGTGGTGTTCCCCCTTCATAGCATGCAATAACCTTGTAATAGCTTTCAAGCAAAGGAAAGATCCGGCTTCGAAACCCAGGTTCAGCAATCTGATCGGTTGATTCTTTTCCTCGTTACACATCTAAACAAGTGGAACAGGTCTAGAGAAAGTATGTATCAGCGTACAGTAGACATTTAACACTCTACCGAGGCGCATCAAACCACAGTTACAACATTCTCTTCGGCGTGAGTGATAGAAACTTGTCATTATCCAGCGTTGAATTATACTAGCTGAAATGCCCGGTGGTACCCGGGTTGTATGCAAGTTTTAAAATAAAAGAAAAAACACGAACCTTTGAACCAAAAATGCACTGACATCCCGACTAAACCCGATCAGAATAAAAAGCGCAAAAGTAATTTTGATACGGGCCTAAAAATTTGGACAACCAAAAATTTTGCAGCGAACTTTGCGTGCTTGGGGTCATGCCCGACCCCAGGTTACCAGATAAGGGTTAAAATACAAGGTCTTTTAGGGGCTTATGTCAAGTACTCGAGGGGAGTAAAGAATGCTTCATTATTTATGTCGACAGTGCTATGTTTCAGGAAATCCCGATTTTACTTACCTGTAATGTTTCAATTCGTTTTTGTTTTGGCTCACGTTCAAGGGGCCTCCAGACGCTGATACATGTGCAGCGAAACATTGATGCATGCATCGACTCCCAGGTTTCATGAAACTGGCACCCTCCTGGCTGGTGAGCAAGATGCATGTATCAATGTTTCCCTGCAACATGTATCAGCGTCTGGAGGTCCCTTTATTGTTTACGTTAAGGGAGTACTCTCGGTACGTAGCTAGTCAAAACAGCGCGACTCTTAAGCCGGATCCAGACTTGAATGCGTATACGCTGAACAAGGCCGAACGCGCACGAATGCCGCATGCGGAGGGGTCGAAAGTGCGATGTGTCTCTCGTCACCAGCTTCTGTGCTTAGCTTAGCCCACTCCGCAGTCGTAAAGATGGTAGCCCGAAAAGGGGTAGTCCGATGACGGCGCGTGTTTCCGCCTGCGTCGTCCTTCCGTCAAATTAAACACGGATCCCTTATCTTTCGAGTATAAACACGCGCTCGAATTTCAAAACAGAAGAACGCGTTGACGTATTCTGTGCGAGAAAAGGTGGGCCTCGGGGAGGAGATATTGCTGTGAAGAGGGCCTCTTCAAGAGAGTGGCCTTTTGGGACGGATGCAGTGCAGATTGGTAAAGGTTAGGACCATTCGGACTTCAAGCCCACCTTCTCTCGCACGGAATACGCCAACGCGTGCTGTTGTTTTGAAATTCGAGCGCGTGTTTAGACAAGAGAGATAATCAGGCCCGATTGGTTAGTTTGGGACCAATCGGACTTTAAGCTCACCATCTCTCGCACCGAATACGTCGACGCGTGCTGTTGTTTTGAAGTTCGAGTGCGTGTATATGTATACTCGAGAGATAAGGGATCCGTCTCCAATTTGAAGGAAAGACGACGTAGGCGGAACCACGTGCCGTCAGTTTACTACCCCTTTTCTTCCTGCGTCCCTCCACGAAGCATATTGCCGTTCCCCACGAGTAATCTCGTGTGATTTTTTAATACAACAGCGAGTCGGTCAGGTTGTATGAATTGAGAACAATACAGGGTGTAGTGAAGAAAAGAAAGACAAATTATTCATTAAAATGGAGCTTTAAAGTCTATCATATGTTAAATGCATTATATTGTTAAAAATATAATTTTCTTAGTTTTCATCAACTGTTTATAACTATAGGGTAAATCCGGGAGACGCGGTCGACCTAATATAAAATGGCTATTAAAACTAATATAGATATTACTTATTTTATCAGAACAAACCTAATATGTTCAGAATTTTATGCTGATTCAGAAAAACTGATCGATATTTGCTTTAAGACAATATTTACTGTAAAACGGGTTGAAAACTGAAGTGATGACATCTGACCACCTCTCCCGAGGTGCCGGGAGAAATGGTTTTCGTCGTTGGCAGAGACCACTCACATAATTATTCATGGAAAATTAACAAAGGTTAAAGCAAAATTATTTATGAGTGAATACAACTACGGATTCATTGATATTTAATTTGTTTACACTAAACAAGTAAAGAACACATCAAAGAAAAAGTGAATTACCTACTGGCGATTAGCAAGTCAAATGAATACAAAAGTGAATAAATAAACTAAATAAACAAATATAATAATAAAATAATAATAAAAAATAAAAAAATAAACAAAAATAATAAAAAAATCATAACTCGACCATCTCACCTTTCTGCAGCGAGATATGGTCTTTTCGTTAGCTTTGAGAGGAAGAGTTAATATGGCCCAATACTTTGGGTGCATTGTCCCTCAATATCTCTACTATCTTATTATTCCAAACATTAAAGGAAAATAAACTTAGAAGTATATTTTAAATACGATTCTGTACAACCGCTGTTTGACAAAACAGGTTAAATGTAACATCAATTTACCTTTTATAGCCTATAAATCCAGAAAAACACAGAAGGAAGCGAAATAACGCTATTCATTCAACTATTTGGCTTTTAGAGAAGTAATTGGTCTGCACTTTAATGCATTTTTACGTATAGACTCTGAAATATAGCGACACGGCCAACTCTCCGGCCCGACCGCGTCTCCCGGATTTACCCTATTAGTAATGGATTAAAATCATTCACATAGATACATTCTTTACGATTAAAAAGAAAAACGCAAGATCATGCCTTCAATAATTTAGGTCATTAAAATTCATTTCTGAAGGCGGGTTTCGTAAAAATCGCCGAAAGCAGGGAACTTCGAAGATTTGAATTTTTTAGACAATTTCGAAACTAGAAAAATGAGTACTTAGCTCTCCCTAATTTCATATGGACTCCAATCCAATATTTCAATATCATGAAAATCCGGGACATCGAGGATTTGAGAAAAGTATCTCATCTGCTTCTATCAACCACGCTGAGCGCAATACGCTCCAAACTTCCTTTGATGTGCGGAAGAAAACCGACAACGGTCGGCTCAGGCCATGTGCCTTCGTCGGCATTCGCGAGTGGGGCCGCTTGCCTCGAGTCACCACGAATGACACGTCCACACTAGCATGTGCGTTCACGCTCACCCTTTCTAACGTAGAAGCATGCGGCCCTGGCTACCGTTTCACCCGTCCACATCAGAATATTCGTGCGCATTCGGCCTTGCTCAGCGTATACTCATTCAAGTCTGGATCCGGCTTTACGTGGTAGTAAAGTTTGTAAACATGGACGGAGCGAAGGAGGCAGTAGAAAATGCTCCAGAAATACAGAATAGCGATGCGAAACGTGCGAGACTTTTTTGGAAAGGAAAAAGAGTGTCGCGTAAAGTGTACAACAAGAGATGCCAACAACAAGCTTGGGGTGCAAAAATCAGAGAAGCTTATTGCGCAGGAGCGAATGGAAATCCTAACCTCGAAGACGACAGTGATGTGATCAAAGATTAAGTTTATTATATTCATAATATCAAGAATAAATTACGTTCGAATATACATGTAATAATTCTTCTGTTATTATTCCTGATATTCTATTTCCATACATTAAACTTCTTCAAGTTCAATGTGCGTCGCTCAAAACTCAGTCACTGCTATTAGCAATAGTGCGCCTAACCTTCGAATTGCGCTGTTGCCAGATTGTAGCGAGTGATGGCTGCTAGCCTCTAATAAACGTGACTTTTCGGTAATAAATGATTCATTGCAAAGCTCAGAGGTACCTAATCAATCTTTTTAAACCCGCAAAATATTCGTCAGATAATTTTCTAGGCATACACAAATTTTGAATGACAACTCAATGTCAGCTGCTTCAAAATATGTATGTGAAGACGTGAAACGCACGATTTCTCATAAGACTTTGTACAAAATTTGTCAAACCGGAAATATTAATTTCTCGCTTCTGAGGTACCCCAGGCCTTTGAAAATTTAACTGAGTCATTTTTATACATAAATTGAACAGTATGTCAAGTTTCATCAATATCTGAATGTTTTTCCTCCTACCGAGTGTACTCCCTTAAGCGGTGACGTCGCCGCAGTTGTTCGCGAAGCGTTAGCTGGAACACATCGAGTGCATTGTTGTGAATTTGATTTCCGAAGGGCATCGCGCATATTTAATTCATTGGGAAGTAAGTTGATGCATGAATATAATTATTAAAAAATTACGAAATTTTCATGATTAAATGTTAATTTATTTTCAAGTATTTGGAAGTCCAAGGAATGTTTTTAATTGAATGAACGTAATAAAAATAATTTGTTAATCGTAGAATGTCGAAAATAAAGGAACTATCTGCAATGAAAATGATATATAAGATATCTATAGGTACAAAAGAAGAATGGAAGGTCAGTCGTTGCAGCAAATAACGTCAGATTTTTTTTAAACACAAAGAAAGGTGTCAGGATAGTATGTGAAAAAGATACATAAGACGGGAAAGGCTGGAGATTTAATAAGACCGGGAAGGAAGAGAAAACTCTCTCTGTCTAGATCGGGAAATAATTAGAGAAGTTAAAAAAAAATCATTAATTACTGCGTAACACATTAAAGAAAGCCTTTCGCTACCAATTGGTGTAACTCCGACAAACTCCCGCATCCATGACGCTAACATACATGGCTGCATATCACGGAAGAATTAATACTGGCGTAACTAAAAAAATGTAAATTTTACAGGAAAAGCAGTTTAAAATTTGCATTGGACTGATAGTTAAATACGGATCATATAATTTGTTTGCTCTTTGGTGTGAAACCAAATGAAGTTAGAAATGTGCCTTTGTGCGTGATAAAAATACTCTAAGTACCTATGGAACAGGGTGGTCCTTATTTTTCAACTTTAAAATTTGTATTGTCTGACCCTCTTAAAATCTTCTATTTGACAACAAAAAATATCTTCGTGTTCTTTATTTGTATATTTTGATATATAAAGGTCGCTCAAGGACTTTATATTTCGCATGTACCACCAGTTTGGCAACTGCGACTTTCCATAATTGTCACTTGTCAATTTTAATGAAACGGGGTCCATATTTATATATCAGAATCCGAAACCATGCTTTTATCTATGCGTTAAACAACCTGAATACGTAGAATGTACGTCAAAGTTTGCGTCTGCATCTGATTCGAGAGCTGCTAATGGGAGAAATTTAAATGTGCATATAAAGCCTTATGCCACAACACAATACAGTACACACTCGTTATAAACCTGTTTCGTCTATGCGATGTGTGCCCGAAATTTAATGTTATACTCTCACTTAAAAGTTAATAAAATTATTTTGTCCTTGCAAAAATGTCTATTAATTTATACCAAAATAGTAATATTTCAATGCCATTGAGCGACCTTTAATCCTTAATATATTTTAACAAAATTGTAGACGAAATTCTTTTAATCTATTTGAAAACTTCTGAGAGGGTCAGAAGAAAATTTTAAAAACATTGAATTTTTACCATACATATAAGGACCACCCTACTATGGAATCTATTTGGGCAAAAAAAAAAAAGGACATTTTTCGAGTTATGCCACCATTAATGCCAAGCTTTAGCTTTTACCGTAAATGCAACGAAACACTGCAAGTGTTGCAACATAAGTGTCTTACACGAAGTGTGGCATTTCACGTCACAATCTCATCATTTGGCACATCGTACTCTCCACTCCTACAACATCCGCTTATCGCAGCGAGGAGAGGGTACATCGCGAGATAGGGCTTATCGCCGTTCTATCTGCTAGATTTTACGCGGTGCTATCGAAACAAGAAGAGCTCGCTCCGTAAATCGTGCCTCGCGTGTGCACGCAGTGCAGCGTGTGCACGCGTTGTAATGTATAGAGCGCGTATGCATCATGCTGGATTTAAGCGGGCAGCAATTAACGTTACTTCCTCGCGGGCGAAGATAAAATAATTGTTCGATAGTCGGCGTGACCGCGGCGCACTTTTACTTCGGCTTGCGACCGGCCAAATTAATGGCTTCCGAAATACAGGCGCGGTCATTAATTTCCTTGAAACCGCAAAAAGGCAGAACAAAAGTCAACGACGTCAGTTCGTAGCAATTAAAAGAGACCCGGCCACCGCTTGGCGTATCATCGTCCTATGGATTCTCCATTCAATTTCCTCCTTCTCGTCGGTTTTTTGCATCTAGGATCGCGTGAATCGCTGCGCGACACGATGATTCATGACGTACGTACATTTAGCGTGTCCCTATTGAATTTCGAACGACGCGTTGTTTGATCCATTTGAGCTAATGCCCTCCGCTGCATTTTGTTACTGCTCATGGCTGGTCGCAAAATTGCTCGAGCTTTTGCGCATCGACTGTTGAATCAAGGAGCACTCCTTGCCAACGGAAGATCGAACCGGGGAGAATGGTGGTGTTCGTGTACCTTGAAAACGTAATCCTTAAGGGGACTAGGCAGTCGAAAAATCGATTTTTTTATTGCATTTTCCGAAAGTACTATCTTTTCTGAATAAAATGCCGTTCGGATTATATTAAAATTCGCAAAATTGTTGATTTGGCAGCTAAAAAGATCAAGCGGTAACTTATTGCGTCGCCTTTGCCCAGAAACTTTAAACGCGATTTTCTCGAATCTTTTTTTCTCTTGGTTTTTTCCTGATTGCGAACGAATGGAGGTTCAGATCGACTTGAAAAAAATTACAGGATGTGTAAAACATGTGCCATTTCGCCCCAAACCTCTGATATGGTCCGTAAAAATTTGAGATTTTCATAAAAAAAATTGAGGAGTCACCGGATTTTAGCAGCGCACAAATAAGAACGAATTTTTCTCGAAAAAATCGCCGTTTTTCAGCCACCAATCTCATGATTTCGATTTATTTGTTGTTTTTATAGGTTTGGGCCGAAACTATGAATCCAACAAACAAGAATCTCACCTTTGAAATCGGATTACGTCACATTTTAACACCGATATTAAAGCAAAACGACAGAAAAACGTTAAAATGTTTACCCGTCGGCAGCGCCATTTTTAAAGCACGTATATATTTCTTATTAATTTTTTTTCGATCTGTATGATAGTAATAAACATTGGGTAAAAGCATATATCTGGATGTGATTTCATTTGTTCACAAATAAATAAAGGACAGAGTCTCTTTCTCACGAAAAACGACTGCCTAGTCCCCTTAAGGGGGTATAGGACTATTGGACGACTAAAATCGACTGTTTCTTGTCGGTTGGATTGCTTAGATACCAAATAATCACCATACCGGCATTTTTCACAGTTTTTTATATACGCTTTTACAAGTAATGTAAAATAAAAAAATAGTCAGAATGTTGAAAATTATTCAAGTTATTTGATGCTAAAGATGGTCCCCCGCAGCGCGCAGCTGTAATCGGTGTACATAGTCCCAGGTGAACCAATCATCTAAAAGCAAAATGCCTTGGGGTGAGTAATTTCTACACTAATAGTTATCGTGTAAAACTTTGCTAGGCGAATTTAAACAAAAATTGTAAAAGTTACACACGAATTAATTTTTTTCCACATTTTTATGGGAAAAAAATCGTCTTTAATCAGTTATAAAATGTGTTTACAAACATCCAATGTTGATGCGGAAATTCCACACGATAGAGAAAGGAATTCTACAGCTCCGGTTAAAATTTTAAGTGAAAATATTCATTCGTTCAAGAGTTATGATGTACACCGTGTTTGAAAATGTAGTTTCTAGATAAACGGCTTCAAAGTTAAGTCCCATACGCCAATACCGCTCTACGAGGCCGTTACTCGACGGTGCACTCAATTACGTTCAGCGCTCATAATTTCCGTAATTATTCGAATTTCCTCACGATACATTATTGTAAATGTTCACAAAGCATGGCACTTTCAGAATTAATAATAATAAAAAAAATCGATTTTTCGAGATTTCAATAGTCCTATACCCCCTTAAGGGGTTATGCCTACCTGCAAGGTCTGAAAACGCAAGTATTTTCGGGATTTTTGGGTGGGGAAAACTTGAAGACTTTTTTAAGCAAACCTTTATGTATTAGAAAGTGTACATCTTATATTACTTGTAGTAATTATTCCAATGGAAAATATAAATAAATAAAAGAAATATCAGTGATCTCCCGGCAGCGATTTTTTTTTCAGTAGTTTGCGGTGATCACTCTAACTTTGACCAGATTCGTCTGAAATGAAAAATTCGAAGGAATTTAGTTAGTATATTAAATTATCTTGTCCTTAATCGTTCATTATCCCGAAAAATTAATTTGCTACAAAATGGCGGCTGTTCAAATTAAAATATCGATTTTCGCCGCCAAAATCGCTCATTTTTCATCTGTAAAATAAAAACTACGCAACGGAAATGAAAAAGCCACGATTAAGGACAAGATAATTTAATATACTAACTAAATTCCTTCGAATTTTTCATTTCAGACGAATCTGGTCAAAGTTAGAGTGATCACCGCAAACTACTGAAAAAAAAATCGCTGCCGGGAGATCACTGATATTTCTTTTATTTATTTATATTTTCCATTGGAATAATTACTACAAGTAATATAAGATGTACACTTTCTAATACATAAAGGTTTGCTTAAAAAAGTCTTCAAGTTTTCCCCACCCAAAAATCCCGAAAATACTTGCGTTTTCAGACCTTGCAGGTAGGCATAACCCCTTAAGGGGGTATATCCGTTTGAACCCTCGGAAAATGTGTACATTTTGTGGATTTTTTTACAAGTTGACGGTTTGAAGCAGATTTTCCGTTTTTTTACCATCTTTACATAGTATTATGAACTACTTAAAAAAAAAGTTTCAGTTAAAAAACTATTGTTTTTCGGAAGTTATGGATACATATCCGAAAGTCTCTCGATTTAAGACGGCTAAACGGTGGGCCAGAAAACAGCTGTATGTCGTGTCTGAAATCAAAAACAATAAAATCTTCTTATAAAGTATGTCAATAGCTATCGTCCAACGGGGCCGAGTTTGAAAAATTTGAAAAATAAAGAAATGGTGAGGGATCAAAGGTAAAGTTACATTTTTCTAAGAGAAAAGGCCAACTTTTTTCTTTATAAATAATAAACGGGGAATCGGAATAAAAAAAGCCCTCGTTGGACGATGTGGAATCTTATTACGATCTTGCATGCAAATTTGGAAGTGAATTTGTTGAACGTAGCGCGAGTTTTTAGGCCCACCGTAATGAAAAATGTAGTTCCGCTGCGATCGGTCGAGCCACCGCGCTGCGCTGCCCCGTGATACCTGGGTTGTTCCATTCCAAAATTTATAACTTCGTCAATCTTCCGAATTTTTACCTCGGACTTGATTTATAATATTCCTAAAACATCAATCTATGAAAATATGTAAAAAATAAAAATCCGTTTTTTCACACTGTGAAACGGGTATACCCCCTTAAGGGTATTTCTTTTCCAATTAATTGTAAAGAAATAAATTGAAACTGAGACTTGCTCCTTGACACAATGTTTATTAACATCATAAGCTTTAAGAAAACATGTTTGTTTCGCCAGAAATATGGAGAGGCTTCTTAAAAAAAAAATTTTAGTGTCTTTGGTTTCTTAAACTTTAATGTAATAGCGTCCTGACAAAGGAAGACTACGTTTGCTAACTAATTTCTAATTACCTGTTCACAAACAAAGTATCCAGTCGTTGTGGTCCCAAAATGTTTTCCACATTCTCTTTCTCTATCTCTCTCATCCACGCTTGCTCGCACACTCCGTAAGCTCACCAGAGTTGGGCATTATTCGACTAACCTTCGAATAAAAATTTCGAATAAAATGAAGCTATTCGTGACTAACGAATGAATTTTTAGTCGACTAAGTTTTTATTCGATGAACTCGAATACAAATTTCGAATAAAGTGAAGTTATCCGAGAATAACGAATAAATTTTTAGTCGACTAAATTTTTAGTTGTTATGCGTTATTCGTTATTCGAAGGACCTCCGTGGCGACTGAGCGTCACGAATAAGCCGCTTCGGCTCGAGTCCCGTGGCCCTCGGCCTTATTATGGGGCAAGGGGAACGCTAAGAATTTAGTCGAATAAAAATTTATTCGTTATTCCCGAATAACTACACTTTATTCGAAAATTTTATTCGAGTTGGAGTTCATTCGAATAAAAATTTAGTCGAATAAAAATTTAGCCGAATAAAAATTTATTCGACTAATGCCCAACTCTGAAGCTCACGCATCCAATCACACAATTCGCTCTTGGCACGCCGCATCAGTCTGTCCAAATTATCGCGACATTCCTCCACTTCCGCGCCCAGCGTGCCTTCTCGGCAGACAGGGTGGAACTGAAGTTTCACAGCAGCGCTGAATTTCCGCACGAATTTCATTTTCTCCATTAGTTAAAGAAATTAAAGATTGATTTCCATTTTATTCGTCGAGCACTGCTTTATCCGCTTACCATGCTTTATGCCACATTTGCTTGCTATTTAGGACAGCGAATGCGAAGACCCCAGACATTCAGGAATAAACCCTAACCTTTTTCCCTGCCACGATGCCTCCGCTTTTTAGCGGCGCGTGGTAATAGCAAGACAAAATTCTACAACTGGAAATGAGCAAAGTCCGCAGTCACGTCGTAAAGCCCGGTTTGGATGTTGCCGCTAACACGACCCCCTTATTCTTCTTACCGCCCGTTCGAGTCGACGCCGATGGAGGAGCTGGTCCATTTGAAAAACCGCGAGAACGGCGACGATGCAGCAAGACGCCAGGCATCGATCCTCGATATGGGCCATATCTGTCCTATTAACTCGGGAACTCCGGCGATTTTCGAAATCTGTAGGTGATATTCGACGTCCCAGCGTTAAGCGAAACCGCGATAAACCGTCCATCCTGCGCCATTCTCCGGGAAGAATGGAACTGGAGATTTAGTCCCCTGTAACTCGTTATGGTTTCTAAACTTCATTCGTACCTACACTCCCGCGGGCTGATTTCATTCGGTTGCCATTTATGGTTAGAAGTTTAAAGTGACGGTACCAACATCTCGATATATCTCGCGATTCTTCGCCGTTACGCGAAATACAGTTGCACGCCCACAGAAATGTCTGCTCCTTCCATACGTATGTACAACATATTTTACTTATTTAAACAATGTCAAATTCAGAATTACTATTTTATAATTTACTTTGGTGTAAACATTGATTAATATTGCACGTTAAGTTAGTACCGTCTACCAAAGAAGTGCTCCAAGAAATTTTGTTAGAAGAATGGAACAAGATAAGCCCGAATTTGACAGAAAATTAGTAAAGCTTATAATAAACTCGCAGGAATATTAACTTATTGCAATAATTACGTTTGTATAAATTAAATATTGAATTTTGGCGAATATTTTTTTACACGATCTTTGCTACTTCCGTGGATATAATAATAATTTGTTAAATAATCTGTGTTTAATTTTTCAATTCAGTGCACCTGAAACAAAAGTATATTAATGTGAATTAGAATTGCGAATTCTTACTTTTAAGTCGGTTTAATATGTAAAATATGTTATTCATAGGGTGGGCGGATGCTTTTGTGAGTAACTCTAAGTGCACCGAACAATGTGTTTGAAGTGTTTGAGGTGGACATAGTTGGTGGAACACCCTGTATACATGTGGGAGAAAATTTAGGGAGTGTATAATTCTACATGAAAAGGGGTAATTCCACTTGGCGTGAACGCGTCGGCGCGGCATCGCGCTTTCCGTAGGCGATTCCTCTTACTTCGGCATGCTCCTCAGGCGCCTAAACACTATACATACTTCGGCGCGCGCGTAGAGTAAACGCACCAATAAATGAACACTTAAGGGGGTATTCTGGTCTGACGAGGCGTTTTCGTCGCGTTATTTCGGATTTTTTTTTACAAAGAACCCATCAATTTTATTATTATTTAGTTTATTGCTACATGTTTATTGATGTTTGAACTATCTTTACAAATTTTGCCAATGGAAAAGAATTAAAATCAAACGCAGTTGACTGTTTTAAAGTAATGGTGAAAAAAAAACATGGTGTCACGGTGTCCATGATTGGGCTCGTTCTAGTGATCTATAACAAAAAATGAAAAGAGATTCTATATCTGTATGCCTGTGGCTTTCGTCCCTACCAGAATGATAAAAAAATATTGAAAATTAAGCAAATGGCGGCGGTTTGAAAATTAAGTTTCGATTTTCGCACAATTTTTCAACTTTAAAGGTCTGTGAAAGTTTAAAAACAAAATATTTTATCATAATTCTGGTAGGGACGATAAATGCCGGGAGATCACTGATATTTCTTTTATTTATTTATATTTTCCATTGGAATAATTACTACAAGTAATATAAGATGTACACTTTCTAATACATAAAGGTTTGCTTAAAAAACTCTTCAAGTTTTTCCCCCAAAAATTCCCGAAAATACTTGCGTTTTCAGACCTTGCAGGTAGGCATAACCCCTTAAGGCTAATGAATGAACACTTTTATAAAATTATGTTTGCAGCGCGATTGATTCCACGTGCTGCCAAAATTGTTTGGATATGAAGCAAGAAATTAAAAGAAGTCTTTAATTAATTAGTTGCTTATTTTAATAACTTATTTTACTCACTTTAATAAAAAATGTCCATTCACTGGTACGTGTTCATTTACAGGTATATACATCCACCCTACTGGGCTAAAATTCGAAGTCAATTTTCTCGAAAACGAAGCGCAATATCGAAACTTTTTTTTTATGTAGAATTACCCTTTAAATTTTCTGCTACTTGTAGCCGAACACCCTGCACAGTAAAAATGAATCGAGACCCGCAGTCACGGAATGATTCATGATTTAATCCATCGGGGTCACTGTGGGTCCAACCCGGCTTTTAACTTTGCAGCTTGATACCGGTCAGTTCCTGGCTCTGCAATGGCATTGAACTGACATTTTACGGAAATTTGAGGTTTCCTCTTCTGATAGAAAGACCGTCAGTTTTTGAATCAGAAAGTCCACTGCTGAGTGGCAGCCGTTACAAAAACATTCAGATCTCAGAATAAATACCTTTCTTGAAACGCACACTATGAAACTATATATTTTCGGATAGAACTATATCTTATTAATATCAGCTGGAATTTGTACGAAAATTAATTGAAAAATAAAAAAGTTACGATTGTTTTAGTAAAAAAAAATAATTTTTCAGGAATTTATAGGGTGAAAGCACTAGTAGTCGACCACTTAAAGCTAAACTCGAATGAAAAGTACTGAAAAAAAATAAACAATCAATGTTATAAAATATATAAAATGTATTGAAGTAATTCAAATGTATTTAATGTATCACTAAATATTTTATGTTAGTAGGAAAGTTCGAGGAAAATAAATAATTAGCGTTAAAAATAAAGTGTCCGAATGCTTTAATAATCGACCGCTTAACTCTAAAAGTCGACCGGTCCGATAGCTAGTAGTCGACCACTTTTTTTAATATGAAATTCAAAATAGGTTATGTGCGCATTACAAACTAAAATTTATTTTTAAATATAATGTGCAACATCAGTAAATAATTAATAATGACAGGAAAAATGCGTAACTAAAATAAGTTCTTTTAAAAACTTTATGAAAATTTTAATAAGAAATAGAAATTATTTTTTTTTTCCAATGTAAATTAAATTTTTCGTTTTTAGGATAGGAAGCAGTAACAAATTTTAAGTTTTTAAAGTAGGTATTTGTATTCTATAAATAAATTATATAACCGTGGTCGACTATTAGCATCCATTCTGAATGCAGTTAGCTTCAGAAGTCGACCGCTGTGGTAGACTATTGAAAATTGAAAGGGAATGATGATCCAGTTACCGACCTCCCATAAATAAATAAATTATCCCATTATTTTTAAATTTTTGTAGCGCATATAAAATTGTTGATGCTTTTTCAGTGGAATAGCATAATTTTCCAGTAAAAAATGTATAGAACTGAATTACATTTGTCGTTTCTATTCAAAGCACACTTATGTTTCTCGGGTTAGGAAACAGCAATGGCGCATGTAGAATCAAAATTAGTTTACAAATCACTTTAAAAGCATTTATTTTTTTTACCTATGAAGGGCGCTTGTTGTCGTATTGTAAAGTTAAAAATTCAAAATATAATATAAAATTGTCATTTAATAAATTCTTTATTTCAGTACTTATTTTTTTAAGCTAAATAAAAAAAGTGGTCGACTACTAGAGGGTGGCCGACTACTAGTGCTTTCACCCTATCTTTCCGATTTTTTTACATGTTGTTATTTCATTTCTTACTACAACGCGACTGTTCCATATTCTACTAACTTCGCAGAAGTGTGACCACGATGGGTTAAGATCGATTCTCACTTGTGAACAATTAGGGCAATTATGCGCTGGGAGCGATTCATAAATTTCAGAGAAAATTAAAGGGGTGGATTGTGTGTAGAAAGCGACGGCGTCAACGGAATGCTTGCCCGTTACCACTATAAATTATTGCTGTTATTTACTACACCCCGAGTCTCGTAGTTCTGGAGCCCCATTTGCAGGGTGACAATGTCTGTTTCCCTTATCGCGAACTACCTTAAAGTACCCGGCGTTGCCCGGGTAAAACATTTGATTTTCACAGAGTGTCAAGGAACTGCGCAATCAATCGGAATGAAAAGGAGCCTATATGTTATCCCTGGCCCTAGACCACGTGTATACAAAATTTCAGAAAGATCCGTTGCGTAGTTGCGACAAACATCCAAACACACTTTCGCATTTATTATATCAACAAGGGAAAATCTCGAACCCGGAAATTCAAAAAATTCTGAAACCTTGTGAATATGTAGGGAATTTCCTCCTGGTTACAACGCAATTTTTGTTTGCTGCCCAAAATCACTCTAAGAAGGTGTAATTGACCCCTGAAAATCCGATTATTTTCCGATTTTGTGTTGTAACTCGTGAACTGTAAAATAATTTTTTTACCAAATGATAGATCTAATTAAAAGAAGTAACTTTTGTCTTGAAACTTTTCTTCTGTCTCTTACAGTTCGCGAGGTATAACACACAATCGGAAAATAGCTGAATTTTCAGGGGTTAATTTCACCCCCTTAGAGTGAATTTGGGCAGCAAACAAAAATTGCTTTGTTATCAGGAGGAAATCCCCTGCATACTCACACAGTTTCAGAATTTTTTTATTAAGTAGTATTACTTTTCCGCATTCGAGAACTCTGATCGAAACTGCATATATGTTTGTTAACCCTTAATGAGGTATGTGGTACAAAATAACGTAACTAACAAAAGTACATATGTACCTACATACGTTGAATATTCTCGGCACCGTATTATCAATTCTTTTACATAATACTATTGTTCCCCAATAAAATTAGTAGGTACTAAATGATTTTATGAGCAATAATAAGTATTGAGAATTATTTGTAAATTTATTTATTTTCAATATACTAACATGATTACAAAATAAATTTCATAGGACAAAATGTCGCATAAAGAACACAACGGGAGTGCTGAGGACACACCGCATACCGCACTATGCATAAAGGTTAATTTCGGCTCTCTTATTTCAAATAATGACGATTTAAAATTGTTTCAAAAGCTGGAATCGACAATCGACATTATGACAGTTTTCAAACCCCGGTGGCCACGAAATTAATCGTTTTCTAAAAGACTTTGAATTGGAAAAAATTAAGTTTCGAAATTATTTATTTCGGGTGCATGCCTGTGACTCGCTATTTTCGCTTGCATTTGCAAAAATTGTCGACGCTATGGTTGAAAATTAATTGTGTTATATGGGAATTCTGTGATTTCGTTTTTAAACGCAGCAGAACATAGTAGGTACTCTTTAATTTCCAGTTGCATCGTATCATAATAAGAATTGATTAGAAATTATGAATCAAGTCAAACTTATACTATGCCACTGTTAATATATTCACACGCGAACGTCGAGCAAAAATGCGTCACGTTGATCGAGTCCAGCACAATCAGCAATACCACGAATTTTCAATCTTGACTTTCTTGAAAATGAAGCCCGGTATAAAAATATTCCATTTCACACTTCTGATACATTCTGTCACAGGAAATCAAATTCTATTCGATTGTATCGTGAATCACGGCGCACTCTGTATACGAACAGATTGCTATCCCCATTGCTGCGCGTCAGAACTGATTTTGAATACACCAGAAGCGTAATTTTTTTTGTCTAAAATTAAAACCGAAAATACCAGATTAAAATATTAAACTGAAGTTGCAACTGAATATACCAAATGAATAGATAGAGTGCCCACTACTTCTTTTATAGTTGCCGCGGTGAGTGAGAGGGCAGCATATTTTATGGCTTATCACCGTCGCGTGCCCTCTCACTCGCCGCGGCAGAGAGCAAAGGCAAGTCGAATGGACTACTCGTCTCCAAAATTGATCACGGCCGGTGCTGAGGCTCGATCAGTTGTGGAGACAAAGCTGCGATAACGGTAGACGGAACAGAATGTTTCTTCGTGCCAAACATTAATCGGAAAATCTACAGTACATCTTCCTTTTTCCTCCATTGTTGTACAATATCTTATTCTCTACAAAATTTTGACAATCTTAAGAAAACTCGTGCGCCAACCAAATCTACCAGTAGAGTAATTTGGGGCAAGAGTGCGCACTTAAAGTTTAGACTTCTCTAAAATCCTTGGTATTACACTGATAGTTCATATCGTTTTGTGAGAAATAACTACTATCCCTTATTATTCGATAGGCAGTGACTTCATGTAAATTTACCTGTCACAACTTATATAAAATAAATATTTCCAAAAAGTGTCAAATGCGAACTTTTACCCGCTATGTGGGGTAAAAGTTCGCATGTTGTGGGGTAAAAGAACGCTTCGGTTATTCCCAATTCTGCAGCGATTGTTCTTTTTGAAAGTCCTGCTTCTATGTTTATCTCCAGCGATCTGAAGCATCTCACTAATTGGTTTTCGGCCGGTTGCCCCCTTATAAGTTCTAACAATAAATGAATAAGGCAATAAAATAAAGTCATCTTTTTTAATCAAAAACTTAATAAAAAAACGTATTTTGGACAAATATTGCGGATTAAAAATTAATAAAAAAAAAATCAAAAGCTGATATCAGCGTGGCTCAACTATCATAAACTCAAAATTTATTTCCATATTGTAATTGATAATTAATTTCAAATTTATTTTTTATAGTCGGTTTAATCGGTGTTCGTTACTAATTTAGCAAACTCTAGAAATAAAATAAGTTTAATGAACATATAACACCCGTCAAATTATTTTGGGACAAAAGTTCGCATTCGAACTCTTGCCCCACTGCATTGTGCGAACTTTTGCCCCCACAGCTACTTTTACATTGTTTAATCAATCCTGTTATCTGTGAGGAGAATTGAAAACTTCTATTAGCACTTTTTAATAGAAGAATTTCAGCTCTTTCAGACGGCATATTAATTAAAATATTTACTGATCAATTTATATGAATAATATTGATTCCCAAACATGAGAATATTACATCAGAACTAACGAATTCGACATTAGTCAATCTACCTTGATTGACAATTGACTGCCAATCACCATTGGCAACTGCCACAACTCAAATCATGAAATTCGCACGGTGCGAACTCTTACCCGCTGCGAACTTTTACCCACCTTTACTCTAAGTACTAAGTGCTCGTTTACTCTTAGGATTTCTTACCTTCATTTTTGTATATAAATTTCTTATACCTATTATTTATATGTATATATGTAGACCTTGTTTTATACTTTCAACTTGCTTTCGCATAATGAATCACTCATTCTAACAAAGTTAAATTTCATTTTCACAACAGAAAATGGGTAGAACGTTTCACCAGATGTTTCTCACCTTACATTCAATGTTTCCGACGATTCTTCTCGGCTAAGCAATAATTGTTGCAATTAAAACTAACGAAAGAAACTTGACGCTTCGACAAAGGGAAAGAGTTTTCAGTTTATGATCCGGTTGGATCCTCTTTAATACTATGAGCCCCTTTTATCCACGCTGTTATCTCTCATCTGGATCCTGGCGAACAAGAGGATTCGAATATCAGAGGAACGGATATACCGAAGCTATCTAACAATCTATAAAGTAAGAACGCCCAAAGATGCCAGTCATCCGAAGCATCTTCACGTCGCTCGCACGGTTCAATGGCTACATAAGAATTTCATAATATTGCAAACGGTGATGTAGGTAGATTTTTGAAATTACCGCAACATGTGATTTTCGTTGGATAAACAGAGACGATGTAGATGCGCAATGCCTTTGACACGGCAACTGTTGGTATACGTAATTAATTTTAACGGCCACCGTTAAATTTTTGATTTTGGACCAAAATTAATACTACATTTTCCTAAAAGCATTTTTTTAGAAACACTTTAAAAGACTGACTCAATTTTCGTAATTTCGAGCTTGCCAGAAGAAGGAATCTGTGGTATACTTATATTTGGGTAAAACACAGAGTTGACTATTTGTATGAGAATTCTGTCGTGGAGTATTCTTGTAAGAAATAGAATTCTGTGTGACTCAGGACACTTAAGGGGACTAGGCAGTCGTTTTTCGTGAGAAATAGACTCTGTCCTTTATTTATTTGTAAACAAATGAAAGCACATCCAGATATATGCTTTTACCCAATGTTTATTACTACCATACAGATTGAAAAAAAAGTAATAAGAAATATATATGTGCTTTAAAAATGGCGCTGCCGACGGGTAAACATTTTAACGTTTTTCTGTCGTTTTGCTTTAATATCGGTGTTAAAATGTGACGTAATCCGATTTCAAAGGCGAGATTCTTGTTTGTTGGATTCATAGTTTCCGCCCAAACCTATAAAAACAACAATTAAATCAAAATCATGCGATTGGTGGCTGAAAAACGGCGATTTTTCCGAGAAAAATTCGTTCTTATTTGTGCGCTGCAAAAATCCGGTGACTCCTCAATTTTTTTATAAAAATCTCGAATTTTTACGGATCATATCAGAGGTTTGGGCCGAAATGGCACATGTTTTACACATCCTGTAATTTTTTTCAAGTCGATCTGAACCTCCATTCGTTCGCAATCAGGAAAAAACCAAGAGAAAAAAAGATTCGAGAAAATCGCGTTTAAAGTTTCTGGGCAAAGGCGACGCAATAAGTTACCGCTTGATCTTTTTAGCTGCCAAATCAACAATATTGCGAATTTTAATATAACCCAAACGGCATTTTATTCAGAAAAGATAGTACTTTCGGAAAATGCAATAAAAAAATCGATTTTTCGACTGCCTAGTCCCCTTAAGGATAGCAAAGAATTGAAGTATGAAGTAATTATTCGTCACGTGTGATTTTATCCTGATTTTATTCGATTCTAAAGGCCAAGTTGCATGACGTGATATTTTTTATACCCTGACAATTGAAAGCGGGTAGATGATTGGAGAATCCTCATCTCCGAGCACAGGAATTTAACTTCCTGTGGCGGATTTCATTCGGACGTGGCAACTACATAGCGAGGTGAAGAGGAGGAAAGGGTGTGTCGCTTCAAGCAAGAGCAATTTTACGTTAAATCGCGCAGGATTTAGCGACATAACCACCGATTTTTGTACAAGTTCGAAGTATTTATTGCTGATTCCAAGAAACCAATTTGTAAAGAATAATTAGCCGCTTAGTTGCGGTTTCCAAGATATTGCAAGGTATTAAATTATCTGCTTTCATCGAAACATTAAATGTTGAAGAGACATCATCATTCACCATCCGATATTTAGGCTCTATTTAGAGATGATGTATTCGTTTTGTAGTAAAAAGAATTTAAATTATTTTTAACATAAGTCATAAGTAAATATTCAAAGTTAAATTTTGTTGGGCCGTGCCTGTCTTCACTATTCCTCCCTAATCACCTCATTTAAGGGGAGAAGCCCCCCCTATAAACGGCTTATTTTTGTATCAATTTTTAGGAATTTTTTGCAAAGATACCAATGCGCTAATCCTTTCATAACTTTAAGGGTACTTTATTTAACATTATAATGAGTAAAAAAATTTTATAACAGTAAAATTATAATAAATACAAAAGAAATAGAGAAGTATCTGAAATAGGTTTTTTTCGAGATGCAAACCGACGCCGGTTTTAAAAATTGCGGAACTTCAAACATTTCCGCCAAAAATTCGCGTTTTATTTGTTTAAAAACAGTAGTTAAAATTAATAATTTGGTAAAACATATTGTGGTTCATATTCTGAGGAATATCATAAACTAAAAGTGTGCAAAATTTGAAGCTGATTGGTCGAATAGTTTTTGAGTTACCCCCCGGCGCCAATTTTGAAAACGTGTTTAAAATGTGTTTGAGGTATGCTCGGCGCTCGGAGACGCGCTGCACAGTGGTTCCAAATCGCAAAAAAGCGGCAAAACCCTCAAAACGTACTTTAATCTTGTCAGAAATTGGTGGTCGGGGGTTTTTGGGGTCGCTGATTAAGAATCTGAACTTCAAATTTTTGAAAACAAAATGGCGAATCCAATATGGCGGACGTGTATATTAAAAAATTGATAGATCTGCACGAAAATTGGTATCCTACTGTTCTTCGGGTCGCTGATTACGAATATCTTGTCCAAAATGCAAATTTCAATATCGCAGACCTAATAGCATTGGCATACACCTTTTTTTTAAATT
Source organism: Andrena fulva (assembly GCA_946251845.1). NCBI lineage: Eukaryota > Metazoa > Arthropoda > Insecta > Hymenoptera > Andrenidae > Andrena > Andrena fulva. The sequence continues at coordinate 63,064,530 of OX276327.1, forward strand.
CATTTTTGCGGAAATTGTGATAATTTCCCAATATTCGCCTAAAATTATATAATCAAAATGTCGAATTTAGTATGGCGATCTTAATTTTAAAACATTCTTGAAATTAATTACTGTGAAAATTTTATTTTTTTTTATGAAAAATGCGGCATTCCTACGTTTATAGAAGATTGCATAGTTCAAATATGTGGTTGAAAATAGTAATAAACAAAGTTGGAATTATAAATGCTGTTTGAAATGAAAAGGGTTCGTTCACGGAGAGCGTAGATAGATACTAATAGGCACTTTAAATGCGGATATCTTAACAAAGCGCAAATATGCGCAAGATTTTTCAATTGGATATCATACTTCACATGTTACTTTACGTCAAGAAACCTTTAACTGTGTGAAGTTCCGTGAATAAAGTAACTATTTTCCTTCCGTTGTACTAAAATATGAGTAGGATTTAGGACATCTTGAGAAGGGAAATACAAGAGTAAGTTCAAAGATATTTTGCATTATTCATGTGCAAAATGTATGTTTATAACACGTATCTTAATGGTAAAATGTGTTACATATGAATTTTTTAAAAATAAACTTTGCCTGATACATTAAACATGCGAGCGTTTTCAAGCCATCTAAGAAGTACGAAATTTCGTCAACTTTGACAGCCTATATCTCATTAACCAACCACTATATTTTAAATTTTCAAGCGGCATTTGTTGCACTGATGTATATATATTAAATGTACCATACTATCGACAAGCTGCTATTCACTTCAGAAATTGACTTTTGGCCAGCTTTTCGGGAAAAGGCACCACTGTGCGCTGACTCACCAGGCTATAGTATCGATACGGAGTTGAATTTCGGCCCATAACTTTGAGAATATATTTTTTGAATGTTTTAGAAGCGATTTATGGAAAAAATGTTGTTTCTATTTTTCGTTCGATTTATGCGGTCTTCTCTCCTTAAGGAGACCACTGAATAACCAGACACCCCGTATATACTTACTATTGAATTTATACATTCATTATCAGTTTTATATATATTTGCAAGAGGCAAATTCAAGAAAATTGAATGAAAATCGCTGCTGCATATGGAAGTGATGTTGCAATGTGTTAGTTACAAATGTTCGTTGGCGATTGAGGCACGATTCGTGGGGTTTGCTGGCAAACTAATTTGGCAATCGCGCGGTTCACGAAAAATCTGTGCGGGCTACGGGCTGTCATTGTGCTGTAAAATAATAAAATTTGGAGTTTTCCCAGAAAATTAAATGAAAGACTAATACTGGGTTTTTCGCATCTGCTATATAGAGGTGGAATTGTTGAGCTAACCGTGAACACAATATTAGATATGCAGGATCACTGAATGTTTCTTCGTGCTGTAATAAGGGAACAATTTTTTTGCGGTTGATTTGAACTTGTTTCCTGTGCCAGAAATGTATGCAACACTAGGTATACAATAAATACGGTATATTTAATATCGTCGTACTTTCATTTAATGTTTAAACATATATTTATACATTTGAAAATATGACTCACCTTATTTAATATTTTAAAGTGTTTGCGTCGTACAACAGTGGAATGTTCAATTTTTAAGGTATTATCAGAAGTTGAAAAATACACGTTACTCTTCATAGGCTGGTTTCTTTCTTAAGAAATAATTTTTCATCAATTCTATGCAACTTCCTGCCAACTAGAAACAGTTTACGAAGTAAAAAACTTTCGAACTGTAGAAGTGTTTCCGCCTTATGTTGTCGAATGTTATCTGCATCAAAGAACTTTGATGTTAACAATAAATATAATGTACGTGTACACTTTAACATTGCGGTAACATTTTCCTACCACAAACAATTAGAAGCCAGATAATGTAAAATACTTACCATGACATTAATTTTCTTAACGTTAAAGGCAAGTTTTAATTACTGTTAAGCTTCAGCTTAACATTCTTAAGTACAATGCACGAGTTTCTTCAGAGATGAAGAATTATCCCCTATCATTATCGTCTCAGTAAAATCTTTAAAAAGTTAACGCAACGTTAATTAAGCATAACAAGTTTAAAATGTATAAAAAGTGTGGAATGAAAGAAACCATACAGCATGTTTGTGACGAAGTCGAAAGGTGACGCTGCTCTAGCAGGAGTTCTCGATAGATTTTTCTTCGCGTTATCTAATTATTTCGACAGATTCATTAATTTCCTCGCAATAATTTCACTCGTCTAGTGGACAAAGGGCGAACGATTGGGATTCCATGAAGGATCAGTCTTCGACCGACATTCGTTGCATTCGGTGGACCCATTGTGTCAACACATGCTGTAAACCAGTTAACAGTATACAAATCAAATGATTTTGTTAGCTCGATAGATGAAACGGTGGCTGCGTGCGGCAGAATTTGTAGACATCGAAAGCCAGCGATCGTTTACTGATTCGACCACCGTCCACCCACTCCGATCCTTAACATCCAGGTTAGCTTGAAACTTGGAACGAAATGGTTCGGAAGGACGAGATGTTAAAAGGAAGTTTAATTTGCGTGTCCCTCGTGCGGAACAGTTTTCAACGGTACGTTAATCCGTGGTTTTGACAAGTAGGTACTAGGTACTTACAAGGGACGAGATCTCCAACCCGGAAATTCAAAAAATTATGAAACTTTAGGAATATGTAGGTGATATGTAGGCATGTATTTCACAATTTTTTTTGCTGCCCAAATTCACTCTGTGGGGGGGGGGGGGGGGTGAAATTGAGCCCTGAAAATCCGCCCATTTTCCGATTTTCTGTTATAACTCGCAAACTGTAAGAGATATAAACAACTTTTCAGACAAAAGTTATTCCTTTTAATTAGGTCTAGGGTAGAAGCCCCAATTACTGACACATTAAGGACTGACTCTAATATTATTGCATAGTATCTGTATTTATTGACTAAAAGTATAAGTTTTTTATTTTTTTTTATTATGGTTTAATATGTTTACTTCATGAACAACATTTTGTGGGTCTTAGAATTTTTATTTTTATGTATAAATTCATTAATCTAATAAACATATTTCTAGATCTATTACTGCCACCTCTAAAACGTGTGTGACTGAATTACTGACACCCCAATTACTGCCAGCTAACCTAGTACTGTTTATTACTCATTTTACGGTTATGTCGTCTCATGTAAGTACATGAGCAACTACTGCTATGACAGTGTAATACCAAAATGCTTGAAACGCTTGTACCAATCACTATCACCCATATATTAATTAAAAAGGCTTAATTAATCGTTATATTACGATCGTTGTGACTTTCTATGATACTTATATTGTACTAAAAAATTATTGTTTATTATGTAACTAATTTAAATATAGTAATTATAGCTCTTTCTTTAGTGCCCTGTTTTCTCTTTCACTAGTAAGGAAGTCGCCATTTCCACTGTTGTCATCAAATTAAAATTTTGTATCGTCTTATAGAAATGAATGAAAAAAAAATATTAAGTGGTGCATTTTCTAGCGTATAGATTATAGGTTGAATTACATAATTCTTTTTGTGTATGACTTTACAACGTTTATTTATTCGTTATTTTCAGTAAAATAGCTTAAGGTGACAGTAATTGGGTAGGTGTCAGTAATTGGGGGTTCTACCCTACCATTTTGGTAAAAGTGATGCGCGAGTTATTACACAAAATCGTAAAATAGCCGGATTTTCAGGGGTCAGTTTCACCCCTTTGGAGTGAATTTACGTAACAAAAAAAATGCGTTATACCTACATACCTATATATCATAGATCTGCAAATTCAAAAAATTATGAAACTTCGAGGATACGTAGAAGAGATATATATATATGATATTCTCTTAGATTGCTACCTAACAACCCTCAAATATTCGATTAAAGGAAAAAATCGAGTGAGCCGATGAGAAATGTACCTACCTATGTATATCAGTGTTTTCTTGATTTCGATAATATGAATGATTGCATGATTTTTTTTGCTGCCTTACAATTGAACCTTCAACCTTCAATCAGGCAACACCCCTTCATCCTATTTCAAATTCATTTCTATCGAAAATTTTTATTTGTCAGGTCAGTGCAAAAGCAGCAGAATCCTGATAAATTTGAACTTTAGAAAGCAAGTACAAATGGGGACTGTTGCTAAAAGAAGGCAGCTCTATAATTTGCTGCAATTGGGTTATGGTAAAATTAAATGTAGACAAAGTTCTGAATAGATTGGTGCAACGAACAGACAGGTCCTATAAATAATCCTCTCCCAAGTTAAAAGGATGCTATTTGAGACTATTTCATGATTTAGTAAGCACATTCCGATATAATATTGCTGAAAATTGTGTAGATTGATGTTTCCATATAGTAATATAATAGTTTCATAACATAATTACATTAAACACGTTATTTACACATAGTTTTAGAACATAACAACGTGTTTAATGTAATTATTCGCCCGAGATAAGTGGATTTGTATAAAATTTGCTACAAACTGGGAACAGATCCGAATTTTGAAAATTCACCCTGCCGTAGAGAAAATATATTTTTCCTTAAAATTAGTAATCGTGCTAAATGACGTTTTAATATGTAGATTTTAAGTGATTAAAATACTTTAAACATATGTCTAAAAATATTTCGTTGAACTGTTTTGATTAGTTTTCCAAAAGTACAAATGCATTTGTAGCTGCTTCAAATGCTGTCTGTCTGTTGTAATAGTGCCTCGATTGTCGGAGCTATTTAATTAGTAACGGATTGAATGGATAATTAAATACGGATAATTAAATACCTCTGCGTTATACACGTAACAATAATTATTTATTGCAAGTTATTAAGCTGTTTACTGTACCGGCTGCTACATTAATAAATATATTATTCAAAATGACAGCTAAAATTACATTGGAATACATGTTTTAATTATTTCCTTTGCTTTCCATTCCACTCTTACAATATTTCTGTGCTGCAAAATTATTCATACACATTTTCTTTAAAGTTAGCACTTCGATGGCATCGATCTCTTTCTGCGCTGAGTACTTAGTAACGTAAATTATGCTGCCAGCCTCTAATTCTTCCTACGAATTCGTCGTTAGCTTTCTGATTCATTTTAAAATTTTCAAATCACTCTGTTATTACTTGTAGTACACCTTCTACAATCCAATATATTCTCGAAATCTGTTAGAATTTTATTAAAATAGTTACCTTATCTTTATTAACATCAGTATATGGTAGGAATCCGTTCCAGCTCCTTTTTTTCTTACAGCAGAATTTTTAATATCATTCCATGCATTAGTGACCGAATATTTCGTCGCGTTCGTAGAAATGGTCGCCACGGCTTTTTTGCTGCTTTCGATGCAAAATCGGCTTAGCGGAAAAGGTTTTAACACAAGAGTGTTGACTGTTAGTGGGGAATGGATTGTTGCTGTGAACATTTAACTTTGTTGTCGTTTATTTGAGAGCTCAAGGTCACTTTGTCTTCTGTAAATGGTTCCGGTTTTATCAGAACTTCACCGTGTTAACTTACCCCTATGAAAAATCAGCATGCTTCACTTTTAAATCGCTCCTTGCCTCGCATAAGCAAGTAACACTACTCACTGTTTCCGATAGGGGCGAAAGTTAAGTAAGACGCGGTTTCTTCGCAAGTAAACATTGTACAGAAACGCAGATCCGTTTCGGCGATATAACTGGAGACTTTTAAGTCGCTCTGACTCACAGTTGCGTAGAATAAAAGATATCTACATATACATATCCAAGTAGAAATCTTGTTGGCCATTTTCTACTTCGCCGGAATCCGAGATAAGAATTATTATTAGTAAATTCAACCATCGTCCATGTATACATAGTTTGTTACTCTTATCTTTTATTCCACAACTTTATTTCGGCCAAGACAGTACATATAGAGTTATTATCTATATATATATATATATACACCTCTTCTTGATATGTTTGCGGCAGCCGAAGAAAAGTAGATCAAATTCGTCCCTGTTCGTCTCTGATTGTCGTTTGAATCCTTCCTTTTCTCAAGGGAACATCTTCCTACCACATAACCCTCGTTTGCTTCGTCTAAGCAATTTTCCTTCTGCTTCCCATTAATTAAGCAGCAAGATCTTTACGCGTTTCACTTCTTTCCCCGTATAATGGGCTTCAGTTTAATTTCAGTGAATTTAATTGCATCCAACCCCCTACTGATCGTCAGTGCGCTGACGTAATTCTCGTTTCTGCTGACCCATATAACGAACATTTACAGAAATAATTGTTGCGTACTTCCGAGTTTTTATTCCCAACGGTAATGCAATCCATTTAAATGCAAAGGAGTAACGGCAGCAAGTAATGATTTGCCTTAAAAACTCGAATAAAATTGCACCAAGGTGAGAATAAAACACGCGGCATTATGCCGCGCAGAAATATAGCGATGTCGTAAAAGCAGACGAAGTTGGAAGCGTTTTTAACTGTCCTATAGATAAGTCAAGAACCCAGGGGAGTATTCAACATATTTCTTGAACACTAAGGGGGCATTGCGCTTTGTTGGGCCGATAAATAGGTATTTCTTCGTGAATTTTTGGTACAAAAACGGTTCGTCAAATTAATTTCAGGTTTGCCAGACTGTTTTATTATATCTTGAACGAATTGTTCTGAATTTTGGGGAAAGCAACGCAAAAAAATTTCGTAACTGCAATGAGAATATTATTCCTCGTCCACCGTGTGTCTGCTTTGGATCTGGCACCAACAGATTTTCACCTTTTTCGATCGGTTTAAAACAGTTTAGACGCTGGAAACCTTCAATAATTTCGAGGCCACGAAAAGTGCAATAAGTTTTTGTTATTGATAAATCTCGAAGATTTTTATAAAAGTGGCACAACACAGCTTCCAGGTAGATGGGAAACTGTTATAAATAATTTTGGGAAAATAGTTTGAAGTAAGTAGATACCTATCAGCTATTTTCAGAAATCGAATTTGTAGTAGACGTATACTTACATATACCTACTCTAGCGAGCAGAACTTCTGCAGCAGCCTACAATATACTACACAGCTTCAGACCCCCGAGGGGTACATTATTGTGCGATCTCCCTTACAGTGGCGAGACTACCGGATACATCTTGTATATTTTATAAAGTACTAGCAAAATACCCCGCGCTTCGCTTCGGGCCTAAGAGATATTAAGGACACCATGAAAACACAGCTTACCCCTTTTCACCTCCTTAGGGGTTGATTAGGGCCAAATCCTGAAATTGATTTTTAGGGATTTGTGTAAAAACAAGTTGATATCTAATCGGACCTAAGAGATATTGAGAAGTCCGTGAAAACACATTTTACCCCCTTTCACCCCCTTCGGGGTTGATTAGGGCAAAATCCTGAAATTGGTTTTAAGGCATTTCTGTGAGCAATCTTTGTGAGTTAGAACCAAGTTGATATCTAATCGGGTCTAAGAAAGATTAAGGAATCCGAGAAAATGCATTTTACCCCTTTTCACCCCCTTGGGGACGGAATTTCCAAAAATCGTTCCTAACACTTCATGTGTGTCAATGTTTGAAGAGGAAAAATCCCTTTTAACCTCAAAAGATCAAATTTAACCCTCGGTTGTCACACTGGGTCAAATTGACCCTGCAATTTTTTAAGCAAAAAACTTTTTGTCGGAACTCTTATTGCTTCAAATTTTTTTTTTAAGCATGATGACACTTTAAACGTGAACTTTCAACGATGGGCATATATTCTACGACGTTCAAACTTTATCTCAGAATTTTTTAGACTTAATTTAACAAATAGTTTCTAAATAACAACTGATTGAAAATTGGCAGGGTCAAATTGACCCAGTGCGACAACGACGTTCGAAAAAGTACTTAGGTGTGACAACCCAGGATTAAACGTTAAGTTATAAACTATAATTATAAGTTTGTTAAACATTGTAGGTAATACACTCACATTTATAAATCAACAGGAATTTATAATTTCTGACGTTCTAGTCCTCGCCGGCGATGGCGGGCAGCAATCGATGCTCTAATGCAGCGATGCCCCGATGGGCGGCCCGAGGGTACGAGCATCCATCGCATTTTCCAAAGCTCGCGTGGAAGGGGGTCTCGAAACCAATGAAGTTGCAGGCATGTAACGGATGAGGAAAACTCTAGTAGTGTGCGTGTAGGCTCGTACCCGTAGGTTTATATGACTGGGACCCTTGGAGTCCCAGTGTTCTACATTTTAGGAATTGGGAAAATAAACAGGAATTGACTAATGATTAAACAATAATATTATGTAATTGGACGAAATAGACTTGAACATTCCCACTTACACCTCTGATTAACAAAAAGTTTCTTATTAAACGATTTTTATTCAGCTTCAATCCTCTGTTTGTGTGTTTGTTTGTATTAATGTTTGTTCAGTTCAAATCTAGAAACTCAATTTTAACCCACTTCCAACTATCCAATAGACTTGAAACTTTGCAGGCATACGTAGTTTGGACGACAATAAAAAATTATGAAGAAAAAGAAACCCCCCAGGGTTTAAAAAATTATCCTGTCATCAAAAAATATAACCCATAACCACAAATCCAAACGATTTGAAATCAGCCTATAACCAGAAGTCAAATCAATTTAATCGCAATGAAATCAGCATGTAACGGTTACATGCTGATTTCAGGGTACGAGCCTACGCGCACACTTGTACTAGAGTTTTCCTCATCCGTTACATGCCTGCAACTTCATTGGTTTCGAGACCCCCTTCCACGCGAGCTTTGGAAAATGCGATGGATGCTCTTACCCTCGGGCCGCCCATCGGGGCATCGCTGCTCTAATAGAAGCGGTTCCGGAATTACCGAATAACTCCGCCTTTTTGCAACATTTTCACTTTTTAAAAATTGCAGCACACAGCTGAAAGTTACATTTTTATCTTCTGAAAAGATTGAAATTTTCCATTTAGTAATTACCTATGAAAAAAAATTCCAAACTTCGCCTACTTTTAGACGCCTCAGGGTGGAGTACCCGCTTAAGGAGTCCTACACACCTTAAAACATGTTGCGATGCATCGACCCTCCAGTTTCATGACTCATGTTACTACGTATATAGATTTTTTTCCGCGTTTCAGCATCAGAAGCAGCTTGCATCGACGTAAGTAGGAATCAGTCTTGGCTAGTGAGCGAGATGCGAGTTTCATGGAACCTGAGAGTCGATGCATGCATCGCAAAATGTTTCAGCGTGTGTAGGCCCCTTTAAATCTTCATGAGATTATTGCTACTTGATTGGCGAGGTACTCTGGGCGAAAATTGGTTTATACTCGACGCCACTTGGACTGCTTGTAATTATACGTAATACAGTTAAAATAATCGGAACTCGCTCGCCTTTGGACTCATTTCCATCTGGAAAAACTTGGTTCAGCCATGGAAAATATGAGAATTTTAATCCTCATTAACGTCGGTGCATATAAAAAACGAGGGCCGAGCTGGACAAATTGACTTGAAACAATATTTCGCCAATAGTCCAGTGAAATTAGGATTTGTCTTCGGAATAAATCCCAGCAAGCTAAATTTTGGTATGGGCCTTTATTTGGTCGTTTTAAACAATATGTCAAAAGTCCCCATCGATCCGAGTGCCGCTAAAAATTTTACAGAGGGTTGAAAAAAAAATAACAGTTTTTCGCGAATATCTCGTTATCTAGCAGTTTTGCGACAAAAATAGGTCTCACACAATTTATAACCTAGGAAATTCTCTACAAAAAAGGTTGTATGAGTTTTTTTCGTAGGAGTAACCATTTTCATGTGTGCCGGGTTACCAAGTTTCAACCCCCATACTTTTGACAAGGGAAGATCCCGAAGATTGGGCAGATTTCCGTCTAATTTCACTGGACTACAAACTCAACCCTTTGAGCCCTTGCGTCACTCAAAGTGTCGAAGGATAACGCTTCACATTGTCTCCCCGTCGAATGCCTAATTTCCTATGCACCTGAGTGCAACGGAATCATACACACACCGCCCAGTGTTCACAGCGTGTGTGTTCGCATCGCGTACAAAATTAAAAAAACGCGGCAGCAACATCTCGGTTACATCGTAAATCGCATGTGAAAAAAGCATACGCGGAACCAACACCATATCCCGTCATCCACACGGCACAGCATGCGAAATTGCGCAACGCGCGGATCGGCGATCACAGTTCGTTGAATTACGCAATTGCTAGTTACTGGGACGTGCAGTTACGACGTAGGTCACCTTGTAAATGGCAGAATCGACGATGCACTTAAACTGTAAAATGTGATAGCGTTGAAAACAAGGGAGACGGAATTCATCACTGTCAACCTCACTCGCGAAGCCCCGCGGATACCTGCGGAAAAATATCATGCGATCAACCGACTGAAAGAATTGGGTTTGTTACATTGGTTCGACCGAACCAATTTTTTTCCCGGTCGTTCCGGACTACTCACGCTTCCAAAAAAGAACCAGCAGAAACGATGCATATTTTACCAGCCTGAAATGTAGAGATCGAGTGACGAATTTAAGAGGAAAGTTTGAAATAAGTTGAGCCTGTATTTATATCTTGCATTTTTTTTAAAGAATTTAGACTGACACCAGAGCAGTGGTGTGATAAGCAATTTCTTGTGCGAAATAGAAATAGAAATTCTCCGTCCGAGAAATATATAAAATTAACCCTTTCGGTACCAGCGCCGGATATATCCGGCATCCATCTGATGACCTGTGTGTACCAGTGCCGGATATATCCGGCGTCACGGAACCAGCCGTCGTTCCTAGCGCCGACTTTATTCGGCATCTCCGATAGTTAAAAAAAAAAAAAAAAAAATTAGTCAAAAGCACTTTCGCGGAAATGTACGCCGTACTGAAAGGGTTAATATTAGCAATGTGACAACGCGATATTACGCTGAACGATTCAACGTAGACGTTACGAAGACGAAGGTCGGTATCAGATATATTGGCCGGTAAGTTTCGTGAGGGGTATTCTCCCACCACACCGTTTGCCTGCCACGGTGCTCCTTTTCTAAATGTTTTCTGACTCGCTCTCGTTCCATCTCGCTTTCGCCTTTTCAGAACAAGAGTGAGCCAGAAGTGGTGGAGATAGTGCCAAGCTTCTGGCGTGTAGGCCAAACCGAGCTGTCAGCGTAGAAATACACACATCAGAATAGGTGTGCGTTAGCTCCGAAAAAGTTCAGGAGCTTTATTGGTCAGAACATTGATTCCTTCTCGATAGCTTCATCTCGTAATGGTTCACGCATAGCTTCGTAACGCACACAACTATTACGCTAAGAATAAATAACAGCCAAACAGCTAGGTTCAGGCGGAGCCGAGCAGCCTTCCCGTTACCCCACCATCCCCTTCGGGGGCCGCGCAACTCCAACTGACAAATCCACGATCGTCAGATGGTGGTGGTTGATTTCTCCTCGATCGTTGTTCCCGAAAACAAACTCACCGGGTCAATATATCTGATACCGACTTTAGGCTGGACTCACAATTAGCTGGTAGTTTAGCAGTGATATTCGAGAGCTTTCGATATAAAGCTTGAGTAGCTAGAGTAAATCAGTAAAGTTTATTGGTATGTTAATGAAGGAGGGAGAACAAAGGAGGCCGCAGTAGCTATCCAACAATATGATGTGTCAAACTCCAAATCTAATCATCACTACGCCCACAGATCCAGGCTATGGAGCTCCCTCCGCTGGACATGCACAACCGAAATTCTCATTAGTGCTTGGTATACCTATAGTCTAGTAGCATAGAGTTTCTATTAAACTGAAAAGTGAAGAGTATCATACCAGTAACTCAATAGTATGTATAACTGCGCGCAGGACTATTAATTTACAATCGCAAACGATTTGTGTACCAACCTCCGTTTGCAAGATTTTTTGTCTCTTTTTGTAAGTTCTGTTAAGGGGTAACGTCAGGATGATAAGCGAAAAATGGTGGGATAATTTTGGAGGTGATTTTCAAGAAATTTTATTGTATTATATACAGATTGTAAAGAAATTTATGAACTTTATTAAAAACGTAACCTAACGATCTTATGATATGTATAAAGAAGAACAATAAACTTTATTTTTCAGATTTTTGAACAAACAATGGCGGCACAATAGCCGCACAGCCGATACGTATTTTCCATTTGAGTCACTCCGCGGAGGAATATTTCACGTCCACGCCGTTGTACTTAGAACAAAAGGACAAAAAGTTTTGTAATCTACACACTAAATACTAGAGAAGTACACAAGATTTCGAAAAAATATTGACTTTTGAAGGAATGCCGAACATTTGAATTTTCCGGCATGAAAAAAGGATCGTTTTCAAATGTTCGTCATACCTTCAAAAATTAATATTAGTGTGTAAATTGCAAAACATTATTTTTCAAAAGTCTTATTGTTCTAGTTCAAACAGTGTGGACGTGAAAAATTCCCTCGCGGAACGAATCAAATGGAAAATACATATCGGCTGTGCGGCTACTGTGCCGCCATCTTTTGTTAAAAAAATCTGAAAAAATGTTTTTTGTTCTTCTTTATACATACCGTAAGAACGTTAGGTTACGTTTTTAATAAAGTTCATAAATTTCTTTAAAATCACCTCCAAAGTTATCCTACCATTTTTGGACTATCATCGTGGCGTCGCCCTTTAAGGGGAGAAGCCCGTATGTTTAGGAATTTTTTGCAAAGATACCAATGCGCTAATTCTTTCGGAATTTTAAGGGTACTTTATTTAACATTATAACAAACAGAAAAAATTTTCATAACAGTAAAATTATAATAAATACAAAAGAAATGGAGCAGTATCTGAAATAGGGTTTTTTTCGAGATGCAAAACGGCGCCGGTTGCAGTCTCTGGTAGTTATGTGAAACAGACCAGTAAATTTCTTTTCAATTTATGTGCCAATTGTAAGAATTTTATGACCCGAAAATGGTGTAAAAAATTGGCATATTTTAAAAATAGCGGAACTTCAAACATTTTCGCCAAAAATTCGCGTTTTATTCGTTTGAAAACATTACTTAAAATCAATAATTTGGTTAAACATCGTGGTTCATACTCTGAGGAATACTATAAACTAAAAGTGTGCAAGATTTGAAGTTGATTAGTCAAATAGTTTTTGAGTTATCCCCGGCGCCAATTTTGAAAACGTGGTTTCGAGAAAAACGCGTTTAAAATGCGAATGCGCGCCGACTCACCAGGCTATATTCTCAATACGGAGTTGAATTTCGGCTTATAACTTTCAGAATATATTTTTGAAACGTTTTAGAAACGATTTATGGAAAAAATTTTGTTTCTATTTTTCGTTCGATTTATACGGTCTTCTCCCCTCAAGTGATTCAGCTTTTATCCATAATTCAGATACACCTCCCATACATTCAGTAATGCAGACAGGCGAGGTACGGTTATAGGATTGCTATTAAGCCTATGCCTAGTTCACATTAGTCAAGTTTACTGGCTTCAAGTTGCTTCAAGTGACTGGAAGCAGTAAACTTGACTAATGTGAACCTGTCATTCACTTGACTTGACATATCTTTTTAACTTTCTTCCAAGTTTTACGCGAAATACAGTAATTCGTCGTTATTGTCCCGTTTTTACCATGCGTAATAGTCCCGCTCACTATCCCCACCATTTCTTGGAATCCTTCAGTCGAGAGTGAGAGAATCCGAGAACGTGCGAGTGAACAAAAGAGTCGACACGAAGTTGTCGTCGGCTACGAATAGTTTCCGCATCGCGTTGTTGTCCCGCCGCCAGCCCCGTTCGTCGGGACTATTACGACGAATTACTGTATTCGTTAACATTAGTCAAGTTTACTAACTTCAAGTCGCTAGAAATCCGTAAATTTGATAATGTGAACCTGTTATTCACTTCACTTGAAATATCCTTTCAAGTTTCAAACGAAGTAGAGACTGTTCCAACTTTTCTTGCCTATACAACTTGAATAGTGTGAACGTATGTGCAAGAGTCACGAAGGTAAGCCGGCTGTCTATTGCTTTTAAAAACGGAGGTTATCATCGATACAATGTCAAAGAATAGTAAATGGAATAATACTAAGATTTCTAAATCTGTCGATGAATATGAATTGTTTAAAAATGCAAAATAATGAAAGTGTACTCATATTTTTAGAGTTTTAAAGGTATCGGTGTCGATGAATGATCTTGGAATTATTTTAAAACGCGATATAATGAAAATGTACTCATATTGTCAGAGTTTTAATTGTGTTTTTCGGAACACGATACTGGTATTGTAGAGATGTTAGGCTATCACCACTTGCTAGGTAACGTAATGTGATTTCCAGTTTAATTCTTGCTGATATTGGTTCCCTAAACCACGTCGACTGTTTCTGAACTTTGCGTTCAATCATACTAAGTAGATCATCAAACATCGCTACAGATATTCTTAAATGATTTTTATATGCTGCATTATCTTCTAATGCTAACTCTTTTAACAGAGTCCCAGATGCTCCAAGGCAATTCCTTCTGCAGATCCACTTTCTTATCCAAATTGACCGTTTCCTTTTCTTAATTTTTTTTAATATTTTCAATAATTCGTTCCTAATTTCGTTTTTTATTATGCACAAACTAGCAAATACCACCTCCTTTGACGCCATTGTTAGATATCTTAATTACTTGCTTCACTGTTCAGCTTCAAGCTTCAAGTACTCTTGAAAGTAACTTGAAGGCAGCTGACACTATCTGAACACCAACTTGAAGCCAGTATACTTGAATTCAAGCGACTTGAAGCCAGTAAACTTGACTAATGTGAACGAGGCATAACATTCATAGTATTAACATAACATAGAATAAACAATATAACAAATAAAAGAAAAGAAGTGAGAAAATTAGATAGGATTATATGGACGTGGCAAATCTAACAAGATACAGGATCTGGTGGCGTGTTTGTGTGCAAAATAGATTAGGACATCATGGATTTCTGGAGGGAGCTAGATGTAAACAGAACAGCACGTATACGAAATGCAAGCATGGGATTTAGTAGTATGATGATAGGGAGTGGACAGAGACAATTATGGACGAATGGTACATATCCATTAGTACATTGATACGAGATGTTGATATGAATCAGATTGTAGGGTTGTATGGGGTTCTGTGAATCAGGCCTCACTACTTCATTTTTGTTTTAGTCAATCTAACTTTGCGAGGGCAAGAGATGTATGGTAATAAATGAGATCGCAGAACGAATAATAGCGGTATGAATTCGGGACTTGCTGTACCTACACACCCGGTCAGAGGAAAGACGCAGGCAGCACAAGTATTTCGACGAAAGTAGTTTCTCAGAAAAGGATAGAATCAATTTCCTCGTGGACATCTTACGGTGCGTCTCCACCAGCGTTCGCAAACTATTCACGAACAGTATGGGAATTGAATTTCCTAGAACTGTTTCTGAACTGTTCGTAATGCACAGTAGGGTATGTCAATTTTGTGGGTAAACAACTTTTTGAAAATTTTAAAACGACTAGGTAGTGACAAAGTAATGCTGTTTTTAATTGCGAATCTGAAACTGTCTTCAGAAATTCACAGTTGAAATTAAGTAAGATTTAACTACAAATTACATATTCATATACTGCTTAAAGTGAGTTTTGCTTACATAAAAGCATGGAAATGGAAATTAGTATTTATTACATTCACATGAAAATGTATGGAAATAAGTATTCATTACAAAATGAAAATATATGTAACTTTAGCAACAGATCTAGCCATATATAATCTATGTAGTAAATTCAATGCTATTTAACAATTCCCACCAAAGAAGCGAAATCTTGTTTGCTTCTGTTGCGGTTCATAAGCTCAATTATTAAAATTTTGTTTAACAATTTTACTAATTCTCGTATTTTTCTATAATTTCAAATGAAATTCCAACTAGGTAAATAATATATTACACCAAATTTAAAGGTAGTGGTAAATTTTAAACCTGCAATTGTACCGTTTTTCCACTAGTCGCTTTTAAAATTAAAACATGATCTTTAGGATTTTTTATTGAAAAAAGTATACAACTTGCAGGGAAAAACTTTGACATTTATTCATTCGTCATTCAAGGATCTAAAGAAGAAATTTTTTTCATTCTCCTGTAGTGTTTCGATTTCCACGTGGCGTTCAATGTACTGCTACAACAAAAAGAGGTGTTGACGGTGGTCAGCATAACTCGACGTAGAATTGTCTGAAATAAAAAACCCAATAATATTCTTATATGTTATATCAATAGCCATCGTATCAGCCTTTAATAATCCAAAGAAAGCAAAATGACGACATTTGGTGCACGTTTGAACACAAACGTTCTAAAAAAAGGAGTAATTTTACGCCTAAATATGTTAATAACAAAAAACCACGGGCTCTAAAATGTATAATCCGAGGCTGATACGATAGTTCATTCAATTACAAAGAAAATGCTACCAAGATTTTTGCAATCGATTCATAATTCCGGCTCATAAAATCGGTTGATAAAAAATAAACTTATTCCTACAGATTGTTTGTTTCAACCGCGAATATGTATTTCTCTAACCTAGACATAAATCTTATGGACAACTCCACTGTATTCGGAATAAAATCAATTGGCCGTTCAACGGCAAACGAGGGATTATTTCCATAATACTGTTCGGCTACCAATCACTTTATCTTCCACATTCCCGCGCAAATTAGTTGGCCAGCGCTCTGTTCGCCAAAAGTAGAAGTTGTGGCTGCCTTGGATCGTAATCGCAGAAGTAAGGTAAATGTCCCAATACCTGGACATTTAAGGTACGGCGGAAACACGTTTGAGAATTGTTCAGTTATACAAGTCGATATATATATATATATATATACACGATTTTACAATTGCATGGGGCACCGTGTGTACTTTATCATTAAAAAAAAAACCATTATTGGATTGAATAATTTTGTAAAATATTGAAAAATCGTAGTCCTTACAATGGCCCAAAACCTGGACAGCTTAACTAGTATGTCCCGGTGTCCCAATTTAACTATCCCATTACATAGACACATGATAAAAGATCTTTTCTTTTGGCATATTTCTTCTATATAAGTAATTTATGGAAATCAGTAAATGAAATTGTGTTAAAAGAATAGAATATCGAATGACTAATTTTAAGGTTATATGTAAAAAAAATCTTTCAAATTAAATATTATCGTTAAAACAAGATAAAAAAGGGGAAGTATACTTACAGAAGGATAAGTACAATACAAAGTAATAAGTACTACAGTCCTAAATAACTATTGTATTATTCCGTCAACAATAACGCGTAAGATAAGTCGCAGTTTGCATAGATGGTCTGCGTGGTCAGGTTTCGGGCCGTTCCGGGATTTCACTGTACCGATAGATAGACACGCGAATAAAAAACTAATACGACCATAAATTTTAATAATTCAATCAGAAAATAATACTACAAAGCAACATTTTCCTAAAAATGTATTAGTTGTACCAATATACTAAACATTATTAATAATATTCGCTTAAGAAAAAGTAGAGACTGTTTAGCAAATCAGCTAACGGCAATACTAAAATGGTGTAAACCGGTCAGTTCAAGAAAATTTATTTTTATTACGAGTGTTACGAGTTTACTAAGAAAAATATGTATATGAATATATTTAATTAAATATTTGTGTAATTGAATAAAATAGTTCTTTTATGGATAAAGCATATATTAAATGTAATAATCAGCATTATTTACACTAGTGTCCAGGTATTGGGACGTGTCCAGAGATTGGGACATTTACCTTACCTTTGAGCGAGCAGTTGCCTTTATCCCAACTGCAAAGAATCGGGCGTAACACCAATTCTAAGAACTCTACATTCTATCTGCACTGTAATCTAAACCATCGCTGGCTCTGGGCAAAACGTACCTCCATTATCCAGGTGCTTTCCTGTCCTTCATCCATCTCTCTTTCAACGGTATTTTTGCTATCGAAGTGATGTGCTCTATCAAAACGTACAGCAGTTTTTTTGGGATAGCAAACCTTCGTTATATTTTTGTGTTTATATGCGAAATATCGTCGTCGTTAGATTGCTGTCTTACGCCGACGGAGTTGATGTAGTAATGTAAATCTTAAAGCAACAAGATAATTTGCAAATGTATGGGCACTATTCGCAAGTGTTTAGCTTCATTAGCTTTAATAATTGGTCAGTTCGTGTTCTGTACTTCGATAGTTGTGTACGTAGAATATTTATAACCGTTTCACACGCCAGTGAACAGGGGCACACAGGAATGATGAAATGAAATTTTCTAATGATAATGGGGCAGTACTGGCCGTAAACAACGAAGCGCGTGCTCCGCGTGTGAAACGCAGCAAAGGCTGCTCCGACCAAATTTTCCCGACCTTCTTAAAAGGCACGCCGGGAGAATAAAAGCTGGCACCAATTACGACGCGAAAGAAAACTTTGAAACTTTTATCTATTGCCGTTGCAATAATTTTTTCTTCCCTTCTTTTCGTTAACATATGCTCGGTGTCTTTTGCAGAACTTTCAAACTGATGTAACCAAGTAGGGTAGATGTACCATTTGTGGCCACTGCACCATTTGTGGCCACTGCACCATTTGTGGCCACTGTCTTATTAATTCCGATACATTAAGTATTCTTAGTTTACTTTCATTACAATGAATGAAGCTGTCTATGGGTGGGTTATGTTGGCAACATTTCTACTACTTTATACTGTTTTGTTGTCCCGTTTTATTTAATTATCATATGTGAATGTCCAAATCTTTGATAACTTTCCACCTCCTTGCAAATGGTGCTTAGCATACGACTGGTAAGAAAACAATTAGTTACTGTATTTAACAAGAGTATGGATGAAGTTTTATACATATTTATATTAAAAAACAAATATTTTTGAGATTTAAAAAAGAATTTCAACGATATAACCTAAACTCTAGTGGAATTAGGCACTGACCAAAAATGGTACATCGAAAATGGAATTGTACCATTCGTGGCCACGTAATGGCCATAAACAGTCCACGGTACAACCATTTTTGGTCAGTAGGCATTCTCATTAGCAACTTATCGTACAATACCTAATTATTGTAAAATTATTATGCAATAGTTAGCGAAAAAATTCTTCTAAAGTCGAAGATTTTTACGATTCGTGAAAAGTCATTCGATGTTGTCTTCAACGAAATTCTTTTATGGCCCGAAAAGCAAATCATAAAGCGAAAGCGGAAAGCAGTTGAACATTTACCTGCTGTAATAACATCAGACAAATGGGTGGAGATCATGTTGGCCAAAAAAAAAAGAAAAGGAGAACAAAGAAGAAGAGAGAATGATTAATAAAGAAAAAAGACTAGCAAAAATAGAAGAAAATAAAAAGATTAAAGCCATAAAGTTCGAAGAAAGGAATAAGAAAAAAAAACAGAAAAAGCAAAACCTGTCGCTACCAAAAGAAAAAGTAAAAAGGATATTGGCAGTTAATATTAATTTTGTGCAGCAAGTATTGTATTATTTGTAATAAATTAAAAACTACAATTCTTACTGTGGGTCTTTCGTATTACCAATTCTATAAGTGGCCACAAACGGAAAGCCGGCTGGCCAAAAATGGTACTCTAGTGGCCACAAATGGTGCAAAACAGTCTGGCACGATAATATAATGATTTTTTAAATAATTATGTTTAAAACATTGTTCAGCGTAGAATATTTTAATTATTTGTATATTTTGGATTACACTTATATATTCTTTACTTTTGTGTACGTATTCTTTTGTAAGTTATGTATCTGTGAGTGGTACGGAAATCCTTCAAGTGGCCACAAATGGTACATCTACCCTAGCCCCTGTATACTTTTCCATCGAGAAACCTTCTTCGCGGAACATTTTTGTGACTGAGAGATTGCAGTTTTAAGTCTATATACTTGACATGAATAATCATTTTAATGTTTAATTACCAAGAGTCTAGCTAAATGAATTGCCTTGTTACAACCGGGAAAAGGAAGCTTTTGCTAAATTTATTTCACACCCAGGTTAAATTGGACTGATAAGACGTTAAATAAGGAAAATATTTTGTTGAAAATACACCTAAATACACAATGTATTATATGTTTAAGAAATGTTTGTTATAAGTGTTCATGTTCTTAATACCTTTTTTAATTCACTGGAGGTGTATAATAATCATAATAATAATCATTAACGGTTTCATTTATTAATTAATTTACTTTAATGAACTATTTTAATCTTGCGCTTCGTGCAGAGGCGTACAGAGTGTAATGATAAGTACGGTAAGTATGATATGTTCGATGGAAAAGAAGATTTTTCTAAATGAAAAATATTAATCAAAAGTACCTCTAGGATAATATTTTTTTGTTCAGTAGTTTTTATTAAAATTTTCCATTTTCTTTTTTGCATATGTATACTTATAACTGACATTTCTATTTAATCGCTTAGATGAAAGCAAATATATATTTTTGGGGCATTGGAAATGTAAATCAAAGGGAAAGAGGAAGTTATTTATCTTTAGAATCAACAGCACAAAAAACTCTAACAGGGGTGTAAATACATATCCATAATTAAACGGACGCAGCTGGGTACACAACAATAAATATAATATTCTGAACAATCCTCAATTAATAAAAGGTATCAATTTCGCTATGATGTAATAATTAAAATTTAAAATTTCATATTAATTTTATTCATTTTATATTACTAAGATTAATATACAATTTTAAATTTTATTTGTTATATCATATGAAAATTGATTACTTTTATTAATTTGTATATAATTCAATACAAAACATTGACGTAGACATAGTAGATGCTGTTAGGTTCGCAAGCACAGCGTAATGACATGCCAACAAATCTTAATCAAACATGAGATCCAACCCGACTTGGAGAATCGGCAAAGAAAAGTGATTCTACAATTCCAACTTATTTCTGTACGAAGTATTGTTGCAATTCTATCACCAAAGTTCCGCCACACTCTGCGTAGCAGAAAGTTCCTCACGGGCAAAAGTCATGCGAAGACAAGATGTACGGAAACTCGGCTCCATTTAAATCCCGCAGAGAATAGTGAGTCCAAGTGTAAAAGTTTCCTAAAATACTTTACCTACTGCAAGTTTCCTTTAAAAATCGAGTTATGGTATGTACAGACTTAACTCGAGAATGTTATAACTTAATTTGGAATATTTCAAGAAGTAGTTTATAAATAAAGTTATCCGAACGAATTTTACTCGAATGTATGGCGTACAAGTGTTAGTGTCACTTCCTATTTTTCAGTATGTATAATATTTTCTTTGCGATGATTATCTATCACAACGCTATTATAGTAGGGTCTGTGATACATTCGAAGTAATTTTTTAGATATGTGGATTGTAATTCATAGACATTGTTATGTGTGTAATTATTTATAACAAGTCGTTTTATGCAGGGTCCTCCACGAAAATAGCTGTGCTTTGCTTTCGCGTATAGTTTTAAATGGTCAAGTGAAACATTCAAAAAATATTTTCTCATTTCGCAGGAAACTATACATAGATAGTCCTTTCCCTGGAGTGCAAATTCAGTTGCTTTTAGAATAAACATACGCAAACTGTTGGAAGCAAAAATTACTTTTCTATTAGCCTATTCAATATTAATTGAATATAATGATGTAATATATGAATACATGTATGTAATAAATCAATTTACTGTTACTATATTAACCCTTAACTGGTATCCTGGAGTCGGTCATGACCCCAAGCACGCAAAGTTCGCTGCAAAATTTTTGGTTGTCCGGGTTTGTAAACTGAATTTCTAATTAATTTTATAATAATAGTTTAACTTTCTACGCTTCTATTATTTTATACATTACCTACCAACAAAATATTCATAGAGGTTGGATCTAGTGTCGACTTTACAAATTTCTGTGTCCTGTTTTACTTGGGGTTTGCCACGACCCCAGTATACCAGTTACGTTTGAAAAAAACAGTATACCAGTTAAGGGTTAATAACATAAATATATAAATAAGCTAATTAAGCTGTTAGCTATACTCTAAATATAGAAAATTAAAGTTTCTTTTATATATTTATAAATAAATTAATATAATAATATAAATATTCTTTCAAAATATTAATATAAAATGCTATAATTAATTTTTAAACTATATGTATTAATATTTTGAATTCTGTAAAATTTAAAATGTTACATGCTTTTACATTAAAATATAAATATAATTTTATTAATTTGATTAATGAAATTAATTATCAAATATTTATTATTATTATGATACTAATAATAAACTTATATGCGATATATATAATTATTATACCTAATTATAACACTGTTTATTAACAATAATATTTTCATTAACAATAAGACCTGGGTCCATACTTTTGACCAGTACTACTTAGTGTATTTCACGGATAATCAAAATCCACTTGGGGCAAAAAAGAATTCTCATTTCAAAAGATTTAGTACGTTTTGAGTATGGTGAAGTTTCTAAGGGAGGAAATTAAGGGGACGTTCCACTTTGATCGGCCGAAAAATTAAGCTATTTTTAAAGATTTTTTTCTCAGTATAAATACAACATATCATGAAATAATTCATTTGCAATTTAGTACACAGGGAACATATTAAACAATATAGCACACGAATTCGCCATGGCAGACTGACCGGGACAACTATAACAAGGACGTTATTAAAAACAACGTCACAACTGGACATAAAATAACAAGTTTCTATTCAACGGAAACTTATCTCCGTTTGATTTCACACGCAGAATCATTCACATTTTATTAGCTCGCTTTGCGTAGAACGAAAATTGTCTGTGCTCATTGAGAATTCAGCACGTCGGATAAAATCGTCGGGCATTGAAACTCAATGATGCGGCCGGCCAGAGTACATATGTAGCGAACCAACAGTTACTAACAAAACGAAGACGTTTTCACGGCGCCATGTCCAATTCACCGAGCTAATCGAGACCCAAAGCCAGACCTCGGTGCGAACGGTGTGAAAGATGACGAAACGCTTGGGCAGAACAAAACGATAGAGAGCACGGAGCCCGGATGCAGAGAGGATCAAACGAGGCTACTGAAACGAGGTAGAGCGAAGTTGTGGGTGGAGGCATACGTGCCATAACACGGCGGCGTGTGCGCGTGTGTGTGTAACGAGCCACGTGAAATCCGCAATCGTGTCCAGAT
Source organism: Andrena fulva (assembly GCA_946251845.1). NCBI lineage: Eukaryota > Metazoa > Arthropoda > Insecta > Hymenoptera > Andrenidae > Andrena > Andrena fulva. The sequence goes on from OX276327.1 coordinate 63,087,508, forward strand.
TCGGAAATTTGCTGTGTAGCATCGGCTGCGACGGTCCGTGGAAAAGGATAATGAGGGTGGAGAGGGGTTGCCTAATAGGATCTCTAAATCTATCTGGCGAATGGTTGAATTCCATCGTAGCTCGAGGAATGTTTATCTAATCGTCGGTTAAATAATATATCTATAAAATCCAAAGACCACTGACTGACTGACTCCTCGCGATTTCTTTGGAGGTTCCTCTTCAGCCCGTAGGTGCCCGCTAAGAAATCTTTTTAAAAACGCGCTGCCCTTAAGGGGACTAGGCAGTCAGATCGCTCGAAAATCAGGTAGTTTTTGCGAATTAATTACAAGGAGATGAACACAAATTGTGATTAGTACGTTTGGGTAATGTTCATTAATACTATAAACAGTAAAAAAGAAATGATTTGAATATTATATACATATATATGACAGCGCTACAGTCGTCTGATATGTAGGCGTTCTTTTTGGAGCCGCTGTAATTTTGCAGCGATTCTGGCCGTAAGAAATTTAATTGTGAAATATCCTCTGAAATTTATACTTTGCGCTGGCCCCTATTCTGCGCTGAACCTATTGAAAAAGAAAGAAATCAAAATTATAAAAATGGTGGCTGCAAAACGGCAAATTTTAAAGAAACGTCTTTTTTCGCCAGGGAAAAGAGCCATTCTATTTTTTTTTTTTTTGACCAACCAGGAGTTTTTACAGACTTATGCGTAGGTTCAGGTCGTAACTAGACATGTTTCATATATGCTGAATTTTTTTCAAATCGGCTGATACCTCCGTTTTTTCCCAATCACTGCAAAACGAAGAGGAAATATGATTCCGAGAAAAACGCGCTTAAAGTTTCGAAAGAGGAATCTAGTCTACCTGCGTGCGCGCAGAAACGGTTTATGGCGCGCTCGACCTTTTCGGCAGTAAAATCCTCAATTTTGCGAATTTTAACATAAACCAAACGGCATTTTAATCGGAAAGGGTGGTACTTTCGAAAAATGCAACAACAAAAAATCGAGTTTCTGACTGCCTAAGTAGTCCCCTTAACCGAAAAAAGATATATGTATGACCCGGACAGAGCCGGGTGCTTTAAGCTAGTAATTTATAAAATTTAATTTAACTTTAGAATACTCTGGAACTCAAATACACATTTGGACTATGTATTCTGCCACATCGCGACCTTGCATTTTCATCAAATCTTCTGGCATTCGAGACACACCATGCCTAAGAATGCGCTCAGCAACAGAATCGTCTGCGTTGGGTTGTAGAGAAAATAAGTCAGTGCAGTTGAAAAAAGGGGCTGTTGCGAAACAGTTGGCGCCGAATTTGTGCAGAGAATTATGGGATCGGCGGTTCATTCGCGACCACCAATTAAAACATGAGCAGGCAGAGTGATTATGGTATTCGAACAGGGGTAAAGGGAATTATAGCGTTCAGAATTTCCAGATGAAACCGCACTGCAATCTGGCCTCCCGTGGCTCATTACTATTTTATTAACCCCGGCCGCGCGTAAACGTCCGCTCGAGATGCATTTTCATTTGCCAGCGGGAGGGAGCGGGAGACGCGAAAACGGGGAGGCCTGCCAGGCTGGTCGAGGGGAAGGGAGGCTTTGTAAATCGTTCTGGATTCGATGTAGTACAGGCGACTCCCGTGCTGCTGGCTGCGTGAAATCCACGAAAATTTGTTCGCGCCTACGACTCTGTAGGACAGGCCTTCCCAAGTAGGGGAAATCTGCTCCCAAAACAGATGTTTCGGTTCTCCCTCCAACGCTGCGCCTTAGCTGCTAAGGCCGCTAAGGTGGGACGAGTTCTGCTACCCTCTCTCCGAGGGCACAGTAACGTCGCTGGGAAGCATGTTGGGCGCTTTAGGGCGAAAGTACCAAATGTGTCAAATTTTTATAGGAAATTTCATAATGACTTAAAAATAGTAGGAAAAATTAAAATTTAAACTAGCATTTCAAAATGACGTAAAAAGAATTTAAAAAAATGTATTACATACAACGATACAGTCATACAATAATCGTAGTGATGTCTTTTCATTAGAAAAATATATTCATTTTTATAAAAATACAAGTAGTAGTTATTTTCTAAATTTTCGTACAATACATAAATACCTACGTTTTATATTTTAAACAACTTTCGTACAATGCAAATGTGTTATACATTTTATTCAGTTTTATGAAAATGCAATCACTACTTATATATGTATATATTGTACAAAAATTATATAGTATAACATGTATATAATATGTATATATTGTACAAAAATTATATAGTATAACATGTATATAATATGTATATGTATATTGTACAAAAATTTATAAAATAAGTAGTGATTGCATTTTCATAAAACTGAATAAAATGTATAACACATTTGCATTGTACGAAAGTTGTTTAAAATATAAAGTATTTATGTATTGTACGAAAATTTAGAAAATAACTACTACTTGTATTTTTATAAAAATGAATATATTTTTCTAATGAAAAGACATCACTACGATTATTGTATTACTGTATCGTTGTATGTAATACATTTTTTTAAATTCTTTTTACGTCATTTTGAAATGCTAGTTTAAATTTTAATTTTTCCTACTATTTTTAAGTCATTATGAAATTTCCTATAAAAATTTGACACATTTGGTACTTTCGCCCTAAAGCGCCCAACATGCTTCCCAGCGACGTTACTGTGCCCTCGGAGAGAGGGTAGCAGAACTCGTCCCACCTTAGCGGCCTTAGCAGCTAAGGCGCAGCGTTGGAGGGAGAACCGAAACATCTGTTTTGGGAGCAGATTTCCCCTACTTGGGAAGGCCTGCTGTAGGAAGTTCAAACACCCGTGTCGATTCAAAGGCTGGAATGCTCAGTGGCTCTTTGATTTTGGACAGAGAGAAACCACCGCGTAGGGTAAAGGGCCCAAATTTCGGCCCCGCGCATTTCTCGATTCCTATGGTTGCATTTTCAGTGTCATCTGGCGGTAAACGTTGCATTACCTACTTAGTATGCGTCAGTATTCTGACAGACTTGCTAGTAACAGGTTACGTGTTTGTGCGTTTGCGAATACAAATACAAATGGGGGACGAAATTTCGGCCCTCTACCGTACCATTCAGACGATCTTTACTTGTGCCTATGTCATCGCTGCTATCCTGATAAATTTCAGTAGAGCATATATCTTCTACACTGAATTCCACTTAAGAGTAGACTCGTTCCGCGCAACGATGACTCTGAGGAGACTGTTGATTGGTAGGAAATCGGCAGAGAAAGGGCTACGACCAATCGCACGCGCGGGCAGCAGTGGGAGCTGCGCAGATCGGTTGCAAATCGGTGGGCGCGTAGGTCTACTCTTATATGGAATAGTATTGTAATTGGTTTATTAAAATTGCGAGTCAGTGGGAAGAGTGAAAATTGAAAACTTTCCAGCAAACAGAGAGCACCACCAAATGTATTTATTAACTTTTGGAAAACTGTTGGATAAATTAAAATTAAGCGTCAAATATTTAAAATACGCACCTAGGTGGCGCAATGTGTTTACCGATCGTCCCGTTGAGATCGTTCCTTTTCCGGTGCCGGCTACTTCCGTTCTGTTCTGTTCGCATAAGGAAACCGTGTCCAACACTTCCTCAGTATTGAACTCTTTAGAACTAATGTAATCGGCGTGTTTCTCCTGAACGTATATTATATAAAGCTGAAAGTACTGTGCGAACTGTTAAACGCGTTTGCCCAGATTATCTCGCCACATATACGCGATCCGAATAATTTGCCGGATTTCTAATGAAAGCTATTGAAAGCAGGGTTAACAGAATATTTTTAGACGTATATTCAAAGCATTTGACCCACTTAAAATCTATATATTAGCGCAGAATTTAGCTCGGTGAATTTTCAAATTTGAAGCTGCCCCCTTTTTTAACCGAATTGTATAAAATCCACTTGTCTTGGGTAACTATGCATTTGTGTATAGAAAAATATCAAGAAACATCAGTCTATACTGTTTTAGGAAAATTATAGTGAAATATGCTCCGATTAAGCATTCGTTCACCAAATCCAGGTAGGATGCAAGTACCTGGATTATCAAATCTATCTCCTTCTCACTCTAATCTATTCATAATTTTTTTTTACGTTCAATGTTGTTTGTAACTCAATTTCAATGAATTACGGAGGTGCCTCCTTTTTGCAGCAAAGCCTTTAATTGCCACGGAAAAGTAGAGGAACTTGCGGAAGAATGGCCGAGAAGCATTCTGAAATGGGGTTGGAAATGGAAAGCAGCACGTTTGACCCAGAGTTGAGCAAAGCTAATATCTAGATAACATCTAGTTAAAAGGTCCTTACGGTTAGTCGTTAGTCAAAGGGTGACTAAAGATGATGTAGCTTAGCTTTAGTCATGACGCCAGAGCTGAATCCGGTTATTCAAGGATCTTTAGCTCTTGGGTTGTGACTAACGTCGTTTCAGCTTTCATTCAATTTTTAGTCGAGGAAACGACTAACCGGCAAAAGCCTTTCAGATCGCCTGTCAGATTCTACAGAATCTGAATTTGTTTATTTTTCATCGCATCAATATGAAAGTGACGCCAATCTATTCTTGGTGTTCTCCCGATTAATTGGACAGAAAATAATTTAAATCGGACTATTTTTAACGAAACGGGCTTTGAATTCTGCAAACAAATTTCTCACGTAATATCCTTAATTATGGTCCGAATTATATCATTTCTGGGCCCATTTTCATCGGGAAGACATGAGAAATCGATTGGTAATACTTTTATTAACACTTATCAAAAACAGGAAGATTTTATGTGGCCCGTCGGTTTTATTGCTCTCGGCTGTCAACGGGCGGTCTACTGGGGCCCGAAGGTCCTCGCTCGCAAGCGAGAAAGCAAAACGGTGGGGTGGGCAGGTCTTTCCCGATAATCCGAGCCCAAAGGCTTCTCAACAATTCTTTCTGATGCTTTCGCCTACAATTATTATGGTGGGTTAATTAACAAAAAAACAAACGTTGGCAAACTGTTATGAAAATGGGCCCAAAAATTATATAATTTGGACCATAATTAAGGATATTACGTGAGAAATTTGTTTGCAGAATTCAAAGCCCGTTTCGTTAAAAATGGTCCGATTTAAATTATTTTCTGTCCAATTAATCGGGAGAACACCAAGAATCCATTGGCGTCACTTTCATATTGATACGATGAAAAATAAAGAAATTCAGATTGTGTAGAATCTGACCGGTAGGCGACCGCGCGCGGGTCAGGCCGCAAAGGCTTTCGCCGGTTAGTCGCCTTCTAGACTAAGAATAGAATGACAGCTGATCAACGATAGTCCCAACCCACGACTAAAGGCTCTTGACTAATCAGCTTCAGCTCTGGCGCCTTGACTAAAGCTAACTCAGGTAAGTTTTAGTCGACTAAGGAAAAAGGTGAAGTAGGTTTAGTCGAAACGTTATTTCAATCACTTTTTAGTCGAATGATGCCCAACTCTGGTTTGACCCAGGGATCCTAGGGAACCGAGGGTTTTATAGTTGTAACGTGATTCCATCGATTTATGACTAGCGCTGTACCTAACTGTCAAACTCTCAATGTACTTACCGTGCTTATGTTTTGTCACTTTGAGAAAGTTGGTTTCCGTGTACAGCTAATAAATTCGTCCCTTGTACAGCTGTCGGTATTATTGTCGCGGGGTGTGTTCGTGCCAGTCGATTCAGCAGCAAAACCTTGGAATCTGTTATGCATACTACAAGTATCCAGCCGCATAAGGGTACACAGAATCTACTGACCTCGACAATTGGATCGCCTGATTTATACCGAAACAGCGCAAGCTCCGGTGCTATTATGAGAATCGTAGTAAAGTGGAGTAAAAAATGTTTATCGTGTAGCGATGGGCGCTTTGAGTATTTTACTGAATAAAGTATGTTAGTAATTGGAAAAGAATAATGGTAGAAAATTACGAGTTTTCTGAGGAATCAGAAAAGAAAAATTGTGTGTCAAAAGAAATTACAAACTAATACTTTTATTTATATTTTCTTAAACCGATGGTTTGGTAGATTTGTAAGAAATACGTGTAAATGCGAGAATGCATTGTCCGATTTGGGTCCTTCATCGATTTGTCTCTGCTTTCCAACATAATTGCTTCTCGCATGAATCATTGAGCAATGAAAATTAGGTCGAAACACAGTAACGTAGGTGAGTTATGATCAGGAGTACATTTTTGCATTTAGGTATACCTGATCATTATAACTTCCTCAGCGTTTCTGGAATAAAATAATTATTGGTTTCTGATGCCGTAGATAAACAGAATTATGACGTAAAAGTATCATTCTTTTTATTCACCATTGAAAATTAGCCATTGTTTAATGAAATATTTTTCAAATATTCAGTTTTCCGATGCAGTTACCTAATTGTTCTATACGCAGAATGATGATAAATTTAATACGTATTAGAGACAAACTTGTCTAAACAAACATAATTGCATTAAAAAGAAGTGCGATTGCACTTACGAAACAAATGAAATTTAGGTACTATTGATCTTGTTATAAATTGTGGTTGCAATTATGTAAAAGCTCGTATTGTAGGAAAGAGTGTGATATTTACATAACTAAAGCGTACTTAGTGATTTTGTGGGAAAACAGTTTTGGTCGTCGGGCCCGGCTCGAGCTTTTTTTGGGCCCTAGGCGATCTTGCCAAATTGCGCCCTTTACTTATAATACATTTAATTGAGCTTTTTGATGTCCTTGCTTCGAATTTTTATTCGTAGTTTAAAACATTCATAGTACAAGTTGTGGTACCGTCAAGGACCCAGTTCCTGATCACTTAAGATGCAAAGGGAGCAGTTTCTGATCAACCTAAAACATTTTACTATGAGCTATCAAATGTTTGCGTATAAATTTAAAAATACTTCATAATTATTTAGTCATTTTTTGGAATAAATTTGTATCGTGATAAACTTATTATTTGGTATTTATATACTAAACTGATCAGGAATTGGGTTCTGATCAGGAACTGGGTCCTTGACGGTAGTAGTAAATAGGTTTATTTTTTGCCTTTCGGCCTCAAAATGGGGTTACATGTGTTATATGTGTAAGTGTATCTGCGACTTCAAGATTGTGCTTTCGATTTGACTTCTTTCTTCATCTTGTTCTTCTTTTCTTCTCCTTTTTTCCAGTACCATACGCATCCACTCCGCTCCTTCTTCTTCTCCCTTTAGTATCCCTCTGATCGTGGAATTTTCTCTTTTCAGCTCCTTCCAGTCGTATAAAAGTTGTAGTATTTCATTTAAAACTTTGTTTAAAAAATTTCAACAATGAAAAAACCATTTCGCCCCTAATTTTGCCTATAGGGACGAGCCGGGCCTGCTGGTGATTGTAGACTGAAGATGTATGTAGTACGCAGGGTTGCCAGGGATTACTTGTGGCGCAACACCTACAGGAGTGGTGGTAATGTGTGCGTGAACTGACGCTAGCGCCAAGGCAGCCAAGTGGCCGTAACGCGAAGCCAACCACAGCCAACCAGTGTCGACGACAGATTTCCCGCCGACGCTGGTTGGCTGTGGTTGGCTTCGCGTTACGGCCACTTGGCTGCCTTGGCGCTAGCGTCAGTTCACGCACACATTACCACCACTCCTGTAGGTGTTGCGCCGCAATTAATCCCTGGCAACCCTGGTAGTACGCATCATATACCGAAAAGGAGGCGCGAAACTGCCCCCAAATAATACGCTGCAGAACGTTTTCGACAACCTTGAATATCCGGGTTAATCTTCCAAGAAAAGCGTAAGCTCTCCATTTTTACAAGAAACTCTTTTATGATACCGTTTATATGCTCAAGTACGAACTACTCAAGGTGTTATGCTGTCCACGGTTATAAAGATGGCCGGTTCGTAACGGGGCTGCGAATTGTTTACGTTTCTCGGCCGCGTGAAGGTACAAAATGTGCCATCCTTGTTTTGTCCTGACCTGCACGTGCAAATCAAGATGAACTTCCGTTTGTATACCAAATCCAGTTAGCCCTTCTTTGCTCTCTGCGGCGCTAACATTGTTACCGTGTTCCGCGTCACGTAAAAGGTGATGAAAGGAGGCGCGATGCGGTTAATTTTGCAGAAAATAGTTGGTGTTCTAAATGCAGCTCGCGTTACACAGCGTGTCTGGCGACATTATAGTGAACTTATTGTCCAATTCTATGATTTATTTTTAATTTTGCGAGCAAAGTACTTAAAACAGTTACGATGTGAATCGAATCAACCACAAGCGAGATGGCTGATAGTAAGATTTCTGTTCCAATTATTGTTGCACTTTTTCTGTAAATATAAATAATGATAAGTAGAGCGGGGTCGTTGAAAAATTGATTAATACCTTCGATCGCGACCGTGGGTTATAAATTTATCAGTGAGTACACACATGGAAAGAGCTTTCCGTTTAATGATAAATGTCTATAATAAATTGACATGTACAGTACCTAGAAGGGATATAGCGAGGTCGTAGAAGCTGCAAGAGTCCCAGTGTTTATAACTTTGAGGTTCTGAAACAAGAGGTCTAGCATTTTTTTGGGAGATAAGGTTTCCAAAGCTCTTGTCCCAGAACCTTGAGGTAGGCAGTCGTTTTCCGTGAAAGAAACACTTTCTTTTTAATGTATTTGTAAGAAAATGAAGCAAATCCAGATTTATCCTTTTACCCAATGTTTATTATTATCATAGAGATTGAAAAAAAGTTGGTATGAAAGAATACGTGTGCTTTAAAAATGGCGGTGCTGACTGGCAAACATTTTAACGTTCTTCTGTAGTTTTCAGGTAATACTGGCCTTAAAAAGTGACGTAATCCAATTTCAAGGTGTGATTCTTGTTTGTTACATCCGTAGTTTCTCGCGGAACAAATGAAAACTAAAATTAAAACAGAATTATTAAATTGGTGGCCACGAAACGGCGATTATTTCAAGAAGAATTCGGTCCTGCTTGTGCGCTACTAAAAATCCGCGACTTTTTAATTTTTTTACGAAAATCTCGAATTTTGACGGACCATATCAGAGGTTTGGGGGGAAATGGCACATGTTTTACACATCCTGTAATTTTTGCAAGTCGATCTGAACCTCCGTTCATTCGCAGCTAAGTACGAGAAAACCAAAAGCAAAAAAAAATCGAGATAAACACTTTCAAAGTTTCTGGGGCAAAGGCGACATCGTAAGTTGCCGCTTCACCTTTTTAGCTGCCAAATCAACAATTTTGCGAATTTTAATATAAACCAAGCGGCATTTTATTCAGAACAGATAGTACTTTCGGAAAGTGCAAAAAAAATCGATATTTCGACTGCCTAGTCCGCTTAAAGCTGTGCATAAACTTTCGGAGTCTCGCAGCTTCACGGCCTCGTAAATCCCTTTTAGGTACTGTACGTTGCAGATGAGAAAATATTGTCCATCATCCATACTCGTTTAATTATTTGTTTCGTTTTAATTTCCGGCTGGTAATAAATGTTAATTAAATATCACCTATGGATATCAGAAGCTTACAGAAGCAGCATTGTATACAACGCAGTTATTCGAACAGGATCACTTTAAATTATTAAAACAAACAATATTACTTTCAATTTTTTTACTGATAGTATTTGTAATAAATGTGTATTTTATTTACTCGCTGCACCTGTCGATAGAAGAATTTAGCTGGACTCGTTCGTGACAGCCGAGCTCAAAGCCTGACGAACTGAGAAGGACCATCATAAAGTGTTCGCAGTAACAAATATTATAGCGTTTGTTGAGACGAGCTGAACCCTATCCAACACTACGTCATTCCGTTTTATGAAAGAATCGTAAAATCGTGAGACCCCTGGCGTCAGGATGGTTGTGCGTCACACGCTTCCGGCGATTAGTATAATATTATGAATAAAAGAATAGCGTGTTTTATTTAAAAAAAAAATTAACTTGACAATAAAAGCAGAGAAACTGTTTATACCATGAAAATGTCCGTTTCCTTATCAAACGACTTTTTTAAAATAAATTTTTGATAACTTCAGTTCCTTACAAGACATTCCAGCGTTTCTAGTTGAAACGGACACACTGTGTATTGTATTGAAGTATGTTTGGAAATTGCTTTTACCTTTCTGGAGAAGATTGCGTTGCGTATATATATATAATAATTTCTCCATGGAGTTAACGAAGTTATTTGAATAAAAATACCACTTGAGAGCCTTAAGCCCAATACTGTTTATAAAATTTGAATGCCATTGTAACCTCCATTAGTGGACTTTGCTGTTCTGCTTAGCAGTATGTCGTGAGCTCTTGAATTATTAATGCTCACGATGGCATTATACTTTATACCTTTGTGTTCTTAAAAAATGGCTGTTTATAGTTCCTACGACTATGCAGAGAGCAAGATAAGAGAAACTTTAATTAGGTCCTAGGATCCCGAAGGAACTTAAGGTAAAGGTACCAGTAGTTGACCAATATTCAGAAAAACGTGAGGATTAAGGTTTTTAGGAGTGGCGATCTTTTGTAAAAAGTTCGGTTGACGCCATGTACCAACATTCTTTAAAACACCCAAGTGTGAAGTGAATTATGAATAGTATTTGCGAACGTTTATTTTCATCAAGGTGAGTGGTGTGCTCCTATATCGTTATTTCCTTAACGATTTTGTTAAGAATAGGTGAACGGTTCGGATAAAAAAATTCAGAGGTTATCAACTCTTAATGACTGAACTCTTCATTTGTTAAACTCTGAGAGTGTTTTATATTTGATAAATGCTTAGAAGTATCTTCAGGCATCGACTGTCACTATTTAATGACAGAGCAAGTAGTTACTATTGTTTCCGTGAAGGATTTCTCTTAAGGGGTAACACCACTCTAGAGGTAGAAAAAAATACCTAAATTTGACAATATATTTTGGGAGTATGACAAACGGAATAGAATTTCTTTTCAGAGGGTTTATTTAACACATATTGAAGTACGAAAAACAATTTTTTTATTGTCATTTTCATAAAAAAATGGCGGCGACAGAGCCTGTCGTCGAAAACAGCTTTTTTGAAAACACCGCCACGGGAGGACGGATTTCTCGGCATGTATGAGTCCGGGAACAAAAAATAAAAAAAAATTAAAATCTATATACAATTGGCTTTGGAAGTACGTAGGGGTTTTTTTTAATCAATTTTTGTGGAAGTGGTGCACTTTTTAAGAAATGAATTGATTTTTTGCCCTAAACATGAGCATTAAATTGTTTATAAAAAAAATAAATAGTTTACATTCAATCCAAAAAACGGCTACGTACTTCCAAAGAGAATATTGTTGTGAAGCTACTGTAAAAATTTCAAATCGATCCATGCAATAGTCTCCGAGAAATCCGTCCTCCCAGTTTGAAAGAAGTGGTTTCGACGACGGGCTCTGTCGCCGCCATTTTGTATGAAACTGACAATAAAAAAATTGTTTTTCGTACTTCAATATGTGTTAAATAAACCCTCTGAAAAGAAATTCTATTCCGTTTGTCATACTCCCAAAATAAATTGTCAAATTTAGGTATTTTTTTCTGCCTCTAGAGTGGTGTTACCCCTTAACTGGTCAACTACTGGTACCTTTACCTTAAATATTTGTGGCTATTATTGTTTACACTTAGATTACATTTTGATAAATATCTATCGAATGAAGGAAACTCTGAATTGCAGTGTTTCTGGAGTATCTTTCGCAGTAAAATATTCCCAAGAAAGCTTAATATCTGCGCAATCATTATACTAACATACTTCAGGTAGGTACACTTAACATTAATATTTGTACCTAAATACTTCCTCAATTTTGTCACGAAACTACAATATTCCTAATTTCCAAACTTCTTCACTTTCGCACCATTTACAATCTCATTGATTTTGGCCCTTTTATACTGCGTAATTGGGCTTAAAAAGTGGTGGGAACACGAATGCCTTCAATTGCATATCAGTTTTCTTGGAAAATCTCGGCTGCACCACCACTGCAGGAAACAGCGACCCCGCCGTGTCATGTGCATTCCAGACACCCAAAATGGTCAAAATGTCACCGGACAGCCTCTGAACGTAATAAATCCATCTGTACCAAAATTCCCCGCACAACAAGCTACGCACTCTATTGTGCGGTATTACATGTCCACGATGGCGACTGACGTCGACACGAAAAAAGTCCCAGCTTCGATATTTCGATCATCAAAATTTGCCGGAGGACAAAATAATTTTGTAGTTACTTCTTCGTTTCGATAAATATCCGCTACCGAAAAACATTGTTCGCGAATGAAACTTTTTGCCAATGCACCAGCTTCCGAAACTAAGTGCCCTTTTTCCGGAAAACGCTATACGCTTCGAGGTATCAATCGATTGGGTTATCGGTTTCTGGTGGATGGATGGCCAGGTTAATTCTGTTCGTGGAAAAAATCCTTTGATGGTCTCAATTTACTGTGATTCCGCCTCCGTACGCCGGTAACTACCCTTGACACGCGTAACCGTGCTTCCAACGAGCGTTCGCTCGACTCCTCCACCGCTTGGACGAGCAATACGAAAAGAACGTGTAACGCGAAACGGCGGGAAAAACCATTTCTCAGACCGAAAACCAGCCATTTCGCCGCAATTATTTCGCCCCGCAAAAAATACCGAAATTGCGTCGACCTAATTCTCCGGGTACTCTTCTTGCCGCGAACAACTCCTCGCTTAAAAAGAAAAAGAAAAAAGTACAAAAGAAGAGGGAACAAGAAAAATGCCGCGAATGATTTTTAAAGCAGTGACACGAACCGGAACCACCGGGAATCGGTCACGCGTGACCGATGGGAGTTTCGGTGGTTTTTTTTTTTTCATTTTGGAATTGCGTTCGTACTGCGGCACGCGTACGCTTAACGAACGCGTTCAACTTCTGCAATTACACGACGAGGGGACTATTTTACTGTCGAGCTTTCCCGCCGATCGATATGGCACGTATAGACTGGGCAACAATCGCCGGATATTTGTAACCAGCGAGTTGGCAACATCTCTGCGGGATGGTAGGGTAGCTCTTATTTTTCAACATCCAATTTCTTTTGCTCTTACCCCCTAGAGTCCGTTTCGCAAGAAAGTAATCCCTGAAAAAGTTTATTACAACCGGACAACAGAAGGGGAGCAGACCAGGCCGTAAATTTTAGAACTCATCGATGCTTTCGGATTTAGAGAATTACTCAAAAATGGTAAACCCTATTGAAAGTTTAATCAAGTAATATTAAAGTGTGGAGCCCGGGAGGGCAGCCTGATTTCGAGAATTTTTTTATGCGAGTCTAGTGAATGGAATACAAAATCTGTTCGAAGGGTTTTATTGTACATACCTTGAAGTATGATCACAATTTTTTTTTAATTTTTTTAATACATAATGACGGCGCCGCAGCTCAACAAAAGAAGCTTCTTCTGAAAAACAGTGTTTCGCGGCCGGAAAGATTTCTCATTCGGTTTCTCACCTGGAACAAAAAACCGAAAATTTTTGAGTTCTATATAAGAGTATCTCGGGAAGTCCACGAGGAAATTAAAAAATACAGATTTGTGTAAGAATGGTGCGTGATTGAACCGAACACAGAACTGCCACAACCCCGAAATTGTTGAAACGTTTTGTTCAAAGCATAAATTAAACAGCAAAATTAGCACTTAATTCCTTCTTATATGTTCGTCATTTATTAATTCCTGCAGCATACAAGATAAACATTCATAGTAGTGACAGTACAATTATAATAAAATTTAATTCCCTGTAGATTAAACCATTTGAGTGTATCCCAGCGCACATTCTTTTCAATTCAGAGATTTATGTAAAAGCAGATTGTTGGTGGAACTTAAGTTGCTAAGGTGTATGAATGTGTTTTTCTGTCACTTCGCATGAACTTCTTTTGTCTTGAGTTTCGAATCCATTGGCGAATACGCATTGCTTCCTACTTGCTCCGAAATATATGAGAATTTATTGGCATCTCAATAATCATATTTGCGAGCATGCACTCTGGCTTGATCAATGGACGCCTGGCTTGACATTCGGGCGCTACGAGACACGTACGAATAGTCTAATTTTATGATTTATGCGGTCACCGTGATACAGCAAAAAGGATGCGTTAGCTTTGAAAGCGAAGAAATGCGCTTCATTCATAGCTGCATGCACGTGGTATATAGATAGTGGGGCAGATATAGCAAAGTAATTGAAGCACAATTTGCTGGTGTGCAAAGTGGTAACCACGAAGATACAAATTGCCAGATGTATTCTTCGCTAACCATTAGGTACAACATCTCGCAGATCCAAAATGCTTATCCACCTTGGTGCACTTTAAAGCGGTATACCCTTCTGAACGCTCGGAAAATGTGTACATTTTGTGGATTTTTTTACAAGTCAATGAAGCTTGATGAAAATTTTCCGTTTTTGTATTATGTTTACGTAGTATTATGAGCTACTTAAAAAAAAGTTTCACTTAAAAAACTTGTTTGTTTTTTTATTGTTTTTCGGAAGTCATGGATCCGAAAGTTTCTCGAATTTAGACTACTATACGGTGGCCCTGAAAAAGCTATATGTCGTGTCTGAAATCAAAAACAGTAAATTTTTTTTATAGAATATGTTAATAGCTATCGATCTACGGCGCCGATTTGGAAAATGTTGAAAAATATAGAAATGGTCAGGTCAGAGATAAAGTTAGATTTTTCAGTCCACGTTTTTTTCTTTATAAATAATAAACAGGGAATAGGCATAAAAAATGACGTCGCAGTTCGATGTGAAATGTTATTACGATTCTGCATGCAGAATTTGAAGTGATTTGGTTGAACGTAGCGCGAGTTTTTAGGGCCACCGTAATGAAAATTGTAGTTGCTATATAGTAGTGCTACCTGGGTTGTTTCACTCAAATGAATTTGTTATAAAGAAATACATCATTTTCGTCTCAGAGATTTTTCTCTGTAGTCCATAGTTTCCGAGGTATTGGGACGCACGTGTTCTTCACCCCCAATTTTGAGGGCTGACTTCGCGTGAAATATTTTTTCGAGATCTATAATCTACGCAAACCTCATCAAAATCTTTGTATAACAGTTGGGTGATGTTCCTTGTCAGTATCTAAAGACTACGGTGTGACTATTAATTTGTTAGTGATTCGTTCATTCTTCAAGGTACGCCATTTCTAATTTCAAAATTCTGAAAATTCTACCTGCTCCGGATGAAAATATTCTAAACGTCGATTTAGTAATTTACCAGAAATAACGTTTTTCATGCTGCACGAATATTCATATTATATCACTCCAAACTGGTGAATTTATTGCTTAAAAAAAAGATTCCTTCTTCTTCGAAACAAAACATCCGTTCCCCGATTACTTCGCTACACGCTGTTTATTTCTTACCATTATCATTTAAACGTTTCAAAATGATTCTGGAATGTGGCAGAAGAGAAAAAACTACTCCAGTTGTGAGGTCGTTCCGAGAAATTATTCCGAGGTTTCCAAGCATTTCCTCCTATTTTTCCTACCGTTTGTGGCGGATTTGAATCAATTACGGCCATTAATCTAGGGTCATCAGTTTCAGTGGTTCATTCAGAGTCTGTTCTCTGCCTTCGACAAAAAAGCACCTGCTTCTTTGTTGAATTTTTAAAAATTATCATCTGCCCTTAAATTCACCGATAGTAAATTCTGCCTGCATTATTCACTCTGCCATAAAATCTTTGTTACTGATTAAATGGGAACGGTAAAATTGGTCTTAAAATGCACATTATCTTACCAATTATATCTACACATATTTATTTTCCTTTTCTTACATCACTGTTTGCCACTGTACACATCGTTTTCCTATTTTCGTGTTTCCACCGGAATCTTGTGTGATAATTATTTTCTTTTATTTTATACGCTGTTATCAAACGCTGTTCTCGTCAATATACCAAATTAAATGAAAGACTTAGATTATTTAATAATTACCGACCCATTGACGCTGAACATTTCAATCAGAGAACAAGTAGGAGTAAGTTTACACTCGTGTGTCTTATCCGCCTCTGTAATGCATTCAACAATCGAGATTCCCCAATTACACCGAGCAAATTTCGATAGGCCACCAATTTAAACGCGGCGTCAGGTAAAGCGAGCAGAATTTATGCACTTACCTAATAGCTTGAATTAGTATTTGAATTGAAAGCAGGAAACGGCGTGGATGTTTATTACGTGTGTACGTTGTTGTTAATTTCGGAGCGTGACCATAAGCGATACACGTGCGTGCATACATACACGCGCAAGGTTATGCTTCATCCGAATGAGTGGAATTGCAACAACAAATTACGTTGAGTGCTTTCCGTTAAATATTTACATCACTGTTCTATCGGGGGCGATAATTCACAGTTGCACGAAATTGACCGTACAAAATTACTTAGCCACGTATAATACATTGCATTGATGAAGAAATAAGGATAACAGTTTGATGGGAAGAGTTGCAGATTTTTATATTTCTGTGGAAGAATGCTTTCCCAGTGGAAGAACGCGGAGTACTTAGATATGCATATCGCGCGATGAAAATACCAGAATTATCAAATGGTAGTCTAAAAATAAATCGCTAGCGCCATTAGAGAAGGAACAAAGCTCTTTATCGTTTAAATATACGCAGACATGCTGACAAGTGTAAAGGAGGATACGCTCGGTCCTATACAGGGTGGGCCAAATAAAGTGTTAGAATTTGTTTTCTGTAAAATCACTGCTGATATCGACTTGGTTTTTATTTTACAATAAATAGCCTAATCGTTTAATGTGCAACTACTTTTTCTAGGGTGTCCCCTCATTTTTTTAAAATCGAACGGCGCGTTAATATTTTTTATTCGAACAGTTCTTATCGGACTTAATAACATTTATTTGAAACATTTTTGTTTAGAGATATCGCCTTTCCTAAATATCACGGCCACGCTCTTGTGTGACAAAATTGTAAAAATAACTTATTTTCCAAAACGTATTTTAATATCGGTATTATACTCTCTATTTTTTTTTTACGCCTAACGACCATTAAACAAGCGCAAAAGTACGCCATCACTATTTACCTTTTACACTTGTTTCTTAATATTTCCGTAGGGTAAATGTTTTTTGGGTTCCATAGCAAAGTGCTAAAATAAATTTTTAAGCGATAATAAATCGCGTTATAACTTGCGTGGATGCAACTTGCCGCAAAAAATTCTTATGCATCCATCTTAAGTAGATTCTAACCAGAGTTGGGCAAAGCTAATATCTAGATAACATCTAGTTAAAAGGTCCTTACGGTTAGTCGTTAGTCAAAGGGTGACTAAAGATGATTTAGCTTAGCTTTAGTCATGACGCCAGAGCTGAAGCTGGTTATTCAAGGATCTTTAGCTCTTGGGTTGTGACTAACGTGGTTTCAGCTTTCATTCAATTTTTAGTCGAGGAAACGACTAACCGGCGAAAGCCTTTGCGGCCTGATCCGCGCGCGGTCGCCTACCGGTCAGATTCTACAGAATCTGAATTTCTTTATTTTTCATCGTATCAATATGAAAGTGACGCCAATCGATTCTTGGTGTTCTCCCAATTAATTGGACAGAAAATAATTTAAATCGGACTATTTTTAACGAAACGGGCTTTGAATTCTGCAAACAAATTTCTCACGTAATATCCTTAATTATGGTCCGAATTATATCATTTTTGGGCCCATTTTCATCGGGAAGACATGAGAAATCGATTGGTAATACTTTTATTAACACTTATAAAAAACAGGAAGATTTTATGTGGCCCGTCGGTTTTATTGCTCTCGGCTGTCAACGGGCGGTCTACTGGGGCCCGAAGCTCCTCGCTCGCCAGCGAGAAAGCAAAACGGTGGGGTGGGTAGATCTTTCCCGATAATCCGAGCCCAAAGGCTTCTCAACAATCGAAAGATTCTACATACATATTCTTTCTGATGCTTCCGCCTACAATTATTATGGTGGGTTAATTAACAAAAAAACAAACGTTGGCAAACTGTTATGAAAATGGGCCCAAAAATGATATAATTCGGACCATAATTAAGGATATTACGTGAGAAATTTGTTTGCAGAATTCAAAGCCCGTTTCGTTAAAAATAGCCCGATTTAAATTATTTTCTGTCCAATTAATCAATTCTGTAAACTTTGATTCAAGTGGAATGCGGTTCTCCTACCCATAAATATCTAGTACCTACCAAATCATGCAAATTTTAAATTTTAGAAATATCGTAATCGCAATAACGATGATTACGGTATATTTAAAACTTGTACAATTTTTAACTCCCACTTACAAATTCCTACGATTATATGCATACCTTGTTTTTTCATCGAGGAAAATTCGCCGCCGGACACTCTGTTTTTGTTCCGGAATGAAACATGCGAATGAGATTCGCTCGAAACGACCAGGCGGGGAATGGGTTGAAATGTCATCAGATTGGTATGCATCATCTATGAGCTATGTTTTAAAACTTTACAATATCCACGGTTTTACACTTCGCCGATAACATATTGCCCGGAATTTGTATAAAGTGCCGGTCGTAGTTTATACCCGATATTTTGATTCCGCTGCCGGCAAATATCGTTATATTTGTGCCGGCTCCTTTATTTGCATGCTCCTGATTGTGCCAAATATTTGGCGGCAAAACGTTCCTACCGTTCGATGCGATTTCTTTCTTCTTCTACTACTCCCCCGTATTCGCTAACGCGAGTAGTATGCCTTTCGTCGATAAATTCGTTGGCCGTGATAGAACGAGGGAATTGATGCAATAGTCGTGTTCCAGCGAGACCGTATCGCTGCCTGTATTCCCTCAGAACTTTTCCCCCGTCACCTCCTTCGTTGACATATGTCTGAAGTTTGTCAGCAGCAAAAGGAGTAGGTATTGTTCATTAGCTTTTATATGACTTTTATTTATTATTATTAGACAATTATATGAAATTACTTACTGCACACTAGGGTGGCCCTTTTTTATACGTCTCGAATTTTTTTTATACTCCCTGGAAAAGTTTATTACAATCGGGCAACAGGAAAGGGTGCCGAGATTAGGTTTAAGGGCCTTAAAGTTCAGAATTCATCAATGTTTTTGATTTAAAGAATTTCTCAAAAACGGTAAGCCCTAGCGAAATTTTGATGTAATAGTATTAAAAGAGCATTCAATTTCCTACAATTTCTGTGTATATAATTTTTTCGTGCGTCCAACCATTTTTTAGATACTACGGTTTGAATATTAAGAGGTCCACTCTACGCGCGTATAGGCAATACGCCACCTCTCTGAATAGACGCTAATATCTAAAAAATGGTTGGAAGCACGAACGAATTATATGTATATACAGAAATTGTAGAACATTGAAGGTACTTTTAATATTAATTGATCAGAATTCCGACAGGGCTTACAAAAACACGGAGGAATTCTAAACTTCAAATCCTTTTTCAGGGATTATTTTTATATGAAATGGAAGCATATTAGGTGAGCGCAAAAGCGCTACCCTACAGTGCATACAAATTACCTCTTGGGGTAACTACCAACCTCCAAACCTCACACTTGGACACATGTATTTACAGTCAAGTCATTCAACTGTAGTCACATTAAACTTTTAAATAACATTTTTTTCTTATTTCCCTTTGCACCACAGAATAAATAGCTTATTTACCATAGCCTATTATTAAGTGGCATTTTTTGCAGCGTCGATTCCGAACTGCGTAAAGATTCGCAGGTCATGTATTATTATTAAAACACTCACAAGGGAAGTTTGGCAACCCGGAAATTCAGAAAATTATGAAACTCGGTGTGCAAGTAGAGTAGTTCATCCGTAACGCAACTCTATTTTTTGTTGGTGCCATAATGCAATTTTTGGGGGTGAAATCACCCCTTGAAAAAAATGCAGAATTTTCTTTTCCGTGGAATATCTCGGGAAGGGTGAGAGATATCGAAAAGAAGTTTAAACAAAAATTGCATCCTTTTTTTATATCTACAAAACCGCGTAAAAGTAATTATGGAATTAAGGATTGGTGGTGGGGGTAACTTGAAAAATATGGATTTTTCGAAAATTATCTTTATGCAATTTTGTAGATACAAAAGTAAGATGCAACATTTGTTTATACTATTTTTCGATATCTCTCACCGCTCTCGAGATATTCCACGGAAAAGAAAATTCTGCATTTTTTTCACGGGGTGATTTCACCCTCAAAATCCCATTATGGCACCAACAAAAAATAGAGTTGCGTTACGGATGAACTACTCTACTTGCACACCGAGTTTCATAATTTTCTGAATTTCCGGGTTGCCAAACTTCCCTTGTCAGTAAACGTAAAGACGCGTACAAACAGTATTTCGTTGCAAAGTAAATAGTAAATAGTGTGTTACGACCTTTCACGGCTCGGTACCATAAATGACTGTCTAAAAAATAAACAGGGGGACCGTAAAAAATGAGAGGCCATACATTTCCCGCGGGCACAGGCGTAAACTTTCAGTTTTATGACTGATAGAATTTGATAATTTATTGCTCCGCGGAATGAGGAACCCTATGTATTATCTGTTCATAAAATTGTGCTGTAGTGAATCATCGCGAGCTGTTAGCTTCCAGCCACGGCAACAGTACGTACAAGTGTCTTTCATTCGATTCCGTCGAAGAGCAATTTGCGATTTCGTTCCAATCTGCACGTCGCCATTGAAGAAGTTCTTGAAGGAAGCAGGGTGCAACATTCGGGCATGAAAGACACAAAAGTCAGTCGAATGAATTTGGAGTGAACTTCCATCTTCTGCCCCACTTTTCCTGCGACTTATGGAACAATTGAGCGGGTTTTGACGATATAACGTTCGATTTGTAAGTTTGTTTCGATGTCAGCTTGTAGTCAAGACGACTTTGTTCCAGATGAAATCGCTTTCACGGCTGGCACATTCCTATATTCTTGAAAATTAACTTTTACGTGTTTTTTTTCATTTAGATTTAAAAATCGGGCACTGGTAATATGACGAAGTTTATAATCATTCCAACTAGCATGTTATTACTACTCTTGAAGTATGTTCCAATTATATTTAGGTACATTCAAAATTGAATCTTCACATTTATTTACTTATTGTTCCGCTTATTAATTTGCGTGAAATCCTAAGTTGCAAAGAGAAATTATTTGAAATTTTTAAAAATGCTTCGCATGCGAGAGAGTCTCTTTGAACTGAAGTAATATCGATGTGGATCATTATTTCAAGTAATCGGTTAAAAAAAAAATGCTTTAAGGGTCCGTTCTATATACTTTGCCGGTCGAACAAGAGGCCCATTTTCATGAATTTTTTTTCAAGACCTGTTGTACGAATTTTAATGTAATTTTTTTGTTAAATATTTATTATTCCTTGCTGTATAGAATTGTATTTTTCATATTTCCAAAATATAATTAGAAATGTGTAGATTTAAGTCGCAATGTTTGTGCCTCAGTGAGAACAGTGCGGACGTCCTCCTCGGCGTCAAAGTGGTTCTAAAATGAGAAAAATAGAATGATTGTGTCCTATAGGGGTGCACGCATAAAGTGGACTAGAATTATTCATTTATCAACAGTGGTTACAAAATAGCGGCCTTGCAAAGAAAAAGTTCTGGATCTTCTGCCTAGTTTTCGAAGTTTTTTCTGGATGGAACAAAATCTATTTTTGATACCTGAATGATTCTACTCCATTTTATGCAAACACCCCTGTAGGACATAATTGTTCTAGTTTTATCATTTTAGGACCATTTTAAGACCGAGGAGGACTTCCGCAGATGGTCCGTATTCTCAATGAGACACAAACATTGCTATTTAAATCCACACATTTTCAATTTTATTTTGGAAACATGAAAAATACGATTTAATTCAGCAAGGAACAATAAACATTTAACAAAAATAAGAAACATTAAAATCCGTACATTAGTTTTTGAAAAAAATTCATGAAAATAGGCCTCCTTTTCGACCAACAAAGTAGAATGGACCTTCAAGATAAAAGTGGATAAGCGTGCGTGTTGCAAGAAAAAATTACTAAATAAATATATCAATAAAGGATTGAAAATTACTTAATTTTACACTGCGCGGTAGGGTAGAGTGGGGCTAAAAGTCCGGCGGGTAAAAAGTCCCGAATTGAATATCTCTATTCCTAAACAATGTATTGAGTTTCGCAGTTCACTATGTAAAAGGCGAGAAGAAACGGAGGTGACCACAGAATCGCCAGTCGCTCCTGGACGGTCGTGCGAATTACACGACGCCTTCGTTATTTTATGCATCGAAAACTAAAAGAAATACGTCGTCTTTATTGTTTTATACGAAGTAAACCACAGTTTAAAAGCGTATCAGCCAAGTACGTTAAGATTGTATGTTCCTTTAGTAATGTGTGCATGATATTGTTTATTGCTGAATGATAATATTTTCTAACGTATATGTATATCGCAGAAACTATAGAGGTACCGTTGGGGCAAAAAGTCCCTCAGACTGAAAATATATAATATAATGTATTAAAAATATATTTTATTATTTGTTTTCATAATAAGATGGCCAAAGTATAAAGAAATGATGCCAAAGTCTTTAAATACTGCTTTTATCTTAGTTCGGCGATTTTTTTTAGTTTTTAGTTCAATGTGAGCCTCTGACTTATATTTTTATTTTTTGTTGAAGAAGATATATTTGTTGATTTGAAAAGAGTTTTTTTTACTTATTTAGTTTAATATTAAACGAAAAGACATTAGGGACTTTCTATCCTATGCAATGGACTTTTTGCCCTGTGCGTGGGGCAAGAAGTCCATTTTGCATTGACAAACATTTTGTGGTATAACTCAACAGAAAATAACAGTATAAACAAACGAACTTCGCTAACGTAAACCATAATAGTTATAGTTTATACAAAACAACACCAGAGATCTCTAGATTGTTAGTACTAAATTTTACATAGGTTTATACGAAGAACGGGATTATTAGCCCCACCCTACCCTACTCTTTGCCAATTGAGAATTCAGACTTGACTGGCTGAAGGTTGATAGTTTTCTATAACTATATATATATGTACATAGAAGTACGTTGTTTAAGCGAATGGAGGAAGGATACAACGATAAAGTATCTGCGTTGGTTGCGTTTGGTTGTGTGGGTATCGCTCGAGACGTCGAAGAAAGTTGTTCAAACTTGTTGGTGGATGGTCTACAAGTTGCTCCTAAACAGAGGAAGTCGATACCGTGAAATCAATGTAGGTACCAGTTTCGCAATAGTATTGTTTACGATCCAGAAATAACCTTGTCCTTCCTCTTCCACCTACACACAAACTCGGTGTTGTTTCCGCGGGGAAAGTTTATTTTTCCTCCCCGAATGACTGTTCATCTACATATATATGTGTATCTACATGTTTCTTTAATATAATTTAAACTTGAATTGTTTCTGCGACAAGTCGGTAGATTTTAAAAATTATACAAATTTAATGTTTACTGGAACTTCAGACCAAAGGCAGAGTCCTGTTTTTTGTAACTTTTCCAATACCTATGTATGTGTAAAGAAGTAAGATTATGAAGTAACACTATTCGAGCAATAATAATGAAAAGAAATTGACTAGCTACTCATAGAGATAGTATTTTAAATAACGCGTCTCTCAATATTCCAGATTGCTCGTACACATACCTCTATCTTATCGCAATGTAAGTTATTACTACCACAAATATGATTTATAGAAGGTGCAAAGTTAATAGTCTTACAGAGTCATATCTATGCAACTAAACGAGGCATGAGATCCCCCTCATAGTGCTCCTATCTCGCCCTTTTGCCGTCTGCCGTCCCGCAGACATCTTCTCAGCAACGCATAGCAGTTAACCCTTTAACGCCCAGTCCCCTGAGCCGTTATTTCAAAATTGTGAGACTAATATATATATTGTAACTTGTTATTTTGAAATGGAAAATATCGATTTTTTCATTTTATTTATTTTTTTTATAATAGTCTACAATAAGTTTTTGAAGAGAATATTCGATTTTCTCAGCCGAAAACTTTGAAATCTACTTTACTGCCAGGAAAACTACGGATGCTTGCTAACAAAAGAAACATAAACAGGTGATAGAATTTTACACATTTAAAATGAGTGTTGTTGCACCGGTGCAACAGTGGGAGTTACCTACAGGGTTAAAGTTATAAAGATACCATATTACATGCAACACGGATTTAGGTGGAGTGTTTGTGCAATATATTTTATAAAGCGTGGGTTCGATACTGCGTGGGTTCAATAAATTTGATATTTGATACAGCGAATAATTTGGACATGTAGAATTTTGTTAATTAGGAATCTCGTACCGATAGTGCTGTTGAGTTGGCGTATGGCATACAGCGAACATATTCACTGATTTAATTACGTTGTAGCGTTAATTTATACACGATCTATCCTTTTAAATTCATGTTGTTAACTCGGCGAACCGAAATGATTACATCATTAATGCGCATACGCACACATGGAGTAATGCTGGTTAAACGACAGCTTCAAAAAGGTACCGTGAGTACAATGAAATTCCTAAATTATTGGTGAATATAATGTCAATTTTTAATCAAGTACGGTCATTGACCGTTTTGTAACTATCGCTTCAATTAAACGTTCTTTTGTTTGTTGGACACTTTGCACTTTTCATATTAATTGTGACTTGCTAATATCTATCCGCAGACCTTATCAAAACCCATGTCATGTAATTTTAGAAAGTATAAAAACAAGCTCAAATTTCTTATATTTAGGGTAACTGTACTCGTAGTTGACAGTTTACCAATAGTTGACACTTTTATTTTCAGTCACGAATAATAAGCTTTCTAATAAAAAAATGTTTCTGACTAATACGCTGCTTGAAAAAGTATAAAAATAAAGGATAAAATTATTTTTTACTTTTTAGTGTAATTTTATTTTTTTGAAGTCGGTTTTAATTCATTTAAATTTTTTTTATTTTTAACTTGTTAGTTTTATATATATTGAGACAACATGCTGAGGAGATATGCGCGTACGTACATAAAATAATAATAATTAGGTGACAATAATCGTTATTATTCACCATAACTGGCAAAATATTGGGTCAATGTTTATTTAGTCTAGGATGGGACCACCGGGGCATCGCCCTCTTTCGAATAAAAAAAAGATCATCAAAATCGATCCATACGCTGAGGAGTTATGCGGGGACAAACATATAAATTATTATTAATCATAACTGGCAAAATATTAGGCCAATATTGATTTAGTCTAGGATGGGACCACCGGGGCATCGCCCTCTTTCGAATAAAAAAAAGATCATCAAAATCGATCCATATGCTGAGGAGTTATGAGGGAACAAAAAAAAACATACAGGTCGAATCTATAATCTCCTCCTTTTTGAAATCTGTTAAAAACCATACGCCACTCACAGTGTCAAGTGTCCACGTAGGGAACTAATTGGCGCAAACAAACGTTGATTTCGTGATGTCACAGTGAATCTCGTGCACATTATCGGATGGGGGAATCTTTACCAATGTTTCATAGTTGACTTCCTGTAGTCGCCGGTGCGTTCACCCGGGAAAGCTGTTTTAGCCGGGTCAACGAGACATCTCTCCTTGTGATTCGTTAAACGACCTCGATTTCTGTAGCTTCGCTGTTAAAATATCGAACTGGTCGATAAACTTCAACACTGTTGTGTCATATATTATTTGGCTTCCATTATGTTGCGATACAATTTCATTCGTACATTTTGGATTGAATTTCTGAAATGAATAATATTCATATGCAAGAAATAAAAACATTTAAAAAATAAATAACAAATCGGTGTTCTATATATTTGAGTAACTTGGCTTTCGCGGTGAAAGTTTTATCAAAATTGCTATGGGTGGTTTTTTTATGCGACTTTTTCGAACAATTTTACTTTTTAATGTGGGTAAATTTGAAGTCTACAAAGTGTTTAATCGAACACAGTGTTCCGTCGATATAACGAAATAAATTGTAAGAAAATTTGTAGCAGCTTCGCAAAATATTTTTATGGAATCAGCTTGGTAGTCAATATGTTAATTGATGTTTGAATATTGTACGGTAATATACACAACATGGAACCAGATCTAGTATCAGTGAACGCGGGGCTGTCGTTTATTCGTAGCCACTCGAACCGGTGCAAGCTATAATGAAAGTCAATATTTCGAATTAATATGTAGAATTCATCAGCACTTGATGTACAAATTAACGTAACATTCCGTATCAAAGCTACGAATTTGATATTCCCAAATTGTGCAGCGGTTATCAATCTCTAATGCAATCATTTTCTTTCAACCTACGTGACCTCGCGTTATTTCGATAAACAAAAATGAACGGGGTTATTATAAAGTTGAAAAATAGTAGGGTAAAGGCAGGTAATATGGAACAGCACGTAATATGGAACTTCGTAAAATTTCGATAAAGAAATAACGAACTCTTCAGGTAATCGTTTATACTAGATCCCTAGACACAATAGACGATGATACTGAGAATTGAGCACCAGCCGGGCATCTATCATTGAAAGAGAAACGTTTATATTTTTCTTGGGGTGTAAAAGTTTCTGAAAAGTGCATCAAACAGTTAAATATTGTAGTGAAGGTATGTTACAAAGTATTATTTTGATATAATTTATCATTAAATATGTGTGTTCTTGATTATTCAACAATAGTTTACCAATAAAGTTACTTTGTTCTTAGTATAATTCTTAATTTCTTGTCGGAACATGTGTGTACGTAATATGGAACATACCGAGTAACATAGATGAAGTTGATAATGACGATGACGACGATGATGCGGAATGCTTATTTTGCGATGGTAATTATAAAAATAAAGACAATGAAATGTAGGACCCAATGTATTCGCTGCTTTCAGTGGGCACACGAAGAATGTGGGGCTTCCGACGTATTCTTCACGTGCCCAACGTGTAGGACACGCAGAAAGCAGGAATACATTTAAAAAATGATGTGTATTTATTTATTTGTATCTTCTACTTAATAAATCTTCATTTTTAGTAAAAAAAAGTAAAGATTTTTGGGTTTTCTTTACAAAGTTCCTAGGGGTTCCATGTTAGGGCCCATTTTTTCGAACTGCCGATTTTCACACTTTTCAGTTTTTTTACTATAATTGCAAAACAATTGGATTTTTTACATTGGACTATGTAAATATGATTATGCATTAATTCCTTCGTCCCCTCATGTCAGTTTTATTAAAAATAACGAATTCCCCTACTTTTGACAAGCTTTTGAAATCAGATGTTCCATATTACCTGATCTTACCCTATAGCACAGTTAAGCTTGCAAGCGATGAATTTAAAAAAAAAAATAAAGCAAAATCGGATCTGTAAAGAATTATCCTACATGTTGACACATTTCTTCAACATGTATATTTTTCAAAATAGTCGTGGAATTTACTCGTTCTTCTCCTATCTTTTTACTGACACTGTCCGTCAAATATTGATTTTCATTAAAAGCATTTAGTATGAAAATTTTTCTGTCATATTTTCAGTGGCAATGGCGATTATTTTTATTAACCGACTTCAAAAAGGAGTTTTTTTTTTATGTTTGTCCTCTCATAACTCCTCAGCATATGGACCGATTTTGAGGATCTTTTTTTATTCGAAAGAGGGCGATGCCCCGGTGGTCCCATCCGAGACTAAATCAATATTGGCTCAATATTTTGCCGGTTATGGTTAATAATAATAATTTATATGTTTGTCCTCGCATAACTCCTCAGCATATGGACCGATTTGGATGATCTTTTTTTTATTCAAAAGGGGGCGATGCCCCGGTGGTCCCATCCTACACTGCATCAACATTGGCCCAATATTTTGCTCGTTATGGTTAATAATAAAGACTATTGTCACCTAATTATTATTATTTTATGTACGTACGCGCATATCTCCTCAGCATGTTGTGTCAATATATATAAAACTAAAAAGTTAAAAATAAACAAAATTTAAAAAAAAAATTAAAACCGACTTCAAAAAAATAAAGTTGCACTAAAAAGTAAAAAATAATTCTTTCTCTTATTTAATCTACGACTCATATTTTTAAAGTCGGTGCCTCATCATTTGCACTGTGTAAATCTGGCGCCGGCTTAAAAAATATGAGTCGTAGATTAAATAAGGGAAAGAATTATTTTTTACTTTTTAGTGCAACTTTATTTTTTTGAAGTCGGTTTTAATTTTCTTTTTAAATTTTTTATGTTAATAAATTTTAACGGCTCGTCACTAGAGTGTATCCAAATACTCTTATTCCCGTAAATTTGAGAATTTTATTCGCGAAGCAGTCTTGGAAATTCGAAAGGGAAAAATCAATTTTACAGGAGAGTTTTAATAAACGTTTATTAAAATTGTAGTCACTGTGAAATGCAACAGCACGGGGACGAATGGATATTTAACAACGGTGTGGTGAGCAATGACGAAGGACATTAGGCAGCGAAGCTGTGTCATCTGAAACGGAAGTGTCATAAACCATACACATCCGGCGGTTCCTATCTCACCAGATTCTACTATTCCCCCGGTGCGTGCTTCCGATTCGTTAACCTTAATGCACGAAGTCTTTACGCCGCCGTTTTTCCCAATACACCCTTCCGCCTCTCTTTTTCACTTTATGCTCCGCCTGCTCGCCTTCTCGCGGTCCGATTGTAAATATAAAAAAAACGCGTGTCCTCGTTCTGGTAATCGAGCAATATCGTTCATCTTCTGGCGAATGGAGGAGGAATGGTTTCGTGAAAAGGGCGAACCATTGCTCAAAAAGCACGAAGAAATATGAACGGGAACATTATGCTTAGTGGTCAGGTAACATATCTTCCAATATTTTTTTTTCTCGCTTCGAAAACTTTTATGAATAAATAATCTTTTAGGGGCTCAACTTGCGCTAACTTTCGCCGTAAAGATTATCTGGCGCGTTAATGGATCGCAATAAGTAATTGTTTCAACAGCATATTTCCTGCGAAGTAGGTATATTAGTGAGTGAAGCTTCGTAGTTTGAATAACTTTCTGTTATGAGTCGATTGACTACGAATAGATTGTACAATTCTTTGCTAATAAATTTCTAGTGCGTGCATAGATCTACCGGAATTTTATAACGCATATCGTAAAATATACGATATATGTGATGTGTCCTGCTTTTGGCTCTTATACGGCTCACACCTCGCGGTTCTTCCTCAAGTAGGGGAACCTCGGGTAAAGTGAAGCTCTTAAGATTTAGTAACACACAAAAAGAACAGAAACAAGCATATTTTTTTACCGTATTGTATTAGACACTTTTGTTTTCTAAAATCCGCGATACAAAAGCTCTTTCGTTTTAGGATTTGATAGAATATTTGTTCAAAAGATTTTCTACGTTCTTTTCTACACAGTAAACTGTAAAATCGCTGCAAAATAAATACTGTCAGGGAAAAGCAAGTATTTTTATTGAATGGGGGATTAAAAAATATGTTACAACTTGTTTGTAAAAGAATTTAAAAAAAAAAGACTTTAATTTCGGAATATCCAAAATTGAAAAGAAGTTACAATACACAAAAAAATGCGCTAAAAGCTGGATACAATTATAGGAAGAGAACACAAAATAATTAATTACATTGTACTTCATGTGCTTTGGTTGATTTTGTTGTCAGTATATTTTCAAAATTGTGTTGAATCTAAAGGGACTGAAAACAAAAATTATATATTAAGCCGTTGAAAATCGAATTTTCCATTTAGTAGTTCCATGAAGTCCATTACAGTTCCTTTTATTTCTTTTGTGGAGAGTTGGAGGCAATTCACAATTTAACTTAACCCAACTTAGAGGTTGATGCGACTTAAAATAAATAAATTAAAAAAAAAATTGACTCTGCTCCTTTCACTTTGCCCCCGGGTCAATGGCAGAGAAATTAGTGAATTTACAATGGTGTTGCTAATATGTTTAAATAAAGCTGAGTCAACAATCTCTCAAATAATCTGAATAATAAGCTAAAAGAATAACTCCTATACAAATAAGACATTACTTACATGACTTTAGAAATAACCATTTCATGTATAAAATTTTGAAAGTTTGAATAAAAACTCTGATCACTCTACTTCAAACAAGCAGTCTCACAAATAATAATGGCTTACTTTTGTCGCATACTTACTAGAATAGCCACTACAATAGCATTTCTATAGCCGTAGTAGCATGTACAAAACAATATTTCACTCTGCCTCTCCATTTCGCTTTTCCCCGATTTCCCCTACCTGCGCAAGTACCCCGAACCAAATGCAATTTTAACTTTATGGCGTTTTTTCCAGGAGACCCCATTTAATTTCGAAGTTAAGAATAGTATCATTAAATTCATATTTACGGTACGCTCTCTTTGATGACAGAGCAACTCACACCTAGCACTAGAAAAACCAGGTTAAACTTTGACATTTTTTTTCATTGAAAATATTTTTTAATTTAACCCTTCGTTGACACACCTCTCTTTTCGATCAACTTTGACATACCTGGGTGGCTCGCACCCAGAACAATTTTTGAACGACTGCCATTCTCATCTGAAGAATCCAATCGTTATGGAAAAATCATGGGTCAATTTCAAGGTCTCTAAAATGTATTCTAATAGTTTTTTATTGAAATTGTATCACTGTTTTTGTAAAAAAAGTCTAGGATACCATGTGTCGAGAAAACACGAAGAAAATCTTCAATAAATTGTAACTTTTACAAATTCAAATATTAGAAGCTAAAAATCTACAGAGCTATTATCCAGATATTATATTTGGAAAAAAAAATTGTTTGTAAGTCGGCTTTGGAAAAAAGGTATTTATTTTGCATATAAAAGGCACAGAGGGTCAAAATCAACTTATGGGTGGTTCCCACCCAGAGTGTCAACGAAGGGTTAAAAACGTTTTGTGTAAATTGGTAGATTTCGTAATTCTCAATTGTGTAAATTTAATTCGAAAACTAAGAATATTGAATATGTTATAGCGTTTTTCTCAAAATGGTTTTCTCGAGAAGTAGTGAATCTATTCAATTCAAATTTGGAACAGAGGTTTTTGACAGAATTATTTAGTTTTGTCGTAGGTTTTTTGTAAACGTCTTAGTACATTTTTTATCAATTAAAAAAGGATGATTTATTACTGCAAGCTCATACATCTGTATTCAAATGGTCGTCATTTTGCGAAAAATGGATATTTTCAAAATCAGTAACAACAAAAACTAGATTCGTTTATGTATTTTAAGAGAATTTTTTTGCTTCGGATAAAAACTATCGGAGATATTTTGGTTACCGTGGAAGCTGTTCTGAAAAAACTCCCCAACGAAAATTGCTATTACACGTACAATCTCCTTAGTTTTCGAATTAAATTCACACAATTGTTACATTGAAGTATGCATTATTATATGCATGGACAGATTTTTAAATTGAAAGATATTTTCAATGAAAAAAAAATGGTCAAAGTTCACCCTGGTTTTTCTAGTCATAAGTGTATGTGGCCCCTTAACAGTGTTCTTTATAAGCGTTCAAAACAGTGCATTTAATGCAGGTGTTAAGAAAAGTAGTGCACAGCACGTGTCCCTGGGGGTGTCATGGATGCTTTGCAAGTAGGCCTGTTGTTTTGAGCTCTACGACGTTAAACTTGATCTCTTCAACAGTCCATATCTGTTACACTTATCTTTAGAAATGAATTTGTTGTTACTTATTACGCTTCATCAGGGGGAGTATGCTAATTAATAACAAAATCCACAATTCGCTTCATTTTTCTGTGATCAACAGATGCATGCAGTATTGTTTATTAAATTTGTTGCGCACAGATGAGTTCGATAAACAGCTCTGCCACTATGATTTCTAATATTTGCATTCCTTCGAGTTTATACCCGGTTCGTGCAAATTGAATTTCGCGCGATTGCGCTACGCCGCGGCAGTCGAATGCAAGGGGAAACTAACTGTCGTGTCGATTGCGATTGATACTTACTGATATTGATTTTCAACAGAGCTTACCATTCCTCGGCCTTTCCATTGTCGACCTAGAATCGATGTTGAGGCTTACTGTAAACATTCTCGCAGTCCCAAAATGACAGTTTACGGATGCTTCGGGAAATTTGCGGCTTCGCCAAACCGCTGCAGACTTATAGCCCACTGAATGAAACCGACAGCGTGTGTGTTTATAACGAGGACATGGCTGTATCGATACTTCCGAACACTCTTCAGATGCTTCGGTGATTCGTTTTCCTTAGTCAGTGATTTCGCATTTGAGTGATGGAGGTACATTCTTAAAACTGAATTTGAGAATGTTTGTCGAATTTGTATGAACTTTGAAATAAATAAGTTTGTAAGTGAAGGCATCGAGATTAGAGCTGCACATGTATTCGAATATTCGAATAATGTCTTTAAATAATTCGAACATTCGAATAATATTTGAATATTTGAGTACTCATAATTATTCGAATCTGAAATTCGAATTCTCTGATATTCGAATCTGAAATTCGAATTCTCTGGTATTCGAATCTGAAATTCGAATTCTCTGGTATTCGAATCTAAAATTCGAATTCTCTGGTATTCGAATCTGAAATTCGAATTCTCTGGTATTCGAATCTCAAATTCGAATTCTCTGGTATTCGAATCTCAAATTCGAATTCTCTGGTATTCGAATCTCGATGTCAAATTCTCTGGTATTCAAATCTGAAATTCGAATTCTCTGGTATTCGAATCTGAAATTCGAATTCTCTGGTATTCGAATCTGAAATTCGAATTCTCTGGTATTCGAATCTCAAATTCGAATTCTCTGGTATTCGAATCTCGATGTCAAATTCTCTGGTATTCAAATCTGAAATTCGAATTCTCTGGTATTCGAATCTCGATGTCAAATTCTCTGGTATTCAAATCTGAAATTCGAATTCTCTGGTATTCGAATCTGAAATTCGAAATCTCTGGTATTCGAATCTGAAATTCGAATTCTCTGGTATTCGAATCTGAAATTCGAATTCTCTGGTATTCGAATCTGAAATTCGAATTCTCTGGTATTCGAATCTGAAATTCGAATTCTCTGGTATTCGAATCTGAAATTCGAAATCTCTGGTATTCGAATCTCAAATTCGAATTCTCTGGTATTCGAATCTCAAATTCGAATTCTCTGGTATTCGAATCTCGATGTCAAATTCTCTGGTATTCAAATCTGAAATTCGAATTCTCTGGTATTCGAATCTGAAATTCGAAATCTCTGGTATTCGAATCTCAAATTCGAATTCTCTGGTATTCGAATCTCAAAGTCAAATTCTCTGGTATTCGAATCTCAAATTCGAATTCTCTGGTATTCGAATCTCGATGTCAAATTCTCTGGTATTCGAATCTGAAATTCGAATTCTCTGGTATTCGAATCGCAAATTCGAATATACTTAGAATAATCAGATATTCGTATCAGCCCTAATCGAGATTACAATTGATTAATTTTATCTCGAGAATTAAGTTTTCATTTTCTGATGTACAGTTTGTACTACTAAATATTTATTATTCATTCAAGTTCGATCTTTTACAGAAGCTGTCACATAATTGAAGTATTTCTTAGCAGTAAGTCCTCAGTAAGTTCAGCAAACTGGGCTCCAGATAAAATCTTGTTCATATATGTATACGAAATTACGAAAACTGTTTTTACTTCACTAATTTCAATCGAGATGAAAATGGTAGCATTAACTTCCCTTTTAACCAGATGGTTCCAGTGGTGTATAGAACTCATATCATGCTCTTTGAGCAAAATTACTCTATAGACATAACATTGCTTTTCATTTCTGACTTCTGTGGATGCAAGGCTGCCACAGTGGCAACACTAACTGGATCCCTGTGTATACAGCAATCTTAATCCGGGAACTGATTTATGTTTAATTTTATTCACCAATTTACGCTTATTGTTGATTTATTATTAAAATGATTTTAGAAGTAGGTATCGGCTTCATTACTGTAATATTATAACAGTTCAAATAATCCTTGAGAGACATATTCTCCCGGAGTGTGAACAGTTTCAAATAAGAGCAATCCTGACTGAAAAATTTCAATGATTACCAGCAAATATTAAAACTATTTTCCTTCCTGGAAGACTCTGTGCTTTACAACCAAACCTAGCTCTCCAAAGTTCATTTGTTTTGAATCTTCGTCGCTAATAACCACTTAAGTGCAGATAATGCGATGTTAAAATACACAATAAAAAGAAAAGTGGCTGGCTAACAAGGCTTTAAATTATGATCACGTCTTTTGCCGAAATTTCGTAATTGATGTATCGCGGCTGACGATAATTTTAACCGAATTACATCTTGTATTTGTAACGTAATTGAGCAGCATGGCATGCAATTTGCCACGAATGCGATGTATTTTGTGCAACCAATAATTTTCTATTGCTGCGAACATTAAACATCCTTATAACGTAAACATCGACCCAATAATCGTTGCTGGCAAATATCCGCGGTATTTAATGACAGTGAATAAATTATCGTTCACCGACTATTCGGCTCGCCAATGCATGTGTTATGCGTGAACAGTTTACGAATTACAATTAATGCGCGTGACCAGCGGTGCAATCTTTGGTTCCGCGATCAATCGCGTTTCACCGCGGAATTCCATATCGACTAAAACGTAAACGAAATGTGAATGACGAAATGCAATTTGGAAAAAAGAAAGGACAAATCGTTTTTATGTAAAGGAAGATAATTTCAATTCGTTGTAGATAAAACACTCTTAAATATGATTATCAGAGTGGACTCAGAGTTGGGCAAAATGTAATCTAATTACAAATTACAAATTACGATTAAAATGTAATTGTGTAATTGATTACACATTATTTTCTGCAACCGTTAATTTAGGTAGTTGACAAAATTGTGGCCAACTACCTAAACGAACGATTACAGAAAATAATGTGACAAAATTGTGGTCAAGTACCTAAATTAACGATTACAGAAGATAATGTGACAAAGTTGTGGTCAGCTACCTAAATTAACGATTACAGAAAATAATGTGTAATCAAATACACAATTACATTTTAATCGTAGTTTGTAATTTGTAATTAGATCACATTTTGCCCAACTCTGGAGTAGACTACGCATATAAGAGATTTTGGAGCTGTCGACGTCAACATAACATTATTGCAAAGTTTACATTGTCAGTCTTGGAAATTTGTTCTGCTTCGTTGCATTGTATTATACAGTAAAATCAAGAATGTCTCGAACTAACTTCGTCTCATATTTACAACTTATCGTGCAATTTTACTCCCCGTAAGTCCAATAAAGAAAAGTGGGTGGGCTTTACAACCCATAAGCTCAGCGGCACTTCAACAATAACGTTAGTTGAACCACAATATGCGGCATAGATGAACCTCTGTGAAAAAAAAAACAAAATACACGTATTCTATTTTAACAAAAATATATGTTTATATTTATCGCAATAACACTTCATCTTTTATTTGTAATTTTAAAAGTCTCCATGGATCGCTTTCCGTTTTAAACTGCTGGCAATAATCAGTCTTTAATACTAAATTCAGTGATTCCCTTTCGTTGGTCATTCCGGCTACGTGTCACCTTGTTACCCCATTTTACTGTCCCATTATTTGCATGATCTGCGATAAAACGTCGAAAGCGAACGAAGGTTAAATCGCAGACCCCAGACGGATTAATATTTGATCCGGGATGCGATAAATCCCTGTAATTGATAGCAAATAATTTGGTAATCCGACGGAAACAACTAAACTGGTCTTCGTGCTCGCGAGCCCGGCCGCATAATTAATTCCGGCGTTATCTTTCTGTTTCAGGTGAGTCTGAGCTGTCGAGGAAACGAACGGAGCACTCTTCCGGGCTCTTCATCCCTGGACGTAATGCAGGAATGCCACGGCCGTTTGCGTAATTCTGTACCAAATGCTCTACGAAAATTAATCTTAGATGTCGAACAATGTGATCTACTTTGAAGGTGGCGCGCAAATTATATAGCGAACACTGTGCTGCTTTTACAAGTGCATCGGTAGATTTCACGTTTCTAAATCTCTCGCGCGTAGTAAGAAAATAATCAGTTTTATTGGGTGTACTTATCTCCATTTTTTAACTGTTGTAAAAATTATTTTTTGTATTCTATACGTGAAATTTATACAAGTATTTATCAACGTATTAGTGTCGTTAATCGGTTACAAAATTTTGCTTCTTGTTTCCCCGTGTAACTTGTTTGCAACCAGTTGCACTCGCCCGTTCAATGCTTCGGATGCTGTGGATGTTTTTTATTTGCGTGGCGGTGTACCAAAGGGATGCGAAAAAGGATACGGAAATTATGGATTTATTTATTTATAACTAAAAATGATAATAGGCGAAAAATAGGAGTAGAGTAATGTGGGGCAAGAGTGCGCACTTAAAGTTTAGACTTCTCTAAAATCCTTGGTATTACACTGATAGTCATATCGTTTTGTGAGAAATAACTACTATCCCTTATTATTCGATAGGCAGTGACTTCGTGTAAAGGGTGTAGTCGGATAAGCATAGTGAAAAGTGCCCCCTAACCAAATTGAACTTTGTTTGCGGCAATCGATAGATTCCTCTAAGAAAACTATTTCTGCCAAGTTTCAACCCGATACCCCTACTACTAGGGTAGTTACAGGGTGAAACGTAATTTACAGTTTAAGCTCCATTACTTTTGATCTATTGAATAGAAACTTATACGAAAAATCAGAGGCATTCTGCCCATTGATACACGTGTCTGTGAATTTTTTCAGAATTTTCAGTGGCAAAACCGAATTTTAAAAAATTCAAAAAGATTAAAAATTACGATTTCAAAGTCAAAATTTCAAATTACAACTTTTATATTTTTACAGTTTTGGCGTCTTTGTATGGTCATTAATGTCTAATTTTTTCAGATTTTTCGAAAGGGTGGAACGCAGTCGCAAAAATCAAAAACTGATATTTCTTACCTTCCCGTACGCAAAGTTGTGGCATGCTCGTACGACGAATATATTTTGTTCCTTAAACGGGTGTTATATGCAATTCTAAATACTTTCACATGTTTTAAATGAGTCAATGCAATTAATCTGATAGCATTTTACCGTTGATAAGGGTGAAGTTTTACCTAATTGCGTGTATAAGTGATGTCAGTATGTACAAGTCTCTCCACGACCGTTCTTGGTAGTTTCTTGAATTCTACACCTAACACGACTAATATTCGACTTAACAGTGTTTATTTGTCTATCCGACATATTGTATATGGACACTATTTTATATTATATTATATTAATTTGTTATATAGTATATTATATTATATTATTTATATATTATATATTATAGTAATTATGTTGAATTTGTGAATTACACCAGTTTGTAGATTCCTTTTACATGTAATCACAAATGTTTACAAAATCACTCACACTCAGAAAAAATGTAAAATCAGTGCGTAAACGATAAGTAAATGTTTTCAATAAATGTATAACTTTATAATGTTACAACAACAACTGGTGTAATGCACAAATTCAACATAATTTCTATAATATATAATATATAAATAATATAATATAATATACTACAGGCATCGGAATTAAGTGATCTTTTCGGCCGAGTTTCAGAGGCGACGCCTCCTTTCTCCCGCCGCGCGTCTTGGCCCCCGCGGCGGCCCAGAAGCCTCGAGCGCCTCAGGCCCGTGCCGTATGAACCGCGCGTGGCGCATTGGAGCGACACCCGTATCAATAGGTTTCCACATCACCCATGGGGTACTATTATCGATGCGTTTTTTTTTGGCAGTGGTATCCCCGTCGAAACGTGCGCGAAAATCTAGTTTTCCCAAACATGTTTAAAATTTTGATAATAAAACGCGCTTTTCCACTCTATTTTTTATCACGCGGCACAGTGGAATAGGCCTACAGGGGATA
The DNA here is from genome assembly GCA_946251845.1 of Andrena fulva. Classification (NCBI taxonomy): domain Eukaryota; kingdom Metazoa; phylum Arthropoda; class Insecta; order Hymenoptera; family Andrenidae; genus Andrena; species Andrena fulva. The sequence goes on from OX276327.1 coordinate 63,125,158, forward strand.
CCACTGACAAAAAAAACGCATCGATAAGAGTACCCCATGGGTGATGTGGAAACCTATTGATACGGGTGTCGCCCCAATGCGCCACGCGCGGTTCATACGGCACGGGCCTGAGGCGCTCGAGGCTTCTGGGCCGCCGCGGGGGCCAAGACGCGCGGCGGGAGAAAGGAGGCGTCGCCTCTGAAATTCGGCCGAAAAGATCACTTAATTCCGATGCCTGATATACTATAACAAATTTTTAAAATTCGGTTTTGCCACTGAAAATTCTGAAAAAATTCACAGACACGTGTATCAATGGGCAGAATGCCTCTGATTTTTCGTATAAGTTTCTATTCAATAGATCAAAAGTAATGGAGCTTAAACTGTAAATTACGTTTCACCCTGTAACTACCCTAGTAGTAGGGGTATCGGGTTGAAACTTGGCAGAAATAGTTTTCTTAGAGGAACCTATCGATTGCCGCAAACAAAGTTCAATTTGGTTTGGGGGCACTTTTCACTATGCTTATCCGGCTACACCCTTTACCTGTCACAACTTATATAAAATAAATATTTCCAAAAAGTGTCAAATGCGAACTTTTACCCGCTATGTGGGGCAAAAGTTCGCATGTTATGGGGTAAAAGAACGCAACGAGAAATATCCAAAAAATGCGGATTAAAAATTAATAACAAAAATCAAAAGCTGAGATCAGCGTGGCTCAACTATCGCAACCTCAAAATTTAGCAAACTCTAGAATTAAAATAAGTTTAATGAAGATATAACACCCGTCAAATTATTTTGGGGCAAAAGTTCGCATGCGATCTCTTGTCCCACTGCATTATGCGAACTTTTGCCCCCACAGCTACTTTTACATTGTTTAATCAATCCTGTTATCTGTGAGGAGAATTGAAAACTTCTATTAGCACTTTTTAATAGAAGTATTTCAGCTCTTTCAGACGGCATATTATTAAAATATTTACTGATCAATTTATAGGAATAATATTGATTCCCAAACATGAGAATATTACATCAGAACTAACGAATTCAGTACTTACCGCATTGTAAGATAACAAACCGAAACACAGCCACGAAATTCGACATTAGTGACTCTACCTTCATTTACAATTGACTGCCAATCACCATTGGCAACTGCCACAACTCAAACCATGAAATTCGCATGGTGCGAACTCTTACCCGCTGCGAACTTTTACCCACCTTTACTCTAGATGTTGAAAACAGTGATATGCTACATCTTCTCTAGAATATTTCGTTAATTTATAATTATACAAATACGAATACTTTTCTGGCGTTTTTAAAAGTTTTACAGAAAATTATTTTTCTACCATTACAACCATTTTGACACGGTAACTGGCCAGAGCTTGATGCGATATCGCGTAGATGTTATAAAGAATCATGCGACAGTTATCTAGAAACTGGTGTGTAGACTCGGCTCGTTCGAATCTGGCAGCTCCAACACGACTACGCGGTGGCAAGTTGCTCTCTTCACATGGTTGGCATTCGTTTTGGGAACTCGTGAATATAGTCTGGGTGAAAACCTATGGCGTGATTTTGTTGGGAACCATATTCACGAAATATTGCAGTAACGTTGATTAAACCTTAGAGAATATTCTCCAAGGATTAAACAAACGTCAATCATGTGAAGTGGAACTCCCTCGGGCGTTTGTGTTGGAGCAGCGAGTATCGAATTAGCTGGGTCTACAATGAAGTGAATCCTTGTGTAAAACTGAGTACAAATTGTAGAACATTTTTTTTTAACGAGGATTCATTGTCCAGAAAATCAATTTGGAAAAGCCATCGAAACCGCAATCGGAAAAAGTTATTCTACAATTTCAGCTCACTTTTGCACAAGGATTCATTTCATCCGCAATTGCAACATGGCTACTCCTGCATTCTACCAATTCGTAATCATTTGCACGCGTACATATCACATCTTTGAAAGCATTTCTTCCAAAAATGAAATTCCTAATTAAAAAAATTCTATTCTACACTTTCAACTTATTTTTTCAGATAGAAGCACACCTTCTTAGGTTTTCCCGCCAACGATAGACCAACCTCTACAAAATTAAATACCACTTTTTAAATTCCCTATAAACTCGCTACACTCTTATTATATTCTCACTTTTCTGTCACTAAAGAATCTGTACATCTGCCGTCTTTGAAAACTTTTATAAGGCTCACTAAAAGATGCATTTTCGGCATATATCATTCTTAAGGACTCGCTTTCACATTTCCCAAAAACCGAATTCAGTTGAGAAACTCCCACTTGTACAACAGTTTTAAATTCTACCCCTGCTATTATGGATTTTCTTCTGATTGGTATATTTGCATATCAGTTTCAGACAAGTATTTCATTTTAATAGCCAAACTGTGATAACATAATAGTTTCTAATTAACCGTATGATTGCGATAATAATTAAACACACTGCAACACACGGTAAAGATGCAATTACAATTATTTACATGACGTGTAGCTCTGCGTGACCCTTTATACACCAGTCGCAATATATTATTGGTGTTGTAGTCGTAAATCGTTGCAGGACGATAATACATCTTCATCTCTGCCGGCAATCCTTGGTAAGATCTAAACGATGAAATTGATTTTCCTTGGTTCATTTACGATTGCAGTACTCAACTGGATGACTGATTTATACTTGACAATGTATGTGGCACTTCGTTCCTACTAGCCGTAAAGTATGTAGGAAATGGTAGATAAATATCGCGGCTGTTTGGTGCAAAGAAAACTAGTTTTAAATGACAAGAAAAATTCTTAAAATACCTGCGTTCTAAATATTACGATATTATTGAGATATAGTAGACAGGTACGTACTAGCAAAACACCCGTGCTTCGCTACGATGCAAATTAGGCATTCCGCTCCCATTTAATTTAACATTTAATTTTATAAATAAGTGCATCGTCCTGTTCACGTGGATTTTGGAACTATTCTGTAGCCTATCGCGGTCCCATTAAAACAGAGATTATTGTGGTATATGGTTCATCGAAATCGGTGCAGTGTAGGTAGATAATCAAGGGATTGAAGTGTTTGTTAAGTAATACGATAATTATTGATATTGAATTAATAAACCTATTATATGAAAGTACATTATATTGGAGCATTTGAAATGCTATCTTATTCCAGTCACACAGATTTCCAATAAAATTCAGGGAATTCTGTCATTTTTAGCTTCGTATTATGCATCATGAATATTTATGCTGTATGGTAGAGATACCAGAATCGGGCGATGTAATGAAATGAAAATATCGATCATTGAAATGTGACGGGCAGATATCATTTTATATTATAACTACGCGCCGATGTTGATACGGTTTATTTTTCGTTAGTGTCGTAATAATTATAAAACTGTACAAGATTCGTGGACAAACTGTTTGATATGTTGTCAGATATTAATATTTTTTTAACTGTCAGCGTATACTGTGTTTCCACCTTTACCTTCCAAAGCTGTAAAATATTCTATGTATAGATACTAGGGTAGCCGTTATTTTCAACATGCGATTTCATTTGCTCTCACCCCCTAATATGGTTCAATTTCATAAAAAAATAGTCCCTGAAAAAGATTATTGCAATCGGACAACAAGAAAGGGTGCCGACCTGGCTTTAAAATTTAGAATTCATCAATGGTTTGAATGTAAAGAATTTCTCAAAAATGGTAAGCCGTATCGAAATTTTGTTCAAATAACACTAAAAGAGCATTCAATTTTCTACAATTGTTGTATATAGAATTTTTTCGTGCTTCCAACCATTATTTACATAATAGCGTTTATCACATTCCAAATACTGGAGAATGAGATTCTTGGACAATTGGTTGCCAGACCTAACCACGTCTCACCTTAACAATTAGTTTCAAGCTTCTTGGAATTTTAAGGCAATATTTACAATTATACATATAGACCGGAAACCAACCCCGTACATACTTACAAACACGTTTATTTTGTCACAATTCGAAAAAAAACATGTTGTTAGCTCGCTACCCGCAAGTCGTGCTCGTTGATAAATATTGGATTTTGTACTAAATTTGTGGTGACTTTTGCACAGAAAATACTATTAATCCACGTCAGATTTCACTATTCGTGTGTAATAAGTTTCGTAGAGCTTATTTATATTGGTTGCTTTACATAAAAAAAATTACTTCTGTCGATTGTTACAAACTCCAATTCATATTTAGAAAATAATTTATTTCTGAATTTGATCTGTTCTTGTGTGTTCTATACTCGATTTTCACGAAACTTATGCATGAAGTGGATATTACAAAAATTTCCAATATGTATTTCCTTTATCTACCAGCATGCACATGGAGAGAGTGAAAATATCCCTCAATGTTGCAGACGAAAACCATATGTGCCTGAATATCCCAGAAACCCTCAGGCGTAGAAAGACAAATTAGGTACAAAAGTGGTGTGTTTTGGAATGCCAAATTCAGCTACATAATCGTCATTCCTTAAAAATCACATGCTTAAAATAATATAGCTATTAACAATTACCATATCAAAATAATATAGCTATTAACAATTACCATGTTAATTTTTCCTGTAAAACGTTGGTTACTCATTAGCTTCCACCTTCCACAGCATCTCAGTCAGCCCTTGCTACATTGTAATACCCATCCAGAATAAGATCGCGATTCCGTGCCTCGGCAATCGGATACGAATGCTTCGGATATCGATCAATCTGCGTGAAAGATATCCAAATTACACGGGGGGGGGGGGGGGGGGGGGGAGAGGAGGAGACAAATTATTCTCGACAAAATGAGGGGAGGAAAAATGAAGGAAAAGTTTTCGCTGCCAAGTTTCCCCATATCCTCGAGATAACGAATGCCACTTCGCGGTAGCACGGCGGACAGTATCTCGCGAGAATTCTTACGCCTACGGGTAACTGCATTTCGCCCCCACCGAATAAGTCGGCCCGCGGAACTTTCCTCTTTCTTGCCTGGAAGTTTTGCGCCGGAATGGCAGGTCTGAACTCGCGTTTTGGCAAAGCCTCGGACCATTGGTCCTTAGAATGGCTCGTTCGCGGGGACGATGAGCCGATTCTAGCCGATCCTGGCCAGAATCCACGCGGCCCTCGTCCTTCCGCCTGAAGCAGGAAGAAGCTGGAGCATCGGCTTCCTTCCAACGCCGGCCAGAAGCCTCCCTAAGAGTTTTAAAACGAGAGCCCGGCTGGGAGTTGCTCCGGGATAATCATGCATAGCCGTATCCCGGGGCGGGGTGGAGCGGGGTCGAACGGAGCCAAATTTACGGCGGGTTTGGTAGTTCTCTCGTCGTTAAATCGCTGCCCGACAAATCGCTCGTACGCTCTTAATTTTTTTACTCCCGCTCTGTCGACGGGATTCCTTAAATTACCGCCGCTTTAATTAAAACGCGGATCGTCGGTGTTCCCGCGTTTCATCAGCATTTCCGTAGCGATCGATTGTGTCCTCTTCGGTTGTCTCGCGCTTCCAGCCAATCCCGCCCAACGACTTGATTCCCGAATAATGAGTTGTCATCTTTCCGCGTAATTGACGGGGCCTGGCTATGAAAATTCCCCGATACGCCGGTACTCGGGGACAGGGGTTTCAACGATCGTCACCACTGGCCGGGCAATTAGAGGCAAATAATAAATCCCCGCCAGTCGGGCCGGCCGCGATATTTCCCTCCGGTCAGCTCGACAAATCGGGCGCTGATCATTTTTGGTAGCGCGCTAATTGGATACCGATTCAACGGCCGCGTCGGCCCTGCCTCGAATTCACCGATAATTCTCGGTGAAATGCTAATTTACCGATAACTGCGCGCTGGTAATATCACGTTGCTTCGCACCGGTATCGCGCACGCCACTCACGTCCCTCTGATACGTTCGTTCCTGATGCGTGCTGAGATCGTGCGCGGCAGTGAAAGAGGAAAGATGAAGCTGGAAGATGACTCGGGCAATTGGAAATTGTATTTTCTGGCCGACCTCGGGTTTGTCGTAAATTTAAGAATCGATTTGTAGGATTCATGGGTTAGGAGACGGACGGGCGGCCTGTGGTGTAAGTGAGGCCCAGGTCCATAGGTGGCGCGCGCCCGTTAAGAGGAGCTCATTAAGCAGAGTCCTCGGGGAAGCCGGAGTAGGGGAATCGGTTAGGCGGCTGGCCAGCACGCGGAAGGCCCGGGTTCGAGTCCCGGTGAGAGCGGTTGACAAGGGACATTACGCAATTGTTACACGACGATTTTGTTGAGGTTTACGTAGATTATAGTTCACGAAAAAATATTTGACACCTCTGCGTTTTCTTATCGGCTATCATCCGTATCTAGGAGGTGAAACCAGCCCTCAAAGTTGGGGGTGGAAAACACGTTTGCCCCAATATCTCGGAAAGTATGCACTACAGATGTATTTTTTTTATAATAAATTCAGCCACCTAATCAGATTCGTAATGCATCAATTTGTTTAAACAATTTATTTTGAAAGTGACCTAAGTCCATTTATCTTCAAATCGAGATATTTAAGGGTTTGCGTTTCAATGAATTTAAAAATATACGTAGAGGATACTAATGAGTCATACTGCTTAAGTGTATCTAAGGATGTTAAATTTATAGTTCCTATTAAAATAATGGCAATTATTAAGTGAATAATATGCGTTTTCTTATCATGAATGGAGTTAGGCCACTTCCAAAATTAACAACCAGATTCATTATAAAATTTGAAGGTGCCCAAGTCCATTCAACATAATTTAAGATGCTTCAAATTGAAAAAAAACAATACTGAATTTATTTTACATATCGTTAAAACACTTCGGAAACATAATTTATGCGATTCTAAACATTTTTTAACTACATAACGTACAAAATTACAAACATAAATTTATTACAAAACAATTTACTACTCATCAACATTTTGTGCGTGTGAAAGGGATTTGTAGAAATCATGATGTTCCAGTGGTATATATCGTAATAGGTCCATTATGTCCTTGAATTTTGCTGTTGTAATTTGTCTGATATTTTTATGCCATGGTGTCATACAATATTTTCGAACTTTCTTGGTCTACCCCGACGTGGTAATAAATTCAGGACTTTAAAATAGTAAATATCTTGATTTAAGTATAAATGGAGTTAGGCCACTTTCAAACTACACGGTTCGATTATTGAACTAACTCTGAAAACTTATGTGTCAAGAATTATCGTATTTGCTCGGATTATAAGCAACCTGAAATGCTTTACTAATAAATAACATGAAGTTGTACATGTAACCATGGTAACCGGAAAAAATTGAAAAATGGAGTTAGGCCACTTTCAAAATAAACGGCTCATATATTACAAAGTATCCATTTTTCACTCTTATAGATTGATAAAGGCTGTTTCTCTTGTAGATTGTTGATCCATTTTCACGTAAATTTGTGAACGATACATTGAATTTTTCAATTTTGACTTTTTAATAACAATTAGATACGCCGCAGTACTGATGGGATGGCCAATAATGAAACTGACACAAATGAAATTGATATTGTCTCTGTTACTAAATATATTTTCCACATCCCTTTGAATACAATTATTAATAAATACGAATGGACTTAACAGTTGGAGGTAAGTCACGTGTGGTATAAAGTGTACGTTAGAAAAGAGTGTCAAATGTATCAGCCTTGTTCTCTCAAGAAGAACTGAATTGCACGGGAAAGCGATTTGCTTTGTCGCACCTCGAGGACAGGCATGCTGATAGGATTGAACACACGGATTAGTTGGTGCACAGGATTCGTCACATAGAAGAATAGTCAATAGTACGTGACATTCATCGCGTCGAGAAGAAAATGTTCATTGTACACGTTTGAGGTGTTTGCTTATCGGGAAAAGTCTACCAAACCACTCTCGCATGTGGCGCCACCTAGTCGGGTGATGAAGTCCACGTGTTCTTTCGGAGTGTCTCAAACAAGGGCGTCCGCAGACTTCTTTCGAGGGATGGCAATTTTGGGGTGACGTTGAAGAAAAAATATAGTAATGAAAAAAAAATGTATAAGATTTTTTTCAGTCAGACGATTTCATTTAATTTGATCGAAAATGCACTAAAAAATAATTCTCTCCTTGTACTACAATTACGATGGTGATATGTCACTTTTAATAAAATCGTGGAGCAGGATTTATTACGCGAGTTGAATGACCAGTACCGCGACTCGGTTTTAATATTTAGTGATGAGTTCAATCGAAAAATATATGGACCGTAGTGTTTCGAAGGAAATGTAACAGAAGCAACATATTCAGGATTTCTGGAAAATTATGTGAAAAAATAAGTGGAAAATTTATGGTTTCAACAAGACGGTGCTTCGTCACATACGCTACAGTATACAGGTACAGTAGCGAACAAAAGAGTTACCACTTTTTTCCAACCACCATACTTCTATTACTTTTCAATATCAACTCAAGACTGCAGTATGCGCCTAATATACATATTCTTAACACAAAAACCCTACGTAACATTAAACAGCACAACAAACTTTTAAAGCCAACAAAAAGTTGCCACTTTTGAAGATTAATAAAAAAATTCTAATATTTTGTCAGGGCACCTTTTGCTTTTAGGACAACCTAAAAAGTTACTAAACGCGGTAACTTCTTTGTCGGCCCCAAAAATGTGTTACCCCGTTCAATGTCATATAACACTTTTGTTTGTGGGTTAAATAAACTCAACTGTAACTGGGTTTAATGCAGCTTTAAATTCCCCATCAGAATATGCACATTACACACACCACAGTCCCAAATGTATGCTAAAAAATAACGAAAATAGAAGAAATCGAAAAAGTGGTAACTTTTTTGTCCGCTAGTATCTATGTACATCGAGCCACAGTGAAGCTTGTAAAATGAGATGAAAAAATGTGTGGGGTAGGGTAGATGTGCCGTATGTGGCCACTGCGCTGTTTTTGGCCATGTGTATAATTATCTTATTTTTAAATTGCTTGCAGATCATTATTATGTGGAGAATTTCACGTCATAAATATTTTGTTTAGTATACCGCCAGAAATATAAGGTTACATTTATTGCTTACATGGAAAAATATTATATTTTTTAAGAAACGGCCAAAACTGGTGCAATACCTTAAAGTGGCCACAAATGGTGCATCTACCCTACGATGGAGTTCATGGCGACAATTCCACCAATAATGTGTTGTGACTTTTGAGGTTAGGTCGCCTGCCAAACCTCGAATTTACCCATCGTTACTCTCATAGAATTCACGCTATGGAGGGGAAGAGTTCCTGTGGCTTCACCTATTTTTCCTGCACCTATTTGGGCATGTGTATTGGAGACCTCGTTACTTTTCCGTGCAAGTAGTCATATATATATACCTACGTACAGTATGGTTTCAGAAGAACGTACAAGCCAAGCGAAGAAACAGATGTTATTTGAGGTGCATTCGTGGCATACATTCGAAACGAAAATTCTGAGTTTATGAATTTATGTTTCCCCTTCACTTATAAAGAAAATTTGTAGCTATAGAAGCAAACTTGGTAATACATAGATGGCGCCAAAAACTCCGAGTCAATACGTGCCTCAAGTAAATGCTCGGTTAATTGTATTATATACTAAGGACAGTGATAGAGAAAGAAGCGATATTGATTTTGATTGTAGACATCACTTTATTACGGAATGATACAAATGTGCGTCGCTTACAGGAATTGTACTAACAAGGGAGGATCCCGAACCCGAAAATTCAAAAAATTCTGAAACTATGTGAATATGTAGGAGATTTCCTCCTGATTACAACGCAAATTTTGTTTGTTACCCAAATTCACTTGAAGGGGGTGAAATTAACCCCTGGAAATTTGGCTATTTTCCGATTTTGGGTTATAACTCGCGAACTGTAAGGGATAGAAAAAAGTTTCAACACAAAAGTTACTTATTTTAATTAGACCTATCATTTGGTAAAAAAGTTATTTTACAGTTTACGAGTTATAACACAAAACCGAAAAATAACCGGATTTTTAGGGGATCATTATGCTGCATAATTACAAAATTATGACCAATCAGTCGCCATTCGGATGGCACAGTACTTATAGTACACAAGTGTTGTTTCTTTTCCAGGATACTGTCAATTTTTATTAAATCTCGGGGCACGTGTGCACCAAGGCAGTCCCATAAAAATACAATCCGTCGCTCATGCTTTACAGTTCGCGCTGTACACTTAGGGATCATATTTTCTGAAGGCCTCCTGCTGCCTCTTACAAACCAAACACTTCAAACTTTCATTCATCCCTCCATTGCACTTTTCTCTAAATAGTTTAGTTCCCTGTGGACCAACTTCCATGCGTTTTAGTCCACTGTAGCTTTTTCATTTTATTTTCCTATCTTAGCAATGGTTTTTCGACTGCGACACAGCCACGAAGTCGACCTTCGTGCAATCTTCTTTTTACCGTTGTTACGTACATCGGTACCCCCGGGATGTTCATTCACTTCACTCGCTATTTCCGTTGCAATGTTTCGGTTGTTGTATTTATTTAATATTTGAACGAAGCGATCCTCAAGGATTCTTGTCTTTCTCGAGCGTCCTAAGCGTTTCGCCGAAATACAACCACCCATAACATCGAACTTCTTCAAGATGTATAGCAGCGAAAACTTCGAAACTCTTAACTTGCGGTATTTCTCATACACAACTTACGGTGGATTGTTCAAGGCAACAGAGTTTTCTGAATTGTTTTTATCATCCCTTACGAATTACCCGACACCTACCGTCAAATCATCTTTTCTTTCTCCTCGAGACCTTCAACAACAACAACAAACAACGATTCGCACACCGTCAGCACCTATCTTCACTCTGAATTATTTCTTGAAAGTGTAAGGGACATCGAAAATCAGGACAAAAGGCAGGATGATATCTGCTATCGAGAGAAAGTTCGGCAATCCAAGTTTGTAGACTACGAGGCTGGCCAGGCGGTTGTAAATACTGGCTGCGGTGACAACGGACATTCTTTAGCACCGTCACATCCTCCACAAGTGGCACACAGTATAGGTAGACACTAGGGTGGAGTGAAAAAAACATTTTTTCAATGATCAAATTCTAATAGTGCGTAAAAGTTGTCTACTTGGAGCAATAAAACGTGTAAAAAATTTCAGCTCGATCGGATAATTTCTTCTGTGTGCACCAAAGGCCTTAACTTTCAAAATTTTAGTACAAAACTTAAGAAACTGCAACTTTCTTCAGCTGGTGGATTCTACCTTTTTTTATACCCAAGACTATATTTGTTGCGTAAATGAAGCAAAGAAACACCCGTGGCTGGTTTCGGAACGATAGGAATGGCACTGTAAACTATAAAAAAAATGCAGCTCTTCGCTCACTTTCCTAACTGAATAAGTGGCCCAGAACCAACCACGTGGAGGTAGCTGTACGTCGGGCTCCTTGTTTTTTGTATTTTATATTTTTTTCGTTTTTTTTAATAATTTAATTGTTTTTTTTATGTATTTTGTATTTTATATTTTTTTTTTAATTTTATGTTTTGTACTAAAATTTTGAAAGATAAGGCCTTTGGTGCACACAGAAGAAATTATCCGATCGGGCTGAAATTTTTTACACGTTTTATTGGGCCAAGTAGACAACTTTTCCGCACTATTAGAAATTGATCATCGAAAAAAAGTTTTTTTCACTCCACCCTAGTAGACACTTCGCAAACGCGTGGGACACAGGAACTCTCTGTTGACATTTTGGCGGGAAGCAGAGTTGTCCTGGAAGAGTGGCGATCGAGATGGGTCGTCGATCGTTACTAAGCGACGTACAAGGAAGAGGTATTCTTGAGCTGTTCTTGCTAACGAGCACTAGTGTTACGGCGGGATCGAGTTGTAAAATATACGTATTCTTGAACAAAGTGTTTAGAATTTCTTACGCTTTCTCGTGCACTTTGTACGGTCAAGAAACCTTGCGCTAACATTGAAACGTTCCCAACCCGAACATTTTGATCTTAATGAAACTTCGTGTAAATGTAGAGCATATTAGAGTATGCAAGAAGCAAATTTTTTTCTGGAGGAATTCACTCTGAAGGGGTGAACTCAGCCCTTAAAGTTATCGCGTTGTTTCATTTTTTAATACAACTTTGTAACGGTACGAGGTAGAACAAAACTTTAAATATAAGATCTGTTCAGTTTATTAAGCTCTATCACGTTATCAAGAGAAAAGTGAAGTTAAATTACAGACATGGAATAACGCGATAACTTTAAGGGCTGATTTCACCCCTTCAGGGTGAATTTCCACAGAAAAAATTGCTTTTTGCTTATTCCAATATACTCTACAATTTACATTCACATGTAGTTTCATTAAAATCAGGATTTTCGGGTTGGGGACGTTTCCTTCTAGCAAGGAAAGGTTCCCAGATGTCCGCCTCCGATTGCTTTGGTTTTTGGATATGTTTTAGAGGAGTAAAAAATAAGAAATACGTGTCTTTTTATTTTGGTCCGTTTGCATGTTTAGGGGGTGATAGCACTCCTGACAGTTCATAAGGGGTACAAAATTGTGTTGAATAAAACTTGATATAAAAATTTGCGTCATAACTTGTATGGATGATGTTCTTGTCGTCGGTCACCTTTAATAGGGGCTAAACTACCCGCAATGGTTTAACTACGCATTTGAGAGACTTGAGAAGTGTAAAAAAATTCATAATATTTTCAAAAAATTTTAGACATAAATTATTTTAGGATGACACATCAGTGGTTTTATGACCTCTTATTGCTGGAACCACCTCTTGGGTAGTTTACCCCCTAATAACGGTGACTGGCGACATGAACATCATCCATATGGAAAATTAGGACGCAAATTAAATTTATATGAAGTTTTATTCGACACAATTTTATACCCCTTGTGAACTTTGAGGGGTGGTTTCACCCCTTAAACATGCAAAGGGGCCAAAATAAAAAGACAAATATTCCTTATTTTTCGGTCTTCTAAAATATATCTAAAAACCAAAGCAATCGGAGACGCATACCTGAAAATCTTATAACTTTGAGGGGTGCTTTCAACCCCTAAATATGAAAACGGACCGCTCTAAAAAAACACGTATATCTTATTTTTCGGTCCTCTAAAACATATCCAAAAACTAAAGCACCCGGAGGCGGACACCTGGGAACCTCTCCTTGTAAGTTACTCGAAATGATAATTCACCTCTCTCTCTCTCTCTTCAACGCACATTTGCTTTCGCCCAGCTATATCATGAAATATTAGGACACCCAGGTCCTTGCATTCACACATTATACGCAAATCATACCTACACATGCATACTTGATTCAAATACGTCATGAGCTATCGAACGCTATAAATTTAGGAGAACATCAGATTCTAGGGAGTGAATATCGTTTGTGGATCAGCTTTCAGGAGTAACAGCACGTGTGGTATCTGTGCAACCCAAGCCTGCATGCCCTATGCACCACACAATATGCAAGTACGGGGCGTGTAAAATTTTCAGGAAATCGCCTAAAGCTTCCTCATTTATAGTATACCAGCAAAATACACCCGCGCTTCGCTTCGTGCCTAAGAGATATTAGGACTCCATGAAAACACATTTCACCCCTTTTCACCACCCCCTTAGGGATTGATTAAGGCAAAATCCTGAAATTGGTTTTTAGGCATTTATATGGGTAACCTTTTGAAATAAAAACCAAGTTGATATTTAATCGGGGCTAAAAGATTTTGAGGAATCCGTGAAAATACATTTCACCCTTTTTCACCCCCTTAGGGGTTGATTAGGGAAAAATCCTGAAATTGGATTTTAGGTATTTGTCTGGGAAACCTTTGTGAGTAAGAACCAAGTTGATATCTAATCGGGCCTAAGAGATATTAGGGAGACGAGAAAATACATTTTACCCCTTTTCACCCCTTTGGGGATGGAATTTAAAAAATCCTTCCTTAGTGGGCGTCTACGTCATGAAAAGAATGTACCTTGCAAATTTCACGTTCCTAGGTTAAACGGTTTGAGCTGGGCGTTGATGAGTTAGTCAGTCAGTCAGGACTTATTCTTTTATATATAGGTACTTACTATCACCCGAGCCCCTACGTGCAAGTTCGATTTGAGTGTCCGAGTATATTACAATTAGTTTCAATTTTCTTTGTTCTCCTTGATAATCCTGTGTTCTTTTAAACCGGATCTCATGCATTCTGTAGATCATTTCGAATGGCGCTTACTTCTGGAAATTCAAAGTATAATTCTAACCCAAAATTTGATGAAACTTTGCAGGTTGTAGAGTAACTAAAAATGAAAAACACGTATGTTTTTAGCTAGATTGGCTCAAGTTTATGGGGTTAAAAGTACCTCCCTAATTTTCATCTTTCGATTGCTATATTGAAGGCAATTAAAGTTACAGAAAATATTTTTAGACAAATGTTTTATGAGTTTTGTCAAAAGGCTAACGTGGTCTAGACATCGATAACAAAATTTAGCAAAAAAATCCATAAATGATTTTATGAAATCTATTTTTATTTTGTATCCACTGTCGGCTGAGTATTCTTTTACTTGATACCGATATTACGTATGTGCTGACAATTGTGTAAATAACGAAGAAACTATTTACTTCTATTATATATATTCCTATATATTTCTGTCGATAATAATTGCCCACCAGTCTTATACTGGGTATTCGCGTAAATATTAACGCCTTAATTATTTTTAGAGCCAAGAAAATAGAAACGTTTCGAATTAAAATGCACTTTAGTAAATGGGTTGTCTTACGATGATAACCTTTTTTTATAGGTGGAATCACTTAGGAGATATTATGCTCACGTTAATGTTTTTGACTGGGATCATGTATTTTTATTATCATAATCTTGTATCTGATGAGAATAAAATATGACACGTTGATCTCCAAATGGCATTCGGTAGGAAAATTTCTCATTATACAGCGACAGAATAACGCACGCAGTGTCCTCGCTCGTTTCTGTCTCCTTGTTTTAGCGATTTTTTCGATTTCACTAATTCGTTGTTGCTTGTAAATTTAAGGACATACGTATGTCTTCTATTTTTCCTCTCATTGAAATTTCATGCTTTAAAATCAGTCTTGCTTTTACAATGGATTTTGAATCGAATTGCTTGAAGGCCCGTTGTTCTACTTTCCACCCGCTGGTGTCTTGCTTTTTTCTGGCTATCCATCTTACCGTATTGCGTTTGTATCCTTCTATTCCAGTTTTTATCTACCAGCAGGATTCTTACGCTTCCCGCTCTCGTCTAGTTACTTGTGGTACTTTTTTTATCACCCGATCCCCCCTATACGTTCAAAGGCATTACAACCATTTCTGTATATCTATCAGTCCAGTTCGAAGAAATGGCAGGGAAAATGCGTGCCCACTAAAGAGAAACATTTTCACTAACAACAAAATATCGCAATTCTTTTATCACCGCATTTTGGTCATGAATTTCACATTTGAACGTATCAAGAAAATTGTATTGCAGGATAACGAATAAGCGAGGGTGGAGTAATGTTGACGTGGTGAACTAAAAGGATGAACTTAATACTTGATAATCGAACTCGCCACTGTGTACACTATAACGATGTTGAAATGTAAGCTGGCCTTTTCTGAAAAAAGTCTCCTTGTTTATTGTGCTTGAATACGATAGCTGTGGTTGAAAATATAACAAAGTTTACTAACATTACGTTCTTTTTTTTATAAATTGTTAACGACATCTTGAATGTAGATGTTGCTGTAATACCAATTAACTGGTTTTAGAATGTGTCTTATCGCTAGAAGTTCCTGGCAGATTTTCTAAAACATTTTACAATATATAAATTTATTCAAGCAAGTAAGTAATTGAACTATTTTAAGAACTATGATTATTATAGATACTATTAAGAATTTACAATTTTTCAGTCATGCCACTATCAATGCTAAGCAGCGACGTATGCGCATCGTGTATCAAGTGATATCATAGAGATTATTGTCGCCGACTTCCGAGGAAATACTGAATGACGTTATTAGCCTATGAAACGGAACTCGGTTGCCTTGCCATATGTCGGAAGTTAATGGAGACTCTCCGCCTCTCTCTTCCTGCTCCCTCGGTTCATACTTTCCCTTCGACACTAAATCATATCCGAATTTCACATTTATCAACGTAACATTCGGCATGGCGAGTGTTTTGCGGCCTGGCCGATTCGCGGCTATGCCATCTGGCACCGCCGCACGAGCCCGCTTGACAAACGTACCACCACTGGCGATTTTTCTCTGTTAATTTCCCGTATCACGGCAGGGAAATGTTCACCGTTAGATAAGCTCCGCTTGTCTTTCTTTCTTGCCTCTTTTAACTTCCCCTTTGTTGATTTTTTTCGTGCATACTGGCAGCCGTGGTACCACAATATGCTTATGTTACGTATGCTAGTATTTTTCTGCATTTACGGTTTAATTAACTATCTGTGAATATACAGTTACGAAACGTTCCTGTGCGTATGGAATTAAAAATTTTACCTACTGTCTCTATGAGAGATTTAAATTTTCAGCCGGGCTTACTTGTGTTTCATGATTTTAATACTGTAAGAATGTTAGGTGAACAAGCAGGATTTTTATCAACCTACGCCGTCTATCTAAAATTGTAGAGATATACAGGAAAGTAGGAAATCACGCATTAACTTTTGAGGGTTGTTTTCACCCAGAAGAATCGAAAATGGGCATAAACGCAAAATTGCCTGATACTTTTATTCAGGTCCCCTACAAACCTGCACAGTTTAGAAAAAAACTGAATGTTCGAGGACTTCCCTTGTTTGTAAGGATCGATGGCTCCCGTATCGAGATCGTTCACATACGGTTCGTACGCTGAGTTTTTTTCATGTTCGCAGCGATGTGGACTTGGCAAGAACAGACGAAAAAGTTCGCGAACAATGTTTTTGTTCGTGTTCGCCTTGGTGTGGACCCGGGGTAAAGGTGAAGTTCCACGGTGCGTGGCGGCGCCAAGCGAGCACTTGTCGAATCCCGGGCCGTAGTCCAGTGAAATTAGACGGAAATCTGCCCAATCTTCGGAATAAATCCCAGCAAGCTAAATTTTGGTATTGGCCTTTATTTGGTCGTTTTAAACAATATGTCAAAAGTCCCCATCGATCCGAGTGCCGCTAAAAATTTTACAGAGGGTTGAAAAAAAAAATAACAGTTTTTCGCGAATATCTCGTTATCTAGCAGTTTTGCGACAAAAATAGGTCTCACACAATTTATAACCTAGGAAATTCTCTACAAAAAAGGTTGTATGAGTTTTTTTCGTAGGAGTAACCATTTTCATGTGTGCCGGGTTACCAAGTTTCAACCCCCATACTTTTGACAAGGTAAGATCCCGAACCCGGAAATTCAGAAAATTATGAAACTCTGTAAATATGTAGCGGAAGTCCTGTTGAGTACAACGCAATTTCGTTTGCTGCCCAAATTCACTCCAAGAGGGTGCAATTGACCCCTGAAATTTTTTTTTAATTTGTATTATTACTCGCGAACTGTAGGAGATAGAAAAAAAGTGTTCAGGAAAAAGTTACTTCTCTTAATTAGGACTAACATTTGGTAAATTATAGTTCTTACAGTTCTTACGGTGCGTGAGTTATAACACAAAATCTAAAAAAAAACGGATTTTCATGGGTCAATTTCACCCCCTTCGAGTGAACAAATTTAAACTTTAATCTTTGGGGATAAGTAGAGGATATATAGGTATGTATTACTCAATTTTTGTTGCTGCCCAAATTCACTCTAACAGGGTGAAATTGACCCCTGAAAATCCGTTTTTTTTTTAGATTTTGTGTTATAACTCACGCACCGTAAGAACTGTAAGAACTATAATTTACCAAATGTTAGTCCTAATTAAGAGAAGTAACTTTTTCCTGAACACTTTTTTTCTATCTCCTACAGTTCGCGAGTAATAATACAAAATAAAAAAATTTTCAGGGGTCAATTGCACCCTCTTGGAGTGAATTTGGGCAGCAAACGTAATTGCGTTGTACTCAACAGGACTTCCGCTACATATTTACAGAGTTTCATAATTTTCTGAATTTCCGGGTTCGGGATCTTACCTTGTCAAAAGTATGGGGGTTGAAACTTGGTAACCCGGCACACATGAAAATGGTTACTCCTACGAAAAAAACTCATACAACCTTTTTTGTAGAGAATTTCCTAGGTTATAAATTGTGTGAGACCTATTTTTGTCGCAAAACTGCTAGATAACGAGATATTCGCGAAAAACTGTTATTTTTTTTTTCAACCCTCTGTAAAATTTTTAGCGGCACTTGGATCGATGGGGACTTTTGACATATTGTTTAAAACGACCAAATAAAGGCCCATACGAAAATTTAGCTTGCTGGGATTTATTCCGAAGACAAATCCTAATTTCACTGGACTACCGTGCGATTGCCCATGGCTCACCGACTCGCCGAACCTGGGCAAGCCTAGGCGAGCCGAGCCGACTCGCCGAACCTGGGCGAGCTTGGGCGAGCCGAGCCGACTCGTCGAACCTGGGCGGGCTTGGGCGAGCCGAGCCGACTCGCCGAACCGACTCGTCGGACCTGGGCGTGCTTGGGCGAGCCGAACCGACTCGCCGAACCTGGGCGCAGAGATCGGCTGGCTTACTACCGCTGATGGGGGAGGAAACACCTACAGGAGCGGTGGTTATGTGTGCGTGACAGACGCAGGCGCAGTTCATGCTCGGTTGTTGTGTATAAATTAAGCTGTATTCTCGTCAGAAATAAATTTGACATCTTAAGAAGTACCTAGCCCATAGCAGCCCCTTCGCCCAAGACCCTTTCATAGTTACAGCATTTGCGATACCAAAAATATCTGCCCAAATATACTCAAACGATTTGAAAAAAATTTTACACCAATATTATCATGACTATAACCTGATATTTGTCGGTGCCGATTTTGAGAAAAATATATTTATTGAAATATGCCAGCTACTCAAATTCAAGCATGGGACTTTCTACCTAAGTTTTCACCTTCTTTTGTTAATAAAAAAGCAAAACAAGACACTAATCGAAAAGTCGTTTCGACAAGTACTAACTAGATTATAATCTTAAGAATAATCGACCAAAGTTTCATTCAAGTCGCAAGTACATAATAAATTTGTGATTTGATTTCGAACAAGTTAAGAACGAGCATCTCCAGCGATACAAATCAAAGTGCCCTTTCGTAAAAACCGATCCCTGGGTAGTTGGTCCATAATGATATATCGAGAGAAGAAGTAAGCCAGCGACGCGATTAAACGTCATCTTCCGATGCCGCTTTATCAATCAACGGCGACGAAAGTTTCGATCGTCCCCGTGCCTTTGCCCGACCGAACAGTTCCCCAAGTCCGAATTGCATTTCGTGACAATTTCTCACGGCGCTTCGACAAGACGCAAGGAAACGATCGACACCCGGCAGTTCGCGCTATTTGGCACGGCTACGGAAATGCGCGTGCAGGATAGATGGTACAGTTTAATTGAAACGCCAATACGGGGCAACGTATTAGAGATACGGCGACGGAGAGGCAAGAACCGGCAACGAAAATAGGTGGCTCCTCACTTTCCGTTTTCCACGTAATACGTTTTAAAATCGGACGCGCCCCGATTCCCTCCTGATAGATCGCGTATTAGGGTGGAAATATGTGGGCAACGCTGTCCGTTGGAGAGTTCGATGAAATCGACAACATACTTTACCCGTTGTACAAATGACCACTGAGGCCACGGTTCGACAGTTGGGGTGAAACGCTGGCCGACGGTCTAAACCGAGTGTTCGCAGGAGTTTCCGCAGTGAGAATCGTCCCGTTTGAGAATCCGCTTGCGTGCACATTGTTGAAACGCCCAAGATGCTTCTTCCGGCTACGAGGGTACACAAAACAGCTTTCGAGAAAGTCAAATGAAGCACAGTATTTAATTTTCAATGTTTATTCCTCAGTATGTGATCGTTTGAGTACCAAGCATTTTTCGTTCACAACTATTATAGCAACAATTTTCAGTCTATATAAGTAAGTAACGGGACCATTCTAGGAATTTTCTGATGTCCCTTCATAAATTTAAATTGCTGCAGTGCGGATATGATTTTCTAATCATTTTTACATAGATATCTATTGATTTTTTATTTATTAATTTAATTATTATTTTCTTGTTGAGGAAGTTCAGTCAGATTGCTAGAAATTTCTCCGAATAATAATAATGGTAATTGCACAAACCAAACGGTTCCTTCACGCGTGAGAAATATATAAACGAAATGTTTCAGATTTGAATAAATTCACTTCACAAAATTAAAATTAACGCAACTTCAAATATCTTTAACATTTAAGCTCTGTTAACCTATGCGGGCTCGAACAAAGGGCATAGATATGTAAATACTGGGAAAGCTGGTATACCGCGCGTTTAACCCTGAAAATAAACAATCCTAGTGCGAGCTATGCACGATCAACAGACGTATAAACGAGTTTCCTGGAGTAACCCGTTTCAATGAGATCCGAAGCGTATTATCGGCAAACGGCGAGCCCTTGCCTCTATCTATGCACGTTTACGCACGCGGTCCTGCTTACACATCCAAGGCACACAGGCTAAATCGCCGCATGGCGGCCATCAGGGTTTCATATACGCGCATCACCGGCTGGCAATTAACTCGAAAAGGTCTTAACAAGGTAAATGGACCGTGCGCCGGGGCGTCCGTAATCTGGGTCAAGAAAAACAAACATCGCGAGCGTATGTCATTTACAGCATAGTGCTAATAGTACCTGGTGATGTATGGTCGAAAAGTTTATATTCAGAATCCGGTCGACCAGCATTATGATAGATGGTTGGACGCTTTGCCGGAGTTAACGGAGCTAACGAGTTGATTAGTTCAGCCGGTGACAATGATTTAGCCCCTCGCGGGGGAAATTCGCCAAGAGAAGTATTAGCTTCAGCTTCGTTAGCGGAGTGGATGAAAGGGGGTTCACATGGTGGAAAGGTAAAGAAATGGGCCAGCTGCTTTGAAAACGATATCCTTACCAAAATATGTACTTGGGCAAACCTGTATAAAAACGCATTTTATCCAAAATCCCATTTGTGTAATAAACTGGCGTACTACAGTCTCCCTTTTTTTTTTGCGAGTTTAAAGTCGCACGCACCTTCTAAGGTTATTATTGACCACGGTAGAAATCAGTGGGCTATGGTGTGTCTAAATCAGGCTGCAGAGTCCAATGTCCTTTAGGAAGGCCAGAACTTCTTCACATGTGTCTTCTTTTTGTAACATATTTAGTGAATTCTGTAGGCTATGTTCTGCTCTTTTCTTACTGTATTTAGGACAAGTGGTTCAGAGTTTTGTACGTCGCAGGAATCGCAGGTGTTTGGTTCGGTTTCGGTGATCATTTGTTTGGCTCATTTGTTTTCTTCTGACTTCGAGTGTTAGGGCTCTTACTTTTCGCGGGTTTCCGGTTACCCGGGTACCCGGTGAACCGGGTCCTACGCGGTTACCCGGGTACTACGGTTACGATTACCCGATACTCGTGTTATACAGGTAATCGAAGAAATGCCGGTTATTGCAGTGGATCGTAACAAACCTCTTATTATACCTTTTTGATTCATGAATATTGTTAGTTATAAATTATTAGTAATATTGCAAGTTGCTTCTGCGCTGTCATCCTCAGTTTTTGAGAAATTCGATTTTGAAAAAACTACAAATTTGCGCAAACAGTAATGAATAACTATTACTGTCTCGACACAAAAGATATTCAACGTTGAAAATTTGCATTTTTTTTTCAAAATCGAATTTCTCAAAAACTGAGGATGATGGCGTCAAACGGTTTGCGGTTTCGTTGTCAGCGCTCCAAAACATATAATAAACGGCTATTAAATGTTACAAGTCCAGATGGCTGTCGAACTGTGTTACCCGTATCATACGGGTATCGAGTACCCGTAACTAGAGCTATTGTTTTTGCCCGGGTATCCGGGTACCCGGGTAGTCGGGTATCCTACGGGTACCCGAGTAATTTTTTTCTACCCGGGGTCTCACCGGGTACTCGAGTACCCGGGCGGGCGGGTAGTAAGAGCTCTACCCGTAACCGTATTACCCGCAGACCTGGGTAGCGCCCGGATACCCGGGTATCACCCGGTTAACCGAGTACCCGGGTCACCGGGTATCAAGAGCCCTACTTCGAGTGGTGTAAGATCTGCATCGCGTAATATTGCAGTAGTCGGACCGGTGCGGAACGCCCCCAGTACCAATCTCTTTATTATCCCAGAATTACGACTATTCTTTTATAAAAATGAAACTCGTAAGTCAAAGAGTAAGGGCGCGAACCACCTGCTCGGGGAATCTCTAGCGCTTCAGCGCGTGGCGGCAGTAAAGTAAATTATTCGCGGAACTTATCTCAATATTTTACACATCTGGTGGCTTTAGTGTACTCAGCACTGACTAGCGAGCCCTTTGTACAGTATAGATAGTCATCAGTTCGTCGTCTTTACAATAATAATACCAAGTTACGACGACATTCTCAGCCTAGGGCCGCGGCTCTCCCGCGCTCCTTCAATTGAAGTCCTTCATATAAACGTTCCATAACATTTCACGGGGCTTGGAGTGCTCGCGAGGAAGTAATTCTGTTAAAGTTCTGATGTAGAAAGATCTTATTCACCGTAGGAACGGTAAACCGGAAAAATGTCATTCGCGTCCGAACGCGTTCCTTTCAGAGGTCTCGTTCGACCGGATGCAGCGCGGAAAAAGCTTGCCCCGGCTGCATCGGACGACATCGATAAGAAACGGGCGCTCGACAAAATGGACCGGGAGTTTTGCCCTTCGATTCGTTCTTAGGGAATTCCTAACGTGCCGAAATTATGGCCGGGGAGCAGACGAGAGGAAGACGTTTAGGGCGATGGTATGCAAAGTAGAAACTCGGGCGGCCAGTGGCGTAGCGGTGTGGAAAGTAAAAACTTTTACTCGGTCTTCGGGCGAACTCCTCGGGGCCAGCTCGGTATTTCCACTCTGTCCTGCTTCGATTTGCAACTTCATTACCCGGGACGATCTTCGGTCCAGATCCCCGGAGAAAAACTTGTCCTCGTCCCTTCTACGATTCCCCGATTAAACTTCCTCATACCCTTACTACTTTGTCAACTTGCCACGGCGAGAGAGGAGAACGCGCTCTACCATCATTTACGTGGTCGCCAGTGCCCCGCTGAACAGATGCTGTTCCTTCATTCGCAAAAAAAAAAGGGTTTCGGTAAATTAGTATGTGATAGCCATTGAGGAAAGCTCCGTCTCCCGTAAAAGAATTATTTCATTCCACCTGTGGCCAATACTTTCTCTGATCTGATAGACTGGTAGAATACGTTCTCTGAAAAATAAAAACGGAGACACGAAATACAGGTTCTTAGGAGAATATTTTGGTGATATGGATAACATTCAAATATTAGTCTTTTTTTTGTGCCGTTCACGTTTTATTCAGTATTTTGGGTATTTTTTTTAGGTGGAAATAGAATTTATGCAGTGAAAGGAGTACCTATAAGATCAGCAGTGATTCTTGGTTTAAATTCGACTGTCACTTTTTTATCTATATGTTTATTAATTATTCTCTTTAACTGTTCGTCGACTCATTCAATATCTGGTTATTTTAAGCAGTTCCCGGTCATCCGTTTTTTTTTTTTTTAAAAATGTTAGGGTAAATCCGGGAGACGCGGTCGACCTAATATAAAATGGCTATTAAAACTAATATAGATATTACTTATTTTATCAGAACAAACCTAATATGTTCAGAATTTTATGCCGCTTCAGAAAAACTGGTCGATATTTGCTTTAAGACAATATTTACTGTAAATCGGGTTGAAAACTGAAGTCATGACATCTGACCACCTCTCCCGAGGTGCCGGGAGAAATGGTTTTCATCGTTGGCAGGGACCACTCACATAATTATTCATGGAAAATTAACAAAGGATAAAGCAAACTTATTTATGAGTGAATACAACTACGGATTCATTGATATTTAATTTGTTTACGCTAAACAAGTAAAGAACACATCAAAGAAAAAGTGAATTACCTACTGGCGATTAGCAAGGCAAATGAATACAAAAGTGAATAAATAAACTAAATAAACAAAAATAATAATAAAATAATAATAAAAAATAAAAAAAATAAACAAAAATAATAAAAAAATCATAACTCGACCATCTCACCTTTCTGCAGCGAGACATGGTCTTCTCG